>CM052883.1:168864772-168930026 GCA_028534135.1 Potos flavus | reverse complement strand
AGTGATACATATATAATAGAGTGATAATATATAATAGAGTGATAATATATAATAGAGTGATATATATAATAGAGTGATATATATAATAGAGTGATACATATATAATAGAGTGATACATATATAATAGAGTGATAATATATAATAGAGTGATAATATATAATAGAGTGATAATATATAATAGAGTGATAATATATATAATAGAGTGATATATATAATAGAGTGATATATATAATACAGTGATACATATATAATACAGTGATACATATATAATAGAGTGATAATATATAATAGAGTGATAATATATAATAGAGTGATAATATATATAATATAGTGATAATATATAATAGAGTGATAATATATATAATATAGTGATATATGTATATATATATAATATAGTGATTCATCACTTCCATTCAACACTTGGTCCTCATCACGACAGGTGCACTCCTTTCCCCCACCCACCTCCCCTCTGGTAACCGTCAGTTTTTTCTCTATAATTAAAAGTCTGTTTTTCGATTTGTCTCTCTCTCTCTCTCTTTTTTTTCCTTTCGGTTGTTTTGTTTCTTAAATTCCACATATGAGTGAAATCAGATGACATTTGTCCTTCTCTGACTGACTTATTTTGCTTAGTATTATACTCTCCAACTCCATCCATGTCCTTGCAAATGGCAAGATTTCGTCCTTTTTACGGCTGAGTAATATTCCTTTGTGTGTGTGTATACTCCACATCTTCTTTATCCAGCCATCAATCGATGGACGCTTGGCTGCTTCCATATCTTGGTTATTGTAAACAATGCTGATGTAGACATTGGGGGGCATGTACCCTTGGTATTCTTTGGGTAAATACCCAGTAATGTGATTGCTGGATCAGAGAGTAGTTCTATTTTTCGCTTTTTGAGGAACCTCCATACTGTTTTCCACAGTGGTTGCACCGGTTTCCCACCAACAGTGCATGAGGGTTCCCCTTTCTCTGCATCCTTGTGAACACCTGTTGTCTCTTGTGTTTTTGATTTTAACCCTCCTGACCGGTGTGAGGTGATATCTCATTGCGGTTTTGATTTGCATTTCCCTGATGGTAAGTGGTGGTGAGCATCTGCTCACATCTGTTGGCCATCTGGATGTTTTCTTTAGAGAAATGTCTGTTTATGTCTTCTGCCCATTTTTTAAGTTGGATTATATGGTTTTGGGGTGCTGAGTTGTATCAGTTCTTTATATACGTTGGATACTAACCCCTTATCCATTATGCCCTTTGCAAATATCTTCTCCTATTCAGTAGGTTGTCTTTTCATATATTCCTTAGCTCTGTCCTCTGAGAGAGCCTGGAAGCAGTGACACCCCAGTAACAATGGACACACCTGCTGCCCATATCTTGGTCTCCAAAAAAAGGAACCATGGGGAAGTGGTTGATCCCAGTGCTGGGGAAGGGAAAATACAAGATGAGCCTACAACATCTTGTGGTGCCAAAAAGTAAGGAAATATTCAAAAAGAGATGAGAGCCTGTCAAAAGAACACGGGAGTCAACCTGCAGGAACCCAAAGTGGCCAGAGCTGAACATTTGAGCAACCAAATAAATAATGATAGTATTGAATTCTAACATATCAAATAAAATAAAAAACCACCATTATCTCATACTGGTAAATATAAATAATTGAATAATAAGTAAGTAAATGGGAGAGAAGAGACAGCTCTTCCTCAAAATAGAATCTCAATTGCTAAAAAAAGACCAAAAAAGAGGGAAATACAGAATAACCATGAAGCAAACACCTTAGTAATAATTGTCTCGACAAGATCCCTGATACAAAGTTAGAGGGAGAAAGTTTGAGAAGTAGAGTCTGCAGAGTTTCAAAGCATCTTCCCCAAGATTCTTATCTACTACCAAGAAGGGAAAGTTGGTAAATTTATGATGGAGAAACCCAGCAGACATCAACTTAACCAAAATGATCAAGGGAAGTGTTGTAATTAATAACATGTGTTGGCCTCATGAACTTCTCGATAAGTTGCACTGAAAGGATGTAATGTCCTTTTTGCCCTATTCTTGCTGAACATGCACCTTCTTGCTCCAGCCTTGAGGAAACATTGGCCAAACCTTAACTGATGAACATCGTGCAAAATTACTGATCAGCATCCTTCCAAAGCGTCAGAGTCATGAGAGATGGAAGACTAAGGAACTTGTCCTAGACCAGAGACACTAACTGAAACCAAAAGCTAAATGCAGTGTGGAATTCCAGATGGGACCTTGGACCAGAAAAGGGATATTAGAGGAAAACTCAGTGAGATTCTCATAAGGTCTACAGTTTAGTTCATTTCCTGTCTTGATTCAACTATGGTTGTGTTAACAGGAGCGGGAAGCAGGGTACCCTACCTTCACAACTTTGTTTTACATCTGAAATAAACTCAATGAGTTTAAAAGGAAAACCTTTTCTCTCCCCATGAGTTCAGGCAGGGACAGATTTTGTGAAGCCTGCGGCTTATACGATTTTGGAGGGCCTCATTAAGAAGAAGAATACAAAATTATGAATATAAAATTAGGCACAAAAATGAGTGTTTATAAAGAGTAAAAGTATAAATGAGTGTTTATAAAGAGCAATCAAAAATTGATTGCACATAATTTTGTAATTGAGCTGCTCTCATCCCACAAATGCTGATTTACAGGAAAGTACTGCTCTCACTGAGAACCTGGTTCGCTCAGGCCATTTTGCTGCGTGGGCATCGACTCTGCATTGTCATTGCACCTAGAACCATCAGACTTTGTAAGGACTTGATCGATCAGATACACCAAAGCAGGATCCAGGAGTTGGGGTGGATAAAATATGTATCTTTATACCCAGATGTGCCTACTGTTTCTCCTACTGCTGCAGGTTAGTGCAACTCACATAGAAACTCTGATAAGTTCTATTTACACAATTCTGTGCTAAAGAAAAAGCCGTGCTCCATTTACAGCTGTCTGTGAGGCATCGATGGGAGGGAGAGGGCTCCCGTGTTAGCAAGGCATCCATGAGAACTGAATTCTCAGCTTGTAATTTTATATACGTACTGTTGGAAGGATGTATCCGTCTAGCTCCTGCTTCTTATTTTAAACCTAGTGTTGCTCCTTTAGATACATCGTTGCAATGCTAAGAACCAAAGGATACCTTCGTGTAGAGAAGCAGTCACTAGGGTGGTACAAGGGGGGGGGTGCCCAGAGAGGGGGAGAGGATTATTCCTGACAGCCATCCCATGCTGGGATGGCTAGAATTATTATAACTATGCACAAAAGTAACCACTAACCAGATAAATATATCCACTGAACCCCAATTAAATATATTATAGGCAACTTTGCCCTAACACCACTGACCGGAGGAGAAGGTGATGGAGGGGAAGGAGAGAAAGACAGAGAGAGATCATAAGTAACTGTGGTTAAAGCATCTTGCTTTTGCAAAGTTTTCAAAAACATATATGACCGTGTCAACATACCACTTGGCCCCTCCCGGGGGCTTGGAAGGAGCCCCTGCAAACCAATGGCTCCAAAGCGTAGACTCATGAGCTTCAGCTGAGTCAGCCTCTGGCTGGCCCCCTCAAGCGAAACTACGGCTTTCTCCCACATTCCACTCGCATTCCCAAAGCAGCCCCTCCCAGACGTTTGGCCAGCAAGGCTTTTCTGCCTGTTTCCCATCTCTCTCACTTTGCTAGTCCCACATTATGGGGACCGCCTTCTACTCTTTGGCTTCCTTTGTTCTTGTCTGCAAGACACCGCAAACACGAATCCCTTCCCCACGGGAGCCAGAGCCGGGGGGACACCGAGGGCGACCCTGCAGTAGGATTGCTTCTCTCCATTCCACACTGATAGTTTAGTGTCCGTTACGGTCATAAGTTATTACTGATGGTTAGCTTGTCCTGGGTGCCGGGGGATTCCTGTGCGTCGTCCCAAATATCCCCAGCGACTCCGGGAGACGGGCAAGAGTGCCGTTGAAATTATTCAACTTTGATAGGCCATGAGCAACGGTTGATCAAAAACGGACTCGGCTCTGGCGATAAAGCAGGGAGGCCCCCTGATGAGCCAGGAGTGAACCCTTTAGTTGTGGGAGAACCGGGGAGAGCCAGGGGGATGGGCAGGAAGAGCTGACACGCAGAGTTCAGGCACACTGATGAGGACAGGGGCTATGCACCCACGGGAACAGGAGCGGTTCAGCGTTTTATGGCCTTCCTTGTGCCAACAGCCATGGACATACCAGCCCTGGAGACAGGAGCTCATGTTGGCCTTCTTTTGCTGAGGAGAGACAGGTCAAGTAACTCATTCCGACTCACACGATGGTAGGTGGTGGAGGCAGGAGTCTGCCTCCTCTCTTGCCCACTGGCCCCGGAGACTCTAAATGAAGGGTCGCCCTCCTCCTGCTGGGTCATTTATTCTATCCCTTTGGGTCGCTGCTCATGGGCCTGGGAGCGGCTGGAGAGCTAACCCCATGACTTCGAGGCGCTGAAATACAGCGGGAGCCTCTTCCTGGGAACCACGGGGGCCAGGAGTGCACTCGCGGTGCCTGGAGGGGCTTTCTCGCCCGAGGGACACTACCCACAGCCCCCCAGCTTCTGGGTCACCGAAGGCCAAACTAGACTTTGCATAATTGTTAACAAACAAACAAACAACAACAACAAAAAAAACAACTGCAGAAATTCCAAGAGTCCCTGACAAAATGAGCAAGAGAGTCTCTTCAACATGATTCCAGCCCATCTGAGAACACCTTCCCCCAAATGCTCACCAGCACCGGTTACCTTCCACCTGTTCGGTCTTCGGTAATTAGGTGGGTGAGACATGGAGCCGCATCATTGCTGTGTCTAGCATTTATTTATGAGTGACACTGAACACTCCTAGAGTAAATTGCAGGAAGGTAATTTGGCTGTGTTTCTCAAAACTCTAAATGTCTGTACTCTTTACACATGAATTTTACTTACAGAAATGTATTGTTTATTCTTGCAAAAGAACACAGAATTATAATAATAATAATAATATTCAATATTTGCTGAACGTTTGCCACACGCCAGATGCTCTTCTCAGTGCTTTATGTTATGATCTCATTTTACCCTCCCAACAGCCTGTTGGGAGGTACTATTTTTATTTCCATTACACAGATGAGAATATTGAGATAGAGATTAATTATCTTGCCCGCAAAACACAAAGCTAATTTATTGCAGCACGCATACAATCACAACATCGAGACACAGCTTGCATAGCTAACGATTAGGGAACTGGCTAAATAAATTTTAGAGCAGCCATTCAATGCAATACTGAACAGATGCTTGGAATATTAACATAGATGGTTATTTACCTACTGACAAGGAAAGATGTTTAAGATATATACATCTCTATAGATACAGATAGATAGATAGATATAGATAGATGTGTATACTGTATGTAAATACATAGTACATACATATATTTGGTGCAAAAAATCAAGTGGCAAATAGTATCAGCCCACATAGATAGAAAAAGTTTATATTATAGACGTACCCTGTAGGAGTCTGCTCCTGTGTGTATAGGCATTAACTACAAAGATGCCTAAGAAACCTATATAGACACACAGCCTACTTGTGGTTACTAATGGACTGTGAGTGTTGGAATGGAGGACGGAAGCCTTAGTTTTCACTTCATATACTTCTATAAAGTTCGAGTTTATGGGACACCTGGGTGGGTCAGTTGGTTAAGCATCTGCCTTCAGCTCAGGTCATGATCTCGGGGTCTTGGGGTGGAGCCCGTAGTCAGGTTCCCTGCTTAGCAGGGAGTCTGCTCTCCCTCTCCCTCTGCCCCTCCTCCTGCTGGCGCTCTCTCGCTCTCCTGCAAATAAATAAAATCTTAAAGAAAAAAAGTTTGATTCTAAGAAACAAAACCATGAGTACTACTTTAGAAATTTAAAAAAACTACAAAATTATGGGTTTTTAAAAATATATTTTATTTATTTTTAATCCCAAGCCGACTCCACGCCAAGCCTGGAGCCCGATGTGGGTGGGGCTCGATCCCATGACCCCGAGATCATGACCTGAGCCAAAACCAAGAGTTGGCTGAGCCAACTTAACTGACCGGGCCACCGAGGTTCCCCCCCACCCCCAGATTATGTTTTAAATGGATACACTGGTCTCTATCTCATGGCACTGTCCTAAGAATTAAATGGGACGGCAATGAAAGAGTGCAGCCTGTGCCCCACTCAGGGCTGGGTCTTGGGACGGCTAGTCCTGAATCTGATAGGACGCCTGGCACGGGGTACACCGCACATCATTACTGATTGGAGAGTGGGGTTCAAGAGCCAGCCTCGTGCTGGAAGGCTCAGTTCTGTTCTGTGCGCAAGGACCCTAACTGCTTGAAAACAAAGCTTCTTTTTAATTAAAATGACATAAGAACAACAGCATCTGGCTTGTAGAACTCAGGAGTGTTACAAGGATAAGCATGTCGTAGAGAAAATAATCATAGATTTGGCCCTGGGAGCCGGGTTAATGCCTTAACTCCGCGGCTCACGGACGTGTGAGTCGAGACCCCAGCCAGTCTCCCGTTACTGTGAATGTCATTAGGTAATGCACCCGAAGAATGCCTATTGTAAATTGTAAACACTGCTCAGAAATGCCAGGGTTTCATTTGATGAATGCAAAAATATCATACAAAACAAACCACTCAACCCCCGAGTGTTGTTACATTTATCAAAACCAAAACAAAATAAACTCAAAATAAACGTAACCCTTTTAACCACTTGGATTCTTTGCAGAAAGAGGTGGGGAGGACTTCCGATTCTACTTCGGACGTAGGAAGGCGGAGAGAAGAGGGTTGCACCCTAAGAGCAAGAGAGGCGGCCCCCGGCCTGAAATCTGGGGTGACTCTGGCAGCTCCAGGGGCAGCTGGGTACCCCGTCCAGTTTACCTGGGGCACAGAGCACGAGAAGGATGGGGTTCGCATCCAAGCGGCCGGAAGATTCCACCCGAAGTTTTAACGAATTGTCGAGGCTGTATGTGGGCGCTTCTGAGAGCCCAGAAGCCCGGGGAGCGGCAGACACCAGGGGAGTCAGCACCCACGCCTGGCTCCGCTCCACGGACCTCAGCGATGCCTGGAGCTTAGGAAAGACTGGGGTGTGGAGGGATAGGGCGAAAACCTTCCTAAGGGCATGGGTCTGGGGAGAGCAGCAGCAGCGGCCTCCACAGGGGACCTGCTCACGTGGGAAACAGGACCCGCAGCCTGTTTGGTGGGGTTAGCAAACCTTGTCGCTCCCCAGGGCACAATTCAAGACCCACTGTATCCGGAGGGTGGGAACAGGGGAAAAAGCCCTCTATGCCTGGGAAGAGGGTCCAGAAGCTCTCCTGGACTCAGAACCTAAGAAATCTCCGGGGGGGGGGGGGGGCACCTGGGAGGCTCAGTCGGTTAAGTGTCTGCCTTCCGCTGGGGTCATGGTCCTGGGGTCCTGGGCTGGAGTCCTGCTTCAGGCTCCCTGCTCAGCGGGGAGCTGGCTTCGCCCTCTGCCTGCTGCTCCCCCTGCTTGTGCTCTCTCTCTCTCTTTGGCAAATAAATAAATAAAATCTTTAAAAAGAAAGAAAGGAAGGAAGGAAGGAAGGGAGGAAGAAAGAAAGAGTGAGAGAGGGGAAGGGAAGGGGAGAGGAGGGAAAGGAAGGGAAGGGAAGGGAAGGGAAGGGAGAAAGAAAGAAAAAAGAAATCTCTGGGGGAAAAATAGGCCAGATCCCGCAGAAGGCTGTACCCTCAGGGACCCAGGGATCCAGGGACCCAAGGCCTGAGTGTGAGGAAGAAAGAGGACAACTCACGGGAGGGGGCAGGACAGAGGAGAGACCCCATCACTGCGGATGGAAACAGCAACACTGAGAAACACTCTCCTGTGCCCCCCCCCGGGGGGGGGGCTTTGGAGTCTGGGTGGAGGGACGCATGTGACCAGCCCCCCTCCCCACCCGCGGGGGCTTAGACTTGTCACCAGCATTCAGCGAGCGTCGTGCTTTACATTTGCCCCCAAACTTCAACGTCTCTCTCTAATACAACATACATGTGCTTATGTAATGTGAATGTGCTATTTTGATGAAAGCTTTTGATAGAACAACCCAGCCGAGTCTCCCTCGCCAACCGGAATAGAAGTGACAGACTCCGATATTTCAAACCCTTCAGGGAAGAGGACGGTGGCGGCTCCGGCCTCATGCCATGTGCTGGCAGCCAGCTAGCTTTCTGCAAACAAACTTCCTTCACCGAAATCAAAAAAGGCGCCCATGACCTTGAACCGTCGTGTTGCCCTTCTGCTGCCATCTTGTAACTCACGGCTCTGCCAGCCATGCCTCGGAAGCCGGAGTGTTGGAGGGGGTCTGGGGGGGCTCCGAGGGCCGGCACCAGGAGGCACGAAGCACGGCCCGGGTCCGCTGGGCACGGAGCCTGTCCTCCACCTTAGCTGTGGCTTGAGCCTGAAAAAGAGCCAGCAAGCGAGAGGGTGAGAGAGAGAGGGACTCCCAACACACGAGACATCCTCTTCCCTCAAAGGAAACAGAGTCTCTTTCTCCCTCCCAGGGCCCAAGCTTTTTCTACCCTCCTCGTTTTTCCTTACCTTGACGCCTATGGACTTTTAAGAAGTTTACTATTATTATTATTTAAAAATAGTGCCGGATCCTTCCTGACCGCCTGGCAGGCTCGGAGGTCATGCTCAGCTCTTCTGGGTCTTTCTGTCTTTACTTTCACACGTCGGTTCTGCCGCAAATAGAAAAGTTAGCATCGGGTTATCCCATCAAGAAGGCCGTGGGGAAAAAAGGTGCCGGTGCTAATTTCTGACCTATACGTTGAAACGACATTTCCCACACTGTTTCATGGAATGCTGGGAGGTGTTCATGGCTATTCCATGGGCAGAGCACCTGGTAGTAAGATAACAACAACAAAATTGGGGAAAAAATTGTGAATACTGGTGATTCATTCAGAATGAATGGTAGCATTTTAAAAGCATCTTCGTATAAGTTTTGCCATAAAGAAGTCTGTTGCCATAAAGAAGTCAGGGGCCCTGGGTGGGTTAAAGCCTCTGCCTTCAGCTCAGGTCATGATCTCAGGGTCCTGGGATCGAGCCCCGCATCGGGCTCTCTGCTCAGCAGGGAGCCTGCTTCCCCTCTCTCTCTGCCTACTTGTGATCTCTCTCTCTCTGTCAAATAAATAAATAAAATCTTTAAAAAAAAAAAAAAAGAAGTTTGTTTAACATTGTTACATGAAGAGTTTTCCAAACTTATTCAACTCTAGGAAGAATTTTCTTTAAAAATTCCCATTTGTTTTGAAAAACTCTGAATTGCTTTGAATAAATAAAAATAAATTTCTACGTGGGCCTACTTCCTTATGAGCGGTATAAACACAAGCTTGAGTTGGGCTATAAGAAGAAATTCCAAGCCTCCACTCAAAGGCTTCCTAATGGCTTCTCCTTTTCTTCTAATGTGTCATTTGTCCTTTGGGCCCTAGATAATTTGTTCCTTAGTTGGCTCATTCATTCACTCACTCATTCACTCATTCATTCATTCATCAACGTGCTAAATAGTTAGGGAATCCAAAGTTTTCTCTTAGAGTCTTTGCCCTTAAGAAGCTATAATCTAGAGATGAAGGACATGACAAATGGCTCCACTAAAAAGCAGAATAATATGCATAGGATTAATTCATCAATTACTTAACCCAATAATTGAGTAAATACTTATTGAGGGCCCAGCACGTGCACTCAAATGGAGGCACTGGGGGAAATGTCAGTGGGCAAAGTCTCTGCCCTCACGGAATGAACACTCCGCTGGGGAGACAGAAAACAAACAAGCGAGTAAGACACGGGTATGTGAGGCGACAGGTGCCGTGGAGAAAAGTAAAGTAGGGACAGGAGGGCCAGGTTGGGAGGGTGCGAGGCGTGGGGGTCAGAAGAGGCTGCGCTGGGAGGTGACCTGGAGCGGAGACGCGAGGGAGGAGAGGAAGGAGTTGGTCGCTCTCCTGAAGATGTGCTCGCCGACATTAAAAACTAAGAAGCCCCTCCCCCCATTTGCAGGGATGTATTCCTCTTTCAGGGACTTTGTCCTCGTCACGGCTCTTGAGCTGAGGTCAGCCGTGAGCCTGGCTTTGCACAGAAGCCCCTCCTCGGCGATCATGAACGCCAGGATGGCCTGTCTCCCCAGTCCCAGCGTGTCCACGCAGCAGCTCTTCTTTGTCGCTTAGCCTGTAATTAGCATGTCAGTTCTTACAGCCTTAGCTCCCTTCTCAGCAGTGAACTTGGGAAAATAGCATTTCCAGAGGCTCTGCTTTTAGCCAAATGGGACATCCAGTGGACACCACACTCCTTCCTGTATTTCATGCCACGTTTGTTTTTTTGTGACATATTTTTGTCGTTGGATGACTTAGGTGTAGGATGGAATCGTACCCAACCTCCAAAAGGCCTCACCCCTGCCATTTAGGATGTTAGTCCCAGGTGTTCAATCCTCTCTCTGCCTCCTCCCTTCCCCAGATTAGCTCCCAATTCTTTACAGCGACACCTGGGGCCTCCAAATCCTGCCTAACTTAGCCAATGGGGTTTAAAGCAAGTTTAGAACAGCTTCCCTTGGGTTGGAAAATGAGAATTCTTAATTAAATGATGGTGGACTATTTAGGGCTAAACTTAAACCTTTTTTTTTTTTTTTTTGACAATTACACAATTATTTCCCCTATAAACATTGAAACCTGCAAAAGGGTCATGAATGTACAAGGAAGCCCTTCAAAGTCACGGTGGAAATTACTTTCTGGGCTGTGGTTTGATTTTCAATTGGGAGTAGGACACACAGTTGAAGAAATGTCCCTTCTAACTTTGGAAGTTGTTTTTATAAGTTCCAGGAAAGTCTTAGCGGGTCCTGGGCAAGTGCTACTTTTCTCAGTTGCGTTCCCTACCAGGGGAAAGAGCCCGCCTCCTTGGATCGAGTCCCATCCTGTGAAGCCGGAGTGGCGTGAGTGTTGTTCTTGGCGAAGCCCAGCTTTTGTGCCCTTAACCACCGTGGTCTTTCCCTTGGGTCCCTTCCAACAGGATGGTGTGGGCATCGGGTGCCAAATGACCCAGAAGCAGGCAGCGAGTGGCGTACAGAATGGAAAACTACCTTATATCCTGACATCCACCCAAACAGCCCCGCTCCACACACAGAGGGCTCGAAGAATAACGCAGGAAGAAAACCTGCTTACGTTCACATCACGGAACAGCGTGAATTCATCCTCACAGCTGAATTTTCTATATTTAGGCTCTTCCTTCATCGCGGGAAACACCTGTAGGTCATTCATGCTCTATCTCAAGGTGCCGATCTCTTTTTCCTCCAGAAATCAACACATCTAGGGGTTGATAGACTATAAAGGCATAAAAATAGTCTGACACTTGCAATCATTAAAATATGCTAAAGGAGTGTAGAGGAGTTGCATTTGAGAGTTGGCATGTTAGCACATCATTTCCTACTGAATAAAAGCCCCTTTTGGAAATGTTGTATTTCTTTACCATATAAGTAATATATGTTCACTGCTGAACTATCAGAAGACATATATAAACGAAGAAAAAAAAGTGGGAAAAGGACTTGTTATCACAATGGTAACAACATTTAATGATTCACTATACATTTTTTAAAAAAAAAAGATTTATTCATTTAGAGAGAGAGTGCACACGAGCAGGGGGAGGGGTGGAGGGAGAGGGAGAGACTCTCAAGCAGACTCCATGCTCAGCGTGGAGCCTGCTGTGGGGCTCGATCTCACGACCCTGAGATCATGACCTGAGCCAAAAATCAAGAGTTGGTAGCACCTGACTGAGCCACGCAGGTGCCCCTATTTGCCATCCATTCTTCTGGAATGTTCTCTATTTTATATATGAATCAATTGTACGTACTATTTTATAATCTGCTTTTTTACGAGTCAATGCATCAAGAATAACTTTCTATACCGGTTAAGTAATTTCTGCAACTACGATTCTGATTCCAGTTCCAGTGTGTGGATTTTTTTCCTCCTCATAGCCAAGCAACTTTTCACCTGGAGACAGCTTCAGATCTCAGATCTGAAGGTTAATGACTCAGTCCCGCAAGACTGCCCGCCTCCCCACCCCTCTTCAGATGCCGATCATGAGTCCAAGTTGTTACCCGTGCTTCTGATGGACTGGCTACAGGGGGGAATGAATTTGCTAGAGCAGCTCACAGAACTCAGGGAAGCATCTCACTTACGAGTTTACTGGTTTATTATAAAAGGATATAACTCAGGAAGAGCCAGATGGAAGAGATGCGCAAGGCAGGGTGAACAGGAGCCCTGTGACTCTGAGTGCACCATTCTCCCTGTATCCCTGCGAGTTTCTGGGCCGGAAGCTTTCCTATCCCCATCCCTCACGGTTCTGCGGGGGGTTCATTACAGGGGCACGATTGATTGAATCACTGGCTATCGGTGATTGAACTCCATCTCAAGCCCTCTTTCCTCCCAGGAGTGGGGAGGGTGGTTGTAAATGTTCCAAGCCTCTAATCTCCAGGGTGGTTCCCCTGGCAACCAGCCCCCATCCTAGGTGCTCTCCAAAGCCACTCATTAACATAAGAAAAGACATCTTTCCTGCTCTCCTTAGAGGAAATTCCAAGGGTTTTAGGTGTTTTATGCCTGGAACTGAATGTAGACCAAGCACATACCTCTTAGAAATCATAATCTCACAGTGCTGTGTACTTTTTAATGGCTGCATATCATTTCATCATATGGATGTACCGTAATTTATTTGATCGGTCTTAATTCCTGAATAACTAAGTAGCTTCTAGTCTCTCACAACTATTTCTGTGCAATGACTGTGCATGCTCATAATTTTCTTGCTTGTTTTGCATTTCAGGTGCACAGAATTGGATTGCTCCTGATCTCCTGCTCAGGGCACTGTGTCTTCATTAATCCATTAGAAAAATTTTGTATTATTTTATTTCCTTCTTCATTCCATCCCAAATTTCATTCCACTGCTCCTTCACAGATCTTACTTTTGAGTAATTTATGTGTGTGTGTGTCCTTCTGATCTATTTTCTAGACCTTTATTTACACATGTACGTAATTTGGGGAAACATATATTATCTTGTGTTTTAAAACTTGCATTTCTTAATTTTCATTCAGCGTTGCATGTCGAGCTTTTCTCCTGCTGACGCTCACAGCTTCTGCTCCTCCCTTTCCATGTCTGGAGAGCATTTAGTCTTGTGCGTGCACTGAGACTACGCATGCAGTCATGTCTTTCCTGCGAGCCCTGGGAAAATCCTGAGGGGGGCTTGGCTTACTGGCTTGCATCTCATACCATCCGT
Source organism: Potos flavus (assembly GCA_028534135.1). Taxonomy (NCBI): domain Eukaryota; kingdom Metazoa; phylum Chordata; class Mammalia; order Carnivora; family Procyonidae; genus Potos; species Potos flavus. The sequence goes on along the minus strand of CM052883.1, from coordinate 168,916,775 downwards.
GGGAGTGCGGAGAAACGGCTCCTTGATTTGAAGCCACACAAAAATTCCCCAGAGACGAAATGGTTGCCCAGAAGAGGACATGCTGGACAGATAAACATATGTCCATATTTTTAATTTTTCAATACATCAAAGATTTCGGAATGGTGAATCAATTTGCATACTCAGAAACAGTCATGAGTGTCTATTTCTTGGCACCCTTCCTAAGAGTAAGTATTATCATTTTAAAGGATTTACAAGTCTAAGAGGCAAAAGATGACCTCATTATTCATTCCGTTTGAATCTGTGTGATTACTACAGGGTTGAGCTTATGTTCATAGATATATTGGTCACCTGCTCTGGCAGGATGTGGCCGGATGGAATCAGTTCCTTGCCTTTTCCGGGACATTCTACCTAATGGGTGGAGGGGAAGCGGGCCGGTTCTCAGGTTGGGACAACTAAATCTGAGCCTGGGGGCGGAAACGAGGGCCGGTCTCTATCTCATGAAGCAAAGGGGTGTCTGTTCAGATGGTGTCTGGGGAGACTCTTCCTAATCTCTTTTCACTTGCCTGATGGCTAGTGCCAACTCTTCCCAGATCCCGGCGATCGCTCATCCTGTCATTTGGAAGTCGCTCTGAGTCTCCGTATTCTCCATCTTCGTGGAGACTGAGAGTCTCGTGCCGGCACTATTCGAACTAGAGGCTGGGTGTTTTTAGATTCCAGACTCAGGGGACATTCCCTTCCTGCTCAGTCCCACTTGTCGCAGGAGCACACCTGTGGCTTTGAAGCGTCCCACCTGAGACCCTGGGCCGTCCTCCCCCCTGGACAGCCCCCTGATATCACCTGCCGCAGGCGTCCTGGAGGCTTCTTACTGCTTTCCTTTAGGCAAACTCTTGGACCGGCTTTTCTCCCTGCACGCTAGCCGTCTCCTCTGCCATCGCTAGCCACCCGCATGTCTGCTTCCGCTCCGGCCAGGACGTGGCCATTCCGTCTTCCCTTTCTGCCCAGGGTCTACCTTCTTACCTGGAACAGACGGGGTCCCTGCAGCAGGGAGGGGCACAGGAATGGTCACCCTCTCTGAATTCATAGTTTTAAAATGCATTGCTTTCAGGGCGCTGGGTGGTGTAGTCCGCTACGCGGCCGACTCTGGATTTCGGCTCAGGTCGTGAGATCTGGGACCAAGCCTGGCCTGGGATCAAGCCTGCTGTCGGACTCTGCTCTCAGTGCAGAGTCTGAAAGAAAGAAAGTCTTTCTCCCTCTTGCTCTGCCCCTCCCCGCCCCGTCTCCCCAAAATAAATAAATATAATCTTAAAAAAATAAAATGCATTGCTTTCAAGTGCATCGAAATCATAATTTCCATTGAAGTCTCTCGGAGCTATGTATTTTTTCTGTTTAAAAGACTTAGTTGAGGGGCGCCCGGGTGGCTCAGTTGGTTAAGTGTCGACTCTTGATCTCAGCTCAGGTCTTGATCTTGGGGTCATGAGTTCAAGCCCTGCCTTGGGCAGAGAGAGAGTTGGCTCATGCCAGTATTGAGAGCGGTGCATAGAACCTACCGAACAATGACAACAACAACCGAAATAGAAACCATTGCTATATTTATGTCTTTGTGAACGTTACTCTTGGATTGGTAAAGAAGTACCACACGTGGTCCCTTTGCTCGGGGAGCACGCACCTTCAGCGGGGAGACAGGAACCACACGCGGGTGAAACTCACCCCACTGGGCAAGCCGGTGGGAGTCAGGTGCGCGGTCCCGGAGGCAGACTCTAACTGCCGGCCGATCCTCACGCGGCTGCTTCACCCCTGCATCTGGGAGGTTACACAGAGCTGGAGGACGCTCACTCACATTAGCTCTGCACATTCCTGTGGACCAGAGGTACTTGCCCGGCTGGTGAGCCAGCCCCCGCCATGGAGGACAGAGCCCTCAGCCTCGTGCCATCTGCAAGCATCCCCCCGTTGCCCAGTTTCCCTCCTACCCCCTGGGGTAGGTGCTTCCCTCTGAGCATCAGAATCACCAGGGACCGTCCACCTTCTCTGCCTTCGCAGGAGACTTTCACTGCGGTAGCCGCCTTCCCAGCGCCGACAGCTTCTCCCCTTTTCACATCCTGCCCTTGGCTCCAGACAGAGGAAGTGGAGCTGCTTTTGTTCCGAACTGACTCCCCCCCACCCGCCCCCTAAAGTGGAGTCTAGGCAGGCTGGGCTCCCTGACAGCTGTGTTCGCCCCTCCCCCAACTGCTGGAAAACCCGGAGATGCTAGAGGAGGCATCTGCCATGCGGGGTCCCGGGGGAGCGGAAGGCCAGTCATCACCCAGGAGTCCTAGGCTTGGCGCAGCTGATCCGGGCTCTGACTTAGGACTGGTTAGCTTCCAGGTCACAAGACTGATTCAGGGGGAGTAAGCTGAAGATTCTGGGGGGCAAGGGAGGAGACCAGACTGTAAATGCAGCTTAATGGATAACTTGCCAGGATTTAGACTTGGGTGGCGTGGGGAGGGGGGCCCGTTTGGCCTTCCATTTCTGCTGTGTGTCCACAAATGTAAGGCGATTGCTGGGTATGATCCACACGCTCTGACTGTATGGATGTGGGACACCCACGCCAGCCTTCACTGGGGTCTAGGCTTGTTAGGTGCAGACAGAGAAGTCAGGGCCAGGGCCCCGCTGTGGTTGTCTGCTGGCCGGGCTGCACCTGTCTGGGGAGTGATGGCAGGACAGAGCCTGCTGGGGAGGGAAAGTCCCGCTGGAGAGCTGGTCCCTGGGCCATGGGGCACAAGGGGCAGAGCAGACAGCTTTCCATGAGACAGAAGGTGGACCTTGCCAGGTTGCCCAGGGGAAGCTCACAATCACAGTGCATGGGCACAAACAGGGGTCTGACCTGCCCCTCGGCATTCTCAAATTCTCGAGCCATCAGAGTGGTTAATTACACAATGTTTCCAGTTCTCCCACAACATAGTTAGTGAGGACGCTTACGAAAAGTCTCCTAAAGTGTGAGCAATCAGGCCAAAGACTTTCCCACTGAGGTTCGGCACGGCACATCTCACATATAAGCACACGTCCCCAGAGCAGTCGTGCCTCGGAAAAGTGACACGGAAACTTGACCGTGGCCTGAGAAAGTGGCCACTGTTATCGGAAGGGAGCCAAAGAGAAGGTATGTTCCATGCGGGCAAATGATATCATTCACACTGAAATGACAGGCAAGGGCCTGTGGGAAAATATTTTGCATCCATATAGCTTCACAGACCGCATCTGGTTCCACCACCCTCTCTCCCACCCGAGGTTCCAATTTTCTCCGCAAGGGCTGAGCTAAGCTGGCCTCCAGCTCCTCACTCCTCAGACCTGCGGGCTGCAAACAGACTCACCAGGGAAACGTTTTCCTTTTTTAAAGATACTCACCGGGGCGCCTGGGTGGCTCGGTGGGTTAAAGCCTCTGCCTTCAGCTCTGGTCATGATCTCGGGGTCCTGGGATGGAGCCCCGCATCGGGCTCTCTGCTCGGCAGGGAGCCTGCTTCCCCCTCTCCCTCTGCCTGCCTCTCTGCCTACTTGTGATCTCTCTCTCTGTCAAATAAATAAATAAAATCTTAAAAAAAAAAAAATAAATAAAGACACTCACCAAAAGCGAGTCCTATTTGGAAAAATGCATGTCCCAAACTAGAAAATCAATGTAGTGTTTTGGATGTTAGTCTGAAGTTGAAAAATGGTAAGATGAAATGTATTAAATGTCGACGTATTCTCACACGGGAATAAGGACAAGCACAAGGCTTCACGGAGTGAGCTTCAAAAAAGGTTATAAGGCATCTGTGTTCTTTAGTAACTTAGGAGACCTGGAGGATTCTAGAAGCAGGGAGCTGTATAGATCGTGTGAAATCACATCACCGTGTGTCGTGGTCTCAGGAGACGTCTTTATGGTGAGGTCCACGGGCTTCTTGGAAACACCTGAAAAAAAGAACTGTTGCTTTAAAAGTCCATAAAGAGAAAAACAGGTGCTTTTGCAGAACTGCAATGGGGGTACTTCAAGAGCTTTGCCCAGAAGTAAACATATTCGTATATATGTTGTCTTAGCCTGAGCCCCCATAATGGAGCACCATAGTCACAGCAGCTTAAAACGAGAGATATTTATTTCTCACGGTTCTGGAGGCTGGGAGTCCAAGGTCAAGGTGCCGGCAAGGTGGGTTTCAATCCAAAGGCTCTTCTCTTAGATTCTGGGTAGCTGCCATCTCACCGTGTGTTCACGGGACCTCTTCCCTGTGCAGAAGTGGGGAGAGATCCAGAACTCTGGTACCTGTCATTGCTTCATGGGGGCCCCTACCGTACTGACCTCCTACAGACCCCTTCTCCAAATACCATCCCACTGGAGGGTGGGGCTTCACTATATGAATTTCGGGAGGGGGACACAAACATTCAGGCCAAAATATATATTTTTTATATATATATATATATACAGTGTAAATATATAGACTTGCATACACATGTTTCCTCAAAAGATAACCATCGTTAGACTGTTGCCCTGAAAGCCGGCAGCCAGAAAATCCAGGCACACCCAGCCAGCTCGTGAGGGCTGCCGGAGAGGAGCTGAATGGTACGGGAGGGACAGATCCCAGCAGGGAGCCTCCCCTGGCCTGGTGATGGGAATTGGCAGGCACCGTCTCCACCACCAGCTCCGTGGGGATCTGGGGGGCGGTGTCGATGGTACTGGCAAGACGATGCTCTTTCCATTTGTCCACGAGTTGACCGTGGATGAGAACAGTCGCACGAACCGTGAGACAGCCATCCGGGAGGGCGCTGACGATCACATTTAAACAACCAGAGCCATATATGGTAGCACAGGAGGAATTCGGAGAGGCTGTTTCTCACTGCATGTGAATTCTGCTCAACCAAAGTCTTGCTCATTTCCTCCCAACCCCCAGATACTTTGCCAGCCTCGGCCTGGCTCAAATATCAGTTTCCCTTCGGAGGGAAAGAAGCTGCCTCCTCTTTAACCATCCAATTCTTCCTCCTCTTTCCACCCTTGGCTCCGGGAACAACTTCTCCACGACCTTCCCAGAAAACCCAGCCTTCCAGGAATCTGCTGATGGAGCCCACAGCTTGTATTCCCCGTACCATCCCAACTGCCTCGCCAATTCCCTCCAAACCACACTGAGATTTTGAGGTCTTTAAGGTGAGAGGGAAGGATAATTAGATCCTTCTCTGAGTCTGCTCAGCTGCGGAGGACCAGGCTGGGGGAGGCACAGCCTCGTTTACTGACTGCATCGGGCCCTAGGTCTTGGCCTTTGCCAAGCATCCAAGCATCCAAGCCAGTGTAGTCGGAAAGTCCTTTCCTACATCCAGGGCATTCTGTTGTTGTTTTGAAACATCGATGGTCATGAAATTCACGGTGGTGGGCTGATGCAAAGTAGCCCCAGTCAAGTATTAGAAGGAGGAGAAAGAAACCAAAATTTATTGACCATGAAGCGATAGGTTTCTTTTAATATATGTTTTAATGTTCACAGTAAGCCTACGAATTAGGTATTTGCTTTCCCATATTATAGGCAAGGAAGCTGAACCTTACAGAGATTATGTAAATTGCCCAAAGCCACACAATTAAATGACAGCACACGGAATAAAACTTAGGTTTGTCTGGGGGCGCCTGGGTGGGTCAGTCGTTGGGCATCTGCTTTCAGCTCAGGTCATGATCCCAGGGTCCTGGGATCGAGCCCCACATCAGGTTCCCTGCTCAGTGGGGAGCCTGCTTCTTCCTCTCCCACTCCCCCCTGCTTATATTTCCTTTCTCACTGTATCCATGTTAAACATGGAGTTACCATGGGCCCCAGCAATTCTGCTCCTAGGTACGTACTCAAGAGAAAAAAAAACATACGTCCACACACAACTTGTATGTGAATGTTCACAGAAGTTGAACTCATAGTAGCCAAAAAGTGAAAATAAACTAAATGTCCATCAATGGATACATGAAATGTGGTCTATGCATAGACACATAGACTGGAACATTATTTGGCCGTGAAAGAGAATGAAGTACTGATCGGTGCTGCTCCCCGGGTAACCTTGGAAAACGTGATGCTCAGTGAAACAAGTTGGTCACAGAAGATCCCATGTTACATTATTCCATTTACACAAAATGTCCAAGATAGGTGAATCTATAGAGACAGGAACTGGATTGGTGGTTCCAGGGGTTGGGGGAGGGGGAGGGACTTCTGAGCACAGAATGTCTATTTTGGGTGATGGACTATTTTAAAATTAGATGGTGGAGATGGTTGGATGACATCATGCATGTACTTACAACCACTGAATCGTACGCTTGAATAGGCGATTTGTATGGGATGGGAAATATACATATATATCTGTTATTAAACAAAACAAAAACAAAAAAGTGGAAAGAAGTAAGGAAGAAACAACGATCAAAGGGTATTTCTACTTCCTGTACTTAAGGGCATGGATGGGGTCTGGTTCATTCAGAGAACTGGCCTATTAGCAGTTTCTCGAGGCTTCCAAGTGCCTTTTCAACACCATGCTTTTACTCGTCCTTCTCTCCTTCCTGGAGCACTCTTCCCTCTCCTGCTTGGCAGACCATCCAGTCCACCATCAGGGCCCTGCCTCTCCACGCCCACACTTCTCTGTGGTTTTCCTGGATCGACCTGGCATCTTGCCTCCCTCCATTCTCTGAGTGCCCGAAGACCGGGCTCCTTTTGGACCCGTCTCATGGCATCGTGGTTCCTGGCTACCTGTCTGTCTTCCTGATGACCCGGTGAGGCTCCTGGAGGGTTGAGACACTGTCCCATTTGTCTCTGAGTACCTGGCAGCTGGCTCAGGGCCTGGCAGACAGCAGGAACGGGATTGATGTGTGTGGAGGGGCACTGCACATGCCCACACAGACACAAGCTGAATTCACTGAATTTCTTCTTAGCCAATTTCCTCCTTCCTGTTACATTTTGGGCAAACGATCAGGTATACATGTTCCTATTGTGGTTGAAAAAACAAACAAAACAAAAACCAGGTTTGAAATTTAGGCAACTGGAGGCTTGGCCACCTGGGGCCGAGAAAGACTGGCACATTCTGCAAGAAATTCAGGATGCCAAAAAGTCAAAGGCAATTACCGTAAAAACAGCAACCTACCTTGTGCAATCGGTCTGTGGTGGCTTGTGTATAATAAACAAAATAGGTTTAATTTACTAATTTGCCGATTCTGAGAAAGCTAGGTTGGAATAGTAAATAATTTCGAGGAAGATAAACCTAATTGCCTGGCTGCCAAATTAATTTGTTCACAATTTAGATACATTAGATGAAAGTTCTTGAGAGTATTGATGGGAAATTCTGATTGCTAATTGATCAATGCTGGTCTTTCTCAATTACACCTTGTATTACTGAGGAATTTTGGCTGCAGAGCCCGGATAGTCACATAAGCAGCTGAAGCAACAAAGGAAATTCACTGACAAGGCATAGTGGCATCTACGACCCCAACGCCTGGAGGCTGCTGGTTTCGGGGTGGAAGGTAATCGGACCCTGGAGCTTGAGGGGATCCTCCAGGAGACCACTCCCAAGGACTCCGTTTTCTCCTTCCCTTGGTTTATGCATCAGGCTTTCCTCTGATGCAGAAAGCCCATCTCTGGAGAAGGCTCATCCCACTCAAGAGAGTTCAAAATGGCGCCCCCAACAGCTCCCATGTTGGCCTCAGCTCCATTCACATGCGAGTGTCAGACTGAGGCGGAAAGCCTCACTTCCAAATCAGGTATACATTGTGTGTGTATGTATGTGTGCATGTGTCTGTGTGTGTGTGTGTGTGTGTGTAAAATCTTGGTAAATTTTGGCTTAAAAGCATCCTTTGTAACACCAGGAATGAAGTACACTCATGGGTCCTCAGGATCTTCCTCCCCACACAGACCTCTTTAGCCTGCCTCGTGTCAGCCTCCCAGGGTCATGAGCTATGAACCTGGATGCTCACAGAGGGGCCATGCAGATGGCCATGCAGATGGACAACGTGGGGATGAGTAGTCCCAGCAGAAGGAAGGGGCCAGGGCTCAGGGCTCCAGCTCCTCCTCAGCAGGGCTCACAGTCCCTCCTAAACCCACAATGATGTTTTTGACCTCAGCTCTGTGTCCTTAAAAAACGTACTTTGCTTCCTTAGCGATTTACAAATCCTTCCATTGCAATAAGGAGTATTTTATAGGCCACACTTGGAAAAGTAGAGGTTCCGTGGGACAGTGGAGAGGCAGGCTCTAGCTGGTGGGGATTGAGACCTCGGATCTGCTCACAATATCCAAAGTTGGCTTGCCTACCCCATGGTGGATTGATGCCGGAGTCAGGGGTTGGGAGGGATTCCTAGTCAGTAAGACGGGAGGAGGAGAAGGGAGACAGTTGACTGCTTCTGGACATGCCTGGGGCTGGATTCTTGGAACCCTGGGCTCGGAAGTTTATGAGGTACAGACCACACCCACAAGGGATCGGGAATTGTGCTCTCCTGTGAGGCCATGTGAGGAAGTGAGACATCGCCCCTGGAGCGGGAGGTTGGAGGAGTGTGGGGCCAGGGAGCCCAAGGCTTGGCCCTCAGCCTGTCCAGAGATGAGAGACAGCGGTAGGGGAGTAGATGGGCAGATCTCTACAGGCTCTCCGGCCCTGAGACCGGATGGGACTCAGACATGGGCCCAGGACCCAGCAGGGAACTTGAGATTGAATCAGGACCCAGGGTGCCGAAGGGGTGGTGGAGAGGTTTCCTGGGAGAGTGACAACAGTGCCGGCCCCCTCCCCCTGGTAGGGCGAGGTTGCATGGGTCCCTACTGGGACTGGCTCAGAAACGGGGGGCTCAGGGGTGCCCAGCTGGTTGCGGTTGGGCAGCTGGTTCCTTCTGTGGCCTCCGAGGTGGGTCATTGCAGAGGAAGAGAGAACTGGAGGATCTGCTGGGAGCTGGTAGATGCAAGGTGACCGGGTGCAGGGGCTGGTGGCTCAGAGTGGCAGAGAGCACTCAGACCCAGGGTCTGGAGACCTGGGCTCTCCAGACAGCTCTGTTCTTGGCACTCTCTTGTCTGGAGGCGCTGCCCACCTCTGAGTGTGCATCCTCATCTATCAAATGGGAGAAACACTGACGCCTGTGAGACTCAAGGTCCCATCCGTCGAGCCCTGGCGCAGAGCCCTCGGTGCGCGGTACAGGCTTAATCAGCACTAACACTCTGCCCCTTGGCTTCTTCGTGATGTGGAACAAGCCGTTCACCTGGCTGTCTCATAAAAGGGGAAAGGGACCTTCCCTTTCTTCTTCCCAGGGACATTGGCAGGTACCAGTGTCACAATACACGTTAGGGTGCCCGGGCTGTAATTATCTGTGCCTGCCCCACATTCCTCTTCTCTGTCTTTCCTGGTCTCCCTGGAAGTTAGGCTGTGGCTGGATTCCAGCTTGTGGAATGTGGGCCGAAGTTACTGGAGGCACCTGCAAGCCGGTTGTTAAGAACTTCTCTCTAGATTCTCCACTTCTGTCTTTTCCCCAGCCATGACTGCCTGGGAAGCCACCAAAGTAAGTGGGCTGCCCGATCTGCTTTGGGTGAAATCAACCTTTATTGAGGGTGTATTTGTTACTGAAGCATAGCTGAGACGATCCGGACGAATTCACGTGCTTCAAAATTCCTCAAGCATTATCCTATTTCTTAACCCCAAGACCTCCCCCAAACAAGACATCATCTACCATAAAACGAAGACTTGAGAAAAGGCAAGGAGGTGAGAGCAGAAAAGGGAACAGAAGAGAATCGTGGAGCGACTTTTAGTATTCACACACACGCACGCGCGCGCACACACACATGCACACACACACATAGCCTCTGGGTTCTAGAACGGGAATCCCGGGTGTCGAGAGGGAAATTCTAAGTCGTGCACTGCCCAAGAGTGTGAACTTCTTGCTTGAGAATGATAAAGACTAACTAGCTTGAAAATGAGAAACCAAGAACCAGCAGGTCCTTCTCAAAATCCCCGTTCATTATTTTGGAGGTGATGATCTGCTGATAATTCTTAGGATTGCTGCTGGCCGGACGTGAAAGACAGGATAGGGAGAAAAAGGCCAGGGCTTGATGTCCTCACTGAGACTGTCCTCTCAGTTCAGGAGAGCGCTGTAGGTAATTTCAGAAGGAGGATGGGCCAAGCCCGAAGACACGGCTCGCATGGATCCTACTGGTCGAATAAGAACTTGGGAGACCATGAAACATACCACCAGCAGGACCGTCGGCAGAGAGCTCCTCACCGTGCACGCATCCTTCTGGGGAAGCAACTCTGACCCCGGAAGGGAGGCTGCTGCCTGGAGGTCCCCGCGATGTTAAGGAAGGCTCTCTGGGGGCCTGAGGAAGAAACTGGCTATAAAGGTGATGTTGCCGACAGTACGAGGCGGGAACTACGCATGGAGACGATGCTGACAAGTGAGACCTAATTCAAAGCCAGGAGGCGGAGAATTCGTTGCAATCATCTCCTTACCAAAGAAGGACCTGCTGCGGAGACTCGATACTCTCATAGCCGAAGAACATCTGGACGCCAGGGTCCAGTTCTCTGCCCTGTCCCTGAAACGCCAACGGGACAAAGGACAGTGGCCACATTTTTATAAACTAGACCACCAGACCTCCTTTGTCGAGACTTTGGATTCAGCTTGGCTTTGTGTAGATTTGAAATTAGCCTTTTCATTGAATAAAAGCAACACAGAAAAAATAAAACAAAACGAAGACTTGAAACCCTTCCTATAGCATGTCATTGATGTGACCTTGGAGGGCTGATGGCCCCTATCAAAAGGCTCAGTTTTCATGGTCTGGCCAGCTTGGCATTTGGACAACACTGAGGTGGTTTCTTGCTTACAGAGAACCTTTTGAGCGAGCCTGGCATGTCGAGAGGCTGTGCAGCATCCTAACTCTCAGTGGATATCTCTCTACGATTTAATGTTCCAGGCTTGAGAATTGTTTCATACTAGTTTTCACATTTTAAAATTAATACCTTTTATGGTATAAAATAAATCAGAGCAAAGAAGGGCATGACTCGAAAAGGAGGAGTCCCTCTCCCCGTCTGAAACACAGTTCTATTTCTGAGACAGATTTCCTTGCAGAACTTCTCTTTCAGTCGAAGCACAGAATAAAAAAGATCGCCATCAGGCTTACTGGGTATATTCTTCAACAATCTGCCTTTTAAATTTGAAACTAGATTTTGAATCTGTTACATGAAGCTGTAGTTAATAAGTTACTACATAGTATCCCAACAGGTGAAGGCATGTGCATAATTTACTTAAACACATGGTTTTCAGAATTTTTCCATTGCGATTGGTTAGTGTTGCCGTAGAGACTCATGTTGGCATCTTTCCCCACTTGTGGGCTTTACCGACAGGATACATTTCTGGGAGGAGAATCTCTGAGTCAAAGGGTATGTGCTTTCAAAGTGCTTAGAGATTTTGCTAAATTGTACTTCTAAAACAGAACACCGATTTATACCCCCGAGACGGGCGTCTCAATGCGATTTCTGTATTCATTCATGCAGGCAGGCACGCAATCGACCAAATCATCAATCAGTCAGTCGACGAAGTCTTTTTGGAGTTTCCTCTTATTGCTGGACGGTCTGTGGATACCACGCTGAGGGAAACAGAGGTGACCCCTGTTTGGCTGCGGTGACACTGTAGCGGGGCGAGGATGTGAATCAGCGTACTTACTTTGGTGGATGCAACCAGAGAAAGTGTGCTGGACCACGAACGCACAGAGTAGTTGGTAACATCTCCGTTGCCGGCGACCCCTTCCATCCCTTGTAGGAACCACCGTCTGGCACACGATATTTCCATCTTTCGAAAGCTAACAAAGAAACTCTCTGCGGTCTGTTTTCCTCCTCCTTCTTTTTTCGTGTGCTGGTTCATATTCATCCCCTCTGTTCTTTATCACTAGGCACCACTTAGCCTTTCATGTTTCTACATTTCCTTCTTTATTAAATAGGACCAACGGTTGATGACCTGTATTATCTTTTACTGTAAATCATTGTGGCTTTATCTTTATATGATGTTTAGACTTTGGCTTTTTAAAAAATCATTATTATTCAAAGAGTTGTAATTGTAGTAAAATATACGTAACATTAAATGTACCATCTTGAGCATTTTTAAGTGTCCAGTTCAACAGCGTTGACTAGATTCACATTGTTGGGCAATATCTCCAGACCCCTTCATCTCCCCAGACAGAAACTCCATCCCCATTAAGCAGCAACACTCCATTCCCTGAAGTGCCACTCCTCTATGTCCCTCATATAGCCACATCATACAGAATTTGTCTTTGTGTGACGGGTTTGTTTCACTGACCATAATGTCTTCAAGGGTCATCCATGTTGTGGCATGGGATGGGGTTCCCTTCCTTTTTTTTTTTTTTTAAAGACTTTATTTATTTGTTTGGCAGAGAGACAGAGAGCACAAGTAGGCAGAGTGGTAGGCAGAGGGAGAGGGAGAAGCGGGATTCCCAACAAAGAGGAAGCCCAAAACGGAACTCAGCTCCTGGGACCCCGGGATCATGACCTGAGCCAAAGGCAGACACTTAATGACTGAGCCACCCAGGTGCCCCAAGGTTTTGTTTCTTTTTAAGATGGAAAGACATCCCTTCCTATGGATATACTACATCACTCATTCATTGTCCGTGGACAGTTGGGTTGCTTCTACCTTTTGCTTCCTGGGAATAGGGCTGTTCTGAACACAGGTGTGCAAATATCTCCAGGAGACCTCGCTTTCTGTTCTTTTGGGCGAATGCCCAGAAATGGGGTTGCCAATTTATTTGAAAAGTCTATGTTTAATTCTTGAAGAAAACATGATTCTTTTTTACAGTGGTAGCACCGTTTTACATTCCCAATGACAGTGCACACGGATTCCAATTTCTCCACATCCTCGCCAAGATTTATTCTTTTCTGCTTTTCTTTGATAGCGGCCTTCCTGGTGGGTGTGAGGTGGCCTCTCATTGTGGTTTTGATTTGCATTTCCCTAATGGTTGGGGATGTTCAGTATCTTCCCACGTGCTTATTGGCCATTAGTGTGTCTTTGGAGAAAGGTCGACTCGAGACATTTGCCCATCTTTAAATTGGATTCTTTGGTTTTTTGTTTTTATTCATTTTGAAGATAAGAATATGCAGAAGCAAGCAGATGAATTTTGAAAGATGCCACTAGAGCTTTTATTCTGAAACGATAGTCTCGACTCCAGGCCTTGGGCAACATTCTCAAACTCAGAAGAGTCGTTTCTCCCACTCGAAGTTCAAGGAATTCAACGCCCACAGACTTGTTTTCAGATCACTGGCCACAGGCCAAAAGGGCCAGCGTTATGTTCCTCCAAGGGCTTTATAGATGGTGCTTCCTGCAGGGTCTCCTCCTGGTTGGGAGGCCGGGAGGAGTCCACTGGGCCTGCCTGCTTGGGCTGGAGGGCAAGTAATTCCAGGAAGTGGACTCCTGATAAAGTGCTCCTCGGCTCCGCAGCTCCCCCATCTCCTGACACCCTCCCTCACAACCCTGCTCCCCTAATGTTCCCTGGCCTCCTCTTCTCCCTCCTGCCCTTCTCAGGAGTCCTGGACGGCAGTTCCTGCAAGGACTTCAAGGCTCCCCCCCATGGCGTCCCTGATCCTCGCTGTCCCCTGCCTTCCGTGTCAGGGAGCTGCCAGGGACTTGGATCGGGAGGCCCTAGTTAGCAGTTTGATCGCTGTGTCCCCTTGGGGGCAACCAGAGAAGCTGGGTTTCTCAGTTTTCACCTGGGACCCTCGGGGTGTGATCTAAATCTGGAGAGGCACGGAGCTTTAGTTCGTTTTGAGAAAGAAGCGGACCATGGGCTCTTGGGGAGGAGCTGAGAGTGGGGGCTGGGGTGAGAGTGGGGGAGGGGCTGAGAGTGGGGGCTGGGCTTCTGCTCAGGCTCAGGGCCCGCCAACCACGCGACCCCCCACCCCAAGTCTGTGCCGTGCCTCTCCACCTTCCCTTTCTCAGTTTTCCACCCTCTGTTCCTGCTGCCTCCCTGTTTGGTCCTCCAGGCTCGTGGGTCCCTGAGGAGCCCTCACATCCTTCAGGTTCTATAGCCAGAAATATTACCGGGCCAAGCAGCCCTTTTCCTTACAGTTATTGGCCAGCGCTCTCAGCATCCTTCAAAGTCGAGAGTCAGGCCACCGAGATTTCGGTTCAGTTCTGATACCCCATTTCGGCCAGGCCGTCGGCGGACCGCGGGGCCCAGCAAAGCTTCCCCTCTGCCGCTCTCATAATCATACATCATATTGCGATCACACCTTCCAGAGAGTACTTCCCATATCTCACACCAACCCTGTGACTTCGGGAGGCACAGATTATCTTTCTCGTTTTACAATCGAGGAAAATGAGTCCCAATGAGATTAAGTGACTTGCCGGCGCCAAGTATAAAACGAGGGCCAGAGCCAGGATTCGAGGGAAACATCCTAGCTGTTCTCTTCGGTGCTGGGGCTTTTCAAGCTCCTCCTACCTTCCCCCTGAGCGCATTTGTACCGAGGAGAGTTTTGAACTTCTTTGTCTTTAAGATCCAAAGGCAAGAACCTCAGAGACGGACCATTCCAGGCCCGAGGCGGGTGGGTGTCACCTGCGGGGACGGCTCAGACCTCTGGTTACCCAGGGAGTCCGCCGCGCCCCCACCGTCTGGTGCTGTCCTTACGGCAGTCGCCCGGCCAGTGACGACGACTTATCCAGGGCCGACCACGTGGGGATGCGCATACCGAGATTGCAATGCACCTTTCGAACGGCTGAGCGAATAGAAGGACGCTTCCAGAGCAGATCTGGAGGGTGGCTTTTCCACAGTGTGGCTCACACTCTGGTAAAGCCCCGACATCCGCAAAGCCCTGTGGCTTTTCCGCAGGCTTGGCGAGGCGACGAGCCGGTCCAGTTTGCCCGGCGCTGGGGGGCTCCTGGAACGCTGCACTTTCAGGACGGGGGCTGGAAAGACTCCGACGGATGGGGCTGGTTGGTCAGCCTGTGCCAGAAACCGCTCGGGCCCGAGGCTCCTCACTCCCCAGACCCCGTTTCTCAGGGTCCGGGGGCCTTCCGAGAATCAGCCGCCTTTAAACGGATCATGGTGGCTCTTCGATCTGGACGTTTTTCTGTGTGTGAGAAGTGTTTCAAATTAAACAAAGAACCGACCAAAAATAGATCGCAAGCTTGCTTGACTATGAAGTCCAGATGACAATTTGAAACAAGCGCTCCCTTCTAACGGGTACAAAATGGGACGCGGTAGAACAGCATTCCCCCAAATTAACGTCCGCTGGAACCTGTGAGTGTGACCTTCTTTGGAAATAGTCTCTGCAGACGTAACTGAGCTAAGATGGGGTTCTACTGGATGAGCAGGGGCCCTAAATCCAACAGGAGTGTCGTCCTCATAAGAGCAGGGACATTCGGACACGGAAAGCCACGCGAAGACGGACACGCTCTGAAGGGTACAAACCAGGGACCGCCAGGACCGCCAGCACCCCCGGACACTGGAAGAGGCGAGGAACGACCCTCCCCTAGAGCCTTCGGAGAGGGTGTGGCCTTGCTGACACCTTGACTTTGGGCGACCCCCCTCCTGAGCTGTGGGGGCATACATTCCTCTTGCTCTAAGTCGCTCAGCGTGCGGTCATTTGTGACAGCAGCTCTGGGAAGCTGCCACAGAACAGTCTTTTTTTTTTTTTTAGGTGAAAAATTGCTATGTGGGTAATTTGAAGAGGGACTCGTAGCTGTTCCTAATGAGAAAATGCTCCTTGACATCCTTGAGGTTTTCACATTCTCTTAGTGTATGCTTCCCTTTAGGATACACTCCTCACCCTCGCAGATGCTCTCCACGACCTCAGCATGCATTTTGTGGGACTAATAGTTGCTTCCTTGTCTCTTCTTATTAATCGTGGCATCTTCAAAGCCTAGCAACGGGTCTGGTCAAGGATTTGGTCTTTCTTTTGTTTTGCAAGATTCATGCACACATTATTCTCACACATCTGGGTGGCGGGCTCGACACAAAAATTTACACTTAATATTTCTTGAATAAATCAATGACTGCCAGAATACAGGTTTTTTTCTTTCTCTTGAGCAATTTACGATCACAGAAGCATTATTTTACTCTTGTCTATGCCACGGAGGATAAATGACCTTGTTTTAGGATAGTGACTTACTTTGGATGCAGAAAATTGGAATTAGGATGCTAAATTTTTCTAAAGACAGAGGCTAGACCCCAATATATTACATACATTTCCGCAGTGTCATTTTGTATGAAATCCTGCCGCCTCAGACTTCCCATGGTTAGAAAAAGAACAACTCTGGACTGTTTAGGATGTGCATGAGGTCAAGATCACTCTTTTCCTTTAAAAAGCACCTTGGTTATTTTCAGGCTCAGAAGTTTCTGGCTTATCTTAATGGCGTGATCGACCACGTCCTCTTTGTCCTTCACATTAATTATTTCAATGTCTATACCTCACACTCTAACCCGGTTTATCAGATTGGGTGAACTTCTACTCAGCGTCTTTCCACAGAGTCTGTGCTGTCATCAATCTCATCCTGGTTTATCTTCATTCGATACAGTGGCTTGAAAGCTGAAATTCAGGGTAAAGGGAACTTTTATTGTTTAGGAAAGAAAGGGAAACAAGCAGAACTAGTGGTAACTTTCTTAAAAAAGAAAATCACTTTCTATTTTGACACCTAAACACAATTTTGTTACTTATTGCCCACGAAAGTAACTTGAACTCTGTTTAAAAACAATAACCAACCAACTTTGTTTAATAATATTTGCTAGGAGATGTTCTTGGCGGGGCATGGGGGGCAGGGACGGGAGTGGTACCAGCCAGGAATTCTTACTTCCGTATCTGTATATTGCTTGAATTTTCTAAAGCAAGTCTATATCACTTCTGTGATCAGGAAAAGCAATAAAGAGAAATTATTTCCTTGAGGGTAAAAATGTTGGGAGGAAATGAGTCCTTTCAGAAAACAATTTCTGGAAAGCTTTATGAAATTTCAGGTGAGCTTTTGTTGCTAGGGAGTTGCTAAGGAACGTCAAGTTTCTAATAGAAATCTACCGAGCAGTGATCCATGGGTAGAAGAAAATGCCGTACTCCTTTCATGGGTAGGAGAACATTCTTTCCTTCTGATTGGAAATGACCTGGGCAAAGTTCATGGTTACTGTTCCAGGAGAGAATGTCTACTTTGCCCTTTGGAAGGCCAGTGAGAGGGGTTGGTGCCAACGGAGTGGGAAGTAAACCAGAACTCATACTGGGAACACGTTCAGCAGAGCTTGGCACAAGGTAGACACTCACGTATCTCCCAGCTCACCGCCAAAATGGAAAATCCTTGGAGGGTGGCTTCTGATGAGGATGGGAGGGGGAGGGATGCAGAAATGAACCAAAATATTCACACTCAGCCAGCATAAGCTTTTTGTCATTGATCTGTTCAGATGTCACAAAGCGAGGTTTAGCCTTGGAGCACTGGATTCAGGAAACAGAGAATTACAGAGATACATTTTACAGAGATACATGTTAATCTATGTCTCTACATAATAGGGTTGGAGTTGGTTTATGACAGTTTAGGAATACTGATAAACGTACCAAGTTAAAATGAGACATTTTTATAATTTCAATCGTTGTTGGAGAAGGAGAAAAAACTAGACTATTTTGAATTTGGGCAAAATTTTCTTCAAATTTTCTGGGGTTTCAGGAACTGAGGTCATGACCAATGTCTGCATCAAAGCCCATCTATTACTTCATTTTGCAAGAGGGTCAGGCTTGCCTGACTGGGACACCAGGGAAGCCAGGAGGACAGGGAATTGTGCTGGGGAAGCAGGGAGATTCTCACTGGAGGCACCACTGGAGAAAGCCAAAAATCGGATGATGGGATGGCCAAGGATTTAAACTCCATTCATAAATGTTGAGAGACAGTATTGAACTTGGGATTGTGACATCGAGAGTATAGGGGTTCAGCATGAGATCTGGGTCATAATGAACAAGAAAGTAAGTCAGGGTGAGGGTCAAGATCATCTTAGGATCCTCCCAGTTTTCCTGTTTTTGGCTGGTGTCTATGTCCTATACAATCTGAGCAGACTTAATGCGAAAATACAAGGAAGGTATAATTCTGGTAGCTCTTAACTGGGGCTTGGCCACTGGCTACATGGAAGGGCTCTACGGGAATGTCTTAAATTTCTTTGCAAGATTTTGTGCACATGCGCCTTCCTCTTTCTTTTCCCATTCTGCTGTGGCCCCCACCCATCGGCTGCTGCTCCAGGGAGATCTCCCAGCTCTCTTAGCTGATGGTTTCCATCATGGTAAGAGACATACCAATGCCCAGGATTCCATGGTTCTTCATGTGCCAAGGGTAGAAGGGGGAAGAACAGGAAGGTGAAGAGAAGGGCCTTTCCCCACAGTTCAGCATCAGCTCTGTCAGATGCTGAACTGTGGGAAAAGGCCCTTCTCTTCACCTTCCTCTTGACGCCCAGAGGCTCACGGGACTCTTTCCCAAAAGCAACTCCCATCAACTCCCAGTCCAAATCCTCCAAACATAGGGGCTTAGTCCTCTTCAAGGGGCACGGGCTGCAGAAAGGAGCACAAACCCTATTACTCTTCCTGCTCTCTTATCTGCTTCTCCTCAAGCCAAAATCTTCCCTACGACCCCATTACTGCGTGTGTTAGTTTTCTGGTGCTGGTGAAACTAATGATCACAAACTCAGTGGTGGGAAGCAACACATGCTCTTTATTGGACAGTTCTATAGGTCATAAATCCAAAATGGGTCTCACTGGCTAAAATTGAGGTGTTGGCAGGGCTGTGATCCTTCTGAGCACTCCAGAAGAGATCTGTCTTCTTGCCCCCTTCCAGCTCCCAGAGGCCCCACCCCCTTGCCTTGTGTGTGGTCCTCACCTGTCTCCAAAGCCAGCAATGTCCCATCACATACTGCTCACGTGGCATCGCCCTGACCCGGGCTCTCCTGCTTCTCTCTTTCACATTTAAGGATCCTGGTGATTATATTGGACGAACTCAGATAATCCAGGATAATCTTCCCATTTTACGGTCAGCTGATGAGCAATGTGAATTTCCCTTTTGCTGTGTAATGTAGCAACCCCAGGCACTAGGGATAAGATGCGGACATCCTTGGGGATGGTTATTCTGCCCACCACAGTATATAAAAGCCCCCAGACGTAATTCCAGATGCCAACAATTCAGGTGAAAAGCACTACTGTCTACCCTCGCAAACTGGCCCATTTTAGCCAGCCAATATTCCCTATTCCACTCATTGCTATGCTTGTTATTATTACACAAAATGTGTACTGGTATGTGGGTATGTGGGATACCTACCGTTCTGTCTGTCCACCTCTCTCCTGTGACAGCATTCCCTTTCCAGCGTGTGGTGGACTCGAGTCATCGGAGTTAGAAAAGTCAAGGTCAAGAGCTAACAAACATTGACTCACAGACCCAGTCTGCTGGGAGAACCTCACCCAAGCCAGGCCATCCAGCACACCTGCCTGGGACTTTCCACACCGCCCTGAAGGAGTCCATCTCTGCTAGCAGGGAACCCAAGATAGCCAACGTGCTAGGTGCTGGCCCCCGTGTCTCCAGCCACGCGGGGAAAGCCACCTAGGGTGAGAGGGCATGAGGCTGGGCAGCAGACAGGCTGAGATGACAAATGATCTGTGAACCTTGGTTCTGGTGATTTCAGCTGTGCCCCGCCTTTCCCACGCTCGGGCAGAACAGCCCCTCCTCCGATGACTCAAAACCATCACTCTTCCCCAAATTTTCCCTTTGGCCGAAGCTAGTAGGTGTGCCTAGCTAACAAGCGCACTAATCTTCAGTAATACCACTGATATGTAGAAATAAGGACTAGGGGTGCAAAAGGGGTGCAGGCAGGAGAGAGAGAGAGACCCACAGCAGCCAAGAGAGAGACCCATACCAGCCAGACGGTAATGTCTCAGGTTGACGGTGTGTCCGAAATCCTCCAACCGAGATACTCCAGTAATGCTGCTTTCTGTCTCCCTTTCTCTCCAAATCCCACCCCCTGGCTTTCAGTTCATAAGGAAAGATTCCAAAAGTAGGTAACAGTGACAAGCCAGAGGGGAAGGGAGCTGTATCAGACGGCATTGACCTACCGGGCTGCCCCAAATGTGACTTCAGAAAATCATCATTCTGGGCTCATCCCCCAAGCGGGGCAAGGTTCTGTAGGACAAAGATGTCCCACGTGGGACACTGCACGTGAGGACCTAGCCCAGATGTGGCAGTACATTGATGGCCATCTTCGGAATTGTAGGGCTGGAAAATTTCACAAAGAGGGAAATCAAGGAAGTCATGGGACAGCGGGGTAGGACGGGTGTTGGTTGTAGGAGAGTTTAGTGGAGTGAAAATAGAGCTTTTACTAAGGGGCTGGAAGAAGGATGCAGGGCCAGAGATCACGGGGGCTCAGATATCTTCTTACCCCAGCTCGAGGCAGGGTGGGTGTAGATGGGGCAAAAGGGTCACACGGTCCTCTAGCTGGTGGTGTTCATTTTGTGTTCAAAGTTTAGGAGTGTCTTTGACCCCTTGCCAAGTGGCCCGCAGGTGCTCCTAAAAACAACGGAGTCTCCCCAAACTCTGCTTCATGTCCGACCTCACGACAGTGCCTCATGGCGGGGAAGGCGTGGGGGCGGGGAGGCGGCGTTCTGGGTAAAAGTGTGGTGCGAAGGTCAGATGAAGAGCTGACTGCGGGACAGGGCAGCAAGTGATAAAGCTGAAAATTATTTGCATGAAAGCAGTTTGGAAGAAAGCAAATGGGGGGTCAACACTGCCATTTGGTCGAGACAGCAGTTTTGTTGATAATGAAAGCCCACAATGTTTTGAGTGTTGGTAATCTTGTGCACCACAAAGATGGTTTTGCAACTGTTTTTTGGTTAATTTCTTCCAGATTTCTATCCTCATTCAATTTCCTTAACACTTCTAATTCACTTCCAGTGACTTCTCCCTGGCCAGATTAGCTGGAGCTGGGGAACACAAGTGATCTCGACCTTTTGCTCCGAGGGGTCGTAGCATCTGGAACTGGGGAGAAGACAAATTCCACAGCTTGGAAAAGAGGATGGGGTTGACATGCTGGGTTGAGAACAAAGCGCCAGGAGGGCGCTGAGAGCTGACGGGAGAGATCGAGAACCCCAGAGCACAGATCATCACAGGCTGGGTCTGAAGGTTGAATGGTCCAGGTGGTGTCTTTCCAAAACCATGGCTTTTGGAGACGTTAAGTTCTGCCCCTGGGAGCATCCCTGAATCATAAGGCGGTGGAGAGAGTGCCCGACCACTTCCAAATCCCAGGCCAGTGCCGGCTCACAGAGGTTTTCTCCTCTCTCTTCCCGATTTCTGGGAAAAAGACAGACAGGGGCTGATGGAAACCAAAAGGAATCCACCAGTGGAGGTTTCCCGTAAACAGGACGAGCTGGCAATGGCCACACTGTCCACAGCAACGTCCTCTCCTGCAAAGAGAAACATCCATTCTCCCCATCAGCTGATCACAGGACCCTGCACCCCGTTTGCATGGCATCGGTCAGCCCTGTGAGCTAAGCACGCCAAGTGCCGGTCAGGGCACGCAGAGGAGGCCCTCCTTCCGCCGTTTTAGAGCCTTTCAGTTTTATTTACTTTGATTGTATAAATTCTAAGCAAACCCATCCCTTATACCTTCCCCAGGGTTGTGTGATATGTGCATATCGCGATACCCTGCATACCATTCTGTGGCAAAGAACTTCTCATCGCGAAACAGGACCAGAACTCGTAGAATGGTTGGAAACCCTAGGAGGACTGTTTTTTCATTTAAAAAGATATACTTGCATGAGTCAAAGGTTTAGACAGAACTGAAGGATACGTAGTGAAGATAGAATTCTTCCTCCTACCCCAAGACCTCAATTCTCCTTCCCACGGGGAACCCCTATTATTTCCCCAGAAGCAGTACACTGTTGCCTGTGTGTCCTTCCAGAAATTCCCTTGCATGTATTCATTTTTGAACTAACAATCAACCCCTTTCAGACAATTGTGGCTATTCTCCTCTCGAAACCTGGCCATGGCACCAGGAGAGGGTCGGGGGGTGTCCTCGCTGCAAGGACGAGGAAGGAGACGTCCCACCGGAGCCAGTCGAGGCGGTACTTCTTGCAAGGGCAGCGGCCCCGAGCCAAGGGCCGGGGGCTTCACGGCCGAGCGTCCGCACACAGTGGAAGGCTGCCTTCCCTTCTGCTCTCTGAATGCATCGCGGTATTTTCATTTGCTGCCAGTGGCTGTCTGTTTCTGTTCAAACGTATTATTAGACTATGAGCCAGATTGAAAGAGCGCTGTGTTAGCGACCGGCAGCTGCCATCACCATATCTGGGGCGCGAGCTGAGAGGGTCCATCTCCTTCCCTGTCCCCGGGGAGGCCGGGGTGCTCGGCAGAACCTTCCTCGTGTGCTCGCCTGCACGATGCTAGCTGTCTCCTCAATGAATTTATGGCTCGGGAGGAGAGAAGGCTTCTGTGAGAGTGCATTGTACTCCCCAAGCTTCCTTATTTCTATGACAACTGTTCGTGTAAAGGTTAAAATCCCAAGGAAGTTTGAAGAACCACCCCCCACCCCAATCAGGCCAGACCGAATGCTGGCATATGCTCTTATTTGTTGATTTTCCTCTTAACTCTGTGCAAGTCAGCTCTGAATTATGCGTACTGAGGGAAACCCTGTTGATATATTTATACACACTGGTGCCTGGAAAGCCACATCTTCATGGTATTTTATATATTTACAGAAAACAAACATATGGCTTGGGAGCGTGTTGAATATAGATCATATCTCTATATTTCTGCTTTATGTCTGTAGCGCGAACCATAGATTATTAAAATGGAAATAAACGGGGGAGATCACCCTTCCCCTAATAGACTGTAGTTCTCTGGTTCATCTTTAGGTGAGGGAAACAAAAACCCAGAGCCAGTGAGTGGCTTGCTGGAAAGCTGGTTCTCCTTGGTTCTCTCCTTCCGGTCCCCCTAGTGAGATCCATTCTCGGCTTCTCTCTGCCCTCTCTGTGCCCCCAGAGACTAACCCCATAGCTGCATCTCTTGGGGTCCCTTCTGGTTGGCTTGGATCACTGGCATCAAATGAACGGGCAGGAAGACAGACGGGCTGGGGTACTTCTTGCCACCCACCCATTGTCTATTTTGACACCTCATCTCTGACTGTAGCCCTGACCTTTCGTGATGACAGCTCCCGTCCCTGCGGTTCCAAGTCTCACCTGGGTCCCCTGCCCCTGGGGATGGTAACGCTGCCCACTGTAGTAAGGCTCTGGGTTCCCCGCTATTCCCTGGGTGGTCCCCTAGTCCTGCCCACACCTCTGGACAAGGCAGGGAGCTTTTCACTGGAGTCTCTTCATTCAAACTGGGTTTCCTGTCATCTTCAGAATTGAAGGTGTCCTGAATAGTGATGAATCCTTAAATGATCTAGTGTCACCATCATCATCTGTCTTTTTATAGATAGGTATCCAGGCAACAGGAAACAGGTGTCCTGAAGCCATATCGCTTTTTTTCTTACTTCTGTGTGTTGACTTACAAGCATCCATGCAAAGTAGCACAGTGCTTGGCACCCAGATGTTAGTCACGTTTGCGGGACGAACGAATGGATGCATACCCAATCTAATTAACGTCTGCAGAAAAAGTAAGAAATTCTGAAAAGTGCAATGTTGCCTGATTTCTGAGCAAAATGAATCATTTTGGTTTTCCTAAAATTGGAAAATAATGCTGCTGAGCCAAAGTGTTGGGAGAGAAGTGTTCTAAGAAAGAGGAGAAACGCTACGATCTAACAGATATGTAACCTCATTTGTGCTCCAAGCTAGGGGAGCACGGCCAGCAGATGACAGGTATACGTGAAGCAAACCAGAAATTGCTCTTCTGAGCAGCTTAACCATGAGCCACAGCGGGAGAGAGTCTGTGAGGGTCTCAGGAATCTTTTTGTTCTACTTCCTCATTTTATAGAAAGAGAGATGCAATCTAGGGGACTTAAGTGAACGTTGGGGGCTGAATACGCTCCCAAAGAGGTCATACCTTAATCCCTGGAACCTGTGATGTCACCTTACCTGGCAAAAGGCCCTTTGCAGGTAGGATTGAGTTAAGGATCTAGGGATGGTAATAGTATCCTGAAGTACTTGAGTGGGCTCGAGGTCATCCTGAGGTCCTTATACAAGGGAAGCAGGAGATCAGAGTCCGGAGAAGGAGACGTGAGGACAGAGCGTGAAGCTGGGGCAACATGAGGAAGGGCCGTGAGCTGGGGAGCACAGGCGGCCCCTAGGAGCTGCAGGAGATAAAGAGATGGTTTCTTCCCGGAAGCTTCCAGAAGGAATGCAGCTCTGCTGAAACCCCGTGAAGCCTTGACTTCGGCCCTCCAGAACTGCAACATAGTACACTGTATTGTTTTCAGCCACCAAGTTCGCAGCCATTTGTTACAGTATTGCCAGGGACAGAATCGTGTCTCCTCCAGATTCGTATGTTAACGAGTAAGACCTCCAGTGTGACTGTATTTGGAGATGCAATTTTTAGGAAGTAATTTAGGTTAAATGAGATCATAAAGGAGGGGCCCTGATCTGATAGGACGTGTCCTTATAACAAGAGACACCAGAGCGCTCTTTCCCCCTCTCCCTCCTCCCTGCTCCATGCACCTTCGGAAAAAAGGCTATGCGAGGACAAAGTGGCCATCTGCAGGTCAGGAAGAGGGATCGCACCAGAAACCGAACTCTCCTGGACCTTACTCTTGGGCGTCCAGCCCCTGGAACGGTGAGAAGTCAATGTCCGCTGTCCAAGCCCCTGGGGGGGTCTCGTCATGGTGGTCCTAGCAGACCAATACAGTTACGTAGCGTAGGTGAGAAAAGCTGAGGTCTTTCCTAAGCTCTACCCATCACTCATGAGCTGTGGGGTCACGGGCAATCATATACCACCTGTACACCTCAGTTTCCCCACCTTTAAAATGGGGAGAATACAATATGGGGCTTTGAACACTTCATCAGAAGGCACTAAGGGTCTGGTGCAATAAGTAGATGTTCTTTTAAAATTGTATTGCATGGAGCACTGGGTGTTTTACGCAAACAATGAATCATGGAAACGCTCCATCAGAAACTAATGATGGCCTGTATGGTGATTAACGTAACATAATAAAATAAAATTGTACAGAGTGACACAGTTGTAAAGTGTAACATTTTCCTAATCTTGAGGCTACGGTGGTGTGTTATCCTCAACTACCCATGTAGGTACATCCTAGCACCTGGATACCGCATCCATAAAAGATGATGCTGGACCACACAGGGACGGATCATTATCCAGACTGTATGTATGCAGCCCTGCTCCTCTGATATCCGCACCAGGCGGGGACCCTTTGGACCCCCAGGAAGAGCGTGGCGTCAGGCTCGTTGGAGGAAGGCATGAACCTTTGTGACAATGAAACCGGAGCTGCCATCTCAGACTGGTTCATTGAAGTCATGCTTCACGGAAGTCTCTAAAGCATGACTTAGGAACCTAGCTATTTGAAGACAGATTTGGCCAACGAAAACAACTGGCTGAGTCAAAAGGGTTCTTGGTAGGAGAGCGCTAGCCATAAAGTCACAGCAGTTTCTCCTTGGCTATATTATGCGATGCCTAGAAAACTGGAGGGCACCACAATGATCCAAGTGCTGCAGGAACTCCAAAGCAAATCATTACAGAGGCACAGATCGAGAAGAGAAGAAACTTTCCAGGGATCGGCTCACAAACGATCACAGACCATATGCAAGGCAAAACCCAAACAAAATAAGCCTGTTGTGATTACAACAAATTAACGGTTTATCCTTTGGGTCCAAAAAGTACACTGAACTTGCACAACTTGATAATTAAAAGATAAATAACCCAACTTGCAAATGGATAGTGGAACTGAATAGACATTTCTCCAGTGAAGATATACACATGGCCAGGAGCACACGAAAAGATGCTCAGTGCCATCAGTGGAGACAGCGCTCCACCCCCACGAGGAAGGCTGTCGTAGAGGAGACAGATATAACGAGTGTGGGTGAGAATGTGAAGAAATGCGGACGTTGTCATACATGGCTGGTGGGAACGTAAAATGACGCAGCCACCGTGGAAAGCAGTTTTGCAGTTCCTGAAAATGTTACATGTAGAGTTACCGTATGAGTCCACTCAACGTATACACCCAAGAGAAAGAAACACATATGTTCACACACAAAATTCTGTAAACACAAATGTTCACAACAGCATCATTCATAATAGCCACTAAGTGGAAACAACCCCAAATGTCCATCAACTGATGAATGGATAAACAGAATGTGGTCTAGCCATACACATCGTTTGGTAATAAAGAACAAAGTGCAGACACACATTACAAGACAAATGAACCTTGAAGACATGATGCTAAGAGAAAAAAGCCAGACACAAAAGACCACATGTTGTAGGATTCCATTTATATGAAATATCCAGAATGGGCAAATCTATGGAGACAGAAAGGACATCAGCAGTTGCTTAGGGCTGGGTGCTTGGCGGGGGAGGGAGTACTGGGGAGAACTGCCAATGGATATATGGCTTTTTCGGGAGATGATGGAAATGTTATTAAAATTGTGGTAATGATTGCACAACTCTATGAATACACTGAAAACCATTGAATTACACACTTTAATTGTACAGTATGTGATTTGCATATCAATTAAATTGTTTAAAAAAAAAGTGTACCATTGAGAGCAGATTGGCGATTGCCAGAGGCAGGAGTGGGGGTGGGTAGAAGGGGTGAAGGAGGTCAAAAAGTACCAACTTCCAGTTGTAAAATAAATATGTCATGAGATGTAACATACAGCATGGTGACTGCAGTTAATGATACTATACTGTGTTTTTGAAAGTTGCTCAGAGAGTAGATCTTAAAAGTCCCCATCACAAAGAAGAGGTTTTTTTTAAACTATCTATAACGATGGGTGTTAGCCAGACTTATTGTGGTGATCACTTTGCAATATACACAAATATTGAATCACTATGTCGTGCCCCTGAAATTAATATTATAGGTCAATCATACCTCCACAGAAACATTTAAAAATATGCAATTAAAAAGGTGCATCATAAAGTGAGGAAAATATATAAAAGTGAGTTAAGAAGTTTGTAATGTAGGAGCACCTGGGTGGCTCAGTCAGTTAAGCATCTGCCTTCAGCTCAGGTCATGATCCCAGAGTCCTGGGATCGAGTCCTGCATCAGGCTCCCTGCTCAGTGGAAAGCCTGCTTCTCCCTCTCTTTCCCGCTTGTGCTCTCTGCGGCTATCCCCGTCTCTCTCTGTCAAATAAATAAATAAAATCTTGAAAAAAATGCAGATTAAAACCACAGTGAGTCCTCACTTTAAATCTACGAGACTGGCAAAAATTGGGAAAATAGAAGCAGGATGACGTTAATCCTGGAACATGGGGTGTGGGGGCCCTTGAGCATTGGTGGTGGGAGTGTAGATGGATGTATCCTCGGGGGGGGGGCCGTCTGGCAGAGTTCAGCTGATGGACTCCAGATTCATCAGTTCTGGGTCGTTGATGAACCTGGGTCATTCCCAGGATGACCAAGGAATCCTGCTTCTGGGTACACACACACACACACAGAGTCACACACGAAGTGTGTGTATATTTCTGTATATGTACATGTGTGTGTAGGTGTGTGTGTACATGTGTATGTGTGTGTGTATATGTGTGTGTCTGTGTCTGCTGGGTGTGGGGGGATGAAAGCATCTGGAGCTCCCATCCTTCCGGGGGTAGAGGTACAACGTGAAGGACACACGCACACCACGGAGCTCCGAGCATCGCTCGAAAACAGCAGACATGCTCGCTAGGCAGCATGGGTATATCTCAAGCACTCGGTGCAGCAGGAACAACAGAAGGGCAGCTGCTCAAGGCAATCTTGTTTATAGAAGTCAAAATAGGAATATGCACCAAGAAATATGCACTTTTCAAAGATACATTTAAATTAAAAGATGCGAAGTCACCCATTGGCATGGTTGCCTCGATGGGGTGGTTGGAACAGGAATGTGAAGAGGACAAATTAAACAAGTAAAATGAGACAAGGACATAACTTTAAAAATAATTAATAAGGTTCTGCTCTCCCTACGCCCCATAAAAGCTGGTGAAGTTGTTCTAAGGGCCACGTGTGGGCTCTGATTTCATGAGCGCAAGTGGCTTCTCCGAAGCTGTTTCCACGATGCAGGTTCCAGAGCTTGGGAGATTTTCTTTCCCCTCAATGGGTTTGGGAACCAGGATTCGGAATCAACAGACTCACTTCGTGATGGCCCCAGCTCAAGTTGAGAAACTGAGCGAGACCGACCTTAGACTCCCGGGTTGGGACCCTTCCTTTCCTTGACAGCTGCTGCGGCGTTCTGCTGCGGCTGGGCCGGGGGATTCTCAGCCGCTCTGGCTCCGCTGGGATCGGCCACCGAGAGTTGGCCTGGCCCTGGCCCTGGCTTTGCCTGGTGGGCGCGTTGTGAGCGCCCAGCGCCTGTCCCACTGGCTTCATTATGGCCACGCCCCCAACTTCGCGCTCGTGGCTCCCGTGGCCTCCTCTGCGGGAGCCAAGACAGGGTGACCTCTCTTGTCATCTGGGCTTGGATTAAGAGCCTCCGCAGGCGCACACAGCCTCCAGGAGCCCCTCTGCCCACAGCGGATCCTCTGGCCTCTGTGGTCAGCACGGCCTGGGGGAAAGTGCAAATCGGGGCCCCTCCTCGCGAGTGGCTCACACCATCGCGGCAGAAGAGCGATGGGCCATCGTTCGGTCACGCAGCCATGCAGCCGATCGGAGAGCGTAAGGGAACTCACAGAGCACGAAATGAAATGTCCCCTCTCAGAGCTGCCAGGCCAGATGACGTGCCCCTAACAGTCACCACTTTATTTCTGAAGATGGAGCATGGCATAACGCACATCCCGGAATCGGGCCCCATCACCCGGAGAAACAGAGGCCTTTTCTTTCACGGGCTGGTGACTTCATTATACATTCCGGGACCGCGGGAAGCCTCGGGGAAGCCTCTCTTCCGCCTGGCCTGGAACAGTGGCTGGGAAATCAGACACGCAGTGTGAGCGGGGCCCTGGACCAGATCAGGCGAGGGAATTAGGTGGGACAGGGGCAGTGGCACGTCGAAGCCCTGATTGCCACACTGGTCATGTCCAGCCTCGGCAGGGCACAAAAATGCCCTCTGTGTGCCCGACCCAGCTGGGCTGGGGGCTGGTTTCCCTCTGCAGCTCCCCAAGGGGAGAGGCTGAGACAGAAAACAGCAGGCTGGGCCCGGCAAGGTAGGGAGGGGTGGGGGCAGGCTTCTGTCGGGCCTGGAGTTGGCGGGACCTCGTTCTGGAAGCTCTCAGAGACTCCCTCCCTAAGGGGAGACCACAGTGTGCCCTGCGTGGTTGGCTTATAGGGTCAGATCATGTCAAGTGCACAATAGCCCTCACCAAGATCAAAGTTAGGCATTAACGGACTCTTCTCAAACGCCCTGCTCTAGGGACTGGGGGGTGGTCAGACAATTGGGCCCTAATACCAGTGGATACAATGTAGCCATTGTTTACAAAACCAGTCGCTAATACCCCTGTAACACCGCTGTCTCATACGTGGTCCACCAGTTGCCCCAGTAAGTCCTCCCATGCAGTTTATTTTCCTGATTCAGGGTCTGGTCCAGGGTCTCCCATCTCACCTGGCTGTCCCGCCTCTGTGAAGCCTTGAATCTGGAACTGCCCCCATCCTTCCCTGGTGTGTCACGACACTCACTCGCGGCGAGGCGTGCAGGCCCGGTGTTCTGCAGAACGTCCCTCCGGCCGAGCTTGTCCTGTTGCTTCCTCCCCACGAGGGCCTGGCACCTTGTTGGGGCAAGAGCGCTGTCTACGGGATGCTTCACATCGGGGAGCCCTGGTACCAGGTTCTTCAGCCCAGTGACATTCACTCCGGTGGCTGTCGCATCATGACGCCCCCTGCCCCCCCGTGGACGGGCTTTTCGGTTGTTCCCGGTGTCCGGCTAGAGAGAGCGATGCTGCGGTGACCGTGATAAGGAATGTGTTCCATGTCACAACGGTCAGACTGAATGTGATCAAGGAACGAGAGAGAGAAGAAAGAACAATGCAAGCAGGAGGGGCCTGAGTGTAGGGGACCTAGGTGTGAAGCCTGGAGGGCGGGCGGGGGGCTAAAGTGGGGACTGGAATGTGTTGGTGAAATACACGATCACGGTGGCTGCGGCGGGGAAAACGGGTTGGGGAGGCAGGGAGGTCGCTTCGGAGGCTGTTCAGACAGCCCGGGAAAGAGAGATCGAAGCCCCGAGTCAAGCACTGGTGCAGAGGATGGAAGGAAATGGGAAGATCAATAAAAATTTAGGAGAAGGACTGATGCATGCTGTGACTAGGATGAATCTTGAAAGCCTGATGCTACGTGAAAGGAGCCGGACACAAAAGGCTACGGTTGCATGATTCTTTTGCTATGGCCCGTCCAGAATAGGCGAATCCTTGGAGACAGGATGCTTATTCGCAGTTACCAGGGGCTGGGAGGAGGACGGGATGGGGAGTGAGTCCTTAATGGGTACAGAGTGTTTTTCTGGTGTGATGAAAAGTCGAGAACTAGAGGGAGGTGGTGGTTGCACGAGGCTGTGAATTTGCTAAATGCCCCGGATGGTACGCATCAAAACGGTTATGTGAATTTCACCTCCATAAAAAAATGTGGGCCATGTAAAACATCAGGACACAGAACTCGATGGACACTGCAGAGCGAGGCAGAGAAGAGAGAACTGACTCTCTCCCAGCTTTCCGGTTCAGGTCCGTGGGGGGAAGGGGATGCCATCACTGAAATAAGGCTTTCAAGAAAAGGAGCAGCTCAGAATAGAAGAAGATGATGCGTCAGGATGTTTATAAAGCTTGAGATGGTAAAATGTCACATACACACAAAATCAGTCAGAGGAGGGTGATGAAACCTCTGGGCCCACTACCCAAATCCACCAATGACCAGTCACGGCCAACATGGCTGTTCCTGCACTGCCATCCACCTTTGGCCCTCCTATTGTTCTGAAATAAATCCCAGACATTGTATCGCATCCTCCATTAAGAGTTCAGCAAGTTTCTCTAAAAGATGAAAACTTAAAAAAAAAAAAATCAAAATACGAATATTACGATAAAAAAATTCATAGTGATTCCTTAATGTGATCATAGTCAGCTACCGATCAAATTTCTGTTTCCTTATTTTTAAAGAGTTATTTATTTTTTAAAGATTTATTTATTTGAGAGAGAGAAAGAGCATGAATAGGAGGGGCAGAGGGAGAGGGAGAGAGAATCTCAAGCAGACTCCCTGCTGACCACAAAGCCTGACATGGGGCTCGATCTCAAGACCCCGAGATCACAACCTGAGCCAAAACCAAGAATCAGACGTTCAGCTGACCGTGCCACCGGGGCGTGGCTCCTTATCCTTTTCTTTGAGTCAGGATCCGCATAAGAGCCTTACGTTGCAGTTGAATGCTGTGTCTTCCACATCTGTATTTACCTATAGCTGTTCCCTACATCTCTCTCTCTCCCACTCTCTGTCTCTCTTTTCTTTACAATTTGCATTTGGAAAACTAGATTGCTTGTCCCATAGCGTCTCCTGTGGTCTGGAACTTGCTGACTGTTTCCCTATGATGACCCTATGATGTTCTTCTGTCTTCTGTATTTCCTATAAATTAATTGGTAACTGGGTCAAGGCTCGATCAAACTGGAGTTCAATTCTTTAACAGGTGATGATATATTCTTCTATTGGGAGTTGTGTAATACACAACTCTGTGTGTGTGTGCGTGTGTGTGTGCATGTGTGTGTGTGTGACGTTAATAGCTATTGAGGATTAATGTATAGTTAACATGGACAACCTGCTCCCCAGAAACTGGAAGAAAATAGGGACGCCTGGGGGGCTCAGGTGGTTGAGCATCCTACTCTTGGTTTCGGTCAGGTCGTGATCTCATGGCACCGAGATCGAGCCCTCGTTGGGCTCCACACTCAGCGAGGAAACTACTTGAGATTCTCTTCCTCTGCCCCTCCCCACACCAGCTCCCCACTCACACGCGTGCTCTCTCTCACTCTCTCTCAAATAAATAAATCTTTAAAAAAAGAAACTATGAGAAAATAAATGTTCATTGTTATTTTAAGCCATTAAGTTCTGGGATGATTTGTTATCACCAATAATAATTCAACAAATACAGTGAGGTTTGAATCCGTATTAAGAAACCCATTAATATAATCCATTATATTAATAGAAATAAGGGTAAAAGTTTAAAAGTCATCTGCAAAGATGCCATAAAACAAAGCGTTTTAATAAAATCAGATTTCATGGATACTTTCTTAACAAAAATATTGTATGTCAGCCCCCAGACTAGCACCTTACTTAATCAGAAAACACTTGACTATTTCTCATTAAAGGGAACAATAAGACAAGTATGTCCTCTGTTTTCACTGTTATTTAACGACACTGCAATGACTGGCCCATGCATTTTGACAAGGCAAAGCAATAAAAGGCATTCGTACTGGAGGGAAAACCTGAAACACTATTTGTAAATGATATGTTTATATATCTGGAAAACATGAAAGAGCTGATGGAAAAGCCATAAAAAAAGAGAACTTAGTAAAGTAGCTACTTATGAAATGAATGCGTATATAGAGATATATTGTATATATTGATATATTTATATATCAATGTATATATTGTAGATGTATATTATAGTTTTCTCAATGTGTATGTGTGTGTGTGTGTGTGTGTATGTATATATCAATCCCTTTATATACAAATAAGACAAACAATATAGCAGGAGAGAAAATCCAACATGAGAGCAAAGAAGAAAATACAACAACTTGAATAAACTTAAGAAATGCCTCAGACATGCCGGGAGAAAACTATAAAAGCTAAAACAGGAGCAGAACTCAAACACATGGAGAGACACACATGTGCTTGAACAGAAAATGAAGATTTTACCTATTAAGTTATACAGGTCACATAATCCCAGCAAACACACCCGCCGTTTTGGGTTTGTTTCTTTCGCGGGAGTTGAACTATTTGAGCATAAAGTTCATTGGGAAGAACGAACCAGCGAGAACGGTGAGAACGAGCTTTCCCAGGAAGAACGTGAGCAGCGGGCTGAGGCCCCAGGAAAGGCTGGCATTGGAGAGGCCGGTGCAGGTGAGACGTAGGGGATGAGGCCAGGGAGCTGGGGGAGGCCGAGGAGGACATGCCAGGGGAAGGAGAGAATCAGAAGGAAACAAGGGTATGGAGAGCGAGTTCCCAAAAGGAGGTGACAAGAGGCAGCAGCTGAGATTCTGGACGTAGGCTTTCATCTGGTTTTGGCAGGTGGGCGTGACCGGTGGCTTGAAACCTGCACGCGGGAGGTGGAGGTGTGAATGAGATCACCAGCGGGCACTCATTCCGATGTGTTGGCGACTTTCCTCCTGGATGTCGCCATGCACGCACAGCGTCTACGCACACGCATTGCAAACAAAGGCGATCTTACTAAGCACAGCGTTCTACCATCTACTTCTCCACTCAGCAATAGATTGTGAAACTCATGAAGTCATGCCTTAGTCATCTTTCTAAGCCTGACTTAACACGATAAGCATGTGGGGGAAGTAGACTGACTTAGATGGATTCATTCATTCATTTAAATGTTTAAGGAATGCTTCCCATGTGCCACACATTACTCTGGACACTTGGGGTATGCAGTGAAGCAGACAGAGACCCCTGCTTCTTGGATGTTCCATTCCAGACAGATAAGAGACATTGAACATGGTGAATAGGTGAGTAGGTAGAAGGTGGTTGGTGCTGTGGGAGAAAAGATCGGCAGGGGGAAGCGCGGTTGGGAGAGGGGCGAAGTGGGTGACAGGCGGCAGTTTCGGGAACAGGGATGGGCAGGACTCATGGGAAGGTGAGGCGTGAGCAGAGCCTGCATGGAAAGGCAAAGCGGGGGTGCTATTCATGGAGAGAGGTAATGATGGAGGTGGGGGGACAAGGGAGGGCTGGGGGGACACAAAGATGACATTATTTCCATGTGTGGAGTCCAGGTCCCTGTTCGACGTCAGAAAAGGGGATATCTTGGGGGGGGGGGTCAGCGTGTGGGTCTAGAGCTCACAAGCAATGGTTGACCCGGAGAGAATGATTCAAACATTTTCACAAGATGATGCAAAGAAGTGGTGCCCAACCCCAGAAATTTTGACTCGGTAGGTCTGGGGTGGGGCCTGAGAACGCGCATTTCGAACAGGCTCCCGGTTGATGCTTTGCTCCAGGGGCCACGCTTCGGGAACAACTGGGGTAGAGCAAAGGAAGCCGAATTTGGAATTCTTAGGAAAAAGGAAAGTGGATGAAGAGGGTCTTCAAAGAGAGAAGGACAAAGCTTCTACTAGACTGACTGGTTTAGGGGTGTGTTCTTTAATGATAATTGTTGTAGCTATTGGAAGGGACGTTTGAGTTGAACCTGCCTACAAAGTAGGAGCCCGTTTCTCATTTTGTAAGATGATCGATTCCTCTGAGCACCAACTGCTTCTTGTATCGTCACCAAAAAAATCGATGCCCTGGAAACGGCCCTTTAAGAACAGATTCAATCAGTATTTAATTACACTACATGCAGATAGAACATAAAATATGCGACAATGTAGCAGAAGCTATTAAATACATAGCAGTTTAAAAATGTAATTCAGCAGTGAGAAACTACCATCCAAAGCAGAAATCATAAAGCAAAATCTCGGTAGGTTTTACTCTATAGAAGAAGACTTTAGTATCCCATCCCAAAACACATCCTATTCAAAAATAAAAGATGATCAACAAATTATGACAATTTCAAATATATATATTTCCTGTATGTAATAAAGGGTCAATATTTTTACAAGATTAAAAATTCTTTGAAATCAGTAAGAAAAAGTCAAACACTACAATAGACAAAAAACAAGTAAAATTCTCAAAAGAAGAATTAAAAATTGCCAATAAATATATTTTGGTAAAGATTTTATTTACTTATTCATTTGAGAGAGAGTGCAAGCAAGCAGGGGGAGGCGCAGAGGGAGAGGAAGAGAGAAAGAATCTTAAGCAGACTCACCACTGAGCATGGAGCCTGATACGGGGCTCGATCTTAGGATCCTGAGATCATGACCTGAGCTAAAATCAGAAGTTGGATGCTCAATAGACTGAGCCACCCAGGAGCTCCGCTAATAAATTTTTTTTTATATTGTGTTAAATGTTTTACATTTTATTTTATTTTTTAAAATTTATTCTTTAAATTTAAATTCAATTAACATATAATTATTATTTATTTCAGGAGTACAGGTCTGTGATTCATCAGTCTTCTGTAATACCCAGTGCTCATTAGAACACATACCCAATATTTTTAAAAGTACTTCTTTATTAATATTCTTAGGAATAGAAATTAAAGTAATAATCAGGGGTGTCTGGGTGGCTCAGTTGGTGAAGCATCTGACTTCAGCTCAGGTCATGATCCCAGGGTCCTGGGATCGAGCCCCGCATCAGGCTCCCTGCCCTGCTGGGAGCCTGCTTCTCCCTCTCCGTCTGCCTGCTGCTCCCCCTGCTGACATTCTCTCTCTATCAAATAAATAAAATTTTTTTAGAAAAATAAAGTAGTAATCAAATTTTCACCTTTAAAAATGGACACAAGTTGTTTTTTGTTTTTTGTTTTTTTTTTAAGTTAAAACGCAGTATTCTGACAGGGGAATTGGATGTTGTGGGATTTTCCAGAGGGAAACATTTTTAATTCTTCAAGGCTGCCATATGTTTACAATAGGAAAAAAACTGGAAGTAAACTATGTGTGCAATAACGAGAGATTGATTTTATAAATTATGGGGCAGCCTTAAAATGGCCACCCTCGTAATTCCGGAAAAGGATACAAGAAAACAGGCTGGGGTGATGAACGACCCCTCTCTCACCTGTTTGGTCTGCTCGTCCTGCCAGATGCAGCTCTGGGCGGCTGCCTTTGACTTTCAGGAAGGATTAGGCTCCCGTTTGCTCTGATGGGAACCTGGACCATCATTTTAATGGAGACCTGTTCACGGTGGACAGCAATGATTTATTCATATTTCTGTTATTGTAGCGGACGGTGAACTTTCTCATTCCAGAGCTCGAGTCTTGTTAATTTCTCATAAATCCCGTCCCCCAGCCCCTCTGCCCCCAGCACAGCCCTTGGTCCCAGGAAAGTACTCAAGACATAAGTGTTGAAGAACAAGGGAAGGAGGTTGTGCTGCATTTTCATAGCACAGAACATGGAAGCCGAGATCTGCAGGGTGGCCGGTGTTCACGGGCTCCATGCGAGGTCAGAACCAGCTGGATGCTTCCCAAAGAAATGATTCCCAAGCTCCACCTCCTAGGAAGTAGGGGCCAGGAAATCTGCATTTTTAAACTCCTTGTGCAGGTGTGGGTGATGATGCCAAACCAGTTCAGGGTCAAGAGCTGCCTGGGGGAAGTTCTGGGCGGAGCAGGTGCCGAGCTGAGCTGGCTGGAGGCGGAAGAAGCCAAAGCAAGCATTCCGGCTGCACCGGGTGGCTGTTCGGGTCTGCAGGAAGGGTGCAGGTGAGCTTCTGGTAGATTCCGGCCGGGGGCTGCTTGCCCCATGACTCTAGGAGGAGGGTTTCCGGGGAGGCAGGACTGTGGAAGCCAGATGGGATTTCTGCTAGAGCTGAGACATTGATGGGAGGTGGAGGAGGGTCTGTCCATCCAGCCTC
This sequence comes from Potos flavus, assembly GCA_028534135.1. Lineage (NCBI taxonomy): Eukaryota > Metazoa > Chordata > Mammalia > Carnivora > Procyonidae > Potos > Potos flavus. Next base: position 168,880,200 of record CM052883.1, on the reverse strand, counting down.
ATGAACAAGCACGAGGCAAGAGGACTGGTTTGTTTGGAAGCTGCGGGACCCAGAGTCAGGGCAGTAGACAGAAGACCTGCCTGGTAGCACTTACATTACTCTGCACACGTCCCACCTCACGGTGACCACCATGCCCAACGTGCCTTGGGTTTGCCTTTGGGTTTCACATAAGTGACAATTTTAAATATAGCAATTGCAAAGCTGACCTGCAATTGCAACATAAGCTCAAAATAATTAGTTTCACTTTACTGGAAAATTTTGATCCGGTATCACGGGTTAGTCTGGTATAATTGAACAATTTGCTGCTGCAGAAGGTAAGTCACTTCTGGTAGTGGCTGCTCCCTTCCCAGGGACCGCGCCACAGCCTTGCGTCCCGGGATATTAGGAGGAGCGCAGGATGCCCCCGGCTGGGCCCACACTTTTGCGTGGGTGTGCCCTTCCTGGGGAGATCAAGGGCCCACCGTGGCTTTCCTTTGTGTCTGACACCTAGACGTAAAAAGGTCCAATGATTTGGTCAAGCCTTGAAAGAGGATGACTTAGCACCTTTGGAGGAGAGAGAGGATTTCTGCTCAGTTTGAGTCTTGCCCAAGAAACGCTGCATGCCCCTGAGCCGGGATCAGGGGGAGCCCAGAAATGTGGCAATGAGAGCCTTGCCGGAAGATGGGGTTTTCTGGAATCTCTGGGCCTCACTCCCTGGGGAGAGCAGCTCTGTGATGCTCAGTCTGTGATAGCAGTCCAACAGAATGAGGCCTGTAGACTCTGAATCAAGTTCAAGTCCTAATAGAATGCTGCTCAAGGCCTCCTCTGCCCTGGCCTGGCCTTGCTCTAACCCCCTCCTCCTCTCTCTCTCTCTGTGCCTTACACTACCCAGCAGCCAGGCCAGACAACCACTGTTCCCTAAGTGTGCTTTTCTACCCCTGGCCTTTGCACGTGCTGGCCCGGCTCCCGGGAACCCCTCCTCCACTGGCATTCCCAACTCTTCATGGCCCTATCCAAATGTCAGCTCCTCCAAGCCGTCGGCCTGGATCCCGATAGCTGAACATAACCTCCCCACCCTCCAAACCCCCACTGAATTCTGTCTGTTCCTCTTTCTCATCCCGCTCTGCCAGGAGGAGCAGGGGCTGCTCTGCCTTTACTTCGGGACCGAGGTGGGCTGTCTGATGGCAGGGGCTCTGGAGACGCTCACCCAAAGGCTGACGGGAAAAGGAACCGCCATTTGTAAGATGGCGGCACAGGACGATGGGCAGGATGGTGATGGCTTTGGTAAGACTGGGCTCTTGAAAGGAAGGTTTGGAAATACTTCCCAGCTTGTACCAGGCTAATTACGAAACCTTGGGGATTGGTCTCCTGATACACCGGGAAGGACACAACTAGATCTCATTTTCCCTTTTTTTTTTTTTTTTTTCATTTTCCCTTTTTTATGTATAAACTTCTAAGCAGAGAAACAAATTGTTCATTCTAAATGATTCACACATTTATCAGCTTCCCTCTACTTCCCACTGGTGATGACTCTTGAAAATGTGATAATTCGCTTTGCTTGGAGCCCACATTTTGAGCCCAGGATGTGTTTAAACTGTGATACTGGAGCTCTTCGTGATAACACTCTCTGCCTCGCTCGTGAAATGAGCAAGACCCTACGTTAGCGAAATTCATTTTCTCTCGCTTCCATGCAAATTCTTACAGATTGAGTTCGCTGCTCCTTTTCTTTGCAAAAACGAAAGCCTACAACTGATGGTGAAACCTTACACACGCGTCTGTTACAGAGCTCCCAAATCGAAACAGTAGCTTCTGCTTTAGCTCCTTGCTGCGGATATTGACAGATGCTCTTACTTGTGTTTCTAGATTTTCTCTGCCACGTGATAAAGCACGTTTTCCTTAGGCGCTTTCCTTATTCCCAGTCACTTCATAAATGGTAAACACATAAGAATTCCGTTACAAACACATCAGCTTTCTTAGCCCGCCTCACTTTCCAGAAGATGCACGAAGAGGAAGATGGTCCCTGGTGGGCCTGCTGGTCTCCTCCCTTACCGCGTCCTTACTGGGACACCTCAGTGGCTGTCTTAAGGACAAGCACCCACGTGTGTCCATGCCTTGTCATGGTGTCATTACTGGCACGCCAAGCTGAGACTTAGACATTCTTTGGTCCTTCTGTATGTCCTCTGCTGCCCGTGTTCCCTTGACCCTTTTGGATGGACGGAACATGGGCGTGGAGGCATCACAGGTCTGGAGGAGACAAGGGTGTTTCCGACTGGTGTACTAGTGGAGGGGGGACAGTTGCTCACATTCTGGATATATTTGAAGGCGGGTTGACAAGATCTTCTGGTGGATTGGATGAGAGGAGGGGGAGGAAAGAACAATCAATGGGGAGGCCATTGCCTTGGCCTGATCCAACTGGTGGAAAGTTTGGCCCTCACGGCTGTGGGCTAGCTGGGGGAGCCAGCTAGTTGGAAGGTGTGAGGCCCTCAAATGAGTTCTGCTGGACAGGTAAGCTTGAGGTGCTTAGGAGACATCCACGCAGAGATGAGGAGAAGGCTGTTTGGTTTATGTAGAAGGTCTGTGCCCCAGGGATGAGACTGGGGCCGGACACACACACTTAGGAGCCAGCTGGCCACTGGAATTGGCAATGGGAGGTCATCGGTGACCTTGACCAGGGTGAATTTGGTGGAGTGGTGGAGAGAAGATGTTGGTGGGATGGGATGCAGAGAACATGGCGGGTGCAGACCAGGCGGCACACGTACGGACAACTCTTTCCAAGAGCTTTTGCTGCAAAGAGCGGGAAAATGGGGTTGGGGGGGGGAGATGTGAGGTTGAGAGGTCTTTGGGCATGTTTGGATGATTTCTAGCATTTTGGCTCCTGACCCTGCCCTGCCTGCTGCTTGTTCCCTCCAGTGGCCCAGGATGGTTGGTGCCCACGGAAGCTCGAGCCAGGACAGGCGTTAATGTGCAGCCTTGGACTTATTGAGGCACCTCATTAGAGCCGACACCGCCAACCGTAATGATGCCTTGCGTCACAATTCAAAACCCCCTGGCTAAAAATAACAACGCTGCAGAACCCTTACCCAGCGCTTTGTCAGCTAACGAGCTCATCCTTAATGTGCCCCTTAATGGCGGACTTGCGTAACTCCCTCGTGAGGCAAGCACCAAGCTGAGGAACCACCGAGATCTGGTGACACGGAGGGGTCCCGGGTTTGCAAAGCCAGATCCTGGCCTTCCATTCCCAACTGCTGATGCCTCCTCAGGCCACGGAGCGGCCCCCGTTGCTGTCCTGCTTCCGGCTGCATGGTCGAGAAGTTGTTCTTCTGGGGGGAGAGGGGGGCGGGGACAAGAAGGCACTTCGACCGTCTGGGTGCACACAGTTGTGGGAGCTAGAGCCTGGGGCGTGGTTGGAGCACATGAGGAATCTGGAAGACTTCTTCAGTGTGTGCTTGGGGGGGCGGAGTTGCAGGGGAAGTCTGGGGTGTGAACGTCTTTGCATATTCTTGTCCCTCCCCCCCGCGCTTTCACACTTCCGCCCCAGCCAACGCTTCCTAATGAGACCAAAGGATGAGCTTGGGTGCTGGTTTTAAACATTCGTGTATTCATCATTTGGTTTTAAAGCAAAGAGTTTTAAAGGACGTCTCTGGGTGGTTTCCCCGCGTCGGGGCTGAGAAGGGCAAGGTGCACCTCTCCTCGGACCCCCAAGCCCCTCTGGACTGTGTCGTTCTCCGGAGCTCGGGCCACAGGGCTGTGGTTCAGGAGGAATATGCCGCAGTTGCCGGTGAGCCAGGAGCTCGCTGCTCCGGCCGGACAGATCGATGGCTGCTGGACGGCAAGAGGGGGGGACGTTTGTGGAAGACGGTGGATTCTTTCCCTTTCCTGCTGGGAGAGCTCTTCCCTGAGCAAAGGAGAACTTCACTACTATTCTTATCTTCCCAGGTTCATTGTTCATGGCAAGTAATTACAGTCGTACTTGGCTTGAAGAGAGAGCTGAAAACCCTTCTATTGCAAGTAAAAGGGGGCCTGCACCGCGCCCCATGTTGTCCACGAGCCTTGGGGCTCCCTTTGCCGAGAGGCCATTCCTGCTTCAAAAGCTCCTTCGAGAGGGAAGCGGAGACTCTCTGCTCTTGGAGCAGACCCTGGCTTTGGCCGCCAGTGCAGGGGAGCTGGAGGAAGGGGCCTGCCTCCCCTGGTGTGTCTGGCCCGGCTGCAAGGGGGCCCTTGGCTGTCCCAGCTTCCCTACCCTGCCTGGCGGGCCCAGCCTGCTGTATTGTCTATTTCCACGCTCTGCTCTTGGGGCCGGGGTGGGGGGATCTTCCAGCACCAGCCCTTCCCTGCCAGGTAGCCCTTCCCTGCCAGGTAGCCCTTCCCTTGCCAGGTGGCCTGCCGGCCTACACCCCCTGCCCCACAGTGACTCCTCTTCTTGGGCCTGGAAACCTCGCCTGCCGGTAAGCCTCAGGGCATGTAAGGGAGATCCTCACGGGAGCCCTGGAGCGTATGATTTCATCTTCTAAACAGACAGGTGAGACTAACACATCAAGAACATCATTCTTAAGCAAGTAATGTCAAGCTTGCTACGCTCTTTCAGGCTTTATGCTAAAGATCCCGACCAAGGTCAAACAAGGTCATCCCAGAAATGAAGTACTTCAAGCAGGAAAACCTACCAGAAATCCTGCTTCCATCCCTCCCTCTCTCTGTCCTGTCCTCCCTCCCTTCTCCTTCTTGTTTTTCCTCCTTTTTTTCCGTCCTTCCTCTTACCTGGTTATCTCCATGGACAGGGTATACAGAAATCTATCTTTTGCATCCCAAAGAGGGAAGAAGGAAGTTAAAAGCAGACTTTTATCATGGCCTTGTAGCTTTTGTTCCAGGGTCTGGTAGAAAGCTCCAGAAGCTCCCCCACCCACATACTGGAAGGGATCCTGGGGTCCCTGCAGGGCTCCTGGGTGGGTCACCGATGAGGCCTTGGCTCATCCCATTCCCAGCCACCGAGTAATACCCTCTGTGACTCTCTGAGCCACTCTGAGTTTCAGGCTTCTCCCTTCGCTGAAGGTCCCTAACTTCAGGCAGACTTTGGGGCAGCACGGCAGCTTCGAGACAGAGCGTGAAGTTGCACTTGACAGGGGATGGCGGGCAGAGGAAATTCTTTTACTGGTTTCTGTCCGTGATGCCGGAATCGGTCCGTCTCACTGCAGTGAGCACCGTTGATGGGACCTGGTCCGGCAGATCGACTACGTCACCAAGTCAGGAGGAAGCCCAGGTCTTGGGACCTTTTAAGACACCAAAGAGGGTCCTGCTGCCCCTTCCCCAAGGCCATGGCTAAGGTAATGGCATAGGAGAGGCCACTCAAGTGATTCTTCCAGGACACAGAAGTCACTCCAGGTGACCGATGTGGCTGCCATCCCCAGGCCGGAGAAGCATCCGTTGGCGCTAATGGCAGTCCCCTTGCTGGTCATTTCAAGCCCCCTCCCTTGACCAGGACCCCACTGAAAAGACGCTGGAGAGAGGAGTATTGCTAACTTCCTACCATCGGTTGACAATTAGGTAGAGACAAACCATCGAAATCGCAGAGCCCTGGCCTCCGAAGGCAAATAGGAGTTTGCTAACTGAGTGGAAATATTCACAATTATAAACCCGGTAACCACATGGGTGGAGAGTATAGAGTATTTAATGCTTATTATTCTCACTCCCCTCCCTAAGTAATTTTCTGGTCCCTGGAAAACAGGCTGTGATAAAGATACGAAGATGATTTGGTCGGTGACTGATGAGATTGGGTGTCCATCCCTCCGTCGATCCTTCTGCACCCATCAGGTCTGAACCCCGGGCGCCACTGGCCCGGAACAAGGACATCTCGTCCCCTCTGCTGCTCTCCCACGAAGCCTCATAAATTCCACGTGTGGCGCTCACGCCGCACCTCCAGCTTCTCTTGCTGTGAAGGGCTCATGTTCCCCGTGGTGGGATGGCGAGGCAATCTCAGCGTCGGTCCCGTGGAACACTGGTTCTGTGGGGTGGGCAAGGACAGGATGGAAACATACGATTACATGGGAATGCTGGGTTGGACAGGTCTTCTCCTTACCTAACGATGCAGGGTCCTCTGTGCGCATGTGCATCTTCGAGGGAGGGAGGTCGGAGAGGGCGCTTCTCAAACTTACTTGCCTAAGACAAGGAAGTCTTTTGGTGGAGAACACACCCTGGGACTCGCGTTCTCAGGTACATATTCTGGGGAATGTTGCTATCAATGGAACAATTCTTAGTGACCCTCTAGGCCAGCGCTGTCCAATACCAACATAATGTGAGCCACAGTTGTGATTTTAATTTCCTGGGAGTCACATTAAAAAATAAAACTAAGCGGGTGAAATTAACTTTAATAATCTACCCTATCCTACGTTATAGAACACTAAACATGTATAAAAATATATACTCTTATGTGTAAATATGTAACACACATACAATGACATATCACATACGTAACTCATATCAACAAGATTATCATTTCAAGGTAGAATCAATATAAAAGTATTGATGTTCACATTTTTTTTCCTACCAAGTCATTAAAATCTGGTGTGCCTTTGACGCTTGCAGCACATCTCAGACCTGCCGCCTTTCAAAGGCTCCATAGCCTCGTGGGGCTGACGGCCGCCATATTGGACGGCGGAGCTCTACTCCCACCCCGGCCCAGGGTAGGCTCCCCGTCCCCCACTGCGACAGCTATAGAGGCCATGCAGACTCAGGGAGACCCCTTTAGAGAGTGATGGGGGCTTGTTGCCAAAAGGGGATTATGCCCCAGTGGTCTTTGGCTTCTCTCTCCTGACAAAGTCTCCCCCATATTCTCCGCCACACTCTGCGGTGTCCCTCGGGAGGGAGGCTGGGGGCCAAGAGTGGAAAGGGCCATTGGCGTCCTTTCCCTTCACCCACCAGGAGGCTTGGTCCTGGTCCTAGGATCGTGGGGGTGCCCTCCCTCTGAGTGGTCCGAACCTTCCACTTCTTCTGTATCTGCTTTCGATGCCCGACGCGCCTCTCTGAGGAGGTTACAACAGAGCCTGGGGTCAGAGCATGGAACTCACAGGTCACTTCCTTCTACCTTGATCCCGGTCCTTGCGGACCCTGTACGGTCTGCCTCTGGGGGTCGGTGCCTCCGCTCACAGCGCCTTCGCGCCCGGCACGTGCTGACACCCAGCAGGCCTGACTCTGTTTCCCCTACAGCAGATTCTGAGATGAGAATTGCTACCACCCCTCACGTCGCAGACAAAGTCACTGAGACCTGGAGGCCAGGGCCGGGCCGGCGGCCAGCAGGGGGTTGGGGGAGGGGGCTCAGTCCCTGTCACGTGACTCTGGACAGACGCCACCCTGAAGCCCTCTCCCCGCCAGCTGCTCCCGTCATCCTAGCTCAGCCTCCGGGGGCACACGGGCCAGTCCTCGAGTGTTTGGCACCCGCTGTTGGGCCTTTCCTGCGTCTTTGCTGGTGCGCCGTGGCCTTCCTGCCGTCACCGGGGGACAGGACACCAACAGCAGAATAGGTTGCTGGCCACCATCGTTTCTCCAGAACCGACGCCCGCGGCCACAGTGCCCGGAGCTGAGCCCGGCCCAGTGGCCCTTTCCCGCCGCACAGGGGCCACTTCTGTCACTCCTGGCCCACAGGGCAGCCACGGTGTCACCCCCAGGGAAGTGTGTGTGTCTAGAGCAGGTGCCCAGGAACGGGGGTGGGGGGGCGGCTGGTGCATACCCCGATTCCCTGCGACCGCGGGGGACGCGTTGCTCTCCAAAGCACGTGTGTCCGGACCCTAGACGCCGGCAACAGTCCTCTCGCCTCTGTAAAGAAGTCGCACACCGGAGCCAGGGCTGCGAGGCCTCAGAGAACCTCCACCTGCCAGCCAGGGAGTGCAGAGGGCACCAGGGCGGGTCACCTGTGTCCTCAGCTGGGTGGGGGGGGGCGGGCAGGGCTGGGCATGGACGTTCGAGTCACCAGACCTGTGCACCTGAGCTCTAGCCAAGCGGCTGAGGCTTTGCGACCCCAGGAACTTCGTCTCACTTAACAATAATGGCAGCTGATGGTCGGGCCTGATGTCGTTGTTTCTCCCACCTGTTGCCCCCGACGTCTCTGTAAAGCAGCAACTCCGAGAACGTCCCCAGACAGCCTCAGTGGCACCAGAGATGCTCGGGTTCTCAGGCCCCACCCCGACCCAGACCCCCCCAAACCGGAAACTCTGGGTCTGGCACCCCGTAATGCTCTGTCATTACGGTCCTACGAAGCGAAGCTAAATAAAACGAACCCAGACCAAACAAATAGCCCTCGCTCCTCAAAGCCTCAAACCAACCAACCAACGCACAATTCCTAAATGCGGTTAGCCCAAAAGAGCAAAAAGAACTGAAGCAGAGGATTCCAGGGCTGGGGATGGGTGTCCGCCGCACTTTGTTGAAAGAGGAGAGAAGAAAAGAAGCTGCTTTCATTTCTGCGTTCTACAGGTTCCAAATTCTCAGCAGCTGACCTACCTGCAGGGACCACTGTCACGCTTCTGCCATGCAAATTGGTCCTTTTGCTTCAGGACAAACCCCTTTGGTGCAAATGTGGGAGCAGGGCAACTTCTCTCTCTCTGTCAAATAAATACATAAAATCTTAAAAAAAAGATAAACTGGTTTCGTGCATTTGAAAATTTGGACTCTCACTAGCAGAACTTTGGCCTTTTAAGATGTGTCCATGTCCTCCGTGACCAGCGATGGCGTCGTGGTCAATCTTGCTCTCTCCTCCACCCACACCACACGTCCCTGATGGAAGGTGAGGTGGAAAGGTGTCAGTCAGCCAGCGACTCAGCCGTACCTGAGTCTCAGTGAAGAGCCACGAAGCTTCGGTGCCCGCGTGCATTATCTCAGGGGGACGTTTCTCTCCAGCAAACACTCTTCCACTCTGTGTCTTGGTTGGTGTTCTACCCACCTGGGTGCTGTTCAAGGGGACTCCTCGTGGGACCTCATTACAGCTCTTTGTGAGAGAGAGAGCCCACCTTTGGTGAAACCAAGGCCACGGAAAATAAGTCAAGCTTACTGGAGATGCGGTACTCATCCCAACGATGCCAAAGGAAATAATTGCTTTGTGTCTCTGTTTCTGTTATTTTCTACTGTCGACTGCATCAAAAGACAAAAACCAAACACAATCCACAAACCTAAGAAAAAGTCCTCAAACCACCAGATGTTGGGTTATAACCCTTAGCGTCTAGACAATGGGCCCTAGCTGCTATATGGTGGCAAGATGGGCAAAGAGAAGCAATTTTTATGGCCGAAGACTCTCTTAATATGTTGCTACATTATTTATAGTTTCGGGAGGCAGGAGCCCTCCCTTCCAACATACAAGAGGAACATAATGTAAAAATCAACCCTGACTTTATATCTACTTGAATTTAGCTTCCCATTTATTATGGAAGTAATAAAACACTCCGAAAAAATCAAGCTTCACATCTGATTAGAACGTCCAACCAATTTCTTTAGCCATTACTCTATGTACAACATGAGTCTACGTTTTTACTAATGTTTCAAAGAATTTCGTTGGCCAGCTCCCATTGCCTTTTTCCTTCCAATACCCTCAAGGTGCCAATCTCGGGGAAATGTTTGCGTTCAGGGGGCAGAATCATCTCTGCTTCCAGGGTGAGAAGAGATGATGCGGATACTGAAGACACAGAAGGTCTGTATAAAAATTCCATGCAGTCGTGTGGCGAGGTTAAAAAAAATCTAAGGTTTGCCAGCTTCTCATTTTCCTCCTCACATGAACCTCTGCTTTGCCAATGTGATGGCATCAAAGTAGAAAAGAATAAAATGTGTGTAAGTCATGCTGCCGACTCCACCATTGGTTAATGCATCATTTGTTGGAATGTTTCCTCAGGAGACTGATGGGTTGGCTTTGATCTCTCCATGTTATCCAGCTTCTTCTCTTTGGACCAAAGTCTCTCTCCTTTGGTACTGTTGACATTTCGGGCTGAGTCATTGCGTGTGGTGAGGTGGTCCAGTGCACGATAGGAGGGTTAGCAGCACCCCCAGCCTCTACCCCCAGATGCACCTGTTAGCACCTCCCCACCCCCCACGGAGATAACCAAAGATGTCCCAGATGTTTCCAGACGTCCCCAGCCAGGGGAGAGGAGTCATGACCCACTGCTTTGGACTGTCACGGCTCGCCTGCTCTTGGAAGACACCTTCCGGTACCCTCCCCTGAGAGAAAGTAGGTTTCAAGGTCAGTAGGGTCAATTCAATGGCTCCCTTTTTGCAGGATTTTCATGGGAGAAATGAGGAGGAAGGACCAAGGGTAGAAGAAGCGTGGTATAATTCTCCTTTCCCTTTTGCTCCCTAGTCGGAAGGGGCATGACGAGACCCTTCTCGGGTGAAGCTCCTCTCTGTCTTCCAGGACTGAAAGGTCAAGGTGAAGCCAGGGTCGGAGAGGTGGGGGTGGAAAGAGGAGAAAGGGAGACAGGTTTTATTTCATGTCTGTAGCACCCCACAGTTTCTGGCACATGGCGGGTGGTCAGTGATTGGTCCATCCAATGAGCTTGAGTGGAAGTTGTGGAAGTTTCGTCTGGAAGCCTTTCCTATGCAGCAGCAATGGCATCCCTCCTGACCACTCACCGTGGCGTCCATGCTCATTGTGAGCAGGGGGGACTAGAGACCTTGGGTTGAAATCACCCAACAGGTATCATGTCTTTGATATAACTTGATAAAAATGTTCCATTCTCGCTGACTTCCTTCTCTCTTATAGATGTTTCCATCATTCTCTTTATTAATAATCACTGATTGCCTGATGGTTGGGTTCGATGGTTAGCTGGCTCGATGAAATCCACTCAGTCCCGGGACATTGCTGAGTACCGACCGGGCCCTCTTCCTCGTGGCACCGCAGCTCTGAGTGTCAATCGGGGACGCAGTTCAGGTGGGTGGGCTGCAGTGGTCCCTCCCGCAGCGAGGTGATGCTATGGCATTTAAAGCATTATACTTAGCACAGAATTATTTTTTGTAAATATGTGGTAATTATCCAATTCAAAGGAGATTGCAAATGACTCCTTGTGTATACTATGTTCGTGCATACCAAGTATATACTATGTTGCGACTAAGAACACAGTCACAGAACACTGCAGAATGCACGTCCTTGATCAGGGCCAGGCGTGTGTCTGCTGACATTCGTCTTTAGACGGAGACTATGCGTGTACATCTCTCTCCCAAGTTCCAGCCTTCAAACTTGACACCAGAATGTCCAACAGACATTTCCAACCTCTTATGTTTACGACTGACTTCTGGACGCACTCGTCCAACTTCCTCCTATCTCAGCCTATGGCAGCTGCAGACTCCCAGCTTCCCTGCCGGAAGACTGGGGAAGCTTCCCTCCTCTCTCTCTGCTGTTCCCCACATCAAGGCATGAGGAATCCTACTGGCACTGGGTTGGCTTCAGAATTTCTACGGAACCCGACCCCCTCCCAGCTCCCCTCTACTATTGCCCTGTTTTATGCCGTTCTGTCCTTCTCCTCTATTACTGGACTAGTCTCCCTGTTCTCGTCTCTGTGTCCCTATTTGTTCCTTGGCCCCTAATCTTTTCTCAGCGCAGTAGACAGTGATCCTTTTAAAATTAAATATGATCAGGTCACTCTGCTCAAAAGCAATCTCCTTGGGATGCTTTCCCACCTGATTAGAATAGAAGCCCAAACTCTCACGGTGGCCTCCGAGACCCGCCCATTACCTCCTGGCCTCATCCTCCCCATCCTCCCCACCCTCCCCATCGCTCACAGCCTCCCTGGGTGCCTACTACTCCTTGGCCGTGCCTGGGGCCTCTGCACTCGTTCCTCTGCCTGAGATGCTCCTTCCCCGACAACCCCATGCTGGGACCAGCCCCTCCAGTCTTTGTCCGGACAGCATTTTCCCAATTTGGCCCAGAGAGCCACCCTATTGATGCCTAAACCTGCTTCCCACCCCAGGGACTCCCGGTCCCATATCCGCCCTGCTTCCCCCTGTTCTGTAGCATTCGGTGTCTCCTAACGTGCGTGCAGCTTCTGTTCAGGGGACGTCTGTGCCCTGGAATGTGAGACCCTCAACGGCAGGGGTCCTCCTTCCTTCTGCTCCCCGACGCTTCACAGCCCAGCCCAGCCTGGCACACAGCAGGTGCCAAAAAATGCTCGTTACCTGAATGTACGTGATTGAATTAATCTCTCAGTTCCCATCCTTTCTTTTCCCTTATAGTTCCGGAAGCATTTCCCCATCTGTTCTGTTACGTTACTCTTTGCTTTCTGCAACATACAATCTACTGTTTCCCTTCCCTGCTAAGTGCAAGTATCCCGTCATCTTATTCTCCACGTAGGTCTCTTTTTGATTTGAGATGGTTCTTTTTTTTTTTTTTTTTTTTAAGATAGCCTGCTTTGATTTTAAGGATGTAAAGTCCTTTTGAATCATACTGAGAATATGGTTGAGTTTAAATATGTGTGTTCTTCTACTCGCAGGAACTCTTGCCCTGGGCGTAAGTCTGATTGCCTTACTCTTCCCTTGGGAACTGGCAAATCTGTTTAGCCTCCCGTTTTCTCCAGTCCGTCCCAGTGGTGCCGGAGGTCTTCCCTCCTTCTCCACCTCCCTGCCGAGGCTGCGGTTTAGATCTTCAGTGCTTCTCTCCTGATAGTTGTGTCTTCTTTTACGTGGCCTCCCTGCTCCAGCTCCGGCCTCCCTCCAACCTACGCAGGCACCAAGGCTTCTGTTGGATCTCCCCAAATCACAGCTCAGATCATGTTCTTTCCTCTGCTCAAAACTTTCCTGGCAGTAAAATGACACTCACATTCCCCAGTTTGGTGGGCACCGGATGGGAGTTTGCTCCTTCGAAGTCCTTTTGGGGGGTCCTGCTCTGTACATGCTGCCTCCTACCGAGCTGGGAGCTCAGGGGATCTCCCTGCACGTCCCCACTGTTCCCCCGTGTCCCCTCTGTCTGGGGCGCCTGGCCTCCTCACTCGATGTGCGTCCACCCTGCCTCCTCTATTCCTGTCCCCTGCTCATCTTCTCAGTTCACCTGTGATTTCCTAACCTGCACACTTACCACACACTCCCTTTCTTCAGGTTTTTATGCACATGCCTTTTTGCCCCAAGACTGCTTCTTAGCTCACTATCTTCATGGGCATGGCGCGTTGCACAGCCCAGGGCTCAAAGAAAGATTTGTCGAATGAGTGACGCTCACATAACCACCATAGGACACTTGACGCCCATGGGGACTGCATCTTCGGACCCAGGAGTGGCTCAGAGCTGTGGTTACGAGCGTGACTTTTACAGTTAGACAGATTGGTGTACCAGCGGTGTCACGAGCTGTGTGATCTTCTAAGAGTTACTTAACCTCTCTGAGCATCAGCTGCCTAAAAACCACCACTGCCTCCCAGAGTTCTTGTGAGCTGAGGCAGGAAGGTCCTTAGCTCAGCACTTGACTTGTAGGGAGTGCTCTGCGATGGTAAGTACTAATGTTACAATATCGCCCTTCCTTCTAAACACAAAAACCGTCCAAAGCAATTGACCCCTGAGATCTGCTGCATCCATGGGGAGCAGAGGACGAAGGGCAGCCAAGAGGCAGACACTAGGCTGCCTGCCAGGTTTCCTAACTAGCCCAGGAACCTCCCTGCCCCGGCTCTGCACGGTGCCCTGTTCTTGCCCGGATGACCACTTCTTCACCGGGCCTGGACCTCTGGAGCCCCTCGGGAGCATCTGAAACTGAGGAGGGTGACCCCGGCCAGGCCGGACGCTCACGCGGGTGCCTCGCTGGGGAGCAGGCCAGCCCCTCCCCCATTCTGGCCTCTGAGGCGCCGCTGCCTGGGATGGGCTTGGAAGCTCCATGTCTGTTCTCATTTGTCCGGGGGTCTCCTGATGACCTACTGCACGCAGCCAGGAGCCCAGGCCAGCTCGGGAGACTTCCGTCTCCTCTGTGTTCCTCTACAGTACAACGCTGCCTTCCCAGAGGCCCCCGTAAAGAAGCAAGTCTGCTCTCCTGAGAGAAGGCGTCGATTTACCAATAATATTACAATAAATCACAGCAGGCTGTGGTCATGGTAATGAAGCTAGAAACTATTGTCCTTTTTTATCTTATTTTTAGATGTTCTTAAACGCAGCACCACCCCTAATAAAAAGAAAGGCATTTACTTGAAATCGAACTTGTAACGACCGCCTGGAATGGGTAAAGCGCTCACAGCTGGAATGACAGTGTGTTTCCCAAACTGTAAGGCGGGTCTCATTTCCTGTTCCGGTGCGAGTCCCCCACTCTCGCCTAGAACCCACACACGCGAGAGTTTCTCCTGTCTGTGCTTCACACGGGGTCCCCGCTGGCCCTTCGGAAGCTGGATGCCCGTCGCTTGAGAGCCGCCTGCCTGGGGTTTCTGAGTCACAGAACTTGGTGAGGTTCGAAGGATCGGTGACTCACCATCTTCGAGAACACAGCTTGATCGGTTTCCTAACAGATGAAGGGAAGAGTGACAGTTTGTTGGAGGAAGGTTGAAGCTTGGTGATCAAGACTAGGATTAGGGAAAATGCCAGAAGTTGGGGGCAGGCCTTAAGGGAGGGAAACAATTGCACTTGGGTCGCCGTGTGCCGGTCGGCGTGGGAGTTGCTTCTGTCCACGCGTGGAGATGCAGTGCTCCGGAAGCCTCGGGGGGCATCTGGGAGACCCACTCTCCCGCCCTCACTGGGGGCTCTGGGGGATGAGGAATATTCCGGAGAGGGTTACCACCAGAGCAGAGCCCGGAGGTGGCAGGAGCCTTCTGTGAGGGTGTGGGGAGGTTGGGGTGTGTGTTTTCAAAGGAATGAACGTTCCAGAAGGCAGAACAGAAAGGTCCTGAAGGAGGAGGAAGGTCGAGGGAGCAAGGACGGCTCAGAAAGGGAACGGAGCCCGGGGCCGAGCCGGCTGGAGACGTCGGCGTCTGGACGGTGGCGCCCAGGCTGGGAGGTGTGGCACACAGGCCACCTGGAGGGGTAGCAGGGGTGCAGGCACGATCGGCTCGCTCAGCCTGCTTTCCCCGGGGCTTGGATGGAAGGAGAACTGAAACGTGGAGAAATGAGACCGGAGGTTTGTATGACCTGGGTGTTATCGGGCGGTCGTGGCAGGTTGGGTTGTGCAAGGGGACTGTGGTAAAGGACCATTTACAGGGGGTGTGGGAGGGACGGAGGGAGAGCGCCAGGGGGAGGGGCCCCATCCCTGGACAGGTGCTCGTGGGAGTGCTGCCAGCAGTCCCAGGCCGAGGGGACAGAGGACGGGAGTGGGGCGGGAGCCCTTCCAGGAGCGCAGCTCTTGGGTCACCCGGTGAGGCGGGCGGCCAGCCCGTGCTGACTCCACCCAAGGGAGCGGGGACACCACCCCAGCCTGGCTCTGTTCCTCCTTCCCACCTCCTGCCTGGGCCCCCCTCTGGCCCAGGCCCCTGGAATCCAAAGGCCCATGGCGCCCCTGGAGGGGTCCATGCCTGGCGGTCTCCTGGGCCCGAGGG
>CM052883.1:168832758-168864272 GCA_028534135.1 Potos flavus | reverse complement strand
TTTTTTTTTTTTTAATTTTATTTTATTTTTTCAGTGTTCCAAGATTCATTGTTTATGCATCACACCCAGTGCTCCATGCAATACGTGCCCTCAATACCCACCACCCTTTCTTTACACAAACAGGCATTTCTGCTTGTTACATGCCAGTCATGACCCAATCCTGCCTTCTTCTTGAGATTTCTCTTGGTTGGTCTCTTGGATGTGCTCAAACTTTGCTGTCACACACTAGTAACCTCTCGGTTCCTTCTTACAGATGGCTAATCACACCCACCACGCGAGAGTTTTACTACCGGAGCCTAGAGAGAGGGTTTATGTCCAAGTTCTTTGGGGTTTCTGTCCTCTCCCTCAATCACCCTCCCCAAACCGCCAACAGATACGACTATATTTCCAGAAAATAAGACAAAGAACATAAAGAGTTATTGGGCTAAGGCTGTGAGAATTACAGAGAGAAAAATCTGAACAAAGAAAACATCCATTTCTGTGGACGATAGTACTGGGAGAAATCCAAAAATACCTTTGACAGCTTGGAGTGATGGCCTGACTCTAAGATGAATTCTGACTGGGGATAACTGTGCAGCCTGGAACTTGCATTAGGACGATTGTGTGGTAACACATACAAGGAGGAGACGTGGCTTCACGGCAGGGGGGTGACACATAGACTTTGGTTGGCGGTAAGTTTGCCATGAGCCCCCTGGGGGCCAGCTCCCGAGAGCCAGTGCAAGCAGAGCCCGGGGGGGTAGCGCTTTGTCTAAGGGAGGGAGGAGACAGTCTCATTTTTCTCGGGACTGATCAGATTACTCTCAGGCTCACTCTTTCCGATGTGGGTACCACACTGTAAAGGGGTGATAGCAAAATGGAATAATGCTGCTTGGAACGGTGTCCTGGGGGCAAGGGTGAAGGAACAAGGGTGTTATAGAGAGAAGACTCAGGAAGGGAAGGGCGTGCCATGCACACCAGAGATTTGCAGTTCTGGCTGGTTGGATATGGATGGGACTCCTTTTGTGTGGATACACCATGAACACCACTGGGTGGAAATTAAAAGGAATTTTGTGTTCTCCAATATAGTATCTAACAAATACATCAGATTGGAGATGGTTAAGCAGAAACTGGGCTTAGAGAGAAATTTTGCAGAGGCATCATAGAAGGGATTCAATTATTGAGAATGAAAGAAAAGTCAGAGTTAAATAGGAAACAATGTGGAAGACATAAGTCCAAAAATAACAATAATTACAACAAACATGAATGCATGAGTGCAACCATTAAAAGACGTATAATTCAAATATGTGTTGTTTACAAAGGTGAAACATGGGCTGACACAAAAAGATTGAAATTAAAGAGGCAGAAAGATATACTGGAGAAATATTAACAGAAAGAAAACCGGTGCTAGAAAGCTACCTAGAAAGTAGCAATATTAATATAAAGTATATATACAATTTAAGCTTACACTGATTTCTCTATTTTAATTCTATGTATGACATTTGTCATTACCTGGCATTTTCTCCCCCGTCTGTCCCATGCCAGACTATCAATCCCATGAAAACAGGGACCTTGTTTATTCTGTTCATTGCTGATCTTGAGTGACTGGAATGCTTCTTAGATCACAGAAAATATTCAATAAATATTTGTTGAATGAAGTAAAGACTTCTAAGACTTTTTTGAGTACTGACATTGAAAGATGGAGGATGTGCAAACTTGCCTTGTTCTGGTTGCTTCTTAGGAAACCACCCCAACGCTTAGTGGTTTAAACACCAACTCATTATTATCGACTGGGGTTCTGTGGGTTGACTGGGCTCAGCTGGGCAGTTCTCAAACAGGCTCTTTCATGCACTTGCAGCCTGCGTGGCTGGAGCTGGAATCCTTTAAAGGCTCAGCTCTACCGGAAATCCAAGATGGCGCACTCACATGGCTGGTCTTGATGCTGATTGTTAGCATCAGGGTCAGCTGGGGCTCTCCACCAGAGGGTCCCTATGTGGCCTCTCCCTGTAGCTCAGGCTTCTTATAACCAGGTGGCTGGAATCCGACAGCAAGTGCTGGAAGAGGCAGGAAGTGGAGGCTGCCAGTCTCTTAAGATCTGAACCCAGAAAACGACACAACACCATTTCTGTCATGATCTATTGGTCAAGCAGTCACAGAGCTGCCTAGATTCAAGGGAAGGGATGCCGATCTCCACCTTGAGCCCCTTCTCAATGGGATACATGTCAGGAATTTGTGGTCATCTTTGATCTACCACAGATAGCCAACTGAGGCGGCCTTTGTTTTCATCTCTATGAATGTCAGTACTTGATAGATATGATTTTCTGGGTCTGAGGCATATCTCTTCCCAGGGATGGAAAATTCCATCATGGAAAAAAGAGGCCTATTCTAGAATCTGTGCAGGATGTGTGGGCTGGACGAGATGCCCTGCAGGACCTTTTTCCAGTGCTGACATTCTCGGATGGAAACTTCTATGAACAGACCAGGGAGGAAGTCACGGTGACTCAGTTAAACCTCAGAGGGCTGCGGGTTTCCCTGAGGGCAAGAAATTGAGGTTTGTCCCTAAGGATGACACGCTTCCTCTTCTCTCCCTTCATGCTAGTTAAGCACTTTTGTCTGGAGCTGCCCATCTGGAATTTGATGCCAAGGACAGTACTCTAAGCAACATGACACCTGTGTTGGGGACTATAACACTTCAGAGAGGTGCAGGTACCCTGGGTGAAAGCTAGCCCTCAGACAGTCCTCTGTGGACAGAGCTGCCCCTGTGACTCATGGTATTTTCCTCTTCAAAAGCAACTGTTAAAAAAAAAGTAATAATGGTCTTCCCAATGCTTTGGGGGATGGTTAATTTGTAGATACTGGACCCATTTTAAAAATTGCTAGATAATTTCTCTTGTTTGCTTACCGCCTCTCAGAATTACTAGCAATGTGTCCTTAGGGAAGTTACTTGACATCTCCACGCCTTATTCTCTCATCTGAAAAGAAAAGAAGAATACTAGTATATACCTCATAAGATAGTGGGAATTTGATGAGCTGATACAATATGCTAGGTGCTTCTTTAAGGAAATTTCAAGGTGGTGCTTAATAAATTCAAACAATTACAATTTTTCCTTTAACATACTTTTTAATGATTGCTTAATAACTCATGACATGAATGTTCTATAAATTATTTTACCCATCTGTGAATTTTGTGCTTTTATGTCTTAGCCACTGTAAAAATGATATAACGGATATCTTTATAGGCGGTGGGTAGGTGCCTACCACTTACACAAAATTCCTAGAAGTGGAATTTTGGGAGCATGCTTTTTTAATGCACAATGAAGTTGAGATAAAGTTCAAACTGATCAAACGTGTGGGTGTTTGAGTCCAACAGAATTGGTGCCTCAATGTACATTGAAAAATCTATTCATCACTATCAACAAAACGGAAGTCTACTGTGATTCCCAGTGAGACCCAGCTGCCTTCTCTGTGCCACACGTGGGCTCCCTTCTTCCAGGCCTCGGGCACAGCTGGGGTTAGGGCTCTGCATGGCGGCCTTCCGGCTGCCTGGACCCTGCCAAGCACTTCCACGTCTCTCTGGCCCTCATGACACCCTATTTAGCACGTTCCCTAGGCTTTCTGGGGGCTTTCCCTCCGCCCCTCTGCCATATTTCTTGTGATTCTGGAGGATGGGAGCCTTTCCTTGCCTTTTCCAGCTCGTGGCCCCCATCTAACAACAACATCATCAGACCTCGGCTTCTGCTCTCACCCTAAAATTCACTCACATGATATGACTAGTTCTCTCGCCTCCATCTCCCTCCTTTCTCCACCTCCCATCCCGATCAGACTTTTCCTGGTGGTGGGAGGGGACAGAGGCTGCATTATTGCACGGAGATGTCGGTGGTCTCTTCCCACTCTCCCCAGAGGCTTACTCTGTGCCATCCCCTGGCTTCCTATGATGCCAAATCCTTTTTCCCCAGAAGGTAGTCTGTTGTGAGTTTTGCTTTCCAGAGATCCAGGAGCTCGCTCAGCTGTGGAGCCGCGTCTGGGCTTTCAACCCATTTTCAGGCTATGTTGCTGCCGGTGGTTGCCCAGGATGGCTGATTGGCGGGGAGTTCAGGGAAGGCTGAGCAGTAGGATCACCTGGTCAGCCTGAGGGGGGCGGGCAGAGGCTGAGCTGCTCACCTCCGGATCTTCTCTGTATGTGTAATGAAAACAGCGACAAGAGATATTACCTTATGCTTAGGTTACTGTTTTCATTACAAATAACAAAATCTATCAGTCTGTGGACATGAAACCCAACAAGAAAAACAGTGAGAATATGTATGCTTGTTTCAGGGAAATCTGTAATAGGAAAGGGAAGATCATGGTTGCCTTTGCTGACAAGAGCATCTATGTCTTTTCTTCGTAATCCTTACCACTTTCAACTTATGAAGTCATTCACTTCTCCTCCTCCTTCTCTTCCTTCTTCTTCTTCTTTTTTTTTTTAAAGATTTTATTTATTCGACAGAGAGAGAGTGAGAGAGAGCGCACAAGCAGGGGCAGCAGCAGGCAGAGGGAGAGGGGGAAGCAGACTCCCCACTGAGCAGGGAGCCTGATGAGGGGCTCCATTCCAAGACCCTGGGATCGCGACCTGGGCCAAAGGCAGACGCTCAACTGACTGAGCCACCCAGGTGCCTCTTCTCCTTCTTTTCCTCCTCCCCCTCCTCCCCCTTTACCCCTTGTCCCCCTTCTTCTCCATCTTCTTCTTTTTCTTCCCCTTCCCCTCCCTCCTTCTCCTCCTCTTCTTCTTCTTCCCCTTCCCCCATTCCCTTCCCCCTTTCCTTTTCCCCTTCCTAACCCTCCCTCTCTTCCTCTCCTTCCTTCCTCCCTCCCTCCTCTTCCCCTTCTCCTCCTCCTCCTCCTCCTCCTCCTCCTCCTTCTTCTTCTTCTTCTTCTTCTTCTTCTTCTTCTTCTTCTTCTTCTTCTCCTCCTCCTCCTCCTCCTCCTCCTCCTCCTCCTCCTCCTCCTCCTCCTCCTCCTCCTTCTCATAAATGCAAGCTTCTTAAGTCCAGAATATTTCCCCCATGAGTTTATCCTAAGGACTTGAAAGAATACATGGTATATGGCAGATACTCAATAAAGAGTTGCAGAATGAATACATGCTGGTGGGTGAGTTTCTAGGAAACCATCAAGCGATATTGATTAAAAGGCAACCAAACCCTCACCACCTGTCTGGTCCCGTGAAGGCGTGGCTGACTCCAGAAGGAAGTGGGACAGGAATGCCAGGAAATAAGTCTGTAGAGGAACCTTGGTAAGAAACCACAGCACACACAGCTGTATACGATTGGTTGCCCTACTGTGTGAATTAAGCAATCCATATTCCTCCAGAGAGGGTTTCCTCCTGTGCAGGGGCGGCACGCAATGCACAGTTCCTCAAGCGTGGAACAAGGCTTGACTTCTGCATAGTTGTCCTTGGCCCCACAGGAAGGAATCCTCTGGATATTTTAAGCTTATTTCGGTGGGACTCACTTGTTATACTTGGCTCTGAAGTAAAACTCCTCTGCTGGATTGAATCTCTTTTTATAACCTTTCTGTGGAGTTTCGATTTTTGGTGACTATAACTTTAAAACCATAGTAGCCAATTTATTTTTTCCAAAGCTGTCCTTCTGTGTTGACTCTTGCTCTTTTCTTGCGATCTCCATCCGTCTTGGTGTTCCAGCGTCTGCAGTCTGATGAGGGGTATTTGATGCCCATCTGCTGGGTTTCCCTTATGGCCGATTGCTCTGTTAGTTTTTGGGTTTCAAACTCATTTTCGGTGTCCTCCCACCCGCTGTGGAATCCCAGGGATTTTCTGTTTCACTCACCAGGGCCTCAACTGTGTTACTGCCCCTCCTCAATGTTTTTGTTTTTTCCACTAACTTCAGAGCTTGGAGATGCCTGTAATTATGAAACCAAACATCAAACCAGTGGGAGGCAAAGGGAGACATTTCTCCCCATCCAGAGACTAATGAGCTATCCATTCCTTGTCCTTTCCGGGGCTGGCTGGCAGATGGTTTTCCTCGCCCCCACATTCAGAGCCCTGACTTATGCATGGACCTCAGTTTCCTCTTCACTCCTGTAAAGATTCTTCAAAGCTTGTCCTCTGCTTCCAGGCCTGTGTTTGGCCCACTCCTGCTGCACGGCTGTGCAGGGCAGTCTGCTCGCCAACCACTGTGAGGCCCGGCCTAGCTAAGTAGACCAGTTTTCATATGGGCACTGTGTTTTGTTAACATAGGGCGTGGTAGGAACCCCGTTTGATGTACCAGATTGTGTATCGTCTCTGTCCTGTGTCCCAGCTACACTAGACCCAGGTGGGCCCATCACCCATAAGGTGACCTCTGTCTCCTGACAATATAGTGACACAGAGACATCTATCAGTTTTGCGCTTTATGTATGCTTAAGAACTTCTATAATAAGGCTTAAAAAAAAAAAAAAAAAGCCCGCCAGACAGCCTCAGTTCTCAGCAGTCCAACGATAACCGGCTAAGGGCTCCAACATGGGCTGGGATCTCCGCTGGGTCACGAGGTCACACTATCGTGCGCCAGGCTCAGGAGCAGAAGGAGGACCCCGGCTGCAACCTGCAGGCGCCGAGTCGGGGTACCGGTCTGGTTCCTTTACGAGAGAAGGTGCGCACATGAGCGGTCGCTGGGTGAGCTCGGTTTCGGTGAAACTGAGGGCTGCCTTCCTCCACCTTCCTGGGCTGCAGGCTCCAGGTGGGGCGAGGATTCCAGCCCCAGGCGTTTACTTGGGAGCTAATTCCAGCGTCTGCTGGTGGAAAATGGAAAAACGAGCCAGGGACAGAAGGAGACACGATGAAGAATGCATTATTCTTACCACGTGGAACCCTGGCCCGTAAAATGCCGGAGAGCTCTGGGCCACGCATGGACTTGACTCAGCCATCCTGAGACAAGGACTCAGCATCCTTGGGAGCTGCAGTATTTACAGGCCGACTGTCAGTCTTTTGCTGAGAGTTTCGCCCTGGGGGCTTGAATTCGGGTGCAGCTGCTGGGTGGGAGGCCAGCGGGACGCTCGAGGGCTGGGGAGGGGGCCCCAGACAGCACCGGCTCCAGGGGCCGCACGCACCGCATGGTACGCTTCGCTGTCATACGCTCCCACCACCCTCCGGGACCACAACGAGCCCTGCGTGTCCTTGCAGCGTTCACGCAGACCTTCGCCTCTTTCCCGGGAGACGGAATCTCCGGGTCTGAGTAGCCACTTCCTCCAACCTCGCCTCTTCTTTCAAGGGCATCCCTTAGATTCCCAGAGAAGCAGTGTTGAAAATGGAAGAAAAATACGATGCCGTCTTCCGGGCTGACCGACATCCGTTATGCAATCTGGCTCAGTGAAAGGCAACAGGAGTGACTCATACTTTGAAGGCGAAACGGGGGAATGACTCTGCTGCAACCTCTGGCCTCCACCACACTTATTTCTGGGAAGTCTGATCCCCTGGGAGCACCACCTTCTTGGGCTTTCCCGCAGCCCGAGAAAGCCATTAGGAACTATACGTCTGCGCTCCTGGTAGCCAAGGGATGACCTGGCCCCACGGTACGCTGATGAATGTTTAACCACTGGCTCTAAGCGGGGAAAGAGCCGGGGCCTGGATTTTTACCGTGTGCCCATTTCTGGGATGTCAATGGCCCCACCACAGACGACTGATTTCATGCCACCACTGCTTGAACAACTGGCTTGCAAAATTCCGAAAACTTGACTAATTGGCTCTTATGAGCTGTCACCAGCTGCCTCCGGCTCACTAGGGCCACCAAGCACCACTCCTCCCTGGACCGCTGGGGTTCAAAGCCAGTCTCCGCACATCCTGTCGGCAGCTCCAACAGCACGAAGAGGAGCAGCCCTGCAGGGACCAGAGGGAAACGGTGCCTGACGCACGCCCTCCGCGCAGGGAACCAGAGCCTCGCAACAGCCCGGCACAGACCCTTGCCAGCTCTGAAAACCGAGAAAGGGGAGACCATGGAAGCCGGAAAGACACCTGTCACTGACCAACAAAGACAATGCAGGAGTCGCAGCCACCGGGACGACTCTCATGAGACCAGAGGGGAGGTTCGTCATGCGGACCGTGCTGCATTTATCCCTGGGGGTGACAGTCCCGTGCACGGAGGTGACCGAGCCTCGCTTCACCGCCTCCCCTGAGTGTCATAATCAAACGTGCCC
The DNA here is from genome assembly GCA_028534135.1 of Potos flavus. Lineage (NCBI taxonomy): Eukaryota > Metazoa > Chordata > Mammalia > Carnivora > Procyonidae > Potos > Potos flavus. The sequence goes on along the minus strand of CM052883.1, from coordinate 168,856,133 downwards.
TCTCCACCTTTCTTTGCTTAACAGAAACCAAGTTGGTTTTTTGAGCATTGCTCAGAGCCCAGCATTTGGGGGACAGCTAGCAGAATTAAAGACAAGTGTCCGTCCACAAATGAGGGTGGGCTTTTGTAACCCGGAAAAACGGGAAAATCAAATTCTGGAAAATGTCCCCTTCGACCTAAGTTTAACCACAGGGTTTTAGTTAAGTGAGTTGACTAATTATCTTTAAATTAGTTGACTGTCTACATGGATGTTTTGCTGGAACTCTAGGAAAATGAAAGTTGAAGGGGAACACTGAATTTGGAGATTTTTAAAAATACCTAAATTTAGGATCATTTGAGAAATCATTTTTGGAGATTAACCAGAAAAATGTTAAAATTAAGGAGCATTTTGTTTGCAGTAACTAAGGTATTTGCGCTACAAGACAGTATTTCTCCCTCGTGTTAAACCGACAGGTCAGAGTATTGCGTCTTTCCGTTGCGTGCAGAGAGAGCCTAGCGTCAGGCAGAACTCTCTTAAAAGCTCAGTGGTTCCTAGTTCCGGGCTGATGAAAGATCTCGACCAATAAAGCAGACTTTCCGCTGTTGTTTACTACCGCAGAGCTGAGGGATTACGGTTTTATTGGCAGGTTTCCACGCCAGGAACGAGCAAGTAGACCTGTTCGTTTGTTTATCTATGCTATAATATCTCAGTGCTTCAGACTGGAACAAAATAACATAGCACAATAAAGAGAAAGAAATAAATCCTCTTCACTTATCCTACAAAATCCCCGGAGAGGACAGTTGTGCCATTGATAGCAAATGACATACAGATAAAGGGCATTGTATGCAAATTTAGGTCGGGGTCTCCCTTAAATTGATCTGTTTTTAAGTTGATTTTAAATGCATAAAGCATCCCTTAAAAACACTGTCCCTCTTGCCTATATGGTCCGCCTTATCAATTATTGCTAACAAATTGAACCTGCTGCAGACGATGCGAAACAGTTAAAATCTCTTAAAAAGCTCTGCAGCTTGCCTTCAAATATACGTGTATTTGCTTTCAGCAGACTATTGAGAGGGAGTGGGATGAGGTTGGGGGGCTGGGGTATGGAGATGGGAGATGAGAGAAACTGAGTTACTGCAGGCTCGAGAAACGGGTGCCCTGGAGAGTGGGCTGGGCATCTTGGAGGAAGGGGGTTTGGCAGTGACGCGCAGTGGGCGGCTGGTGGCCGTGTACACAGGACAGCCTGGTGTGGTGGGATCGACTCTCCGAAACCAGATTCTGCTCCCACGTGCTCTGTCTTCTCCCTCTCTCTCTCCTCCCTCTCTCTCCTCCCTCTCTCTCTACCCCCTCTCTCTCCCACTCTCTCTCTCTCTCCCTCTCTCTCTCCACCCTCTCTCTCTCCCACCCTCTCTCTCCCTCTCTCTCTCCTCCCTCTCTCTCCTCCCTCTCTCTCTACCCCCTCTCTCTCCCACTCTCTCTCTCTCTCCCTCTCTCTCTCCCACCCTCTCTCTCTCCCACCCTCTCTCTCTCCCACCCTCTCTCTCTCCCACCCTCTCTCTCTCCCTCTCTCTCTCCTCCCCCTCTCTCTCCCACCTTCTCTCTCTCTCCCTCTCTCTCTCTCTTTCAGCAGGTGTGGGACAGGAGAAGGTCATGGTGAGATAAGTTTTAAAGGAAAAGTGATGGGGCGTGGGGAAGAGAGGGGACAGAGGCCAGGCTTTCCACCCAGCCTCATCCCTGGATGAGACCTGCTGTCCCCGGTTGTCACTGGACCCCTGCCCCGGCTCGTGACTGGTCCCCTGCTGCTATGCTCGCCAGTTGCAGTCCTCTTGCATGCCTTGGCCAGAGGGAGCTGAAAACCCAAGGGACCCCTGTCGCCGCCCGTCCGGAGGGCTTTCCCGCTCTGGCCAGATGAGCTTGCGTGAGGTCCATCCTGGCCCCCAAATTCATCTCACCACACTTTCCCTGTAGTCACGGGCCTTTCTCTCCCAGGGTGGTCACATCTGTCGGTCCACCATGTCCATGGCGCCGAGCATGGGGCCCAGCACCCAGCAGGCATCGGGGTTATTGGCAGAATGAATTACCAAAGAGAGACAGAGTTTCTAGAGAGCAGGACACCGGATGGAGTCCAGTTTGAAGGGAAAGACGCTGATTTCAATCTTGAGCAAAGCGTTGGCCTTGGCCTTCAATGCTCACCCAAGCCAGCAAGGAAGGGCTCATCACCCCCACTACTATGCGGGGAAAGCAGGCTGGGAGAGACCCGGGGCTGCCCGAGCTTCTTGGCGAGGAGGTGATAGGCCCAGGCTTCCTGCGGGCGGGCTTATCTCCCAATCTGGCCTTGTTTCCACTCTACCTCACTCACACTGAGTTTGGGGTAGCTAACAACTTCCCAAGTTCAAGTGCAGGTCAGGCAGTGTGGAGGGCGGGGGTCCAGGCTTTGGGTCTGTCGGGCTGGTGGCAGTAGCTGAGTCTGTGGGGGTTCGTAACACCAGGGGAGGGAGGACACGGACCGGAAAAGGCTCCGTTTCTTGCGCTCCTAGGCCACCCTTCACGACTCTTCAGGTTGTGACGCGGGATGGGCTGCCTCCACCACCTGTTTTCACTGGGTGCCTGGCTTGCAGAACAAAGTTTCAATGGTTGGGGTGAAATCCAAGACAGGATCAGTTTTAGCTTTTTCCAGAAAATAGCCATTTGAAATCTCTCTCGGCTTATGGGTCACTTTGAGAATCTGATGAAAGCTAAGAACTTCCTAGAGAAATCCACATAACCTTTCACATATAACACTAGCCAGGTCTTGGTTCCAAGGATCACCATCCTGAAGTCTCCCGGGGGCCAAAGATTCAGATTGAGAACTCCCACCCTAGAAGGTCTTTTCCAGCAAGATAGGAGATGGGCTTTTGTGTGGAAACCTCTCCATCAGAGCTCCCTCCCAAGGGTGCCCAAAAGAGAAATTGTAAATTGTGTTAAGCATGAAACAATTTCATTTTCTAGAGCAGAATTCGGAGCCACATTGAACACGTTTTTCCACTTTGGGAGTGTACCACTTGGCTGCCAACCCAGAGACGGTGGTGGTGATCAGAGGTGCAGAATGGACGTGGGTTGTGTGCATTCGGGCGGTAACCGGAACATTACGAGCCGCGTGGTCTGGTCTGTGTGGAACGGTGCCAAAAGTGCCCTACTGGTGCCAATTTCTGAGTGTATCCTTTGAAGTCGTTCCTTTCACTGATTTTGTGAATTCCTGCATTCCATCGGTCGTTCATGACCTCTGCCAGATTTGTGTCTCCAGGTGACTGCCAAGAGTCGGGGAAAGGGGAAAGGGCCCAGGTGGCGGATCCCGGTCCTTGGGGCCCTCTAGTTGTCATTCACAACGAAGGAAGTATTTTCAAGAGGTATCTAAGCCTCAATTTTCCATGTAGTGCCTATTTCAGTTTATACAGGGATGTCCTAGTAGGAGAAGTTTTGGGGAAACGAAGCCTCTTTTAAGGTAGTTATATAAATATAACTACTAATAGTTAAGGGGATGGAGGAACTCAGTTTTGTGGTTATAGCTGAGGAGGAGGAGAGGGAAAGGAGACAGGAGGTCTGTCCACCCAGCATGATCTCTGCCCATTTTGGGACACTTTGTTCATCTGTCTTCCATTCCATTTCTTGGTCCCCCTGGGAGCCACCATGACGGTGCTGTGTGACCCCTCGCTGGCTGCAGTGGACAGGGTCTTAGGTGTGCACCTGATTCAACACAGGCAAGAGAGCTTTGTGAGGTTGTGAATTTTGAATTGAAAAAAAAGAAGTCAGCCTCCTTCGGGGGCCCAAAGTTTAGACCCGCAGTGGTGATTTCTGCCACGCGGGCTAAAGAAGCAAAGGAAACTGAGTAGGGAGATGGGGGATGAAGACCCCCAAGACTGCTGTCCCCATCCCAGATTCATTTGCTTCTGAAGTCTTGACAGATTCTTACTATTGAGCTCTTGAGACACTCCAGGATTTTTTAAATACACTCCCTCTTTTTTCGTGTACTACTTTGAGTTGGGTTTCTGTTATTTGCAAGCCAAAGAGTTCTCGCTGTTGAAATCTCGAGAGATTCAGAGGCAGGTCCACCCAGGGAGGAGCCCCAGCCCAAGGGAGGGGACTGCTGCTCAGCCAGGGCTCATGGCAGAGGGCCAGGGCTCCGAATCATTGAGGGCGGGACAGGAAACTTGGAGATGAAATGCCCCACAGAGAATGCAAAAAGGAATGGGTCCGCCATCTTGCTTAGAAAAGAGGTTAGAAATCCTATCCTAGGTGTCTTGTCGGCGAGAGGAGCTTCAGCCCAGAGCACAGCCCACAGGCTCTAGTGTTTCCCTTTGGTTAGAAGAGTGTCCGATTAGACACATTTCTTTTGGGAATCAACGCGTCCTTGTGTGATCTATTTACCAGGAATCACATTGCGAGACATAAAGAATGGATGTAAAACCATGCGCTGAAATTTCTTCAGTGAGCGTCTTTTGGATTCATGGAGTTAGTTAATGACTCATTAATAGAACCAGAGTTGATGATCACCCGAAAGACTTAGCTATGAAGATTGGAGTGATAAGAACGTTAAGTGGGCATGAGTTATAGGGGCAAATTCAAGCTCACATCGGGAAAAAGGAAAAACAGTTTCAAAGCATGGAAATATTTGTGGTCTCAGAAAAAATGTAAAGTATGTCCAGCATCTGGCCATACCCAGTGGCTTTTTTCCTACAGGCATCGTAGCCTTCCTTTCCCACAAGTTTATTTGAATGAGACCCAGAAGTGGTGTGACAGGGGCAGGCTGTTCTTCAGGGGAAGATGACAGCTTTGCACATGCCCATCTTTTCCCTTCCTCCAAAGGGCACCTTCATCTTGGACATATAAAACTTGTAAGCTTGGAGAGAACTAAGAGGTCATCCAGCATTCTTCAATGAAGACTCTGGAGTAGGTTTCCCTTGTTCCACAATCCCCCCAAAGCTGCATGTAAATGTTGTGTATTATATTTTTCTTGGGAGAAGGTCCATAGCTTTCATCAGGTTGTCCTCGGACTTGTGACCCCAAACTGGTTAAGATCCACCATCCAACCCACTCATTACAGATGAGGAGATGGAGGCCTAGGCTGTGGAGGGTTTGGTGATGATCCTGTGGGTAGGAGATCGCAAAGCCTGGATGAGCAGCGAAACCTCCCAAGTCCCAGAATTCTCTTCCCTATTATTGTGCTTTGTAAAGAATCCATCCTAGGTTCTCAAGGACACTTAATTTGCTTCCATGAAATGTGACGTCTGTAAACCTTGCTCTCCTTAACTGGGAATTCATGAATAAATAAGAACTCTCCATCTTCCAGAACATAAGAGGCTATTATAATGTTTCTGGTTATGACTTGTATTAAAAAAAAATACTACCCACCAATGTTCTCAAAGGTCTGTGTAAATATTAACTCATTAATCTTCATATTGGCTTCACAAGGCAGGATTATTTTTTTTTACTGGAGAATTACACTTTTCTTATTCCCATTATACTTGAGGTATCTTAAGAGTTAAAACTCGTAAAGCAAAACGATATACCTAGAAATGAATTTAAAAATCTATCTGATAGGAGGGAAAGGATCTTAGATGAATTATTTTCTACAGTGGAGCATTGAATTTGGCATTAAGATTCCCAGTCACAAAGGCACAAAGGAAACATAGCTTTCATTTTTCATTCATGTACCCGAGACAAACTAGTATTGATTCCATTTTGCCATCAAAGAAACACAGGAGCTTATTTAACATGTGTTCTCAAGTGAATAGCTTGGCATTTCACCTTGGTTTACTTGTTTACAGAACCAGGGCAGTAATGGGGGATGTCCCCTTTCCAGAGAAAGCAAGATGCACCGTGATGAGAATATAGGAGGCTTCACTAGCCCAATACCATGCAGATGAGCCCTCCAGAGAGGCGAGGGCAGGTGAGAAGGTTTGGAATGATTGTTTTCAGCACCTCATATTGTTTCCAGCTTTTGGAGTCTCCTGCAGAAATTGTCCTTCATCTAGCTTCAATTCTTCATGAACACAGCTCCATTGGTGTGCCCACACTTTTAGATTCATATCTTGTCATGGTAGATGAATCCTCACTGAGATGACTCCTGGGTCTCCCCAGTTTTGTTGCCCAAATGCCACGACCCCCACTGCAAACCTACCATGTGTCTGTCATGGCACGGGAAGTCAATGCATGACTTTCGGGATGTCTGATGGGCCATCATGAAGACTTCATGATGAAATAATTTAACAGCCAGGTTACTGATCAGGGAATTGGTACCCAACTACTCCCTTACTCCCTTGAATCTGTCATCCATTCTTGCATCTCTGCCTTTTCCATGGTCACCAACGACCACAAGATATGGTGGGAAAAGTGCCAGACTGATCAATTAATTTTTACACAATACATTTATGGTTTTTTTGTGAATGTGAACATAATATAGTTCTTTGAAAATATATGAAAAATATAAAAAGAATACCGATAATTCTGAAGTCACCTTTCATCACATTAGAGATGTAGCAACCATGGACACATGTTGCTTCAATTTTCCTTCAAGAAAGAACTTGCCATTCAGCTACAAGAAGCGTAGTTAGCTGCTGGCCTCCAGTGGTTTGTGCCCTTAGGACCTGCCTCAGCAATGGAGAAGAGGCCATGCCCTTTTTGAGTAGCCCCTTTGCTAATCATAGAGCATGATCAGAATATTAGAACCTGGTAATTCCTGCTCAGTAAGACTCTTCTAAAGGGCAGTCTTCACTCCAGAGCTCCCTTCGGGGTTGGGCAGAGACCAGAAAACACTCTCAAGTGTTGTTTTCCACGTTCCATGGGAAGGCCTGGGGATACACTTTTCACCAAGGCCATCTGGAATGTGCTGGTAAGAGGGACACCAGTATCACCACGAAGTTTGAAGGAGGAACTCCCACTTTGCCCCATCCCAGTATGCCCACTCCACTGAGCCTTTCAATCTCTTCTTCCACCATCTGCCATGACAATCCGGGCATATCCTCTTTGCTCCGTGTGGGCTGTTGGTTTCTCCTCGGAGCTGCCCTGGGCCGGGGCTTATAGTAGGAGAGACTATCACAGAACCTGGCTCATTGCCAGTGAGGTTTAGGGACTTTGGAGACCCTAAAGGAAGAGATACCACGGGCCAGCTCTGGATCACCAGAAGCCAGATGGTCACAAACCACTGGCTAAATTGCATTGGCCGTGAGGGTATGAGTTGTGACAATAATTTAATAAAACATGGTATTCCAGGGAGGGAAACAGATGAGCCTCCAACAGTGGTATTTCATATGTAAATTCAAAAGGAAGTGAGAATGGATGAGCCGGAAACTGAGGGCAGTCATTCCAAATAAAGTCACAAACTGTTGCCCGGGTCCTAGACCCAAGTCTGGTTTCAGGCTGGAAACCTATTTGATTGAAAAGCTCCCCGGGTTCCCAGAAGTGAGGGCCCCCAACATTGTCCTAACTATATACAGTAACGATACCCTCAGTCTCTCCCCAGAGGGACTATGGTCATTTACTCAAGTGCTTAGACACCGTGGAAAGGAGAATTCCAGGACTTTTTGAGGACCAGTATTGAAAGAATCTGTGTTGACCTTGTTACTCAGAGACCCAAAGTGTCACATCGTCCCCTGTTGGAGTGAGGGCGTTTGGAGACCAGGTAAGTGGTATCCTGGTCAAAGTACACCTTAGAATGCGTCAAGGGGTTTGGTGAATCCATCTGGTGGTCATGTCCTTAGCTCCATGTTCTATAGCTAGGATCGACATATCTCATAGGTGGAAGAACCCCCATATTGGTTCATTGGTTCATGAGATGAGAGCTATCATAGTGGGGGTGGTTAAGTGGAAATCCTGAAACTGCCCCCTCCCCTGCCAAAGATAGTAAATAAAAAATAAGATTATAGGGGCAGCTGGGTGGCTCAGTCAGTTAAGCATCCGACTTCGGCTCAGGTCATGATTCTAGGGTCCTGGGATTGGGTCCCATGCCAGGCTCTGCACTCGGTAAGGAGTCTGCTTGTCTCTCTCCCTCTGCACCTCCTCCTGCTTGTGCTCTCTCTCTCTTTCTCTCTCTCAAATAAATAAAATCTTTAAAAAAACTAAGATTACAGCTTAGGAAGGGAAGTAAGCAACAGTAGTGTATCATCAAAGACCTAAAATACAGGGTCTTGGTCCCAACTATAATCGCATTTAATTTGCCAGCTTGGCTCCTGCAGAGAGCAGGTGGACCTGGAGGGTAATCTGGACCACTGCAGTTTCAGACAAGTAGTAGACCCATGGCGGCTGCAGCCTCCGTGTTGACGCTGGGGTAGGTGAATACGCCTTTGATTTGGTGACTGTATTCTCACTCAGGGAAGAGGCTCGGAAACCATTCATATTCACCTTTTATGGACAACAACACACAATTCACGACAATTCACAGACTTTCCAGGAGCTCTATTGGTCAGAGAGCTTTGGCTTTATCTGAGCATCCCACAACATCACATTAATCCACTACATCCGTGGCAGCGGGCAACGCTGAGCGAAGGGTGTCTGGTATGCTGGAGGCCTTGGCAAGGCGCATGTGCTGTGCATGGTAAGCGCTGTGTAGGTTGAGGGGCCTGTTACTTCAGGACAGGGTTTAGGGGCTCAGTTGTCAAGGACACGTTCAGAATGCCTTCCAAAATAGAAGGCAAATTGTTACATCTTGTATCCTTCTGAAAAGAAAGAAAGGAAGGAGAAGGAAGGAAGGAAGGGAGGAGGAGGAAGGAGGGAGGGAGGAAGGAGAGAGGAAGGGAGGAAGGGAGGAGGAAGGGAGGAAGAAGGGAGGAGGAAGGGAGGGAGAGTAGAAGGGAGGGAGGGAGGGAAGATGGGAAGGAGGGAATAAGGAAAGAAGGAAGGGAAGAAAGAACACATCTGTTAAGCTTCTTTTGGCTCTGGAGGCACCATATTCCACACCTAGAAACATTGCTTTGGTTTGTTTGCCTGCTGACATGGAAGGCTGTCAGCTTTGAGGAACCTCAGAGCAGTCAGGAGAGGGACCTTCCACCATCTCCATAATCTCCACTACCCGGCCCTTTCAGAAGTGCCCAATCCACAAGCCTGGCATCGAGCACAACAAAACGTTTGCCCAGAAGGATGGGAGGAAGGTGGGACTGAGCCCATGAGGATGAGATCTGAGTGCTGAGATGGTGCCATCCCCCAGGATGCAGTAGAATCAGACTGCGCCCCCACAGTAAGACGACGGTGTCCTGGAACCTAGAGCCAAGCAGGGATGCCTCCCCCCAACCCCGATTTCCAATGACCCACTGGAGGCTTGGTGATCCCTGTCCCTGCAATTCTGGGCTTTACGGGGTAAGCTGTTCTCGCCCCTAGATGGGCCACACTCTTGCCTGGGGACACAGCGAGAGCCCCGCTAAACCACTAGGCGCCCCTCCTACTTTGAATTCCTTGTGTCCACAGGTCAGCAAGCAAGAGGAGTCTTTTTTTTTTTTAGAGAGTAATTTATTTATTTGAGAGAGAATTTCTCTCTCTCTAAAAAAGAGGCACAGGGCAGAGGGAGAGGGAAAGAGAATCTCAAGCAGATTCTGTAGTGAGCGTGGAGCCCGACGCGGAGCTCGATCTCACGACCCTGAGATCAGGACCTGAGCCGAAATCAAGAGTCAGACGCTTGACCAACGGAGCCCCCCAGGCGCCCCAAGAGGAGTGTTAATTTTGGCAGGGGCCATCACCCCGGACACGTGGGGGAAGTGTGCCAGGGAGGGACATGCGTGGAACCTAGGTGGTTCACCGAGACATCTTTTGGTGGTTCCTTGGAGGAAAAAAAATCTCATCTTCCGGTAAAGTTAACTTCTAAATGGATTAAAGAGTTTTTTAAAAAATCTGATATTAAAAAAAACTGTAAGAAATTGAAATGGATGACTGTAGAGAAGAAATAACTTTCTAAACTTAAAAGTGATAAAAGCAATCAACACATGTGTATAAATAAAAATGAGAAATTGTGAACGCAAGAAAAATGCAAAAATAAAGAGGCCAACAGCAGGCTAGAGGCAAACAGTTCTAACAAATACCAAACATTCATTTCCTCACGTTGAGGCTGCGGATAATATTTTATATTTTCGGTGTTTTCTCCAATGTGGCCATGTAACCCTTCTAAAAGGTCTGTATATTCGTCTTAAAAAGAGAGGGAGAAAAACACAGCTTTTTTTTTTTTTAATTTTCTGAAATAAATAACACTTGCAGAATAGGCAGTTTAAAAAACTACTGAGATCAAGGACTTCAGAAATCAGTTTGGATACTACCTTTGAACTATATTAATGTTAAATTAAAGAACACAGGGGCGCCTGGGTGGCTCAATCGGTTAAGTGTCTGCCTTTGGCTCAGGTCATGATCTTGGGGTCCTGGGATCGAGCCCCACGTTGGGCTCGGAGCTCCATGGGGGGAGTATCCTTCTCCTTCTGCCCCTCCCCCTGCTCGTGCTCTCTCTCTCTCTCTCTCAGATAAATAAAATCTTAAAAAAAAAAAAAAGGAGAAAAACTTTAAAAAAATTAAAGAGCCCAAAATTTAAGTGTTGAGGACTTTCGACCATCCAGAAAGAAAGCACTGTTGGGGAGAAAACTCTGGATGGAGAAGCGGGGACATAAACATTTCAAAAACTAAACACGGGATTAGGATCTTCGTCGCCCTATAGCTAAACAGATGTTAACCAGCCAACAGACGGAGAGTAGAAATTTTGGTTTTGACAGTCAAACCCAAACAAAACCCCCATCTTTCCTTGCAGGGACAGCTCTGCGGCTTGTGAGACACAAAGTTTGCGGAGCAGAACTTACCATTTCCATTTCTCTGTTTTCCCAGTTGTAATGAAGGGAGGGAGCTATTCCGCAAGGGTGCCTCATTAATCGAATTCCCTACTAGGCTGACTTCAGGACGCGGGCAGCCCAGAGCTGGAATTAGCAGTGTGTGTGTGGGGGGCATAGGCTGTATGTGATTAGAACGATGCAGTCAGGTCTGGAAGAATGTCGTTATTCTCCTTGTGTCGCTCCAAGACAGCGAGGGTAGCCATATGGTGCCCACCCCAGGACTGTCTTGATAGGTTCCGTCTGAACGATGACAAGGAACATCCAATGTAACAAAAATGCTGCAACTCACAGGAGACCCTCTGCACGCAGGGGCTCGGAGCCTGCGAGCTGCGAGTTGGGATTGCATGCTTCTTGCAAAAGCAAGGCTACTGGTGCTAATGATCCCAGGGGCTATCTCCGAGGAAGGGAAGAGGCTGCAGACTGCTCAAGCTCCACCAACCCACTGGCTTGCAGAAGAAGATGACTTTTCTCCCTGTTAACTTGCTTCCGAGCCTTACGGCGGCAAAGGGATTCTGCCAGTCTAGCAGCAGAATCCCTACTAAGCGTATGCCTGCCTTACTCTGACCTGTGCCGGTGTCCTGTTTGGTGTGGCTAACAGGGATGGGGCTGAAGGGAAACGGAGTGCCCAGGGAACAAATAAATCTCTTGTTCCCTGATCAGCTTAAACACCCCCCCCCCCCCCCCGATCTGCGTTCTCGCAAGTGACAAGCCTGCTTGGTCTGGTACCTCTCTGTAAGTCATCATCTCTCTTCGGTTAGGCGGTGCTCTGGTCCCATCATGACGATTACATGTGGTTATCAAGGTCGCTGGTCACATCCAGAGTCAGTATTTATTATGATGGTCTCTGAATGGAGATTTTTTCCAGTTCCATGATTTCTTTCGCATGTATTAGCTGGCATTGTACTGTTAGGAGATTTGTTTCTTCTCCCTTTGTTTGTATCTGTCAGTATTTTGTCATTATTTGTTTTAATACTCAAATTGTCCCAGATTTGGCCAGCGGGTATGCCTTCAAGGCGCTCCTGTGTCCATCATTCTTGGAGCAAGCCTTGTCTTCTGATGCAACAATGTTTACGTTCTTCTTCAAGGTCTTTTCCATCTTCAGATCCCAAACCAACCATTTCTTTAAGAAACCTTGGTTCTCTTTATTGGGGAATGGTTTTTAGAAACCAAGATTGAGGTGATAGGTGCTTATTACCATTTGGTATCATTGATTCTATGACCTCTCAGAAGACAGAGAAAAAGAAATATATAAATATCTATCATCTATCTATCTATCTATCTATCATCTATCTCCTTCCCTCCCCACTCCTACCCTCCCTCCTTCCTGTCTTTAAAGCCACGTGTTCATACTGTGATCTCCAATACATGGATGGCTTTGGGATCACTCTAATCTTTCTTCTTTCCATATTTTTAAAAATATTTTATTTATTTATTTATTTATTTATTTGAGAGAGAGAAAGAGAGAGAGAAGGCGGGGGGAGGGAGGGATGGAAGGAGAGGGAGAGAGAGAGAATCTCAAGCAGACTCCCCGCCGAGCATCGAGCCCAATGCAGAGCTCGATCTCACGACCCTGAGATCATGACCTGAGCCAAAATCAAGAGTCAGGTGCATACCTGACTGAGCCACCCAGGTGCCCCTTCTTTCCATATTTTTAATTTCCTTCTTGGACGAGATATCTGGCTCCCATGATCCACAGTACACTTATTTCACTTACTTATTTCCTCAAATACATGGTTTCAGAAAAGCTAACCTATGCTTCTGAGAAAACCAAACCTTATAGTTAGAGTTCAATTTCCGTTTACTATTCTTTCTGTTTCTGGCCTAAGGACACAGAGTCAAAATATTGTTTGGAAATGTTATTTGGGTTTGTTCTCCCTCCTGATCCTTCAGTGTGGTTATGCTATTCATTGGAAATCATATCATAAAGTTCATTTGTAAGGTAAGTTCCCTGTGCACTTCACCATTAGTACTGCTCTCGTTCTTACTGATTTTAAGTCTAGGAGACATTAGTGTGTTTCCAAAAGTCAGCACTAGACTCACGGGTACCCACCCTTCCTCATCCTTTCACCCCATTGTCTTGGGGTGACCAATGCTATCAGTTCTGGCTTATCTTTTTGCGCAAATGAGCAGAAATACACACATATATTTTCTTATTCTTCCCTTTTTCCTACGCAGGCGGTAGCATACCTTAGTCCTCTTTTGCACTTGGCCTTTCTGTTTTCAACTTAATGTCTCCTGGAAATCCCTCCATATCATTCAACCTTTACCATCGTTCGGACAGCTGCACAGTACTCAAGGCACCATGAGGATGCATCATGGTTATTCATCCACCGTCTTAGGTACGGGTGACTGGATTGCCTCCGACTATAACTGTCCCTGCAGGGAATCACCTTGTCTTCATATGTCAGATCGCCAGATCACACGACAAACACATATGTAGTTCTGCCAGATGTTGTCAGATTCCTCTCTTTAAAAGGGTATTAATTCATGTTCCCACCAGCAACACAGCAATGAGCTTGTTTCCTCATAGCTTCACCGACAGAACGTGTTGTCATACTTCTGAATTTTTGCCAATCTAATAAGCGAGACATGGAATCTCTCTGTAGTTTTAATTTACATTTCTCTTATTGGGAGTGAGATAGAAAATATTGTCATGTTTGCTGGCCATTTTTATGTCTTTTTGTGAATTGCTTGTATCTTTTGCCCATTTTTCTATAGGGTTTTTGGTCATTTTCCTCTCCATTTTAAAGAAATCTTTATATTGGAGATATTACCCTTTATCCCTAATAAGTGTTATGAGTAAATCCCCCAAATGTCACTGTCTTTTAGCTTTCCTTATGATGACTTTTTTCTGTACAAAAGCTTTTTAAAATATATATTTATAGAGTCAAGTTGATCACTCCTTACTTTTACTGTTTTTCCCTTTGGGATCATAGCCATAAGCCTTTCCTACCCTCAGGTTAAAGAGAATTCACCCCTGTTTGCATAGAGTGTGTACACGCTTTCATGTTTCCTCATTCACACTCCTGGTGCCCTTGGGCTTGATTGTTGCATATGGTGCGAGGTGTAGATCTAATTTTATCTTTTCCCAAATGGTTACCTAGTTGGCCTCGTGCCATTTATTAAAACATTCGTCTCTGCTCTGGTAATCTGAAATAATATCTTTACTATATACTAAGTTTCCATATGTACTTGGTTCTATTTTGGATTTCTTATTCTATTCCACCTGCCTACCAATTTACTATTTTACCTCCAGAGGCCTTATAGGATGTTTTCTTATCTAGAAAATCTGGACCCCATCCCACATTTCCCCTCCTCTGTTTCCCTTGAGTTCTTTCGTCTTTCATTTTCCACATGGACATCAGCATCAATTTTTTAGCTTCACAAAACTACTTGTTGATATTTGTATCAGAATTTTGATGAATTCATAAATTAATGGGGTGAGAACTGAGGTCTTGGGGTTGAGTCACCTACTCTAACTCCATCTTTCCCTGCTTTCTCAGATACCCTGGGTCCGATTGCGTGAATCGGGTCCTTGGGAAGCAGACACCGAGACAGATTTAGGAGTGCCAGAGGATCGTGGTGGCACAATGTCTGTGAGTGACTAAAAGCGGGGACGTAGCGCTATTGGACGCAGGGAAGTGGGGGTGTCGATGTTCCGAGACACGTCATAACAGATGACCAACAGCAGTTTACGGGTGGGTAAATCAGAACTGAATGGTAGACACGCAGTATTTAGACACAAGGAAGAACCACTGGACAAGAGGAATGGAAAGTTGAATGCTGCTGTGTCCAGAGGTAGAGCTGGTGAGAAAGAAGTAGAGCGGGATTTGCTGCCTTTCATAAACACTCTTCCTGAATTATTTCTCTTGTTTGGACCACGAGCGGGTTTTATTTTGTTCAACAACAAATCAATGAATGACATAAGTTCCAGATAACTAACGGTCCTCAGCAAACCCGTCATAGATAACCTACTAAGTCCTAAATGGCAGCTTGTTGGGACTCAGGTCAAAAAAATGCAACAGGAAAGCAGACGCTGACAAAGAAAGCTAATGAAGGCAATGGTTTAATTCGGAGGCTGGCTGAAACGCCGGTTATGAGATTTATTCTGTGCATCGGCATTCTACATCAAGAGGGGGATTTGTCAAGCCCGCATTAGCTGGCTCCTTAATTATATCCCTGCCCATCCAAGACCCATGGAGGCGTCAATCACCCTTGTCCAGGACGTCATTCTGAGCACAGAAAAACCTGTCCTCATCTGGGAAGGCTCTTTCCAGAGTTGTCAGTGGACAAAACAAGCCGTTGAAGGGGAAAACAAACCACAGTCATTCAAGCTGCTGTTTCGTTTATAATTGTCCTGCTTATTATGTTTTGAAGCAGATGGGTTATCTTGATGTCAGGTAGCTGTGATCTCAGCATCCCCGAAGGGCTGGAAGTCAAGCGGTATCAGTGGAGCTTGGCAGCTGCAGCTGGTGCCGTGGGAATCAGATGCTCCCAGCTGGGGCGGCAACCATCAGGCAGGGTTCTGAGTAACGCAGAAAGACACCGTGCACCACAAGGGCTGTTTCGTCACCATCTTCTGTCCTGGTGAGTGTCCATCTCCTTACAGCTGACCCCGGGAAGAATCAGCATCCGAAAGTTCGTGCTGAACAGAGGGTGCCGGTCGGGTGAACTTACCGCACATCTATACCTTCCCAGTGCGTGCCGTGGGTTTATTTCAAGCACCAGCATCCATCAATTTGCCCTGACCTCCCGGAAGGCAGTTTGGAAAGCATTTGGCTTATTTCACTTATCATGATGTCCTCTAGGTTCGTCCATGTTGTTGCAAATGCCAGGACTTCCTTATTTTATGTTTTTAAAGGAAATCACATACATTTGCAGTGTACGTGATTCGGTATACCTGTACATAGCAAAACGCTCGCTAGAGTCAAGCTGATTAACACGTCCTTTCCTCCTAGAGTTACTGCTTATTTTCCATGTGTGGTGGGATCATCTGAAATCTACTTTCTTAGCGAATTTCCAGTACTCAATACAGTATTAGCAACTTCAGCTATATGTTCTTTATTACATCTCTAGACCCATTCATCCTACATAACTGCCACTTTGAACCCATTAACCAAGGATTTCCATCTTTTTTAAAAAAGGATTTTATTTGTTTATTTTAGAGAGAGAGCGCGAGAGTAGAGGGAGGAACAGAGGAAGCAAGAGAGAGAGAGAGAATCTCAAGCAGACTCTGTGCTGAGCACTGAGCCCGACTCGGGGCTTGATCCCACGACCCCGACATCACGACCTGAGCCAAAACCGAGAGTCAGAGACTTAATCAACTGAGCCACACAGGTGCCCCTGGAGATTTCCGTCTTTTTAAAGTCTGAATAATATTCTCCCCTAGAAAGAAATGTTTACATTAACAAAAGGTACAATCCAAAAGCTATTGTCCTATACCTTTATGTACCGAACACAGCTGTCTAATACAGAAAGTGTCTGAGAACCAAAGGAGAATTTCACAGAAGCTATACCGGAGGACACATATCGTTCTCATGATTCAACAGATCAAACAGGAAAAATGATGCAAGACTGGAGTGATACCTTAGCAATAATTAGCAAGCACACAAATACATAATAGGCTTTAATGAGTTACTTCTATCAGTTTTTGCTGACCACCTGCTTTTTGCTCTATATTGGGAAATTAACAATGACTAAGACAAATGTTTCTAGCTCTCAGGGAGCTCCGTTCGGCAAGTAGGCAGGGCTGGCCACCTCTAAACCATGAGGGAGGCTGGGAATAGAGTTTGAGGCACTAATGGCCAGGGCCAGCCACATCATTCTCAGGATCCCACGCTGCGTGAACATCCAAGACCTCTGTTCAAAGCACGAGGGAAAAGCTTTTCCTTTCTTCTGCAGGGTTTTCTCTCTACCTGCCATGGTGGTTTTTATTTGCTATTTAATGCCAGAGATGCAGATGGACACTCCCCGGGTGTCTCAGCCCTGCCCCTAGACTCAGTGCCTGCGGCGCACCTGCTCTCCCCCCCCGCCCATGCCCAGGTCCCCAGTTACAGTTGCTGGGTCAGTGGAGGTGACTGAGAATGGGTGGGGGGGTAGAGGAGAGGGTAGGAGGTGAGCCGAGGCTTTAGGACCCCAGCGCACATTCCATTGTCCCATGGCACGTCACTCATAGAACGCAAATTCAAAGAGAAAACTATTAAGAATTTTAAGACCTTGGCCACAGAGATTTAAACTCTGTGCCTAGGGGCACAGAGCCTAGGGACCCAAGGCATCAGGCTGTATCTGAAAAGGCAGTGTTAGCAATTCCTTAACGTTATCCCGATATTTTCAGCCCTACTTGTTTTATTTGTAAATACAATGGAGAGGCAGGTGAAAGAGTAATTTCACCTAGAATATTTAATAAGAAATATGAATATGAACATAATAGGCCCTTCCCATCTATGTCACATTTGGAAGACTCTTGTATCATTAAAAATGTATTACTGCTGATCTAAGAATGATTTTTAAGGAAATATTAATGTGTATTAACCAGTCTTTTCAACGTCCCTGAAAATAACTTGAGCTTTCAAGTTCCCTCCTATAATTCTTATGATTCCAGGGTTCCAGGAGCTTTTGATCTTGTTTCTTTTCCTGCCATTGTATCCCCAGTACCTAGGACAGAACCTGGAACACAGTGTTGGTACCTGTTTGTTGAGTGACTGCATGAATGTATTCGGAATTATCACTCGGGTTTTGTAAGGTAACTTAATATTCCTTATAAGTAAAATTCTTATAAGTAAAATCAACACAGAAGGACTAATGAGCCTCATTAGAAGTGTTTTCTCTCCCGTTATTTTGTAATGGATGAATAGAATTTGTTTTTCAAGTTGCTTAAACATGGAATTTATTAGGAACTCTTGTTTATTTCCATTCCGAGTTGGGCTGAAAACAATACTTTTAACAGCAGAGTTATGAAAAGGGTCAAGTCAGGTGTCCCAGATGCTTATTCTGAAAGTCTCATCTGGGCCGAAGCTGGGACAGAGTTTGGAACTGGAGTCTACAGCCTAAGTGCTTCTACGTAAGCACCCAACAGTCCTTCTTTGGGAGGATGGCGAGCAGTTGGCATGGAAGAAACTGGCCACGTGCTCTTCTAGCATGGGGTCAGAGATCAATATAAAGAAGAGACTGAGCTCCATTGGGAAGCCTGGAGATCTATCTATTAGACAAAAGCCAAAGAATGCCATTGTAACCAGTACGTCCAGTTTCCACAAGCTTGGGGTACAAAGTCACCCTTATAGCGAAACCCCAAAGGCCATGCTTGGGCTCTACTGTCCCTGATGGGGCTAGGAAAGGGATCTTTCACCCTGAGGTCAGGTCTAGGACTTCTGGACCTGCATCGATGGAACAAGAAGATTATGTACTTGAAGATGAGATGAATGAGCCTGGTACAAGGTCATTGTACTTGGGACAGAGAGATGTCCAAGGTTACCGCAGAGTGAGGAGGACACGGCTCCCTCTGGCACTACCTTGTTAAGGGTGTTGATGGTGGGCTTGGGGAGGGCTCAAGATACTGAGACCCTCAGTCCAACAACCTGCAAGGAATTGATTCCTGCCAGCAATCATGTGAGCATAGAAGGAGATCCTTCCCTCCTGGAGCTTTCTGATGAGACCACAGCCCTGGCTCACACCATGGCAGCCTTGTTAGACTTGTTAGACCCAGCTGAGCCATGCCCAGAATCCTGACCCGCAGAAACTGTGAGATAGTAAACGCATATGGTTTTAGGGTGATAAATGCGGGATAATTTGTTACACAGTAATGGATAACAAACAGAGGGGTTTATACCATTTTTGACCAAGAGCATCTAAACCCTGAATTCCCCGTATATATCGGGAGAAGATTACCAGATGCCTTCCACCTTGAAAATACGAGGCCATGCCTGATTCCAGCAAGCACTTTTTAAATGCAACATAGAGTCAATCATTGACTATATAAGTAAGTATTCAGAGCAAATATCCTTGTTATCATACCGGTGTTCTAGGAGCAAATGCAAAATATGACCAGGAATAAATCCTGCTAAGATGCTATTAATCAGTCAAGCTTGGCATGTGTTCAACTAAGGGAGAAAGCCTGCTCTATGGGCCAAGTGTGTGGGGAGGCAACACAGTCCCTGTTTGTCAGCAAAGCTGAAGAAATAAAGCAGGTTAGACTCTTTAAGATCTCCAAGCAAGGGAAAGAGGCTCCTGGTGTCTGGACAATTCTGTGCTCTGTTTTTGTTTTTTTGCCTTTGTGTGTGTGTGTGTGTGTGTGTGTGTGTGTGTGTGTGTGTGTAGCCCAATGTGGGGCTTGAACTCATGAATCTAAGGTCAAGACCTGAGCTGAGATCAAGCGTCGGACGCTCCACTGACTGAGCCACCCAGGTGCCCGCCCGTAGCATGGTTTTATCCTAAGTATACCTTTGTCTAGAAAATCGTTCATCCCTTCTCTGAAATGTGTACATCCCCAGAAAAGGCTGGCTTCCCAAAGATCTTTGAAAGAGATTAAAACACTACAGTTTTCATGAAACATCCCAGATTAAAAAAAAAAAAAAATCCGAACCCAGTTCCTAAAAATAACTTGATTTCAACATCAGAACTGTCATCTCAAAAGGCTTCATTCTTAGCAGGAATTAAAAATGAGAAAAGGTGAGTTCAGAACACCAAGGCTTGGTTCTAGAAAAAAGTGTCTGAGATATAATATGCACGGGGTAAAACTGGCATACAGGTGAAGGACGAGTGTTGTATAATGAAGGGGCGCTTCACAGCGGAAACACACACAAACGACTACATTTCCTCTACTAAAGAAGTACTTAATTAGCCCCAAATTTCTTTCTTACATACAGAAAAAGCCCTGAAAATAATTTGGAGCCCTTCCTGTGATTCCATCAAATGTTCTTGCTCGGCACGCAGTTCCCGTGGGTTCTTGTCATTATGAGTGGTCTATGAGGAGGGGATCGGATCATTTGTCTACAAGTCCAAGAAGGAAGTAGAGGCAAATGTGGGTGTGTCAGGAACCCCTGTGAATATCTGAGGGGAGCCACAGACGCTGTCTCCAAAGGCATACTCACGTAGGCTCGTGTTTTGCAATGATTTTTTCACAAGTCCTCGGTCAATGTGAATTTTGGAGGAAAACCCCAAATTAGGGAAAGTCTTGCTCCTGGTTCACACCCACTCTCTAGGGTGGAACTTTTGGGCTCTTAGGTTGTCATAAGACCTAGAACACGTGCCCCTTCATGTCACTAGGCTTTATTAGGTTTGGGCTAAAGAGCTGCAGGCTGGCCTGGGAAATGGCTTGTCAAGCCTCCAGTGAGAGGAGGACCTTCAGCTTTTCCCAGATACCAGATCCAACCCCCACCTCTTGCCTCCTCTTTCCCCCTGCCCCTTCCTCCCTCCATGCTTCCTTTCAATCCTGCACTCCTTTCTTCTTTCCTTCCTTCGTTCTTTCCTGTTTCAATTCATTTATTATGCAGATCAGCCTAGAAAGAGAAAATGCTGCTGTTTGTTTCAGGATTTATGATACCATTCAATTTAATAACTATTCATCATTGTAAATTAATAAATACACATTATGACCACACAGATCACCTCCTGTTTCATAGTTTGGCATCTTACATTTAGGTCTGTGATTCATTTTGGTGGAAAGTCTGTGTCTAGATTCATTATTTCGCCTGTGAGGTCCAGTTGCTCTAGCACCCTTGGTTGAAAAGACGAGCCTTTCTCCGCTGAACTGTTTTGCTCCTTCATCAGAGACCAGTGGGTGACATGTATGTGGGTCTATTTCTGGGTGCTCTGTTCTCCTCCAATGACCTATCTGTCTTCTCTTCCACCAGTGCCACACTGTCTTGAGTACTGTAGCTTTAGAGTAAATTTTGAGGTCGGGTAATATCAGTCCTCCAACCTGGTTCTTCTTCTTCAGTACTGTGTTGGTTATTCTGAGTCTTTTGAATTTCTACATAAACTTTAGAACCTGTTTGCCCATATCCACAGAATGTTTTGCCGTTTATCAAAATTTTGCCTATCTCTTATTGACTCTTTTCTTATCCAGTCCTTACCAAGATACTTGCAAAATCATGATTTTTTTTTTCAACCCATCTCTCCCTCACAACTACCAGCTAGGTCTCAGCATTTTACTATGAGCAAGACACCTCCTACCCATCTCTCTTCAAGGATCCATGTAGGATACCATATTATATTTACTTATATGTCTCCTTAAGAGCCTCTTGGCTGACTCATGGACAGTTCTGAGGAGTATTAGACAGTTACCACGCGTGGTCCATACTTATGGAGTAGGGGGTTTATGCACGCCCTCCCAACCCCTCCTTGACAGAATATTTACACAACTATTTGGAATTCTTCTCCATGGGAGATTTGTCTAATCTCTCCCATTCATTTATTTATTGAGCCATTTATTTCCATCAGTATGGACTCATGGATATTTATTTTATATTGGGTTATAACCCAATAGTACTAGGTTTGATCGCTAGAATTATGCCAGCTTTGCTCATTGGGAGTGCTTAGAATTCTCATAGAAGAATTCAGGCTTTCTCAACAACAAGCCTGTGGCAATAAGATAAGACAAAGGGAACTAAAGGATTGGAAATGAAGGAAAGAAAATGCCTCTTACTTGCTCCATTTTTCTAGAATTTTAAGAAAAATGCATAAACAGATAATCTGATTTCACATGCACTCAAAAGAGAACAGTGATTTTGGACAATGACTCGCAGGCCCAAAGAAGATCTGCTTGTTAGTAGATGCATCACAACCGAATGGCAACTTGTGATAGTAAGTTCCCTGTGGTTGCCTGTTACCAGAATCTAACTTCCTCCAAGATTCTTTGTGTTTCTGTGGCTGGCCACTGAGGTTGTGTTGGGGTCGTGGCCACCCACAGTTTTTGCTCTGTAGTTTCTCTGGCACGCCAGGTTATGGCACAACACCTGCAGAATTTAATACTCACTGGTCAACCCACATTCTTTCCAACACTCAGGTTTTTTAACATGAACCAAAGAATTCAGAGACACCCAGGAGGAAATGTTCCTAATAAATACCCAGCTGTACCAAAGTTAAGGAAGAAATATGACCTTAAGTAGTGTTCAGTGACACGAATGAAGAAAATGCTAGTAAAGTAATGTCAGTATTTTAAGAAAATGCTAGGAAAATAATGTCAGTATTCAATGTTGGTTTGCTTTTTCCAATCCTACCCACAGGCTCATCTGAGGACCCCTCCTCTACATCTCTTGTGAGGTAGGGGGCACAGCAGGCTTTCCTTCCTCATCGTGAGAATGAGGAAAGAGTTGGTACAGATGGAGTAAGAGTCTCTGCCCCAGAGAACTCACTGAGTAAAAAAGCCAGGTGTACACATTCTGGTTAGCGTTTCCTCCATCTTGCAAGGCAACGCAAAAGGAAATGGAGTGGTTGAAGGAGAAAACTAGGGCTCAGGAATAGAGTTTTGCTCCAGTGGGATATCACCCAAGTCATATAATATCTTCGGGTCTCAGTTTCTTCTTTTTTCAAGAGTGAGAAGATATAGGACACCTGAGTGGCTCAGTCGGTTAAGCATCCGCCTTCGGCTCAGTTCATGATCCCAGGGTGCTGAGATCGAGCCTCGCGTTGGGCTCCCTGCTCAGCAGACAGCTTGCTTCTCCCTCTGCCTGCTGCCCCCCCTGCTTGTGCTCTGCTATCTCTCTGTCAAATAAATAAATAAAATCTTAAAAAAAAAAAAAAGAGTGAGAAGATACAGACCTTAGGATTCTGTAAAGTGAAGGCCCAGGATCACATCTATAGAGGAATATAATCATCCCTATTCTACCATGCTATTCATTCATTCATTCATTCACTTACTACATTTTGACTGTCAAAACTGGATTACAGGTCGTTGGCATGCATGTGTAGACCTACGTTGGATGGTATGAAGACATACTCCTGTTGTGTCTGGTAGCACAGGATAAACTGTTTATGAACTTGGTGTCATATCCCCTAACTGCCACTTTAGGGAAGACACAAAATTATTCAAGTCCTGAGCAAAACTCCCAGTGGCTTAATTTTCAGGGCTCTAGTTTCGCCTTGCTGATTTACCCAGTCCTGCCAAGAGATTTCCATTTCCAAGCTGAGTTTTTCCATTGTTATTTTAATACTGTTTCCATGCTCTTTTTTTCTCCCCTTAATTTATAAAGGCTTTTATTTTAACTTACAAACTGGAGTACATAAGAGACCAGATAATAGCCACTTTGCTTTCGTTTTCTTGGCACAAAAGCAATTTACTGATGGGCTCATGCTCTTTCTGAAGGAAAAGTAAGGTGCTGCATTCCTTAGAAAGTTGACAGTAATTGACCACGAAAGCAGAGCGGATTATGGACAGATCTCATGGCAAAGAAAGACATCAGTTTACTTGGAGCATGAGGCATCTCACAGACTACTAGAACCCCAGGCTTGACAGAGCCTTGGCTGTCCTCTAGCACAAAATTCCACTGGAGGCATGGATCATCATTCCCTTTCATACTGTCTTAAAGGTGAGTCTTTCGTGAATGCCATTGGAAAGACCAGGTAGTC
>CM052883.1:168804491-168832258 GCA_028534135.1 Potos flavus | reverse complement strand
CACTGTCTCTGTTATGAAAGAACGAATCTCGTCCCCCACATTTGGCGGGAAGCCTTCTTCTGTCACATTTGTTTCTGCTGTGGTTTTGTGGTTTTTCGAAGAGAGCAGAAATGTTCAGCCATCCTGCTTGCCTCTTTTTCTGAAAACCCACTATTATCTCCTCAAGGACTGGCATTTTGTGAAATGTGTCTTTGAAAAGCACTCCGTGTTGTGAAATGCTTATACCCACTTCTGGAAAGATCCTTCTGTAACTTCTGCCGTCAGGCACCGGAAACAGTTGCTGTTTGCTCCATTGGCATGAGTTCCTTGCTGCTGCTCCTTACCAGTGGGCGTGCAGAGGGCTCCGGGGTTGCCCGGCAGCTCCGCCGGGATGGCCGGTGGACGGGAGCAGGGCCCTCCGCGGACCCGCCGGCCTGGACACATCATTTCATTTTCCAGGCCCTTGATTTCATCCATAACAGGAAACTGGACTCGGTGAAATCCAAGGCTCCTCCAGCTCGCAGCTTTCTAACTTCATTTCCATCCTCCCGTTGTTGCTTTGTTGGCTGTGGGGACGCGCTGGCTCATGGAGGAGGCAGATTGTCCACACTGAGTGCCCGTGACACGCACCTCGTGGTCACCCCCAAAGGGAGACACGGGCTTTGGATAACGGGGTTTAGGTCACAAGCAGTGGGTCCCGTTTAAATCCTTCTCTCTGGAGGCCGTCCTGAGGAGATCCTGAGAAAGTTCCAGAAGAGCATTCTGTAATGGGGCAGAACAACTTTTTGAGATGAATATTGAGGCTTTCCTCCCCCCATACTTGCCCATCCAAGGCGAAGGTCACTGCAGCGTGCAGGCATCAGAAGAGGTTTGGGGCCGCGTGTCCTGGGGCTGGTTTCCAAACACCTCGGCGGCCACGGGAATTGGGGTAGGCGTCCTCACATGAAGTCGTGCCATGCGTCTCTGGGAAAATGTGCAGAGAGGACTGTCCAGACCAGGAGGTGATTCCAGGAGCCTGGGGAGAAGGGACTGAGGTGTCCAGACACGGCTGACTCCAGAGGGTGGACAGCTAGGGGACACAGGGCACACAGGTGCTGAGCCAGAGTGGGGCAGAGGAGACCCCTCAGGCCGGGGCTGCTGGAGGGCGTATGAGGCTGACTGCCAGGACCTCAGCCTCCATGGTGCTGCGGTCCTGAGACGCCTTGCATGGCCCCTGCCCGCTTGCAAGTGTGGCCCGCCACCCGTTCCATCCACGGCAATTTCCATCAGCCTGAAAGATGGGCACTGGTTTATTTTAGCAAACGCCATGGAAAATTCTGAGGCTAGGAAGTGCAGAGAGAGGCAGGGGCATGTGTGATCCACAGGCACTGTGGTGAAGTGCCGAGCATGGGGGACAAGGGGCGGTAGGGACAGACACCAGAAAGGCAGGGAAGGAGGGGGCAATACCGCGCCCTCGTAAGAGGTAACTGTTAGGGCAGGTGGAACCCGGAAATGTCCCGACGGAGAGGCCGAGCTACTTTCAGAGGAGTTCCTGCACGTTCCCTGCCTTCCCACCGCCTGGAGGCAGGCTCAACGGCAGGACCGAGGGGAAGACAGGGCAGTGGGGCGAGAACAGGAGGGCGGAGAGACCCCCCAGGGAGGCTGTCATCCTTCACCAGCGCATCTCTGCTGGCGTGAGGGGGGAGCCGTGGTCTCGGCAGAAGCGCAGCTAGCGGCGTACTTAAGTCGGGTGTGTGACAGGTGGTGGAGCTTGGGGTAGAGCGTGGACGGCCGAGCCAGACCGGCCGGGCTCAAGCGGCACCCCCCTCTCACCAGGGGCTGCTGACTCAGCTGCTCTGTGACTCAGCTTCCTCACTTTAAGACAGGAAGTGACGATTCGGGGCTCCTGGGTGGCTCAGTTGGTTAAGTGTCCAACTCTTGCATTCGGCTCAGGTCTTGATCTCAGGGTCGGGAGATCAAATCCCTTGTCAGGCTCTGTGCTCAGCAGGGAGTCTGCTTGATAGTCTCTCTCTGTTTCCCTCCCCTTCCGCCCTTCCCCGCATCCTCTCTCTCTCTCTCTCAAATGAATAAATAAATAAAATCTTTAGAAAAAGAAGTGATGATTCATATAGTCGTGGTGGTTAATTTTACTTGTCAACCTGGCTGGGCCGTCATGCTCAGATATGTGGTCAAACATTATTCTGGATGTTTTTGTGAGGGTGTTTTTTGGATGAGCTTTACCTTTAAGTTGGTGGGCTTTGAATAAAGCAAATTGTCCTCCATAGTGCAGGTGGGCCTTATCCAATCAGTTGAAGGGCTTCATAGTGAAGAGACTGATTCTGTGAGTAGACGGCCTTGGGACTCGAGCTGCAGCTCTTCCCTGAGTTAGCCTGCTGGAACTACCCTATCAGATTGGAGACACACCAAGCCTCCGCAACCATGTGAACCAATTCTTTAAAATAAAACTCTCTTTTCCCTTATATACACATTCTGTTGGTTCTATCTGGAGAACACTGATGAATGAAATGGTATCATTCATCTCCTAGAGGGCTGTGAGCTCTCTCTAGTACACTCTCTCTAGCTCTCTCTAGTACACTCGGCTGAAGAGCATAGTGATGGGTCAGAGTAAGCTGAGTAAGCTAAAAAAATCCTCAAAGAGCAAAGGCCTAGATTGGTGGCTGTCAGGGCTGGGGGCAGGGGGAATGGGGAGGAACTGTTTGATGGGTACAGAGTTTCTTTTTGGGGTGATGAAAATATTTTGGGCCTAGACAGAGGTGGTGGTTTCACAACATCATGAATGCACGAAATGTCACCGAATTATTCACGTTAAATGGTTAATTTCATGTTTTGTGAATTTCACTCCAACATCATGAATGTTCATTCCTCAACATTCAATGTTTTGGGAAAAACAAAACAAAACAAAACAATAGCCCAGTTTTAAAGAGCCAAAACCCTGGCCAAATATGGTTTATGTCAGAAAAATAATATTTGTGCCAGGACTTGTCATCGGTTGAATCACGTCCCCAAAATAGATGTTGAAGTCCCAACCCCCGGCACCTGTGACTGTGAACTTACTTGGAAATAGGGTTTTTGCAGATGAGCAATTTACGGTGAGGTCATTAGGGTGGGCGCTACTGGTGGCTGTGTCCTTATAAAAAGGGGAAATGTGGACCCAGAGACAGATGCATACAAAGGGTAGGTGACATGAACGTATCTAAGGCCAAGGATTCCTGAGGCCATGAGAGGCACGGAGAGAGTCCTGGATCAGGTCCCCCCTCACAGCCCCAGAAGGAACCAGCCCTGTCCACACCACGATCTTGGACTTTGGGGCTCAGAATTGTGAGACACGACATTTCTGCTGGGTAGTCACCCAGCTGCGGTGCTTTTTTAGGGAGACCCGGGAACTAACATAGCACCAGCAGCCTCTCGATGCCTCCGTTGGCACCATCTAAGATCTGCTGCTCCCCAGGAGATTCCACGCAGAAGGGCGGATGAATGGGTCATCTTCTACCCCCTGGGGGCTACATGAGGAGCCTTGCTTCTGACCAGTAGGCTGTGGCAAAGGGGAGGGGATGTCATCTTCATAATTAGGTTATATAAAACTGTGGCTTCTGTTCTGCTGGCAGACCCTCTATCCCTTTCCAGGCTGCCCATGCTGATGCTGCGTGCTGTCATGTTGGAGAGGTCCCATGGGAGGCAAGGGCCACCTCTTTGGGACAGCCAGAAAGGAACTGAATCCTTCCCACAACCACGTGCACTTGGAAGCTGACCCTTCCCCAGTCTGCTATCCATTGCTCAC
Source organism: Potos flavus (assembly GCA_028534135.1). Classification (NCBI taxonomy): domain Eukaryota; kingdom Metazoa; phylum Chordata; class Mammalia; order Carnivora; family Procyonidae; genus Potos; species Potos flavus. The sequence goes on along the minus strand of CM052883.1, from coordinate 168,828,501 downwards.
GCCTCACTGATGCCTGGATTCTTGCCTGTTAGATGCCCTAGGCAGAAAACAGAGGACCCAGCACAACTGCGCTCAGATTTCTGACCCCCAGAAACCAGGAGACATGACCCATCTTAAACCATTAAGCTTCGGGGAAATTTGTTATGCAGCAATAGGTAGCCAATACACACTCCTTAGATCCTATTGACTTTCCTTCCCGAAAATCCATGGGGTTCTGTCTCTCTAATCTCCACCAACATGTCATTGTGATTCGAGGCATAGCATCCCTCTCAGATTTCTCTCTTCTCTCCCGGAAACCTGCCTTCCCGCCACTCGTCATCAAGCAAGACGTGATGGTGTCCTCTGTGCAAAGAAGACCCTGGAGTTCAGAATTCATAAAAGAAGCATAGCATATCAGAATTAGAAGGAATTAAAGCTCCTCTAGCCCCACTTCATTGTTGTATAAAGAGATACAAACAGAGAAAATGGATTTTTCCCATCGCGCTAGCTAGTGGTTGTGCTGGTATAAAAGGCCAAGTTTCTGGATTCTCGTCCAGCCTGCCTTGAACTGCTAAATAGAATAAGAGGAAGGTTTTTCAGGCCAAGGTCCTGATTTGAAAGCCCACATGGGGGCTTAGGCAGGGGTGGCAATCAGGAGGAAGGCTGGCAGAATAGGTCTCATCCCGCACTGTGCTCACTTAATCATGTCAGCCCAAGGAAGCCTGAACAACTGCATTACGAGATGGGCCATCACCATCGTTCCCATCCATGTTTCCCAGACAGGCTGCTGGTCCAAGGGAATCCAGCTCAGAGACGGTGTTCAGCCACCCAAGGGCCCATCGCTGCAAGGGACAGTGTTTCTCCATCCTCTCTATCTGCAGCTTCGTCTGTTTTATGGCTTTTACTGAAGGCTCCTAACGCTTCCACAAATACCAACACCCCACGGATTGTGTTTCCTTTTACTGTGATGCTAACACGTTATGCAGCCAAGATCATTGGTGAGAAGTACAAGAAAGGACCGGATGCACGTGACCTAAGTCTCTGCTTTGCACGGGACTCTGAACATTAGAAACTGAAGATCAGTAAGTGTGTCGGGGATGGTGTTAATTTCCTGTGTGTTTGTGGCCTTAGAGCTATTCCTAGTAAAAGCCTGGCTCAGGGTGCCTTCGGTTTTGGACTGTAGATGGGGGTGGCTGCAAACACTCTTGCTGGAGGAGTTTTGAGATGCTCTAGCTTGACCAGTCTTGACCAGCCAGTTCATATCGGGCTCATGCTGTTGCCAAAACTGGAATGCCTTCAAGCCCCCATGTGCCCATGCATTCATTTGTTCACTGAGAAAATACTTATTGAGTAGAAGAGGTGAGTGCAACAAAGCACACAACTGGACAAGTTTTGGGGCCTCATGAATTTACAGTGAGCTGGGGAGGCAGACATTAACCACTAACCACATTAACCATTAACCACATTAACCACTACAACATGCTGCAAACACAAGGCCCAGGCGCTGCAGGGAAGAGTGTTTCTGGCAGTGGGAGAAGCATGTACAAAGGTCCTGCGGGAGCGGAGGACTGAGTGAGTATATGAGAATGAGAGGTAGCTGTTTTTTAGGGAGCAGAGGGGGAAAGTGTCTGGACACACATCTGGGATACAGGAGGACCCTATCAGGGAATCCCGTACACGTTTCTGGTTAGAAGTGACAGGCTTAACATATGCACCGAGGGACCCTTCTTCCTGAAATACTACTGAATCAATTAAAAAAAAGGAGTTTTAAAGAAAGATATAAGCCCGTAGAGATAGCGTGGAAGAAGAGTGAATTGCAGGTGAGGCTGTACCAGGGAGAGCAGGGGAGCAATCCCGCTTCCACCACCGCCCCACGAGGCACCACGGCGAGGTTTTCATACAGGATGTCCGCACTCCAGGCTTACTGCCCACTTGACCCCGGACACCTCCCTGAGGGAGATCAGGAGAGCTTATGCTGGTGGCTCTGACCAGCCCGAGATGACCCCCCACTGCTCATTTCAGGGCTCCAACAATAGAGCACGAACATGGAGTCTCCCCAACAACGTCGCCCGGGTGGTCACCGACAGCGGGGACTGACCCCTATGGTAACCTCACACATGCTCCCTGCCCCCACACACCGCGCTTCCTGTCTGCTTTTTAGGGCCTGGCCCTGGAGTATAAACTTATTGCCAGAGATCATCAGATAGTCTGCGGAAACAGCTGTTTGGCATTTGGGGACTTTTTAACAAAGGCCGCGCCTGGCACTGCCCAGAGTCCAACTTAATTGTCCCGGGGCGGGGTTGACATGCTGTTTTTTTGTTTTTGTTGTTAGTGAGTTGCTCTTAAACTCCCCAAATGATTCAACATTCAGGAGGCCTTGAGAACAGCTGGTAGAGGATGGAATTAGGAGTCGGGACGCCTGGATTTGAGTCCTCATCCCAGCAGCTAACAGCCGTGTGTACGGATGTGCTCATACATGTGCGTGTGCGTGTGCGTGAGTGTCTACATATACACACACAGAAGGATGAGAGCATGAAAACCACCCAGCGCCGGCAAAAACACCGACAGCTGGCCTCCGCCCCAGAGGCTCAAATGCGGAATCCAGAATCCCGAGAATCTTCCTCTCTGACAGGTTCCCGAGCGCCGCAGCTGCTGGTCTGGGGCCCACACGTTGAGAACTGCTGCCGTAGAAGCTAAGGGTGCTGGTTGTGGGTTCAGGAGCAGAACTGCTGAGGTTTCCCGGTTTTTCCTCGTTTTCCATTCGCCGGCTATGCAATCGTGGTGGTAGTATTTAAATCCCCTCGCCTTCATTTCCTGTGTGTATACAGTTAGCATCCCAAGGCACCTGCCCCTCTGAAGGTGCCGTCTGGAGAGGAGAGGAGAGAGGTCGCAGGGGAGCCGAGAGTGGGACCCGGGAAGGCTCCGTGCTCTTAGCGCACGCACGTCTCCAGCTCTCGGCTTCATTAGGGGCCATCGAATAAAGCGCAGGCAGCCCCAAACTTCACGGGGTGGGAAGAGAAAGCGAGCTGATACCTTCAGACTTTGAAAATGACACTGTGCCGTGCAAATGTGAGTCCCCGCTGATCTTGTTCCTACGGCCCTGGGGCAATCTCAGTATTGCACTTAACGCTCTTGAAATGCTTTCCCTGGGGGCTGCTCGGTGCGTCCTCAAGGGGCGGACTTTTGTTAGTTGGACGACTGCGGGCAAATATACCACCGCGGCAGCGCCGCACTGCGGACGTAAATGGAGCCAACGAAGACCTTCCTTCCCAGGCCCATGGCGAAGATCATGCCAATTCTCATCACAGTCTTTTTACGGTGAAATTTACTATCTAGAAAAGTGTGCACGTTTTAAAAGAATTGTTATTACAGTGGAGCTCTTGGAATGAAAATTAAAAATTAATTATCTAATATCTCAGCTGAATAGCAGATATTGTCCCACATTCCCTTTTCTGTTTGAAAGATTACCTAGCACTCCTCCCACGTATGGTGTTCAGGAATGCCTAACTTACAATGGGAAATTCTGGGTCAAAATTTACAGTGTTCTCGGAGGGAAAGTTTGCATTTTCTGACGAATGTGATGAAGCTACTAGAACTTCTTCTGCATGCCTAGATGTCTGAGTTCTTCAGTAGATATACCCCAGGCCAGGGTTGGTGACAGGAGCTAGGGCTACCTGGCCGCACCCTCTAGGGTCTGGGGGCTGCAGGCAGAGAGAGGAGCCAGCCTCACCAAGTGGGTAGAAGCGGGCTGCGATGGAAACCCAGTACTCCCAAAGCCAAGTTGGGCGGGAGCCAGAGAAGTCCCCCAGAGGAGGTGAGGAGGTTGAAGGATGAGGCATGGGGAGCCGCCAGAAGTGGAAGGGCAAGGACCCACTGTGCCCCAGTGAGCCCTGCCAGGAGCCAGAGTGCTGTATGTGGGGCAAGGTCAATGCCATCACCTGACACTGTGTGACAATTTACAGCCATGTCCGCTGTTCTCGCCCTCCAGGCACCCTTCCCGTGCTAGCCTATGTGCACGCGTGTTTTCCATCACTGCACACATTCGTGTGCCTGCAATTGACCTTCTTTTCACTTTCCCTATCTTTCGAGTCTCTCAGAATTGGTTTAATTACAAATTTAATGACAGCGTCAGTTCTTCAGTGGATAGAAGTTATTTCGGCATTGCCGCATTGTCGGATGCCTCTGTGTTCTAACTGTGGTAAGTCATTCTGCCTCCACACCGTCACTCACGCACCTTCTGTTCCCTCGACCTTGCTGAGGTAGTGACTGAGAGAGAATAAGCCCTGGGCTAGAATCTTGGCTTCGCCACATCCTGGTGGAGGGCCTGTGGATGAGCCCTTCCCGGTCCCCGCGGCTCCTTTCCCCATCCGTAGATTGAGAGTCACAACACTGTCTACTGTACGGGGTGGAGGCAAGTGAAATGGATTAATGGGTCACTGCTTAGAAACATGCCTAGCGTATAGGAACTACATGGGTATTTAATTATGTGTTCTTGTTTGTCTTTCCATTTATTATATACAAGTTCATAACGAAAGATGCACTGTGGGTTAAAGCCCTTTGTCTACGTACCTGCTGGACCTTTAATTTTTTTCTCTTCCATTTCCATGAGCTCTTTATGGAGTCTGGATATGTTCTGGGAGTATTATCTCAGCTGGCCCTCAATTACATGATTTAAATTTTTTTATTACCAAATCTCTTTTTAAAATTTGCTTGTTTTTTATTTTAGAGAGAGAGAGAGAACAGGTGTGTGAGTGGGGGAAGGGGGAGAGGGAGAGGGAGAGAGAATCCCAAGTGGGCTCCCCAATGAATTCAGAGCCCGAGGCGGGGCTGAATCTCAGGACCCTGAGACCATGACCTGAGCCAAGACCAAGAATCAGCTGCTCAACCAACGAAGCCAAGCCACCCAGGCGCTCCTATTACTAAACATTTCCAATGTCTGTTTTGTGATTTTTCCAAATTACATCAGAACTCATAAACTAATCCTGCATTCGAAATCTAATATTAAATTACATCTTCTAAGGCATGGTTTGACTTATTATTATAATTTATCATTTGATTTCAATATATAATGTTTTATTTTCCAAATCAGTTACTATTGCATTCTTTATATCATTTGTTATATATAAGGATTATTCAGGAGAGAACTTAGAGATGTTGGAGGGGATGGAGTTTCTCTGGTTTAAATATAAATGGCTAATATTAGATATTATATTGGGGGTCATAAACATGGATTGCAAAATTTCTTTAAAATTTATTGAGAATTTCTTTATGACCTTGGGAAAAAATGTAATCACTTCCCATAAATATTATTTTGCATCTTGAAGATAACTAACGCTGTTATGCTGCATTGCAATTTACAGAACCCTTCAGTATCTCTCACGATCCCCCAGACAACAATTTGAGGTGGTCGCTATTGTCTGAGTTGGGACAACAGTGAGTTACAATCTCATCTGATAGTTACATTTCTGTCTACTTCCCTTGAATGTCTAATAAATTTTCCTTTGCGTATTTTGTTGCCATGCTGTTCAGCGACATGAAATGAAAAGGAAATGTACTGAGCAACTACTTAGGCACATTATTGCATGTGCGCTTTCACATATAGCTCATCTCATCCCATTCCACAGCTACTCCATGAGGTTGCTGCTGGTGTTTCTGCCATTAGGTACAAAGAAAATGGCTCAGAAAGAGACTGGTGTCCCCAGGCTTCTCTGGCTGACAGCAAGTGAGTGCAGAAATCTGAGGACGTCCTATAATTCATTCATTAAAAATGATAAGGTTTTGGGGTCGCCTGGGTGGCTCAGTTGGTTAGGCATCCAATTTTGGATTTCTGCTCAGGTCATGATCTCAGGGTCGTGAGATCGAGCCCCGCATTGGGCTCCATGTTCAGCAGGGAGTCTGCTTGAGATTCTCTCTCTCTCCCTCTGCCCATGACCATTCCCCCCCTCCCTGGCATGTGCTCTCTAAAATAAATAAAATCTTTTTAAAAATGACAAAGTTTTTCAGAATGCACTTTCTTAATAAATCTCCACTTTGTCCCATGTCCATATTAGATGTCCGCCTTCTCTTTGCTTTCCTGCTGTCTCTTTCCCATCACCTCCGGTCATTTTCTTGGGGGTCTGCAGGTTTTTTTGTTTATTTGTTTCTTTTGCTTTTTATCTAATCTTATTAGAACATTTTCTTTTTAATATGGGGATCTAGATTCATGGCTATACACATTTTTATTGTAATACACAGATGTGCTCTAGAACTGAGCAGAATGCAGATCTCCAGGGCCTGGGACAGGGGTGGGGAACAGAAGACGCTGATCAAAGGGTATAAACTTCGAGTTAGAAGGTGAGTAAGTTCTGGGATCAAACACGCAGCATGGTGACTGCAGTGAACACTACTGGATACATACTTGAAAGTTGCCACGAGAGTAGCTCTTAAATGTTCTCACCACACACACACACACAAAAGTTATGTGAGTCTTATATGTGTTAATTAGACTTACGTGATAATCATTTTCAAATATGTGTATGTGTATCAAATCACATTTTATACTTCATGCTTATATAATGTTATATGTCAAATATATCTCAGTAGAGCTGGGGAAAAGAAATAAAAATAAATACATAAAATAAAAGGATTTTGTAGATTCTCTTACAAAATCTCATTGTAGAGATTTGGGAAAATACTACAAACCACCAATGAGCCTTCTAGCCAGATAGAATTCTAACATTTTTGTTTTAGTGACATATATGTATATAATTATAAATATGTATTAAATACATAAAACATAAATATACATAATTGATATGCTGAATATAATTTTATCTTTTTTTCCCGCTTAACATTACCTCATGAGCAATTTCACGTGCCATTGAAAACAGATTTTGGTGACTGCACAAAGGGATGAATTATCATTTCTCAGTCATTCCCACCCTTTGACTTATTTATGTTTCCAATTTCTGCTTTTATAGATAAAGCTGAAATAAACAACCCTGCGTTTGAAGCTTTTATTGTATCTCTGATTGAGTCCCCCTGACAGATTCCTGGAAGCGGATCGGGAATATTCTCAAGGCTCTCATAGCATATAACCGAATCACTTCTCATAAAAAATGCACCACTTTATGATCCCATTCTCTGTGCATGAGGAAGCATCCTTCCCCTCAATCCCCCTCACACACAGACACACACACACACACACACACACACACACACACAGAGTCTGAAAATATCCTAATTGTTTACTGCCATCGGCAAAATGGTGCCAAGTTCCAAACCAGGGAAGCCCAAAGTCCGGGATCCACACTAGTTCTGCTACTTAAAACCTGCAAGGCACCTAACCTCTCAGAGCTTCGTTCTCATGACGGGCACATTTAACAGCCATGCAAAAAATAAATAAATAAATACATAAAAAATAAATGGCGTTTCCCTCCCTGGGGAAGGACAGATCGGGGGAAGATTTAAGATCTATCTGGTTATAGTTAGCCTACAGAGATCTGGTTAACTCTTTGCAGAAGGTACTCCTCACCGGGTCCCACAGATACAGGGAGAACACGAGCAGACTTTTGGCGGGTCCATGAAGATTGCAAAATCTTGAAAACTACCTTTGTAAAATGCAGTCGTGTTACAGGATAAAAATACTGTTTCTGTCCAAACAACGTTAGATGGTTGAGAGGCTATTGTCCGTAGTAAACGGTGGGGACATCCTAAGGACAGGAGCCCCAGCCACTAAGCCTCAATGTGCACGAGCCATGGGGTCATCTCTTCTTTCCACGACGATCCTAGGAAGGCCGTCCCCACCAGCACCTTTCTGGAGACACGAGACCAAGGCCAAGCATCCGGGCATAAGTGACCCCGTGTTGCTCTGAGCGTGGTGAGCGTGAACAATCCTCTGCAGGCACAGGGTCGGGGCGGCGGGGACAGCTCTGGCTGGCGGAGGGGAAGCAGAGTTCAGGGACAGGGAAGTGGGCAGCTCCCAGGACTGGGCTGGGAAACAGGCTGCAGGGAGGCCGGGCTGCTCCGGGACCACAGCCCCCATCCACACACCACGTGGGCTGGCGACAAGCCCACACTGGGGCGGCCGTGGTGACCCGGGCCCTCGATGCAGCTGACGCCCACGGCCACAACAAGGGTCCACATCCCTGCTTCCTGTGTCACCAACTCCCAAGTCCGCGGAGGAGATACACGCCTGATTGGTGGAACCTGGTCACATGACAATGCCCTAAAGCAAGGGATGCTGGGAAAGAGAGGATGCAAGGGATGCTGGGAAAGAAGGAGCTGGCATTTCCGGGTCCGCTTCCCACCAAGATTCTCAAGGTGCAGCCTTTCTGAAAGGCAGATCTGGGTTTGAGAGTCTAGGAACCAAAGAGAAATGACAAATATTTAATTCCCTGACAAAATTGAAGAACACTTGATGAGTATCCTTAAATGATATAATGATATAAATATATCATCTGGTGTGATCTGAAATATTTAGGGGGACATAAAGCCTTCAACTTTCAAATGATCCAGAAATGAAAGATTGAGAGAAAGAGACACAGAGAGAGGGTTGTGAACGCAGACACTGTGCCTTGTTTGGAACGGACCGAGTTTATTTGGTCCCGCCTTCAAGTCCAGAACCACTGATTTCTCTACCCTTTGCGAATATAGATCGGTGAATATTTAATGTGTAACAGTACTACCCGCATCCAGTGTAAAACGGTAGTTTTCCCAGTAGCTGCCAGTTTTCCCAGTAGCTGCCAGTTGGTCCAAAGGTCACAACTACCCTTTTAGACACAATGTGCATCACTTAAAGGGTTAAAAATTATAGGGGAGACAAAACGCTTAGTGCTTTAGAAAACTGGGGCTTGGGAATGTAGTTTACAGGGAAGGAGATTTGTAGTTTTCCTGTCCTCGAGCCCAGACAGCAGATCTGCGAGGGAGGGCCATGGGGGATGGGTAGTGAAAAAAAGGGGGGGGGGGAAGGAGGAGAAAATAATACACAGATCTTGGGATTCAGGGCCACTTCACTGCTCATTAGTGCTAGTTGTGCTTTCTAGCTTGAATTGCTTCACATTTAGAGCGGAAAGAACGGAGAACAGTTCCAAATGGGACTGTCCCAGGAGAATCTTGGATGAGGCTCCTGCGCCCAACCCAGCCCCTGCAAAAGGCCCCCTTTTTTCTCTGTAGACTTCATTGTCCCATGGGAGCTGATTGCACAACGGGGAATAGTTTCCTAAATATGTCTTAGAACATTTTGTAAAACAGCCTCTAGCTGGGCTTTTGACAGACAGTGGCTGTTTCTTTGGGCAACGTGAGTGCACACATGTCTCGGAGAGAGTCCTCGCCATCTTTGTAAAAGCCGGAGCACAGCTAGAAGATGCAAATGGCTGCCTCTTCTCCCACATGAGCCGCAGTCTTTCCATTTCACAGCGGTGGCAGCCGATTGGCTACTGGGGCCCCCCTTCATTAATAGGGAACGCATAATTGCTGTACAATTAAAATGTAATTATGCTGTCGAAGAGTAATCCCACTGTTACTCTAGCATAGTGGTTTACAAAACTGGAGACGTATTTTTAAAAGAATTGTGAAAAGTTCCTTTTCACGCGGCATTGCTAAATCCTGTAATAATTGGTGTCTTTCCAGGCATCTCTCCAAGAGCTTCTTAGCTGTCACATTTTTAAGGTCAACTGTACAAATATTAGCTTATCATCTACTCAGGGCTTCTGAAAACATGATATTAGTTATCTGGAGTGATCTAATTATTGCTTTGTTTGGAAAATAGATAATAAATTCTTTGTGCTTCCGAGACATTGCCCATTCCAAGAGCTCTAAACCTTGTCATAATTCCTTAAGGATGAAGAATTGCCACCTTTGCCTTTAGGCTCTGAAAAAAGAAAAATGGGAAGGAAAGAAAAAAGGAAGGAAGGAAGGGAAGAGGGAGGGAGGAAGGGAGGAAAAATAGAGGAAAGGAGGAAGGGAAGGAAGAGAGGAGGGGGAGATGGAAGGAAGAGGAGAGCGGGAAAGGGAAGACGCAGGAAAGGAAGGAAGGAGGGAAGGAGGGAGAGAAATTGGTTTTGCTCTCCAGGCTCCAGGGAGAGCTGGGACCTCCTGGAAGTGTTGAGAACCTCCTGGGCAGTACATGCTTCCTCTCTGCCCCCCCTTCTGTCTTCTCACCTGCCCTTCCTCCCACTCTAGTCTTCCGTCTTCCCCCTTCTTCCTTTGCATTTCTCCTTTCCTTCCATCTTTACCTCCCATTAACACTGTTAGAAGGGCAGATACTGGCTGGGCTGAACTGGGAGCAGCCTCACGTTTCAGAGTGCCTAGTAATGCCGCTGGACACAGAATGCCGTTCCTTATTAGTTTTCCTGGACCCGCATCCCAGACCCACATCAGCACATCGTGAAAAGCTGGTGTTGTGAGCAGAGGTGATCTCCATCATCGTGGACAGCAAGCGTTCTCTGCACCACACAGTCTGCCTGCTCGGGGCCCTGCTGCCTGGCCTTTGACCTCAAGCGGGCCCCTCCTAGAGGAGACTCCTGGCTCCTCCCTCCCTGTGACCCTGACCTAGACAGTGGATGGCAGGAATAGCCATAGGAGGAGGGAGTGATTGTATTTCCATGGCCGGTTTCATTGTCGTTTTAAAATAAAGTGCATATTCTGCAAAAAAATGACATAGCATTAGAATGACTTAGATAATGATGAAAAAATTTACATTCTTGTGTTCCTGTTTGTACCTTCCGTACAAATAAAAAACAAAAAGTCGGGGATATCCCCAGGGATATTTCAGGTGGGGCCTCTTTGCAGGTCTAAGCACACCCACGCTGTACTTCCTCCTGTCCTCCCCTGACAGCCTCCCCCACTCCAGGCTCAGCTTCAGGTCTGTGCCATAGGGTATTTGAAATCAGATCATTCTAGAACATTCGACGTCACGCATCTAGTTGTGGGTAATTAGAACTGCCTCACTCACATGACAAAGCAGGGTTTGCTTTGGTTTATTTTGTTGCATTTGCCAGGGGGCAGTGTCCCCTCAATACTCATTTTTCTTTCATAATGATCATTTCTTAAACGACAGGTATCTGTAATTTTGCGCTATTGGGAAATGAGGAATGATGAGTTTGAAGCACTTTGCTGGGATATATTCTCTGTGGAAAGGGAATTTGCTAAACCCCACCTCTTTGTCCCAACCTCAGAGATTCCTTATCATCCAAATGCCATCTAAAAAATCTCCATTGACTATCTAGAGATTTGAGCCTGCAAATCAGATGGAACTAGCAGATCGTCCTTGCTCAGATTCTTAAATTGCAAGCAACAGACATAAAATGAAGGTAGATTAGGGGAAAATGCGAGATTCCTGGGTTACAAGCAGCAGAAGTGACATTTGGATGGATTAAGAGAAAGTGGGCTTGGGATATGGGTTCGAGAGCAGAGGGAGGCGGCGTAGGACTGTCTCCTCTGCTGTGCCGTGTCCCCTCTAGGGCCCTGCCTTTCTCTTTGCTCACTGCTCTCCTTTGCCTCCCCGGCCCACCCGATGGAGTGTGGGTTCCCCGCAAGGCGCCTTGCCCAACAGTCCCTGACCCACCACACCGAGCTTCCCTTTAAATCCCCCAGGTGAAAATCTGGCCCAGCTGAGGTCCAGTGCCTGCCCTGGAGACACCCGGGGATGGCCAGGAGGGGGGAGTCGGGTAGAGCCGAGAGGGTGTGCCATGCTGGGAAGGAAGGGCTGAGGGCTGCCATGCAGGGAAGGAAGACTCCTGGCTAACTGAGAGTCAGCCACGGCATCACGTGGATGGCATCTCGACCAAGCGCAGTGGTGTAGAAACAGCCCGACCAAATCCTCCCCTTTCCAGTGTGTGACCCTTCTCCCTTCCTTTCTTTGTGGGTCCATGAGATCGAAACTGTCCTGCTTCTTTCAGAGAGGCTCAAGGGAATTACATCCGTAAAACTCTAAAACAGGTAGGCGATGGTTTTGTTTTATGGCTCTGGAAGCATCGATGTGTTTCTCCAAGGAGGAAAATGGTTGCCAGGGGCAGCTGCTGTGTGCCGGGGGCATGAGGACAGGGCGGGGTTGGCCCTCGTATGAAATGTGGCCGGGAACCAATGGAGTCTGCTGGTCATGCGCAGTGAACGCTCAGGGTCGGATGCGAACCTTGCATACAAATGTGAGGGATAATTCACAGCAGTTTTCTTTTAAAGAATGTGAACACCGAGTGTTAACATTGAGACAACCAAATTGAACCTCTCATAGAGAGAAAACTGAGCTCCATAGAGACCAGAATATAAGGACTCTTTAAATCCTGGTTTAAAAAAAATCTTTACAGCCTATAAAAAAAGCTGTAATAAATGTTTATGATCTTTTTTTCAAAGATATGATAATATTTATAATCATCTCAGCCAAGTACTATGCTATGCGCCAAGAACTCACTTTGTGTTTTTCTTATGCTATCTTGAATTTAATTCTCAAAAGAACTCAAGACATAATCAATGCCATCTTGATTTTGCAGTCAAAGAAATCCACGAATCATGGATCTCAGGTAAGCAGGTGAAAACTCACACTCGGCGCTCACCATGGGATCAGGTATAACAGCTGTCTAAAGGGACACAGACATGGGGCGCCTGGGTGACTCAGTGGGCTGAGTGATTACCTTCAGCTCAGGTCATGATCCCGGAGTCCTGAGATCGAGCCCCGTGGCAGGATTCCTGCTCAGCAGGGATCCTGCTTCTCCCACTCCTGCTCCCCTGCTTGTGCTCTCTCTCTGTCAAATAAATAAATAAAATCTTTTTAAAAAATTAGATAGGGGCGCCTGGGTGGCTCAGTGGGTTGAGCCTCCGCCTTCGGCTCAGGTCATGATCTCAGGGTCCTGGGATCGAGCCCCACATCGGGCTCTCTGCTCGGCGGGGAGCCTGCTTCCCCCTCTCTCTCTATGCCTACTTGTGATCCCTCTCTCTGTCAAACAAATAAATAAAATCTTAAAAAAAATTAAAATTAAAATTAAATATTAAATAAAAGCACACAGGCAGGAATCAGTGCTGCCAAACGCTGGACAATCTGTGCTTCTAAGAATGTTTTCTTGAAATGAACCTACATGTAATAGGCAAGACAGGGCTGAAGTCTTTTAAAAATATTCTGACCTTGGAAGGAAACATTTGCTATGAAATGGGAGCTGGAAACATCCCTGATTTACTGAGGTTGCAAAAAGGAAACCAAAAGGACAGCAGAGGTCAGCACGGGTTTCTGGAAGGATGGCTTTGCTAATGCCAAGAAGTGGACATTTGCTCAGAGATGGGCTAATGGTCCTTTCTGGCATGCTCTGAGTGGAGAGGGGGCTTCGCTGAGACCCATCAGCCCGGAGACAAGAAACCCCTGGGCTGTGAAGTTCGGGGTCTGTGTTTTCAGGGATAGCTGAAGGGCTTGCTGGTCATAGGAGGTCATGTTCGCCTGAGTCTCTGAGGACAGGGTCTGCCTAATTCCATTAGCCAATGAGTTAATTAAGTCTGGGGCCACAGACTTGAGGTTTGTCCCTTGGGGATCTCCAGTTGAGCAAGGACAAAGTGCCTTTGACTCTGAACACACAGCAAAGCCCAGTGGACAAACTCAAAAGTTGGAGAGCCCAGTGCAGGGCGAGGGGGCTGCTGAGACTCCCCTCTTTGCCGCTCTGCGCCCCTGCTCCTGCCGTTACCTGCCTTGACTTCTTCTCTCAGCTGCCCTCCTCCTCACCAGCATTCACCTGTCTCATGCCTTCTAATCCTTCTCGTCTCAGGTTGTCCTCCCAGGAAGCCTCGGCAGCCCCCGAGTAAACCTCTGCTCACACACAAGCGGGCTTCCGGCTTCCGCTCATCATATTACCCTGGCGACTACTTAGGGGATGATCTTGACCTTAGAGTGCAAGGTCTTCAAGGAATTATGTCCTATTTCTTTGTTGCCTCTCCAGCAACCAGCATAGTACCTGGTGCAAAGTAACTGTTCAACACATTTGTTGAATTGTATGAAGCCTCAGTAGCAGGGAAAGCGGCCGGAGGGATAGGGTGGAAGGAAGCCTTTGGGAAAAGCGCGCAGCCCTGAAGCTGTGGGATCCTTAGGGTTTGCATAATGTCAGAGGAGGACCTGCTCCGCCCCCCCACCCCCCAGGAATTCAGGCGTGCCAGCCCACCTGTGGACAGAGCGCCACCAGGCCACAAGGGCAAGAACATGTTTTCTTTTTTTTTTTTTCTTTTTTTTTCCCCAAATACTTTTATTTTATTTTTTCAGTGTTACAAGATTCATTGTTTAAGAACATGTTTTCAAGTCTTCCAGCTTGCCTGCCTTAAAAAGGATGTGATTCCAGATGTTTTGACTTTAAGGAATTGAGTTGTTTCATAACGCTTTCATCTAGTTAAAATGCATCGATTTAAAAATACCATGCTATTTCAAATTTGCATCATTTAAATTCACGGACGTGGTGTTACATTGGCTTGTAAGCATAACGCCCTAGGTGGTCTGAGAGCCCCTGAGACTCGAGGTGAACTGGGCAGCAGGGAGGGTCCCCTGCAGCCGGAGCACCGGTCCTCCCCGGGGTCCACCCCCTGCACCTGCATTGGCCTTCAGGCTTTCGTAACGCGGTGTGGCCACTTGTCCCCAGACGCAGATGTCCACTCACGGAAGAGCAGTGGTAGTTCTGCCCGAGAAATGCTGGATTTGTGCCGCGGCGGGGAAGCAGGACACATCGTGTGTCTCAGCTTTCCCTTGGCTCCTCCTCAAAGCCGTTCAGCCCTGGTTGGCATCGACTAGATATGGCTAATAACGATCCATCCATCTGCTCGACTGCAGCCTCTGGCGGAAATTGGCCGGGAAGGATGAGGATCAGAGCTCTCCAGAGTTTGTGGCGAGTACCAAAAGGGAGGCGGACTCGCCTCGGGACAGGCGCCATCCACAGCACTGCTCTCTGGTGTCTGAACCCAAGACAAGTCCAAGCCCAAGCATACTTTCCCCTTGGACTGAACACAGAGATGCTTGAGAACTGGAACTCCGTGAATTTAAGGAGGCAGGACTTTACACTGAGCTGTTCCTAGGTTAGGACCTCGGGGGTGGAGAAAAGGATGTTAGGGATTGTTCGGGCTGAGACGGCATCTTTCTGGGTCAAATAACTGGAAGTTGGTCATACTGTCGGCAGCCCTGTCGCGTGGTAGTAGAAAGCCGGTGGCAGCTCTGGTAACAAAGTTACAGGATGAACCTTCAGGAGACTGAGGACAAGACGTGGGTGGAACTCAGATCCCCATCCTGGTTTTTAGTCAATTCCCCAGCACCCAACCTCCTAGTTCCATTCTCCACACCTGTGGAATTGGAATAACAATAGCAACCTACTTTGTGGGGTCTTTTTGTATGAGAAACGATCGATAAGAATAACTCGGCTATGTCAGACACGTAAAAGTATCGAATCTAGAATGCTTTAAAAATCTCATCAAGTTGGCAGAAGATGCAGAACCCTCCACACAGCTCTGAAAGATAAAGAAAAACAACAACAACAAATAACCCAATAGAAAAATGGGCAATAAATAGGAACAGGCAACGAACACAAGAAATACAAATGGCCTTTCAGTTGAGGTAGATGTCGTACAGTCTGCTGAGTGTCGTCAACAAAGCTGTGTTGTGTGTTTTCAAGTTGCTAAGAGAGTAGATCTTAAAGGTTCTCCTCACAAGGAGAAAACCAATCGTAACTGTGTGAGGTGATGAAAACTAACTGATTTTATTGTGGTGATCGCTTTGTAATACCTATGTATATCAGATCATTATGTTGTATACTTTAAACTTAGACAATATTATATGTCAATTATATCTCCATAAAACTGGAAGAATAAATAAACAAATTTAGGAAAATTGTAAAACTTGCTAGTGACTAAAGAAATGCAAATTGCAGGGTAGAAACATTTGCTCTGCAAGATTGGAAAGATCTGAGACTGATACCCTCTGATGTGGTGCGGGCAATCGGCAAACAGGCATTGCTCCACACCAAATTGTGTGGATCAGGACCAGCTTTGCGAAGAGCGATATCAGATTGTATATTAAAATCTTAAGTTTCTCATCCTTTGATCTGAGAGTTCCACTTACAGGAATTAATGTTAAGGAATGGTAGCATAAGTGCATAAAGGTTTAGATAGATAGATAGATATTTAAAATAAGATTTTGCCAGAAAGATATCAAGAGGGAAAAAAAAATCCCTCGTATTTCTTCTCCAGATTTCATGAGATATCAACCCCCAAATATGGATGCACGTGAACTCAGGACTGGGAAGTGTGTTTAAATTTCTTCCCTATTGCAATAAGGTAAACTTATTTAGCAAAAAGGCAAAATGTGAATTATAGCTTAACTTGATGTCACTTTGCAAACCCCACAAACTGTGGTAGAGTTTTTCATCTTTACAGTAAATTTTTTGGGATGAAATAGAGCAAGTTTTGCCAAGAGTAGAAACTTGTGTCTGGGTACAAATTAGCCCTTGCTCGTTTTGTTATGGTGACCCCATGATTTAAGAAATCGTAAACTCATACCTTGGGAGAGTTAATGAGCTCTATGAAATGGCTGGATTACATTCAGGGAAAAGATACTGGCTGAGTTTCTGAGAATATCAGTAAAATTACTGAGCAAAAGGATTTCTGTGCACTCCGCGGTTTGGCCAAATTTGGTGACTAAAGAGATTCCACAAGAGGCAGGAAAGTGGTTCCATAGCCCGCTCTATAAATGAGGAAGAAGTAATGCAGCTCTCGGGTGCTTATTTTCTACTCCATAAAAATGCTTTGGGATGTGTAAAGTCATGAATGTTTTTGATGCACAAGCAGCATTGCACTGAAATGTGTAAATATGCAAATCCCTAGAACTGCTAAAAGAAATGATCAAGACGCAATAATAATGGAAGACATGAAGGCACCAACTCAGAATTGGCCAGAGGGAGACAAGAATTAAAATAAGGAAGGAAGACGATCGCACATTACAATTAACATACTTATTTTAATAGATACATATTGAAACGTATTGAATTTTGTACCCTGCTAATAGACACTAGGTTTTTTCCCCCCAATCAACCACAGAATATTTACAAAAGTTGGCTATATACAGGCTAAAGGAAAACTAGATTACATACTCTAAAGTCAAAATTACGTAGGTCACATTATTTAGCCAAAACGTATTAAATCTAGAAACAGACTGCAAATAAAAAATGAAAAATGAAATTTAAGTACTAGGACATTCTGAAAGAACTCTTTCAAATAGTTTTGAGTCAAAGAACAAGTTAATTAATATTAAAGTGGATTTACAAATGAATCAGAACTAATAATGACGATAAAATTCAGATTAAACCTACACGTTGTCAATTTAAAGTCATGGCTCTATAATCCTTTATTAATGGAGAAGAAAGATTAAAGAATTAGCTAAGTATTCAACTCAAGAAGTTACAGAAAAATAAGCCCTCCCCCCAAACAGGTATTCGTCATGACAAAGGAACATGATAAGGTACAAATAAAATGTGTAGACATACTAAATAGAGCCAAGATCAGGTTCTTTGAAAAGACAAGCAAAATAGAAGCTTTCAAGAAGTGTGATCAAGGGGAAAAAAAGAAAGAAATGAAAAACCTACAGCCTTTGGATTTCAAAAAAGAGAATATACCCCCAGAGATAAAACAAACTAAAACTTTTAAGACAAATAACATGATTTTTGTCCCCATTGTAGAAATGTTCTTAATAGTGACAAGTAAATATCTGTTGGTAGGATCCATCAAATGTGGTATATCCACTCCACATACTACTGTGCTGCCATGAAAAAAAAAATGAGGCAAGATTTTTTGTCCTAATCTGGAAAAACTGTGTGTATATAGAATGCTTTAATTGGTGTAAAAAAGGGTGCATACACTTTGTCTTTGCTCCCATATGTACTAAAGGCTCCGGAAGAATGCATCAGAAACTGATGAGCGGGATGTATGTTGGAGGTCCCGCACGGTGAGGACTAGCCAGATGGGGACAGAAGGAAAGAGATCTTTGTCATATACACTTTGATGATTTTAGCTCTTCAAAACCTGGGAATGTACTACCTATTCAACAAATAAAACAGATAATATCGCGAGTATAATTTAAGCTAATATATTTAGGAATCTGGATGTGGTCCATGTCTTTCCAATATATTTATAAGTTACCAAAATTGATCAGAGAAGAGGTATCAAACCCAAATGGCCTGACAGCTCAACCTCGTCTAGTTATGCACCTTTTTTACCCCCTGCATCTACTTATAGACAGTGCTGTGCCAGTTCTCTCTTGGAAGACGTTTCCAAAGCCTTCCTTCATTTTCACACCCTGCCACTGCTCTGGGCTGTGGCACAAAACGCCACAGAATAGCCCTCTGACCAGGCTTCCCACTGAGCTTCCCGCAGGCTCACCCTGGTCGTGGTTTGGTGTCATTGCTAAGACCAGTGGCTCTAGACACCGAGAGATAGGAGATAGTCAGTATTACCTTTCTGGGCCCCCATTCTTCATCCAGAAAATGGGACTGACTAGAATAGTACCATCATCCCATTCTGTTCTGGGGGTTGGATGACGTGCTTGCAAGAGAGCACATCGTGCACCCAATAAACGTGAACTCTTACGTCTGGTGCACTTGACTCCACTTACTGTGGCAGACAAAGAGATGCACCGCTCAGCCTCACCTTCTGGAACAGTGTGGGATGCTAATGGCCTCCCCTGTTGGCTCCTTCAGCGGGCACCTCAGCTTCTGAGTCCCGTCCCACTCTTCTCGGGGAGGTCCCAGACAATGACTGGTCGTGTCTGTCCCCATGGGCCTCCTTTCATGGGCAGCCCCTGGGGGCGGCAGAGGTCAGGTCTGCTCTGTACCACAAAGAGTTTCCCCACCCAGTTCTGTGACCTCTCTTCTCTGTTCACAGATGTCCCTCCTCAACGAACCTCTTAACTCTGTCCTCCTAACTCTATCTCAGCATCCGCTCCTGGAGGAACCCAACCTGCAGGCTTACCAGTTCACTTAACCAGACCCCTCACGGCTGCAACATAAAATCCAAACTTCAAAGGTTTGGTGTGTATGCTTGAGCCACTGCCTCGGAGGCCACTCCCTCATTTCTTTCCCTACAAGTTCTACTCAACCTTCAGAGAAATATCTCTTACCGAAGTCTTCCCTGAGACCTTGGACAGCCACCTCCCTCCAAGCCCTCGGATCCCTCCGTTGTTCCTAGGGTTGCTTGGGGTGACAGGCAAAACCTGGGACTGTCATGGGTCATGGGGACACCATGGGGACACCCATTGCTGTGCTGTAAATTCCATGGCAATCATTTGCCTTATTTTCCCCCAAGTACTCTACATAGCCAGTAACAGTGATGGAATTGTTGAATTTAAACGAGAAGTTTCGCCAGATAAATTTCCCTCCTCTTTTAAAAACAGAATTATCCATTTAATAGAGTAATAAATATATCAATCAATACATTTCCCCATGTGACTGTAATAAATGGAACCCTCCACATTCTTTAAATGCTCCGTTATGCTGGGGGTGGGGTGGGGTGGGATGGGAGTGCACTTTCTTTTACATAGTATATTGATTTTAAAAAAAATCTGACATGAATCAGAATTCCCTCATATAAATACTGGTAATTATCTTCACGAGGTCATCATACACAGCTCAAGGGAAGTGTGTAAGGATCACAGCCGCACATCAGTGTCAAGGCTGTCATTTCCGGGCTAATTAACACAGCCAAACGCTGGGAAGGACACTTGGATTCCCCGTGTGTGAACAACAGGGTAGGGAATGTCCGGAGGGAGGGTCACATCGCTCAAGTATGAAGGCAGAAATCAATGCGAACTCTGTGGCATGGCTTTAGCTGGATGATGGATGCGTTTCCCTTAATCGAATCTCTCACTGCAGACCTCTGAACTGAGAGGAGGATGAGAAGCGCTGTGAGGTAATGAGGCCAGCACCCAGCTCCTGCCCTGCTCTCCCACCCGGCGAGCCCGAAGTCCTCGCCTGCGACAAGCAAACTCGAGAGCACCCTTGGTGTGTCCTTCAGAGGGTAAACGAGGCAATGGCATCTGGAAGGTATGTGGCGGAAGGCTGAGTCCCAAGCCCAGGATTTGGCAATTGGATGAGCCTCGAACATCATAAGTCCAAGCTCCCGAGGTTATAGGTGAGGGGGCTGAACCCCAGATACGGCAAGAACTTTCCTAGCTGTTTCTGGAAGAGTAAGACTTAGGATTCATGTCTTCTAACTTCTGTTCTTGAGCCTTCCATCACTCTCTGCCTCATTAATGAGACCTCGAATGACAACGGTAAGAGCTGACTTTGTCACTGCTTATCCCGTGCCATGTGATTTTCACTCATTATCCTCATTAATTCTGCCAACAACCCTATGGAGCTGGTATTATTATTACCCTTTTATAGATGAGGAGACCCAGGCTCAGAGAGTTTGGAAGTTTACTTAAACTTGCAGCTAGTACATGGTGCTGTAGACCTGGGACCCAGCGGTCCTGCCCAGAACACTGCCTGTGTCCATGACCCAGTCCCACCTCCCCCCACCCCCCGCACCCCCCAGGGGCTCTGTGCGCCAGCCAACCCTCAGCAGTAATGGGAACTCTGTCTCATTCTCCAAAGTAAACCGCATAATAGAGTTCATAGGAATAAGAACTAATGGATTATGTCTCCAGAGAATGCATTTAAAAGGTGAATGGAACCAAATATGTCTTTTTCAAATATGTTTTTCTTTTATGTTAATAGTTTTCCTAGTTTTATGGCCCAGGAAAGAAAACAGAAGAATTAAAGAAGTTATCCACACACATATCCACACATGTCTGTGTTTTCCTCCTTACTCCTTTTTCTACTTTAAAAACATCTAACTTGTTCTGTCTGCAAAATATTTATGCTTTAATTAAAATGGCCGAAGGTGAAGTAGATTTTCATGGGACATCACTCTTCACTGATCTTCAATTATAGGTAGTTGCTATAGTTACATCTGAATCAAGCAAGAGACGTGATATGATAACTTTGCAATATAGAATCTCTCCCTGACATGCGCACACCCTCCCCTCATCCGTTGGGAAGGTTCTAAGGCTTTTCAGGGCTCCCTCGCTCACATCAGCTTCAAGAAAAGTTGGCTATTGTAATAAACGAGCAAAACAAGGGCGTGGGTATCAAAGGGAAAATTAGGTCATTACAGTGGTCCTGTATTTCTATGCTATCACTGTGTCTTTTGGGAAGGGGTTAAATGAAACAGTGACTCTGTGACAAAATCTATGAATGAGCCACTTAATTGGGAGCAACAAACATTTCTGCCAAGGCTGAAGTAGGAGGGTCTTTCCCACTGTGTAACTTGGAACCTCTGTGAGAGGCATCTTTACGGTGAATGAGGGCAAGACCACAAATAATTTTTAGTTTTATAGAGACAGCGGTCAGAACAACAACAAAATGCATGTGGTATTGGTTTCTACATTAAAAAAAATAATAATTCTTCATTGCCCTTGTTTATCAGAGTAGACAATAATTATATGGAGAATATTGAAACACAAACCTTAAAAAGGAGGATTTCTCGAATACTGAAAAATATTAACAGTAAGTTAGAATCAAAGATATGGCTGTTTTTGTTTTATGCTTAGGGCATATTTGTATTTTTAAATAAATATCCAGTAATAGAAATATTTGGAATATGTGTATTTACAATTCATTTTCTAAATAAATATGTCTTGGGAGATTCTTAAGGATTTTTCTTAAAAAGTCATAGATCTTTTTTTTTTTTTTTTTTAAGATTTATTTATTTATTTCACTGGGGACCAGGGAGGGAGACAAACCATAAGAGACTCTAAATCTCAGGAAACAAACTGAGGGCTGCTGGGTAGGGGGGGATAGGGAGAGATAGATTGGCTGGGTGATGGACATTGGGGAGGGTATGTGCTACAGTGAGTTCTGTGAATTGTGTAAGACTGATGATTCGCAGACCCTTACCCATGAAACAAATAATACATTATATGTTAAAAAAAAAAAGAAAAAAGAAAGAAAGAAAAAGATTTGTTTATTTGCAAGAGAGAGAGAGAGCTAGAGTGCACACATGAGGGGGGAGGGGCAGAGGAAGAGGGAGAGAGAACCTCAAGCAGACTCCTTGCTGAGCGTGGAGCCTGATGCAGGGCTCAATCCCAGAACCCCGAGCTTACGACGAGCTGAAATCAAAAGTCGGTGCCCCTAAAAGTCATAGACTTTGAGTGAGTCTGGATCTCATGCTGTCCCTGCCCCATAGCTTTTCCTTCCACGCAGAAAACTGGAGAGAAGAATGAACTAGGATTTAGGAGTGTCGTCTGCCCCACCTCCCTATTAGGCCATGTTCAGGGTACCCCAAAAGGCAGGCTTCATGACATTTGCTGGGATCAGGAAGTCTAGCTCCCCAGAGGTCAAGATTTGCAGGAAGGTGGGTGCTGGGACTCAGACGTGGAGGGCCTGCAGACAAAGCCCACCTCTGCCTCCCTGGGGTACATGTGTCCTTCCCCTTGGGAAGCATAATGGTGACCTCAAGTTTCCTTTGGTGCACTGCTTTTACCCTTCTGTCATAGAGATGCACACATGCAAACATTTTGGGAGAGAAATCGGGTCTCTGCCACACGTCTAATTTGGATGATCAGTCAGACTTGTAAATATGTGTTTGTTTTGAAGCATCTTTCCTTTTGTGTTGCCCCAATTTCCTAATCTTTATGTCACTCCATTTCTGTCTTTCTCTCAAATGCTATTGCTATTATTAGCTACAGATCATTTTGAAATGCATTCAAACTCTTCTCTCCCTTTGAGCTGTGGTTCCACAGCTCTGTCAATACTAATTGGTAATCGATGGTCGGGAGTCTGGACCCCTCAATAGGCCCTGATCATGTGTTTTTCTCTCACATTACCTACTACCCTACTACTAACCTTATTAACAGAATATAAATCCCATTTTTTAAAGATTTATTTACTTGAGAGAAAGAGAGAGAGGGAGAGCACAAGTGGGGGCAGGGACAGAGGGAGAGGGAGAGAGAACCTCAAGCAGATTCCCCACTGAGTGTGGAGCCCTATGTGGGGCTCCATCCCAGGACTCTGAGATCATGGCCGGAGCTGAAACCAAGAGTTGGAGGCTCAACCAACTGAGTCACCTGGTGCCCCTAAATCCCATTTCTTGATTTGTTACTTCTTTCTAGCCCCTTTAGGAAGCAAGTTGCCTCTGTGTCCTTGAATTGGCCCAGTGACAAGGCTATGCTTTCCCATCATCCCTAGAGCCCTGGCCTGGTCAGCATCCCAAGAGGGGAGCTCCCTGGGGCAAAATGCCCTCAAAGTTCTTGACCTCCCTACCATCCCACAGGGAATTTCACTGAGTGTGGCTAGGGGGACTGAGACAGATGTCATCTGCTCTCCCTCCCAGGTCCTACTTCTTCTCTGGGGACTGGGTGCCAATATATAGAAGCTCCTCCGGGAAATTTTATAACAGCGATGTCCTAAAACAGATCTGTGGTGGCTATCCATTCTCTTTCATCTGTTGCCAGCAGCACTTCCAACAAAATGGGGGAAGAGGTCATGTGTATTCTTTGACCTGCTTGCCTCCCCACCTCCACTCAAGATCCCTAGCCACCATGCCCCCCAGTCCCACCTTCTCATACCCCGATCAATCCATCTCTCTCCCAACCACTCACCTCTGAGCACAGACCCGGCAAAAGTACTTTCCTTAGGATTTATGCAGGGAATAATGAAAGTGCTTCACGACAGCACACAGAGGAAAGGGCAATAGCCCCCACTCCCCCAGGGGCGATGCTCAAGCTTTCCCCTGTTTGTTCTGTGAAGAAGACACTGTTGAAGGAGCCCTGAGGACAGGAAATGACGGGACCTTCTCTGGGCTGCAGGCATGGTTGTAAGTGCTTCAGTTCTGAGATCCAGCTGAATCTTGCCAACTCCTGGTACCCTTGAGAATGAGAAGGAGCTAGAATAACCACACTGGGATATCAGGCAGAAGGACGACGGTAAGCAGAGGAAGTAGGTCTTGAACTTGGGCGGCTTGGCATCAGCAGTGATGTTCTTAACTGTATAGACCCGTTGTCTCCCCCTCTGAT
>CM052883.1:168760378-168804391 GCA_028534135.1 Potos flavus | reverse complement strand
CCATGTGGCCCTTTTTTGTACTGCATCTGCATCTTTGGGGTAAATACCCAGTAGTGCAATTGCAGGGTCATAGGGTAGCTCTATTTTTAATTTCTTCAGCAGTCTCCACACTGTTTTTCCAAAGTGGTTGCACCGACTTGCATTCCCACCAACAGTGGAAGAGGGTTCCCCTTTCTCCGCATCCTCTCCAACACCTGTTGTTTACTGTCTTGTTGATTTTGGCCATTCTAACTGGTGTAAGGTGGTATCTCAATGTGATTTTGATTTGAAGAAATAATTTTTATGTGCTGACGTCTCTTTCCTCCTACACAGAAACAAACCAAAGCAAAAAGAACTGTTGTGTTCTTTCCACTCTTTTGATCACCAGGGGAAGACCCCAAATTCATGACTATGATGTACAGCCTGCCCTCCGATCTTCTGAACTATCTTTTCCTTAGAGATAGGCCCCTGAGCCTAAGTGCTTTATTCTTAACCTGTGCTAAACAAAACTGGTCTCCAAGCCTCCGAAATTTCTTAAAGGGATATACAATAAACTGGAAAAAATAGTCCATCTTTACCATCTCCTGCCTGAGCGGCTGGGCTTGGCCCTTGCTTGGGTTTCTGCTGGGGCTGACTGACAGCCGTGAAGGACAAGGCTTAATGGGAACTCTGAATAAATGAAGCTGCTAAATCAAATAGTCATCCCAAAGACTGTCCAGAAGTACTTCAGGGCTTTTCTTCCGGTGTCTGCAATTCACTTGGCACGAAGAAGAATGGGATGGCTGAATGAGCTGGGATTTCAGGGAGGCAGGAAGGAGAGGGGTTTTCTCCGTTTAGTTTCTTCTCTGTGACCCAAGACAGTACAGCCTAGAGCCCATGACATTCGAATGGGCCTCTGAGAATAGCTTTTATAAGCAGACCCTTTCCAATCACCTATATGAAAGTCATTTTTGAGGCAATTAGGGACATTCCAATATGAAGGGGATATGGGCTGATATCAAGGAATTGAGATTAATTATGTTAGTTTTGTGATTAGGTAACAAAAGATTCACATTTTAAAAAGAAACGCAGGTTGAAGAGGGTAAGGGAGAAATGATCTGGTATTGGGAATTTGTGTGAAAATATTTCAGAAAGAAGGAGGGGAGGGAGGGAAGCATAAATGATGTGGCAATTTCCAGCTGATACTTGAATCTGGGTGATGGGTATATGGGGTCATTGGATAAATACTTTTGTGATGTTTGATAATTTTCATTATAAAAACAAGCAGACCTTCAATATTTCTAAACTACAAGAATAAAAGAAAATGTGTCAGTTTTAAAAATGAGGCAAGCAGAGAATAACAAGAAACAGGGATCTGGGATGAACATTTAGAACATAACAGATCATTGTTATAACAACCAAGAGGAAAGTCTTTACCCTGAAATAGATTAATTTCCTTGAACAAAGGGAAGATTGATCAGGGGGGCGGTTTTCTATTCTTTAAGAGATTTTTAAAAAGGTGCATAATCTTTTAAACAAAAGCAGGATGGGGCAGAGGGTGAATTAGATATATAATAAACTGAATACCATCATTGTTGGAAGAAATTTAAAAAAAAAGAAATAGCACTTCAGGAGGCTGAACTAGCAACGGGGAAAACAAAAATGGAGAATATCTTCAAAAATGGTGCATTTATTAAGAAATAAGAAGAACATAGATGAAAACAAGAACACATTTTTTTCTCATTAGATCTCATGTTTTGACCTTGGCCGCCAAGGCATCAGAAATGAGCACACTAGTGTGGGGCCTGTGAACCGTCAGCTGGCATGATCTGTCCTCGTGTGGTCACGGCCAGTGGCTCTCTCCGCTGACACGATGCCATCTCAGCCCTCCCTGGTGGGGGTCCCACTGAGCTCTGCCTGGGGCTCGCACTCAGGCCTTAGCCTGGGTGTCTGGCTCTGTGATTGCCAGCAGGGGCATTTCGCCCACCCCCTGGCCACTCTTCTGGGAAACTTCCCAGCCAAACAGCGGCGACCTCTGTGTGCCCCCACAGGTATGAACAGAAATTTCTTTTTCTTTTTTTTTAAAGATTTTTTATTTATTTGAGAGAGAGAGAGAGAGAGTACAAGCAGGGGGAGAGGCAGAGGCAGAGGGAGAGGGAGAAGCAGACTCCCCACTGAGCTGGGAGCCTGACATTGGGCTCGACCCCAGGACCTGGAGATCATGCCCTGAGCTGAACGCAGACACTTAACCATCTGAGCCACCCAGGTGCCCTGAAGAGAAATTTCTACCTGCCCTCCATAGCTGGGGGCCCCAGGGCGCTGTGGGTCTCTTCCTGACCATGCATTTTCCTCCCTAGGTCCTTAAGCAGGGCGTGACATAAAAGCCCCTAAGCTTTTCATTATGTTTTAATGAAAAATTTACTAAAAAATGAAAAAAGCAACCCAGTGCAGAGGGTCTTGTAGGCATATAGGGTGCTAATCAGTCATAAGCTCTAACTCCCCTCTGAGTTAAGAATTTGCTGAGAAATATGACTCTGAAGCCATAGAGATCAGACTTCAAAACTAACGGAAGGACTTTTGTTTGAGAAATAAACTTCTACTGAAGAGCTCTGTTTGGACTTACGGCCCCCACTGGCTTCTCGGCAGCTTCTCTCCCAGGGTGACTCACACGGAGGACAGCTGAGGCCTGCCGAGCAGGGAGACTCACAGTGCCTGCCGCATCACCCACCGGTGGCCTGGCCCCCTGCCTGGGGACAGGGAGGGTTGGGCGGCCTGACCTGCACCTGACCCCCGTGTGCTTACAGAAGCAGAGGGGAGCTGAAGTCATCCTCTGATCAGCCACTGTGCCTGTCACCAGTCTTACCAGCCAGAAAAGTCTTTGGGAGGTGGGAGTGAATGAGGATGAGGAAGGAGGCCAGTGGGGGCTCTCCCAGACTTTCCAGACTTTCCAGACTTTCCAGACTTTCCCTTCTGGAGGGAATCCTTCCCACGGCAGTCCCCAGGGCTAGTCCTAACATTCTGGTCCTCTTCCTCCTGGGCGCGTGGGAGGACTGCACTTCCCCACCGCGTGACAGGCAGGTGTGACTGTCTTAGACCAAGGGGGTGGGAGCGGTGTGTGGATTTCGGCTGCAAGCCTTTGAGAGTGCACGTCTCCCCATGTGATGGGCAGCACCTCACTCAGTGGAGTCTCGTCCAACATCCTGGGTCCCTGGGAAGCGCAGGGTGGAGTAGAGCAGCCCGTAACCTGTGATGGTCACGTAGAGAGTAAGCAGACATAAACCCCGGTGGTTTTCAGCCCCGGAGATTGTGTACTTGTTTGTTACTCCAGTGTGATCCAGCTCACACTGACCGATACAGTCTTCCCTCCATGAAAACGGGAGACGTGAGGGCTCAGCGCTCCCCCTGCGCTTCGTGCTATCAGCCTGTTGGACTCAACCGTCAGGCTTACGGTCTGCTGAGGGTTTGTGGCTGGGCCCTCCAGGAGGCAAGAGCTAGCAGTGCCCTCCATCTTCCCGAGGCCCCTTCCCCTAATTTCATTCCCTGCTCCTTCGTGTATCCTCCAGGGACCCAGGGACCACTGGTGAGCTGTTTAGCCTCTTCCCCAGGGTGGTTCTGAAATGTGCAGCACAGAACATTAATCAGATGCGCCTCATGCCGTATTGTGCCTGGGGCCGAAAATATACTCTCTGTTTCAGTAATTGTCTTACATGACGTCCAGCCAGTTGTGCGATCCAGCTCACCAGAGGCTTTGCAATGTGATCAGAAGACTGTACAAAGTCTGCATCAAGATACTTCAACTTGCAAAGCCAGCTCCATTCCCAAAATTGCCCTAGGGACTTGTGTATCTGAAAGAAAGAGAGGCAGACAGAGGCGACGTGAGAGAAAGGTCTTCTCGATGTCACTCTTGCCAGGAGCATTGCCTATAACCATAATCTAGAGCTCTACACTCCTTTGAGGGCAAGCTCGCATCAGGAAAGCTGTCAGCTGGATGACGGGTCCCAGTCCTTTACCCCTCTCTGTAATAGATTCTATGTCCAGACTTTTCCCATGTGACTTTGCAGTATCTTCCAGTGGAACATATGGACAATAACCTGTATCTGCAGCTGATTTAGAGCTTTGTCTCATGACTTGCTTTTGCTGGCCAGTGCGCGCACAAGATATTGATGGAGGCCCCAAGAGTGCCAGCATGGCTTGGGGCGGCTCCTTGCACATCTGCCATGAAAGGCTCATGCCCAGCTGGCCACTTTCTCTAAAGACAATGAGGAGGTCAATGAGTAAGCTGGAGCTAAGTCCCCAGCCTGGAACCCAGCCCAGCGCAGCAGAGCCACAGGCTGCACACAAACGTAGGAACGAGAAATATGATGTGAAGTTCTGGACTTGCTTGTTAAGCAGCATTATTGTAGCAACAGCTGCTTGATACAAAGAAAAGAAGCCAAATCCCCATTTTCTTCTATCTACGAACATGGAAGACATCCCATATTCTCGAGCGTTGTAGGACACTGAATGATGACGCTCCAATCTCCAGGTCTTAGATTTGGGTTCCTTTTTGCACATTCTAAGTATAGAAAGACTTTTTTTTTTAAAGATTTTATTTTTTTTAGAGAGAGAACATGCGTGCAAGCGCATGGGAGCAGGGGGAGGAGCAGAGGGAGAGAGAGAATCCCAAGCAGACTCCATGCTGGGCGCAGAGCCCGACTCGGGGCTCCATCCCAGGACCCAGAGATCATGACCTGAGCCGAAATCAATCGGATGCCCAACTGACTGAGCCACCCAAGTGCCACTTGAGTATAGAAAGACTTAATTTCCACTTGCCTCTGAGCCCCAAGCTCCTGGCCCCAGGCGCTATGCTGAGGGTGGGCCGTTGGGTGACAGTGTCTTGGCCACTCTGGCTGCTTCCACTGCGTCTTGCTGTGGAATTGCTCTAGCCAGTAAAATCTAACTCCTACTGCTTGATTTATTTCTCCTTTTCAGCATTTATTTTGGCAGGACAACCACCCTCAGCAGGTTTCTGAATAGCAGGTGCCATCGATGATTCTGAAGTGTCTAATGGCCCGGTGGGATCAATGCTTCTGCTCTCCCCCCACCCCCCAAGCCTATCTCTGCTCGGCATTTAGCTCTGCGGACTGGAGGCCCAGTGTGGGAACAGGCTGTGTCCGGACATGCCTTTCTTTGTTCAGTTCCATCGCTTCCAGAAACTTCTCTAACTGCGGCCCTAACTCTCGGTAAGGTCCATGTATTGGAAAAAGCTCGAGTCTTTTCTTTTTGTGTGTATCCTTTGCTTTTACACAGAACACTTCACTTCCAAGCCTTCTGGTCATCAAGTGTATGGGACTTTATTTTCCCCACCAAGCGATTCTGTGACACCAGCTGTGTGCCTACAATTTATCTCCATTCTGACGCTGTCCTCCAGGAGATAACCTCAGACCCTGCCGGTTAAGGGCTCGGTTCTATCAGGCTCTCCTACCTCAGGTACCACGACAAGGAATAGGTCCCCAAGTTACCTACAGCCTCTGTCTAACTTGGCTACTGGTTGGAGGTTCCCACGACCTCCTCTCCCCATGGATTAGACTGGTTGTTAGAAAAGCTCATGGAACTCAGGAAAACACGTTTGCCAATTTACTAAAGGACGTGGCAAAGGATAAAGACGAACAGACACACAGGGCAAGGTTGAGGAGGCCCTGAGCTCAGGATCTTCTGTCCCCGTCAGGTCGGAGAGCCTCACCCTCTTAGCATGGATGTTTCCGCCAACCTGGAAGCTCTCTGAACCCCATACTATTGGGATTTTCTGGAGGCTTCCCCATCTGGGCCTATTGGATTATAAACTCCATTCCTAGACCCTCTTCCTTCCCTAGAGAATAAGGGGTGAGGCTGAAAACCCCAAGCTTCTCATCGTGGCTCGGTCTTTCTGGCGACAGCCCCCACCCAGGAGCCCACCCAGAGTCACCTCGTTAGAGCAAAGTCACCCGTATCACCTGGGAAATGACAAGGGATTGAGGAGCGCAGTGTCAGGAACCAAGGTCGAAGACCAGATATTAGAACAAAAGATGCTCCCAGTGCTCTTATCACTTTGGAAATCACAGGAGTTTTTGCAGCTCTGTGCCAGGAATCAGGGGTGGAGGCCAGTATCTACTTTCTATGATCCCAGTCTGGGACCTCCCTCCAGATGTTCCTGCTCTGAGGCTCACATCAGGCTTATTCTGCCCTTCAGATTCATGTTAATGTCCTTCAACCGGACTTCCGTTTCGCTCTCCCACACGGGTCTTTACGCAGGTGCCTCTGCTGAAAGACCCCCTGTGCCTGGTGGGTAAAGCCGTCTCTGATTTCCCAGATCCAGAATCACCGCAGTCACATTTCTGGATCTCCAGAGCTCCGAGGGGTTAACTTAGCTCTCCGGGGTCGGGAGACAACACTACCGCTGGCTACATCGGCCTTGACCTTAGATAAAGGTCGGACACGACGAAGAGGAAAATAGCAAACCTGTCTGAGTATAAACACCGGGTTGGCTATAGAACTGGAGGAAAGCAATAAAAACGTCCGCCGCTCTGCTCTGTGCAGCCCGTGCCTGGCTTCTCTCCTTGGCTGGGGCTGCAAAGACTCCCCCTTGTTCTGCGGTCCCTGCTGTGACCCAGCTGGCCCCGGTGAGTCGGGTCAAGGTGACTGCAGAGTCCCGGGCCCGCCTCTCACGGCCCGGCCGCCTCCTTGCCCGCTCGGCCCCTCAGCGCACGGGGCTTCCTGAGGCTTCCAGCCGCTGCCGGGTCCCAGCCAAGAGCTTCCCTCTCCCCACACGTGAATTCCGGCCCCCAAACGCCAATCCTTGCCAGCCACCTCTCCGATTTATCGGACTCCCAAATCCCGGACTACCTGAAGGTCAGACACAGGACTCAGACAGACAGACATAATAAACGAGCTTTTGTACTGGGAAAGCTGGATGGGCCACGAATCTGCACCGGCAAGATAACTGCACGTGGAACGATCCAGGTCCGCAGCGGAGACTGACTTAACCAAGACTTCCAGAAGGCAGGATAGGGCCCTGCGTCCACGTGCTGAGCACAGGGACACGGGGACACGGGGAAGACCGCCATACAGGCACAGAGAGGGAGACGAGAGCGCCCAGAAGGGCTGAGCCGCCCGCACAGGCTCTGTGCTTCCTCTCGCCCCACCCAGGAGAGACGGGCCTTTGCAGATGAAATCACTGAAGATGAGGTCATCCTGGAGAGGGGTGGGCCCTTCATTGAAGGCGACCGGCGTCCTTCTAAGAAGAGAAAAGACAGGAGCTTGAGAGAGTAGCCTGCGATGAGGAGGCTGGGGCGGGAGGGATGCGTCTCCAAGCCAAGCAGCGCCAAGGATTGCTGGCAGCACCAGAAGCGAAGAGAAAGGCCTGGAACAGATTCTCCCCGAGAGCCTTCCGAGAGCGCGTGGCCCTGCCAACATCCTCATTGCAGACTTCTGGCCTCCGGATTTGTGCGAGAATACATTTCTGTTGTTTTAAACCACCCGGGTTTGCATGCTTTGTTATGGCAGGCTTGGAAACGGGGACACGTGTTTCAACATTCGTGATTTAAACCCATCACGCTGTAGCTTAGCTCATCCCGCCCACGGAGGCATTGAACAAGAAGAGGCGGGGATGTCACTTGTCCAAGGGGCTATTCATCTGTGCCCTAAAGGCACCAGCAGCTTCTATTGTTCTAGGAGAGACTGATGGATTTGGGGAACTGAGAGGAGAGCTCGCACACTCGTGCATAGTGACACACGGAGGGTTTGACGGAAGCTCACGATGGTCCCAGGCTGCAGCTGCCTGCGTGAGTTTGCTGCTAGTAGATGCATTTGCGAATCGGCAAACCCCTGGAAGCCTCAGATGGCTCCTCTACACGCTGGGATGGTCTGAGTACCTGTTTTGGAGCTGGTGGTGTGAATTACGGGAGATACTCAGATACAGCAGGGTGTCCAGCACACAAGAAGCATGCAACCACGAAACTCATGTGGCTGAGCCACCGTTGGGCATTAACTGTGGTCCTGGGAAGGTAATAGACGCCGGCGCACCATTTATAGCAAAGAAGCATGTGTAAGCATATAATATCTGATGAAAGTGACATTTTGACTCAATAAAGAAGGGAGGGAATGTTCAAACAATTGTTGGGGGGAAACTAGCTGGTGATTTGGAATTTTGAAACTATTTACACTTAACTTTAAACCCTACGTTAGAACAAATTCTAGAACGATTCAACACTTAAATATAAAAATTCAGACAAAGCAAACCTATTTCTTGAGATTACAGTGTAAAAAAGGATTAAAAGAAACCATACATTTGACTACTAAAAAAAAAAAACCCTGTATAAAAAACTGAAAGAAAATCCTAAATTGAGGAACAAACACATCTAAGACATTAGTGGCAAGCAAATACCTAGTAATTTCCTTAAATTCTCCTATAAAGCAATTAAATGCCATAATACCGATGAGTGGGCAAAAGGTAGGAAGAGTTTTGTGGTGACCATGGAAATGTGCCTCTCGGATCTCCAACTGCCGGGACCCTGATGACTAAGGACCTGGCTGGTGCTCAGACTCACCACGTTCACACCTCGGCCGTCGTCCCGTGGCTGCTCCCAGATGGGTACCGAGGGCGGCAGGGCCATAGGAAGGCCATTCTTGGGGGATGGGGGCTGCACTTAGCTGAGGACCTCTTCCAGAACCTTCCTTCCTTCCCGCTCTCCTTCACGTGGGATCAAACCCTCATCACGGTCTGCCGGCTTCCCGCGTCCCCCCGCCCCAGCCAGCGTCCCTCACAGGCCGGTGTCCTCGTGAGTCTCTGGCATGGCCAGTGCTGTCTTGGCACCTACTGCCCAGAAGAGACACGTTACCAATTACTTAAAACCCCTACTGGTTTAACTACAATTACAAAAACATGTCCAACCCCTGCAGCAGTCAAAGATCCCATTCAAGTTGCAATACATAAATAAATACCAGGATGAAAGTGTTTTTTTGTTTTTTTTTTTTCCTTTTAACTAGACCTCCCTAAACTGGCCTTTTTCAAGGAGCTAAGCATGCTCTTAAACTGCTGGGTGAAACACACTGTTTCAGAATTAGCACTGTGTACCAAGAATCTTAAAAAGAATCACCCTTTGGCCCTGGAATTCCATTTTGAGAAAACTCTCTTAAGGAATAGAAGTACTTGTAAATAGACACTAAAAATGGTCAACTCGTTTTACTCATCCTAAAGAAAATAAGCAGCCATTCAACGATGTTGGCAATAAAATAGAAACTGATCAGGTAAGAATGCTTGGTGTGCTGGTCCTGGAGGGACCCTGCTTAGATCACCCGCAAGGGAGAGCGCGCCCTCTTGCTTGAGGGCGCCGTGAGCTGCAGGCTCCAGCTCGGGGCAGCTCCGAAGCTGAGAGCAGGGCTTCCTGGGGAATGGGCCTCCCCTCTGGAGCCCCCCTGCCCCCTCCCACCTCCCCGTTGCACAGGAGTCTGGTCTCCATCACTGCAGGAAGGCGGTCTTAACCAACACTTCTAACGGTGACTTGGGTTCAAGCGGTCTGGGACTCTTCCCGCCCCGCTTCTCTCTCTCCCTCGCGGGTGTCTGGCCTGCCAGCGCTCAGGCTCTTCCTGCACCTGCTGCTCTCCCCCTTTCTGCTCGCAGCGCTTCCCCGGGAAACTCTTGCACATCTACGCCCATGGTGGCATCCCCTCCTCAGAGGACCTGAGCCGGCACACCATCCTTCCAGAGGATTCCCCGTACTGCAAGCCGGGGCTCTTCAGGGCTTCTGGCTTCCAGGCGGGACACCCTGCTGCTGGGAGAAACAGCCAGGCCTCCATGAAGTACCGGCTACAGCCGCTTCCAGGGCTCCGGGGCCCCTGCGCCCAGGCCTCGGCAGGCAAAAGAGGAGTCGCCATCTTGGCAGGGGTAATTGGATCTGGTCGCCAAGAGGGGGAAGAGCTGATCTGACAGAGTTGGGTGGGGCTGGGGAGGGGGGGTCCACTTGGAAGGCAAGAGACCCCCTCCAAGCATCTCGGGGCCCCGCGCTGACTATGAATAGGTCACGTGAGGGCACCTCAGCCGGAGAAGACGACGCTAACCAGGGCATCAGCCTGCTGGCGAGAGAGTCCAGGTCAGGGCACCAGGTCAGTCCCCAGCCCTGCTGAGCAGATGCCCCAGGGGACGGGGAGCTTATCACAGACGTGGAGGAGGGAGAAGGGGAGCGTGGGTGGCAGCCTCCCCCGGCAAGAGGCGCCCCGGAAGCCGGCCGGCCCACTTCCGGCCGGCCCGCTTCCGGGCGTTGCACGCCGCGCGGACGCCCTGCGCAGGTGGGGCTGTGGTGGGCGTGGGCAGGGACCGCTGCCTCTCCCTGCAGCAGAGACCTGCGGGTCACGCAGGAGCGCAGTGAGCTGCTATCGTCCAGCCCGCAGCGACCTCAGACTCCACCTTCGCTTCTGGAGGACACCGCAGGCCTTCAGGGCAGCCCCACACAGGGAACGCGCGGAGGAGGCTGGAGTCTGGACGCTTCTGCCCGGCTCGGGGACCCCTCCGGCTTGGTGGCCGGGACGTGGTCGGGGCTGCCTGGCTGCCTGCAGGCGCTCGTGTCCGATCCCACTCCTTCCCTCTCCCCCAGAGCCTGGTTCCAGCAATCTTCCCGTATTCCTGACTCCATGCGCAGGACGTAAGATCAATGATGGATGGAACAAGTGCACGCCAAGGCCGGCGCGCCCGACTGGGGACGGGCGCTGTCTCTGGGAGACCCTTCAAAGCAATGCGATATTTGTCAAATGTCTGTGATGGAGAAAACAAACAAACTTAAAAAACCCAAAAACCCCACAACCCCTAACGTGTACTGAGCGCCTACCAGGCACCAGGCGTTATCCTGAGTGCTTTATACGAATCAACCCATTCATTTTCACACCATCTTTACGAGGCGGGTACTATTGTTTTTCCCATTTTACAGATGGGAAGGCAATGCTTTCAGAAGCTTCAACCGTGTGTCCAAGGTCACAGAAGTGACTTTCCCAGAGCACCTACCACGCGCTCTGGTCCCACTCTGACGTCGTCGCTCGGGGCTTGGCAAGCGTCATCTGGAAAGGGTCAGATCAAAAGCATTTCAGCCTGTGTGGGTCACACATGATCCCTGTCATCTGTTCTTACCTTTTTTTTTTTTTTAACACCCTTTAAAAAGCATTAAAAAGCAAACATTCTTAGCTTGCGGGCTGTACAAAACCAGTCCAGGGGCCAGATATGGCCCGTGCTCTGTGGTTTGCCAACCTCTGATTTAGCTTATATTTTTCCAGAAATAGACTTTTTAAATGAATTTTATTTATTTATTCTCCTTCTTCTTTAGCCTGCTCTTAAGCAGTCATATCCGTGCAGTCCCAGGTTGAACACACTGGTTGTATATGTTTTCAACACACACCCGAATAAATACATGCTTCTGAATATAACAATATTCAGGACCCCCAGAAACCTACTCTGCTCCCTGGTCGCGCACCCTCATGTTTTGGATGACAATCTGACTGCTCTGCCACCTTAATGTGGGTGTTCCCCTGCTTGGGGACCTGGAGCGGGGGCAAAGGCTTTATGCGGCAAAGGGAGTTTTGTGATTGATATATGTCTTGGTTAAAAATATAGGCCTTTTGGAGAGGCTTAACAGCCGTATCCCTGACCGGCACGTGGGTATTTGGCAATGGGAGGAGTCCAACTTCTAATCCTGAACTGGAGGCTTGACGGTCAGCGGCCATCCTGACACCATGAACTACTCACCGTCGTTCCAGCACCGAGATAACTGACACTCAGCCTCCCGCGGGCCACAAGTATCTCTGTGCACTCCCCACGTCCCAGATGCTTGCTCAGTGCTGGGGACACAGTGGTAAGACAGCAGGTGTGGTTGTGGCTCTGTCTTCGTAAAGCAGGTGACCCACAGGGAGACAGACGTGCATCACTATTCTATAAGAAACTGGGGAGAGTCTCGCTACTCGGTGGATGGGGCATGGAGTCATACTCCGAGGCGAAATGGGGCTTTGACTTAAAGTGATGGGGATGCATTCTTGGGGAGGTGACATGTGTCCGAAGATCTGGGGGTAAGCAGGACTCAGTCAAGGAAGGAGGGAGGGAAGGGGATCCATGCAGGAGGGGCAGTCTGTGCAAAGGCCTTGGGGGGGGGGGGAGAACAGCCAAGGTGAGATATGAGGATGGAAGTGAGTGGTGGGGACAGAGAGGGTGCAGCAGCATGGTGGCCATGGCTAGGGAGGCTGATGGGTCAAACCACACAGAGTCAGAGGCCTCATCTAAGGTGAGTGCTATAGAAGTGATTCAGGCAGAGAGGGGACACAAGCATAGCTGTGTTTTCCAAGGATCCCTCGGGTGGGAGGACATGGGGGATTATATTGGGTTAAGTGTGACAGCAGGCAGGTGGCAGTGGTGTGACTTCGAGATAACATCGTAATTGTCCACAGGAGGCCTGATGGAAGGCTGGAGAGAGACAGGTTTGAGAGCTACTGGGCCGGGGGGAAGGGCATAAAATTGGTAGAACTGGATGAGAGAAGGACACAGGGCTCGAGGGAGTGAGGACAGGATCCCTGACAATCCTCAGGTGCCTGGGGGAACACGCACCAAGGGGGGGACACGCACCGAGAGGGGAACAGTTGGAAAGAAAAATTAAGAATTAAATGTTAGGCTTTTCTTAAATGGAGAGCCAAGCCTCAAATACCCCAGCCCTCCTACTTTGCTTTCCCGGTCTTGCTCCTGGCCACGGCTCTATCTTCGGTCTCAGATGAGAATCTTTTCCTGGTCCAGATCCCCGCCCCAGCCCTTGAGTACCCCCCCCCCACCTCCCAGACCAGTTGTTTGCTGCCCAGGACACATTTTCCATAATCGCCCACATATTCTTGCTGAGGGTCAAGGCGAGTCTGGTTCCAGTGCTCAACTCAACCCAGATATGCATCCACAGAGCTGTGTCTACCACTACGTGGCCCTCAGAGACGTGGGTTCACATTCACTGGGCCCCCCAACTAATATTTCAGTGTGAGGGAGAGTGACTTTCATCCATGGGCAATGCCTTTAGGAGAAGGTATCCTCAGTGGCGGGGATGCTAAAATGTATTAACAGGTGCTTGCTTTCAGGAACTGGTTGATCAAGGCATAGGTCATGATGATCAAAGCATCAGGATATAGCAAGCAGCAGCTAACGGGGGGGGGAGGGGGGGAGCAGGTGTTACAGTCGGCAGCAACACACTCACGCACACACACTGTTGTGTGTGATAACCTATCTAACAACTAGACAGAGCGTGTCCATTTGCCAAGGATCATTGCAATGGCCTGGGAAGCAATGCTTTTGTCCCTGATTACCAGTGCCTGTGTTTGTGGCTCTTCTCCCACGAGGAATCTATGGTCGTTATGAGAAGGGCATGACACCAAAGCTTTACTAATCTTCCCATGTGATCTGGGTGTCTTTGCTTTGCACACGTGAGCTAGGACACCAGCACCGAGGAACAGAACTTTAATTTCCATGCGAGCGGCCGGATGTGGGATGCTTGCGAATCTTACTGTCAATCCTAGTAGGCACTTCATCGTGCATGGTTTCCCATCCCTCATCGGGCCACTGGAAAAGGCTCCATGGAAAGAGCATGAACTTTTGATTCAGACGCACCTGCTCTGGTACCTGGTGTTCCGATGGCCTCGAGCAAGTTCCTCATCCACTCAGAGTTTGCATCGTCATCTGTCTCAGGCCACCTGCTTTATAGCCTGTTGGAAAGATTAGAAATTCAGTTGGTTGGTGGAGACTCTTCCATTTCCTGCGGACTCACGACTGGTGGGCGGTGTGTGGATCGGGGACAATCTTGGATGAACTGAAGAAGAAACTGGAAAATACTTTGGTGTGTGTGCACGTGCACCTTTGTGCGTGTGTGTCTTCAGGAGCGTTGTGTTGGAGGGGTAGGCATCAAGAACTGTAAGTTCTTCAGAAATGAATGTTTATTCCTTGAATGAGTTTCTCAGGATAGGCACAAAAATCTTAATAGAAAGAGGCTCTGCTGGTTTTATTAACTTTTGGCAAAGGGGAAGATACGTGAATTAGTCGAAGGTCATTGCTGCTCTACACCTGATCTTCAGAAGTTGATTTTCCCCCAAAAGACCGTATGTGGCTTGGCTGATGCCTGGGCATCCAGTAAATGGCTCTCCTGTCCTCTGAGCCTACTTCCTCCCTTCCATTACACACAGTTCCACTGGCACCTGGGTGGCTTCGCCAAGAGACAAAAGGCACAAGCCAGAAGCAGCAGCTGGTCCCACGTGCCTGGAAGCCCCGTATGGAACCGACTTACTTTCATCATTGCTTCAAATAGGGAAGATGCCCAAGCGGCATCTTGAAAGGGAACAAATATAGAACAAATTAGAATGAAGTAGCACATCATTAATTAAAGCGAGCCCCTTCCACATCGACAGACTGGACTCTTGGAGATCAAAGCGCATGCAGCAGCTTTGAAATGGAAGAACCAGGAAGAGTGAGCACAGCTGTGTCCAATCCATGGGATTAACTTGGAAAAGCGATGGTGTTTATACCCTAGCCTCGCTCCTTGGGATGCTGTGCTTCAGGGTCTGCTGCCCGGGACGCGGGGCGGGATGGCTGGAAGGCTGCAGCCTGGGAAGGGGCTGGAAATGCCACCCAGGAGAGAGGGGGCATGGTGGGGTAGAGATGGGCCCCTTTGCTCTTCTTTCTAGTTTGTCTGTTTATTTTCCCTTGAAAGGGACTGAAACCAGTAACGGTAATGTTGATGTGCAGCAGACATGACAATAAGCCTTGTTTATTTTTTCAACATCTTTATTGAGACAGTCATATCCCGAGGATAGGGCTCAGTTATCATCAAACCCTCCGAATGGTGGGGTCAAAACACGCTGTCCAGGGCTGGCAGGTAACCAGTGGACCAGGAGGTGTCCTACAGCAAGCCAGAGGGGTCAAACATGAGGTGGGTAGGGGCAGGAGTCTGGACAAAGGTAGTCATGGAGATCCTTTTCTCTTATGTGTCAGTTTGACTCAGCTACGATGCCCACTTGTTTAGCCACATACTAGTCTAGATATTGCTGTGAAGGTGTTTCGGAGACGTGATTAACATTTAAAAGAAGTCGACTTTGACTTTAAGCAAAGAAGATTACCCTCTGTAATGTGGGTGGGCCTGATCCAATCAGTTGAAGGTCTTAAGAGCAAAAACTTTTCTAGTAGAAAGAATTTTGTCTCAAGATTGTATTATTGGGATGCCCGGGTGGCTCAGTCAGTTAAGGCTTTGCCTCAGGTCATGATCCCAGAGTCCTCGGATCAAGTCCCATATTGGGCTCCTCGCTCAGTGGGGAGCCTGCTTCTCCCTGTGGCTGCCGCTCCCTCTGCTTGTGCTCTCGCTCTGTCTCTGACAAGTACATAAAATGCTTAAAAAAAAAAAAACAAAAACAAAAACAAAAAAACGTATTATTAAAACCCCTGTCTGTGCATCCAGCCCTCTCCACCTGCTCTGTGGGCTCTGAGCTTGTCAGCCTGAGAGTCTTGTGAGCCAAGTCCTTAAGATAACCATCTCTCCATCCTAGTCACTCTGTTTCTCTGCGGAACCCTGAATCATACAAGTGCAGACAGGTAAGTGTTCCCGGAAACCAGGGCAGGAAGCTCAGGCCAGGGGAGAAGGGCCATGAAGACACGTGGAGGACGAGGGAAGAACTTGGTCCCAGGAACGAGCCGGATGTTCAAGACAACTTCACTGAGAGTGTCTTTCTCCCCTTGGGCAGGATCCGGGCCAACCCTGGGAAGCTGACCAGCCATTCCTACTGGGTAATGCTGGGGAGGCATGACGGCTACCCTCAGACACCTTTACTGTTGGCCCATGAGCTAATCAAACCCCGGCCCCAAGGCCCCGATCTTGCAGGAGAGCTCTACCACTTACCCAACCCCCCCACCTAACTACTGAAGGCTCAGTCTTTCCTTCGCTCACCTCTGAGAGGGCAAGAAGAACCCCCATCCAATCTGGGCCACTTCACAGGCTTCTTAAAAGACATACATAAAAACCTGGGCTGTACCAGTGCCTTTTTAAAAAAGAACAACTTAATCAGCAATACGCTTGGAATGATACGGTGTGTTTACCATCATGAACCACCAGGAAGGAGTGGTCCTTCTATGTCCAGAACTAGGAGGGCAGGAAAGGCCTCCTATGTAAGAAAGAAGTCACTGTGCAAAAACGTAATACTCAAATATGTATCTAGGTTTGTGTGTTTGCTTTTTGAGAGAAGTTGGGGAACAGAGGGAGATGGAGAGAGAATCATAAGCAGGCTCCATGCCCAGTGCGGAGCCCGACATAGGGCTCGATCCCACAACCCTGAGATCATGACCTGAGCCAAAATCAAAATGCTTAACTAACTGAGCCACCCAGGCCCCCCATTGATTGTTTGTTTATTTTAACAGCAGATAAATACACCAACATCCAGCCTCATAAAACCTAAAAGTTAAGACCTTTGCAGAAAGAAATTTTTTGCAGGATTTCTTCCACGTAGTAAAGTCACCTAAAATAATTCCACTCATTAAAACTTGATTCATACTCGTGTTTTTCAGAAAGTGTTAAGCAATGGACATAGGAACTACCAAGCAACCTAGAAATGCTATCAAAACACACATCTTTAACATAGCTGCAACTTACATGATCAGTTTTCCCCGTCCAGGGCTGATGGACTTGACCCCATACAGCGGTGGGGAGGAGACCTCAATCTCTTTCAAGTGTTCTTGTGGGGGATCCTGCAGCCGCTGCAGGACAGGGACAGTGCCTCCCTTGAGTGGGGTGTGTGTGGCTGAGACTTGTGGCCCCAGTAACTGTTTACAAAGAAAAGAATGTGCTGGGATTCCTGGCTGCTGCCATGGGCCATCCACGGAAGATGGAGTTATGGAATTAGAGAAGTTTGAAGCTGTGCACGGAATCCAGAGGCCCGCAGTCTCAGCCCTCTGCCCTCGAGCAAGACGGCACTTCCCAGAGGCTAGAGAGAGAGTTCTGTCTTCATTTTCAAGGACCCTTTGGGGAATTAAATCCACAGACTTCCTTGGTAGCCGGTCACCCTTGAAAGTCTTTTCTGTCACAAATTTCTTCGGATCTGACACTCGTTGAAATGTGAGATCATAGGATCAAGGAATCCCCTCCTATAATGGCTGGGAGGGGCCCCAGGGGTCAGCTAGTCTTGCCTCTAATTCGACAAATTAGAGACAAGACCCAAAGAGGCTCGAGAATGTTACGAAAATCATACGGCTAATTGGGGGCAGAGCAGGTCTGCCACATGATGCTTCCTACCTGTTCTCCTGTGTCCGCTCCTGGTCATGCTGATCTGATGGCTCCGGGCATTTATTTTGAGCCCGGGGTCACTCCTTCCAGCCAGTGCATTCATACGGATGGAGCACACATCTGTGCGAGACCCTGAGTGGCAAGGACACCCTCACCAGTGTCTGGGTTGAGCCACCCAGACGTCACCTTGAATCCCACGTCGGCTTCCTCCGTTCCACCCCTTCTCTCTTGCTTGCCGCGTCCTCCTGCCTGCCCCGCGGCCATCACAGGAATGCAGGGGCCTTCTCTCCATGCTGCAGGGGTCCCGGGGAGGGGGCTCCCACAGTGGGCGCCATGTCCCCCTTTCCACCCCCTGAGCTCTGTGCTCCTGGCTGGCTTGGGCCCCACAGATCATTCTGCGTGCCCTACTTCTTTTTGGGGAACATTTTTTTTAAAGATGTTATGTATTGATTTGACAGAGAGATAGAGAGAGCCCAAGAACATAAGACAGGGGAGGGGCAGAGGGAGAGGGGGAAGCAGAGTCCCCGCTGAGCAGAGAGCCCGATGCGGGGCTGGATCCCAGGACCCTGGGACCATGACCTGAGCTGAAAGCAGATGCTTAACTGACTGAGCCACCCAGGCGCCCCAGGGAACGTTTTTATTCTCATGAAAAAGAGGTTCATGTGAACCTCAACAGTGGCCACCATGAGGTGGGACCCAGACTTCAGGAAGGGCACAAACCCATAAGCGAGGGGAGTTTCTCTTTGGAAAGGGGAGAGAGGGCAGGCACTAGGGAACAAGGACACCTTTCTCCTGAAGCCTCCAGCATCATCTGCTTCCTCGCCCACTTTTTAAAATTGTGGTAAAAAAAAAAAATTGTGGTAAAATAGGGACATCTGGGTGGCTCAGTGGGTCAGGTGTCTGACTCCTGATCTCAGCTCAGGTGTTGATCTCAGGGTCGTGAGTTTAAGCTCTCTCCAGTGTGGAGCCTACTTAAAAAACAAACGAACAAACAAACAAAAAAAAACCCAACAACTATGCTAAAATAAACACAACATAAAATTTTACCATCTTAACTATTTATTTATTTATTTTAATATTTTATGTATTTATTTGAGAGAGAGAGATCACAAGTAGGCAGAGAGGCAGGCGGAGAGAGAGGGGGAAGCAGGCCCCCCGCTGAGCAGAGAGTCCGATGCGGGGCTCGATCCCAGGACCCTGAGATCATGACCTTAGCTGAAGGCAGAGGCTTTAACCCACTGAGCCACCCAGGCGCCCCATCTTAACCATTTTTCAAAGTTTGTTTATTTAGGGGCGCCTGGGTAGTTCAGTCAGTGAAGTGTCTGCCTTCAGGTCTGGTCGTGATCCCAGGGTCCTGGGATCGAGTCCCCGAGATGGGTTCCCTGCTCAGTGGGGAGTCTGCTTCTCTCTCTCCCTCTGCCCCTCCCCTTGCTTGTGCTCTCTTTCTCTCTCTCTCTCCCTCTCTCTCTCTCTCCCAAATAAGTAATATCTTAAAAAATAAAAAGTCCATTTATTTGTTTTCAGTAATCTCTACACCCAACATGGAACTCAAACTCACGACCCTGAGATCAAGAGCCACACACTCTTTCGACTGAGCCAGCCAAGCGCCCCTCATCTCAGCCATTTTTAAGTGTACCGCTCAGTGGCACTAAGTACGTTCACGCTGTTGTGCAGCCATCCCCTCCTCATCTTGCAAAACTGAAACTCTGTCCCCATTAAACAGGAGTCCCCATTCCTTCCTCCCCTGGCCCCTGGCACCCACCATTCTGCTCTCCGTCTCTGTGAATGTGACTCCTCTTAGTAGACTCATCCATGTTTAGATATGCCAGGATTTCCTTCCTTTGGAAGCTGAAAAATATTCCAGTATGTGCCCTATTTTGTGACTTTTTCATCCATCAATGGACGCTTCCTCTTTTTGGCCATTGTGAATAAAACTATGAACATGGGTGTACAAATATCTCTTCAAGTCCCTGCTTTAAATTATTTTGTGTCTACCCACAAGGAGAATTGCTAGATCGCATGGCAATTCTATTTTTAATTTTAAGAGAGAATTCCATCTTTTTTCCACGGCGTCTGCACCACTTTGCATTCCTACCAACAGTGCTCAGGGATTCTGATGCCAATGTGCTCACCAACACTTGTTGTTTGCTTGTTTTATGACAGTAGCTAACCCGATGGGCATATGGTGCCATCTCACGGTGGTTTGGATTTGCGTTCCCATCTTACTAATGTTGAGGTCATCTCTCCACATGCTTATTGGCCGCTTGTTTATCTCCCTTGTACCTCCCGCACTTTTAAAATGAGGAGCTGGTGGGAGCTGGAGGGTCCTTAGGGGCTCCCCGTCCCATCTTCCCATGGTGGCTGGGCGTCACAGCTAGTCTGGGCTGCCCCGGGCCCTGGGATCTGGATGGTCCTGGTTGGAGTGACATCCTTCCACTTTGCAACCTCTGCTTAGCACGCCGACTTCTGCTTTAGACTGGAGCCAACGTGAGGGAAGCGATGGGCCCGCCCGTTGTGTCTCTGGCATCTACAACAAGCACCTGGTCCACAAGACACAGGCAGGAGCCACTTTTAAACAAGTCAGCCTGGGTGTGACCCCAGTCCTTCGGCGCCCTAGCCACAGGGCCACGATGAGAGTAAACCCCCCAGGGAAGACCATGCCTACCAATCGGCCTAGCAGCTCCATTTTCTGCTTCTTTATTCCTGTGATTATATTCCACAACACGTCCTAGGCCAACTTTCTCTCCTCTCTGTATCTGCTGTTCAGCCTCGAAAGTTCTGAAC
Organism: Potos flavus; assembly: GCA_028534135.1. Classification (NCBI taxonomy): domain Eukaryota; kingdom Metazoa; phylum Chordata; class Mammalia; order Carnivora; family Procyonidae; genus Potos; species Potos flavus. The sequence goes on along the minus strand of CM052883.1, from coordinate 168,784,370 downwards.
CCACGATGCCAGAAGAAACACTTCTTTGCAGCGCCTCAGAAGAGCCTGAGGTCACCTTGCGTCTTTTGTCCCCACGACATCTTCGTTCGCAACCGCCCCCCATCTCTCCCTCTACTGTGAGCCTCCCCTCCCCTCCCCTAGACCAGTGGTTTGACAACAACTGTGGGAAGACCTAGCTTGTGTCCTCTCCTTAACACCGGTTAGGAAGGTAGGACCCGGGAGCTGAGATAATCTGAGAAACACGCCCTCTCTCTCTTTCACCTTGCGCTTTTATCTTTGCATGTTTCTTCTCAGAGACTGGGCGTCTACCGGACTTGCCCCCACCACAGGGAGCACCAAGTGTGGTCGCCTCGAAGACTCAACTCTGGGTGTACTGCCGTTAAATTCGGCACAATCCAAGTGCCGCCTTCTTCCACCTTCATGTTCAGGAATTTCACTTAGAACTACTTTGTATGCATGGAAAATTTCTCCCAAACTCTAAGCCCTTAGAAACATCTCTTGGAGATGAACTGGGTGTAAGTTATCTTCATTTAAAAAACAATGGGACCCATACCTGCCTTGCAGGGCCACCAGAAAGATGACAATAAATCATGCATTTAGAGTATGTTAGTAATACCTCGATAAAAACTTCTTATGCAAATAGGATTTTGATCCTCTGACAAGAACAATCCCTGAAACTGAACAGCACACTACGTGTCATGAGGGTTCTTAAGCTTCCCCTCACCTGATCTCTGTAGCAGCCCCCCGAGGCAGTGGTTGGACCCCAGGAAGAGCGCTGAGGGCCGATCATCGTGAGGTCACACATCCTTCCACGCTGGGCCATGTCCATCAGTACAATTTTAAGTTCTTCGAGCTGGTGTCTGTCTTTTCCCAGACATCTTGAATGGTGAAGCCTGAAGGAGCCTTTCCAATTTATTTATAGCCAAAGGCATCCGGTGCTCTAGATCATCTCCCATTTCCTGCCATATCCCAGCTGAGCTGGTTTGGTTTGTCTGGGATTTTGTTCTGTTTTTCTTGCCCCTCCCCTCCTCCGCGTTCCGCCTCATCTTGGGCAATCACAGCTTCCCCCCAGAACCCCTGCCTGTCTGCTCACATCTCCCGGGGGGGGACACAGAGGACGACGCAGTTACTGACCTTCACGACAAAGCCACACAGCTTATCTTTTCTTGACAGAAAACAGGAAAATCCATTTGATCACATGGCATTCGTTGACAGTTTGGATTCCCGGGGGAATATTTTAGGACATACGAGGAAGATAAACCTTTCACATCAAGAGTCTACAATAGGGGCGCCTGGGGGGCTCAGTCGGTGGGGCGTCTGCTTTCGGCTCAGATCATGACCCCAGGGTCCTGGGATCGAGCCCCACAAATGGGCTCCCTGCTCAGCAGGGAGTCTGCTTCTCCCTCTCCCTCTGACCTTCACCCCGCCTCGTGCTCTCTCTCTCTCTTTCAAATAAATAATAAAATCTTAAAAAAAAAAAAAAAAAAAAAAGAGTCTACAGTAGATCGCTACTAGAAAGGAGCAAGGTGTTCCGGCCAGCTGCTTCCCTGGTGGAAAGGGCTGGAAATGGATCAGCTTTCCGGTCCTACAGTAAGTGCGGGCGGGCTGCGGCTGCAGTCAGGCGGACAAGACCTTGCATCTTTGCCCCTACGAAGGCTCCGCTATGCGTGTTCTCACCCTCTTTCTTTTCCCCTTCCCTTCCCCGATGTGCATGAAGAATCTTTCCCATTCCAGTCTGGCTCTTTCTTTCGATGTGTCCAGTGCCAGTGGATGCCATGGGAACAGCTACCCCAGGGGTCAGGGAGGCTGGCTGGGGCCTCCGCTGTGCGGACTGACCCATCTCTGAAGAAAGAACTACGCTCCCTCCCGCGGAAAGACCTCACGTCTGCACCGGGGCCAGCCTGCTCTGCGCGATTGCCCTGACGTCTGAAGGTCATCTCTGCAACCGGCCTACGCTTTTTTGAAGGCGTGGAAACATTCAGAGTTTTCTGCTGGAGACCCAAGCCGAGCCTGAGCTCTCCCTTCTGGGCTGTGGTGTCAACAGAGGCTGAATCTCGAAGGCTCTGTGCGGCTCGCTCTCTCGCCTCCCTGGAATGTTTTCTTGCATAACAATGACCAGGCCCCTAGAATTTCTGAAGGGTTTTGAGAATTCCAGAAAGCAGCCAAATGACTGAGAAGCAGGATAAACCCTAGATCAGCAACTTCAGAAAAACTAGGCAGCCGCTCCCAGAGCCCCTGAACGCCGGGCTCCCAGAGGGAAGAGGGGTTTTATTATATGTTTTCTTTTCAGACTCCCTCCTTCATTTGACCATGAAAGTAAATCAGCCAGAGTGTTTTCTGTTAAGTGAATAAAATAGGCTGACGTTAATAGCATGCGCTGATATTAAGCACTCTTTACCTACTAGATAGTGTTAGACACGTTTGTGGCCCCATCTTGCTCAGAGTAAGAGCCGAAAACTTCCACTGGACATAAAGACCTCACGTAACTGCCCCCCACCGAGGTCCCTCAGCGCTCTTCTCCTGTCCTGGCCCCTGGCCTTCCTCTCCAGCCCCTAGTCTCCTGGTCCTCTGACACGTCGGCCGCTCCTCCCCTGCACCTGTCTGTGCCCTACCTGGATGGCCCCTCCCACACTCTCCACGCCCAGAGCTCCCCCTCCAGGCCTCCTCAGGGATGCTTACTTCCTCCAGAGTCTTCTCCGGCCCCCGTGCCGAAAACCACCTCCTGCCCCAGCCTCGCCTCCGTCACCAACCCTAACTGGGAGTCCCCTGTCGCCTCTGTCATCACAGGACGCATCTGTGCGGTTGTACTCTTGGTTTGTTTTTGCCTCGTAGGATGGATGCCCAGGGAAGACGGGAGTTCATTCTGCTTGGGCTGCCTCCCCGCGCTTGAAACGGTTCTTGTCCAAAGGCGACACACAGATGGCCGTAGGTCCATGAAAAGATGCTCAACATCCCTCATCATCGGAGAAATGCAAATCAAACCACAATGGGATGCATAGGACGGCTACTATCAAAACAGCAGGAAATCAGTGTTGGGGAGGATGTGGAGGAACGGGAACCCCGGGCACTGTTTGCTGGTGGGCACGTAAAGTGGTGCAGCCACCACAGAAGATAGCCTGGCGGTCCCTCCAGGTTAGAAATAAAACTACCGTATGACCCGGCGATCTCACTTCCGGGTACATATTCCAAAGCATTGAAAGAAGGGCGTCCCAGAGATATTTGCACACCAATCATCACGACAGCAGTATTGACGGTAACCAAGGGAGGGGGGGCAGCCCAAACAGCCATTGACAGATGAAGGGATACACAAAATGTGTTCTATGTGCACAATGGAATATTATTCAGCCTTAAAAAGGAAGGCAATCCTGTCACACGCTGCCACATGGATGAAGCTTGGTGACATTAAGCTAAGTCACAAAAAGACAAATGATATATGATCCCATAATAAGGGGGGACCTAAGTAGCCAGAATTCACCCCCACTTTGGATTCCCAGAGTGATGCACGGACCACCTGGAAGGGTCCCTGGCCTCCTGGATGTGGGCGTGGACTCCGACAGCCACAGGTGGGCAGACTGTCCAGATGACCCTCGTGGCACTTCCAGGGAGAGCCAACCACTGTCCTATGCAGCTGTTCCGGGAGGACCCCGGCCGGAGAAGCGCTGCCCCAGGGAGCTGGCGGTCAGCAGCACAGTGCAGGAGCTCGTCTATAATCTGCGTTCTTAGGAGGCAGACATGCGCAGAAGCAAGCACGGCAGGCACAGGTGGGACCGAATCGTGAGGGCTTGGAGGTCCCGCCCAGGGTGGACTAGAGCAAAGTCACTCGATGTCTCTTGGAGCTGCTTCCAGAGCTCTCCAGAGAGAGCAGTCAGAATGTGGGGGCCCCAGTGACCCCATGCAGAACCGCGGAGGGTGACTTCAGGCCCTCCCTGGGCAGGCGGGGCATCGAAGCCCCAAGCGACCCACGGCATCGCCAAATGTTTGAGGCCACCAGTGAAATCAAGCACCTTCCCAGGAGCTCTACGGGTGTCTGCGGAGGCTCCTGCTAATTGCCCCACAAAGGCTGCCTTCTCCTGCCCCTTGGAGGGAGTCTAGCCCAGGTGTCCAAGGTGTCTTTGCTCTGAAAACATTCTAGGAGCAGAATGTCAGGACCTCCTGGGAGCAGTCGGGGAGGCCCCGCTAGGGACCCTTTCAGGCAGTTCCCAAAGCATTTCACAGATGGGCTTGCAGGCCCCTGGACAACCCCAAGAGGTGCTCGTGATTAACCCATAAGCCCTTGGTCCACTAGCAAATGGCTGGCAAGCAAGAGAGCCAAGAACCCAGCCAGGCCCTTCTGACGTGGAGTAGAACAGCATAGAAACGCAAATTCTTAGGCCCTGCTCCAGACCTACTGCATCAGACGCTCTCAGGCGGAGCCCCTGAGACCTGATTTAATCAACGGGCCCTCCGGGGGTTCTAACGTACTGTAAAGTGTGAGAGCTGCTGCCCCATCCCAGCCCCCGGCGGATTCTAAGGAGGCGATCCCGTCATCAGACGGGTGCTTGTACGAGCTCTCGGGGCAGGAAATGTGCTGGGGGGGGCACAGAGTGTTGCCCCAATGCGACGTGAAACCCTTCAGCAGCATTCACCGCTCACTGGAGCCTTCCTTTCCACTCTTTCTTTATCGAGGTGTGTGGGCCATCGTCTCTGACATTGACCTCGCGGCCTGGGCCAGGCTCCAGAACTTGCCAGAAGCCAGGACGGGGATGGGCAAACGCACTAGGCACCCCAAGTGTTTAGAAGCCGGAAGGGAGGTCACAGTGGGGCACGCCCGCTGTGGTGGGCCGGGTGCGAGGCACTCGGCCTCCAGCTGCCGGTGCGGGAGAGACACGCATCTTCCCTCACGGGGCTGCGTCTTGGGTGCGTGTGCAACCTCCCGGGGAGTTTAACGATCCTGACGACACAGGTTCTGCATTCTCCTTTAATTGGCCTGGGGGAAGTCTGGGCGACAGAACGTTTAAAGCCACCCCCAGTGACGGTGATGTCCCTCCAGAGTTAATAACCGCTGTCTGGGAGCCCGAAGTCCCAAACTTGGCTCTTGCGAAGGCTGGCCCTGCACCTGCAGCCTCTCGAGGCGCGGGGACTTGTGAGAAACGGGGCTCTGCGGCCCCGTCCCAGCCGCAGCCCCGCCCAGTGAGAACCTCCCTTTCCGGTGACTTGTGTGCACGAGGAGGTGGAGGGTCACCAGCAGGCAGCTCGGAAAACTGGGCTGCCTTTTCGAATCCGCTGGGGGCTTAAAGCCCAGCCTGAGGCCGGGCCCCTCTCGGACAATTAAATCAGACGGCAGGGTGGGAGCTGGAATTTCTAGCGGAGAAGTTCTCCAGGTGTTACTCATGGGTAGAAGCTTTCGAGAACCTCTGGTCTAGGATCCTTTTTCCCAAACTCGGGGCAGGGCCATGATTTGTGGGGCCCCTTACTAGTAGGGAAAAAAGTCGTGTTCAAGGTACCCAGGTATAAATTGTTTTCCTTTCTTCTGTAATCTCTCTCTCTCTCTCTCTCTCTCTCTCTCTCGGCCTGTCACGGTGTTTGTTCTTTGACATGTAATGTCACACTCCCTCAGGCACAGGGATACCGGCAGGGCGAGCGCGGGCACCCCGAGTCCTCCCCGCTCCCCGAGGTAAGAGAGGTTCTGATGTGGCCCAGCTGCCGGCTTCCCCCTCTGCCGGCCGCCCACGCAGGCTCCGAGCCCCGGCCAGGAGGGAGGACTCTGTCTTCCCTTCCCACTGCGCCTTCGCCGCAGCCCGCGGTGGACTCCCGGTTGGAGTGCTCTCTGTACCCGAGACGGAGCCTTCGCCAAGTCACCTGTCTGCTGTGATGTAGCACCGTCCCCCTGGGAGAGAGATGACCACCATCGAGCTCTCTCCTGCGACATTGCCAGACACAGGTGCCAACCCCGGCCCCACGGGGGTCGAGCCCAGGCCTCCACCAAGGGCAGAAGGGGACAGCAGAGCAAACGGTTTCCCCCAACAAGGCCAATGAAGCGGGGACAGTTCTGTCCCGGGCAGAAGGCTGCCACGGTTTGGGGCAGACAGGGGGCCAGGCAGGGCCTGGGGCACCCGGAGCCGTGAGCTGGGGGCCCACAACTCATTCTGGGGAAGCAGGGAAAGGACGGGGCCATACTCCCTGATCCCCTCAGATTTGACTTACAAGACACAAACTCAGAGAGAAAATGATTAGGGAGTGGAAGACAGCAACCCAGAGTATGAAAACCCAGGTGTGGGGCCCTTCCGAATGGTGTGCTCATCACACACCCACGAAGCCAGTCCTGGGGGTGGGGCGGACCATAAGAATCTCGTGAAGGTACTTGCTAAACGTTCGGATCTGTCTGACCACCCAGACCTGGACAGAATCTCGAGAATTCTCATGACAGCTGTATTTGGGATGCCCCGCCAGTATCCCTCTGCCGGTGCCTGCTCTCCCGCCGCGGGTGTAGCGTGAATTACCTCCTCCCTGTGTGTACTGACCCTGACCTCTACAGTCTGAGCAGACCAGGGACAGGCCCACGGCAAGGTCGGGCAACCTGTCATCTGGCCATTACCCCACAACGTAGCTTCACACACAAAGGACTAAACAGGGGACATGGTGGGTTCCCACTCCAACAGGATGCTTTTCCAGAAATGCCAACCGGATAGAGAAAGACACACGCAGAGAAATGCGCTGAGTCGTGGTGATGGTGTAGGGATGGGTTTACCCCGTCGTGAGGAAACCTCCCCCCGGGCTCTCGGTTCAGTTCAGCTGTAGGACCCTTAGAGCTACTGCTGGAGCCTAACACGATCCCGCCTCTCGGCAAGATGGCCCCGTGCTCCAGATCCCTGCCATTCTTACTTCCAAGGCTCTCCTTACCTCTTCCGGTGTGACCTAAAAGGGGCTCTCCATTGCAACCAGAAGGAAATCATTCCCATTTGACAGATGAGAAAACTGAGTTTCAGAGCGGTTCAGGGATGGGCCCAACATCCCAAAGGGAGACCGATGCCCAAACACGGCACCGTCCAGACAGCAACTTCTGGAACGCTGGTCTTCGGCGGGGAGCGCAAAAGGAGAGGCCAAGTAAGGAAGAGGGTACCGAGCTTTCTTGGTGAATCGTGTTCTGTACCTGAGGCCAGGAAGCAGGAAGCAGGTCGCTACCCCGGCTGCCCCCCCACAGGGGGCAATGCCTCAGCCCCGCGGGGCACTGGGGGAAACTTATAAGTCACCTGAGTCAAGGACAGGTCAACCTCCCCTGAGCTGCTGAGAAGGAATCTGCTTGTTCCTTTACGGTGATTGAAAGAGGGACAGGGCAGCCCGCAGGCTGAGACCGTAGGCGGGGACCCGGGCGTCGGCACCCCAGGCGGGCTGATGGGAGGGAGGTCCCTCCCCTCGCCACTCCGATTTTAAGGGTTGTCTGTGGTTCATGCACACAGACGCCCAGGATCTTTTCAGAATTATTCATTCCCCACCACTCTCCCCCTGGGGTCTGGCGGGCGTTGCTTGGTTCGATTTTTAATAGCATTGTTAGCAGTAAATGCTGTTGACCGGGCTTCGCTCCGCACGGGTGGGAAGTGATTAGTAGGATTTCGGACACGATGCCCTGAGGGCTTGTCTTAGGACAGGGTTTCTATCAGCTGCTGGAGTCTCCTGCCCCAGTGGGGAGAGCTAGTTCAAACGGAAGAGAAATCTTCGTCCCGTCCCACCTGTCATCTCTGCGAGATGCTGGCTTGCCCTAATAGCTCATGCCAGGCCGTGGGGCATCTGTTTGTAATTCTCCTTGACTGAACCTGTCTTAGAAATCAGATTACGTGGAATACGGCAGAGGTTCGCTCTTGTTCCAATAAACGGAAAGTACTCAGGCTACAAGGGATGACCTTTAAAAGAGCCAATGCCCTTGGGAAAATCAAGTTGCTGAATAAGGCCCCAAGGCCTTGAGAATTTGCCTTAAGGGGCCTTTGGGGATGAAGTGACAGTATTTTTTCTTGTCATAGGCTCCGATTTCTAGGACAGAGGTCAAAGGATATGACTAAGGGGACTGCTCACCACTTCTTACTTTCCATTTCCCTCGGCTAACTGAGTTTCCTGCTCAGGAGCAGGCCAGGGATGGTCGCAGAGGGCTGTAAGAAGAGCCTAACGTGGCCTCGCCCACCAGGGGGAAGGGCCCATGGGGCTCATCCCTGGAGCCCACCAGGTCAAGGACTTCCTGCAGAAGCCCAAGGGGAAAGTAGGTGGACGAGGCCAAGGCAGTCCTTACTCTTCCTTCAAGTACCACGTGCAAGACCCCCATCAAAGACGGAGGGTCTGTGAGCAGCGGGGCCTCCGTGCCCTGGTGGGTGGACACAAATATCTAGGGAATGGAACTGCTCTTTCCCATTTACCTGCCTGTCTCCTCTTGGCCGTGGCCTCCAGGACAGTGTGAGATAGGTGCTCAGTCAAGCACCTCCCCTTCCACCGCCCACTTCCCGGGTCTGGCCTATGGGAGCAAGCCGGCCAGCGTGGGGCGGAGTTTGCATGGGGGCTGCGGGCCATCCTGCGGAAAGGCTCACGGGGTGCCCTCCGCCAGGGACCGGACTAGCCTCCACTGGTAGGGCAGATAGGTGGGCTTCCCTACAGGTACCTATGGGTGGGAAGGGCCCAAAGAGCCTGCGGGAAGAGGCTTCCTTGCAAGGGGGAAGGAACCATGAAGAATGGGCTGGGTCAGGTAACCAAATCTTGCTGGTCAGGACGAGTAGGGATTCTGAGGACAGCATCCTTGGCTTAAACAACAGAAATAGTACGTTTCACAAGCTGCAATTCTAGAAGTCTAGAATCACGGCGTTGGGGGGGGGGGGGGGAGTTGGTTCCTTCCATAGGCTGTGAGGGAGAAGCTGTTTCAAGCTTCCCTCCTTGACTTGTAGGTATCTGTCTTCATATCCACCTCCCTCTGCATGTATGTCTCCGGGTCCAAATTTCCTTTTTTTACAAAGACACTGGACATATTGGAGTAAGAGCCCACCCTACTCCTGTCTGACCTCAGCTTAACTAATTACCTTTGCGATGACCATGTCTCTAAGTAAGGTCACATTCTGAGGTCGCGGAGGTCAGGACTTCAATGGAAGCACCCAGTAACACACTGGGACTCTGGCGCAACATAGTTGGCCTCACTCCTCACTGGGAAAGGATGCCTATCACACCGCTCCAGCCTCTAGAGCCTCCAGTGTCCCGGGAGTTCCGGAAACCATCAGGAGAGACCTCTGTACCCTGTGAAACTCGGAGGCCAGCACGGAGCAGGAAGCACCTGTCATGTCCTCTAAGTGGCTCCGACGGGTCCTGAGCCATGCAGGGAACTTGGTGCCAGCAACTGCAGGGAAAGCAGGGTGACAGCAGGACCACACCCACCACATCCCTCAGCCTGGAAGCCGGAAGTGTTTCGAGTGTATGTGGGTCTTCCGGAGCTGTCCAGCAGGTGGACAGATCTTTGCATGAGCAGAAAGGAGCCAACCACCGTGATACTTACGGCACACGCCTCCCTCTCTTACCGATTTCCAAAATAATAAAGCTGTTTTCTATCTTAATTCATCTTTGTAATCCTAGAAACCAGCCCAGCATCACAGCTTAATGTATTTGTGGAGGAAGAATGGGTAAACGGATGAGAGGCGTTTCAGACCTCTCAAAGGAAAATCAATTCATCAATTAATCATTCTATTAGACACTGTCTACCCATAGCTGGGCTGGGTGCTGTGAAGAGCACCCAGAAATAGATGACATGGTCCATTAGTTCAGTCATTGGCTCAGTAAACAATTTATTGAGTGCTTTCTCTCTGCCAAGAGCTCCGTGGATGCTCAGGTTATGAAGATGGCACTCAGATTAGCCATCCTGAAAAAAATCCCCAATAAAACTGGAGTGAGGCATTCCGTGCCATGCTGACCTGTGTGGTCCCAGAGGCCAGGCTCGAATTCAGCAAAGGAGAAACTGAGGCTGCCACTGAAACCCACCAAGTCTTCAGGAAAGGAGAGCCCTGTATTCTGCACCTGTCCAAGGAGGGGTTCGGGATGCGGGCACAAGAAACTGGATGGGAGTCACACAAGTTGTCGGATGGGGTGGCGAGGTCAAAGAAGGAGGCCATGTTTGCATTTTCACAGGAACAAGTATTGGAAAATCATGCAAAATAGGAGAAGAGTCAGTGGCATCTGATTCTACAGATCAGGGCTGGGGAAATCCTTCCCGTAAAGGACAAGATAGTAAATATTTTGGGCTTTGTAGGCCACGTGTGGTCCCTGTCCCAACTACTCAGCTCTGCTGTTGCAGGATGAGACGAGCCATAGAAATACATAAAGGAGTGAGCATGGCTGGGTTCCAATAAAACTTTATTTAGAGATGTTGAAATTTGATTTTGCATAATTCTCACATCATGGAATATTTTCTTCTTTTGTTTTATTTTCCAGCTGTTTTAGTAGGTTGGGGCTGCTTTAACAGAGCACCATTTCGGGTTGGGATGGCTTACAAACAATAGTAATGTATGTCTCACTCTTCCGAGACACCCGCACAGTGGGCGCAGGTACCTAGGGTCCCACCAGGCTCCTGTGCACATTCCGTGTCTGGTGAGACCCCACTTCCTGGCTCATAGATGGCTGTCTTCTCATTATGTCCTCACATGGCTCTCTGGGCTCTCTTTTTCTTCCTTTCAGTCTTGTTAAAATGTAGTTGACATATAACCTTGTATTAGTTTCAGGTAAACAATGTCACACATCGACATAGGTGTATATTGCAAAGTGGTTACACAGTAAGTTTAGCTAACACCTATCACTTCACCTAGTTAACAATTTTTTTTCTTGTGCTGAGAACTTTCAAGATCCACTTCCTTAGCAACCGTCCAGTAGACAATACAAAATTGTAACTAGAGTCACCATGCTGGACATTACATCCCCAGACTTGTTTATAATATAACTGGAATTTTGTGTCTTTTGAACACCTTCGTCCATCCCACCGACCCCATCCGCCACCACTAGTGACCACCATTCTAGTTCGTTTCTATGAGTTTGGGTTTTTCTTTTTAGCTTCACATATAAATGAGATCATACGGTATCTATCTTCTTCTGTCTGACTTACCTCACTTAGCATGATGCCCTCCGGATCGGTCCATATTATCGCTACAGACAGGATTGCCTTCTTCATGACTGCATAGTATTCCATCATGGGGGGCTCTCTTATAAGGGGCACTAATGCCATTCATGAGGCTCCACCCCCATAACCTAATCACCTCCCAAAGGCCCCGCCCCCAAGTACCATCACATCGGGGAATAGGTTCGACATACAAATTTTGGAGGGGACACAAACATTCAGTCTAGAGCACCAACCATTTAAAAACATAAAGCCCATTCTTAGCTTGTGGACCATGCAGAAACCGGGGGTCACCAGATTTAGCCCACGGGCCATAGTCTGCAACCACTGGCAAACATTGGTCTTTCTCAGGTTTCGGTGTGAAGCTGTAAACACTGACCAGTAGGGCTGAGGCGGGACCTGAGATGCTCAGTCTCTAACAAACCCTTCATGGCAGCCAGCACAGCCAGTGTCCCGCCTCCCTCCGAGAACCCCTGGGGTCGAGGCTCAAAGGGGCCGCAGGAGCATCTGCACAAGGTGCACGGGCCCTGAAGGAGCTGGGACTGCAGAGGGACAGTGGGCACTGTGGTTTCCTGTGCTGGGGAGGGACGGCCCCACCTTGAGCACCGGTGGAACATTCCGTAATGAGCACGTTTCCAGCCAAGCGTTGCCAGACGCATTAACGTTTGCCCAAACCCAAAAGGTGGTGTCTTTTCCTGATTTGAATGTGTTGCCTTTACCATGGACGGTATTTGGCCGTGTGAAATCGTAATTTATGACAAATATGTATTTGGTCTTCGTCCCTATTTCTGGCACAGAGCTCCTGAAACCCTTGGGATTTCCCAAGTGACGGGAGCATCAAGGTGTCTTTTGTCATGCTAGCGAAATGTCTTTTGGAAAGCACCTAGGGGTGGGGGCTGGTTGACAGAAGAACCAACTGTGCGATTCCAGACTCTGACCTCTGGGGAGGGGAGAGGGGCTGGAGGTCCAGTCAATCGCCAACGGCCAGTGATTTAATCAACCCTATGTAATGAAGCGTCCATAAAAACAAAACAAAGGGATGGGATTCACAGAGCTTCTGGGTTGATGAACACGGAGGTGCTGGGAGCATGGAAGTTTCATGCCCTTTCCCGGGTCTAGCCCTGTGAGTCTCCTCCATCCCGGCTGCTCCTGAGTGAGATCCTTTTATTTATTTTTGTTTAGAGATTTATTTATTTATTTATTTATTTGAGAGAGAAAGAGGGAGAGCGCATGGGGGGAGGGGCAGAGGTTGGGAATCTGCAAGCAGACTCCCTGCTGAGTACAGAGCCCGGAGGTGGGACTCGATCTCATGACCCATGAGATCATGACCCGAGCCGAAACCAGCCGACTGAGCCACCCAGGTGCCCCGAGTTATATCCTTTTATAATAAACTGGTGATCTAGTAAGTTCTGTGAACCACTCTAGCAAATTTAATGCAACCAGAGGACCAGATTATGGGAATCGCTGATTTATACTCAGTTAATCAGAAGCCCAGGCAGCGACCTAGGCTTGCAGCTGGTGACCGAAACCCGAGGCTGGGGTGTTGGAGCCTCTGACCTGCAGCGGGTAGAAACACAGGCCACAGTCTGAGCGCGCGCCTGGCCTCTGGGGTGGGCAGGTGTGCGGGATGGAGGCAGGTTTGTAAGACGGAGCCCTCAACCTGCTGGTGTCGGAATTGCCCGTGGGTGTGGGGAAGCCCCCCGCCTCACACACGCGGGAACTCGGTCTAGCAACCCACAGAGCTAAGTATCCAAAGAGCCCTCTTTATAGCAAATGCAGGCGACAACGTGCCACATGTCTTGGGGGGCTGGGGCGCGGCGAGGAGCATCGACCAGCAGCTCCGAAGACAGTTTTCCCGCTGAGGGTGGGGGAGGCGGCAGAGCCCAGGCCCCACTTTCCCATCACTATTTGCAAGTTTCCCTGAGCCGAGACAGCTGGCAAGCCAGCCCAAGTGTGAGGGCAGGACTGGAACCTTCCCCTGGGGGCGCGCCCCCCGAGCTCTCATCACGCATGCGCGTCAGAAATGAAGCCTAAAACATGTTGTCTTAGCAACAGCCAAGGTGGATAATTTGGCTCAATATATTTAATAGACATTTAGTAACAATGAAAGCCTGGGATAAAATAAACACTTGAAGTAGTGGAGAAACCAGCTTGCTGTTCTGGGCGCAGCAGGCCCAAATAACTAGTTTGTATTTTTAAAATAATATGAATAACAAATGTTTTTTGTAGAAGAATGAAAATACAGAAAAGCAAGACTACAGCTCGTTCTGAAGGGCTGTCCCCAGAGGCTGGGGGACAATGCCAGTAGCCTGCGTGGGCTCCAGGCCCTCCCTCCTCCACGCACTCCTGCCCCGCGCTCCAGTCTGGCCTTGGTGTGAGCCGGTGTGAGCCGGCGTGGCCGGTGTGAGCCGGCGTGGCCGGTGTGAGCCGGCGTGGCCGGTGTGAGCCGGCGTGGCCGGTGTGGACCTGGGTCTTCCGAACTTATGTCTCTTGTTTTTTTCGTAATTTGTTCCCATCTCCGGGTGCAATTTCTTCTGATTCCTTGGATGCCCTGCCCGAGACACCAGCCCCTCTCCACACGGAGGTCCAGCCGGTGGTCCTGCTCCCCTGTCTGACCCCGCCCACTGCACCCCGGAGGGGGGGGATTCGTGGAAGACCCCGCCCAAGGCCTTGTCCGGGAGAAGACAAGACGGCTGGTTTTCTTAGCTCTGGATGGAGTCAGCTCTAGAATTCTCAGAGCTCCCACTTGCATACATTCGAGCACTTAGATATGCATTTGGAGAAGAAACTACCCTTTACATGCTAATATCCCCCCAAGGGTCATGCCTGGGGGCTCTAGCGAGCTCATTGATTCCAATATGCAAAGGTCAGCGGGGCTGGGGCTGTGGGAGCCAGCTCCAACAGAGGCGGGAAGGAAGCTCACCGCCCTAAAAAGCCAGAGGGCAGTTCAAGGGCATTGACGCCTCGAAGGTGGCCAGGGCTCGCCGGGACCACCACACTCGGGCAGTGGTGGCCGCAGACGGAGGGATCTGTGCCTGCAGCTGCCTGGCCACAGATCTGTTAGCTAGCTGGTGATGAATTAAGGCAGGACTGCCCCCCTCTTCCCCTCTTCCCTCTCCCGTCGCCCATCTCCCGGCTGCACAGCCTGGGGTAGAATCCTCTCCCTCCCGCAGAGGAGGCCCAGAAAGTGGAAACGCAGAGGAGAAGTGCCTGGCGATGCGGGCTGAGCCTCTGCCCCCGGGGCGCCCCCTCGGCCACGGTTCAGTATCTGGGGTTTTCCTGCTCCGCGTCTGGGCGCTGCTCGGTCTCGGTATTTCCGCGGCTGTGGTCGAAGTGGCCAAAGAGCACGTCTTTATCAGAAGAGTGAACATGGAGAAGGAAAAACCGTCATTCTGATTGAGGGTCTTTGGAATTCAGTTAGAACCGACACGGGTCTGCGGAGCGCTCACCCTGAGCGCCAGATGCTGTCTGTCTGTGTGTCCGTCTGTCTGCGCCCAGCCCCTCCTGCGCGGCTCCCTTCCCCTGGGTTCCCCACAGACAGCATCTTCTGTTTGGGGCGCTGACGGTGACACCGCTCGGAAGCCGCGGGTGTCCACAGAGGAGGAAGTTCTTTCACATGCTCCCCGTTGCCAAGGCGACCACTTCCGTAGGATCCAAAACAGGACTAGCCCTCTCTCCCTCGCCTCTGTTTTCTGGTCAGATTTTTTCCTGCAGTGACATCTAGTGACCACAGGGGAAAAAAAACCCAATGATTTATGCCTGGCCTTGAGGGTAATTTTAGAGTAAGTAAGAAAGTGCGGGAGACCCGGCGGCGCCTGACACCCCGCGCGGGCCCCGGTCCCACCGCGGGGGCCCCTCCAGCCCCCCGGCGCCCGGGCGCTGCGCTCTGGGTCTACGGTGCGCGCTCAGGCGGCGCGGCGCGCGGCCCGGAACCGCCTCCGGACATCGCTTCCACCACACCGGCATTTTGAAAGGTGCTCCCGCCGCTCCTCAGCTTGTGGACGGCAACCTGGCATTGTCCATGCAGATATTTTTATTTTGTGACTCATTCTGGATCTCAGATTGCCTTTTTCTGACACTCAGCAGGAATCTGGACTTCCCCTTCTAGCTGCCAGTCCCTGCCCCTAAGGGGGGAGGCGGACAGGCCGGAAAGCCAAGGTCAAGGGGACAAATAGTCACATGACATGTACCAACGGCGGTGATGCAACCCTTTGCTGATCAGACCCCTCCAGTGACCTTGAGCAGGGACACGAGGCAGACAGAATCTTCCCCACAGGCCAGACGCCTCTTGTCCAGGAGGGACAGCCCAATCACCTCTCCTGGGGACCCAGGAGGCACAGATGAACAGCCCGGAATGAATTCAGGACTTGGAAGGCCCTTCTGTTTCTGGGGAGATCACGGGACACACTTCCCGGGATCAGCCCGGTTTCCATATTGTCCACCACGTGGGGGAGTCCACCAAGAGCCACTGTCCCTCATTCGTCCTGGAATTCTCGCCCTTTGCGGGATGACTCTGCAGCTGTCCCCTCGAGGGGTACACTCACTGGTTTTCCACACAAGAATCCAGATCTGTCTGGAGGTGGGAGCTACGGGGACACGGTAATGAATTAGGGGTAGAATCCGCAGGGACGGAGCAGCGAATGTTTTGGTGGGTGTGAGGAGGTTGTCAAGATATGTCGGTGATGGGTTGACTTCCGGGTTTCCAGCTTGCGTGAACCAGTGGGGCGTGGGGCTCTTTGCTGGACAGGAAGCCTGGGGAAGGAGCAGGTGGGAGGCAGGAAAAGAGAAGAGATGGATTTTGCCACATGAGCTTGAGGGGCCTAGGAAACGAAATGGAAATGCAAATGCCCCAAATGAAAATACCACATAGTCAACCGGACACATGATCCTGAAACTCCGAGAGAAGGAATGGACCAGAGATGCCAGTTTGGGAGTCGTTAGCATATAAATGGTTTTTGAAAGCCTCCTGCTAGTTATCTTGGTAACTTACTCAGGGGGCTTGACTTCGCGCCCCTGCGTCTATGGCAAGCCGCTGTCTGGGTCAGGCCCTAGCAGGGCAGACAGTGCTCAAAGTGGGATAGTAAGAGGAAGGTGTAACAAGGCGGCGGTCTGAATAATAGCCCCAAAGAGATCGGGTCCTAATCCCTGGAACCTGCCAGCGTTACCGTCTACGGCAAAGACTTTGCAGATTTGAATAAGGGCCTTGAAGTGGGGAGACTGCCCTAGATGGTCCTGGTGGCTCCTCAATGCAGTCCCCAGTGTCCTTGTAAGAGAGACGTGGAGGACCCTGCCCAAGGCCTTGTCCAGGAGAAGAAGACTGAGCCCTCAACCTGTGGAACCTGATGCCATCCCCTACACAGCGCGAAAACGGAGTCGACTAGCAGGACACACAGGCAGTGTCTGAGCATTGCTCGCTGTGCAGAAACTGCCCCCTCCCGCCACATCACGACCGGGTGCAGAATCCTCGGGTCGACGGACGCCCAAGCCAGAAACCATTCAACCCATTCCTAGAAATGTCTGCAGGTGGAATCCGGTAGCTCGCTGCAGAAAACCCTTGCTGGTTATGCTAGCCAACACCGATCCAACAAAAGAGGGAGGGCTAAAGGCAAGAAATTCGGTGTCTGAAAAGTTTCTCGAAAGACAGATTATGAACTCTGTGTGTGTGTGTGTGCACGTGTGTGCTTGGTTGTGTCTGTGCGTGTATGTGCATGTGTATGTATGTGTGTGTGTCTTTGTGTGTATGTCTATGTTTGTGTATGTTTTGGTGATCGGGGAGTAACACGTTCGTTTCCTCCCTTGTGCCTCCCCTGGTACATACGTGGTCCTTGGAGCGCTCGGTTGAGAAAGGATCCCAAACAAGATCAGAGGGAGTGGGGTGGGAGAAGCGTGCCGTGGGCACGGCGTGAAAAGAGCCGGCAAGCCAGCCACACATCCTGGAGCAAAACACAGAGGCAGGTTTGGGGAGAACTCAGCTCCCACGCCCCACCACCAGCCGGCTAACCCAAGGAGGGGGGCATGGCATACAGCTCTTAACTTCTATATTTATTGTTGATGAATGGATACATTGTACCAATTTGAAGGCCTAAGTTGGTTTATTGGATTTAATCCAAAAACAGAATTTGGATTCCTAATTAGTGGAAAGAGATCTTCTGGCTCTCTTATTGGAAGTTTAAATGGAGAGTTTATGTAAGGAAAGCTTTTGAAAATGCATTTGGAATCTTTTCCAGCTGTTCTCCGGGTGCATGGTCTCTATCCTCGTCTCAGATAAGTACGTCCCCAGGAGTCAGGGTGACCAAGGCTCTTACTTTCCTTTCTGGAGACTCAAATAACTCTCTGCTCAGATACTCTATAGTCAGAAACAAGGAATATGTGCAGATCTGTATTTAGAATCAAGGCCCAACTTGACCTCTGCAACAGGTACTCAGAATAACTATTTCCCCAGAATCATTCTTTCTAGAACATTCTAGAAAGTTCTCCCCTTTCCTCGAAGAAGACTAAGAAAGAATCAGAAGTCCACTTGGGAAGAGTGGAGAATTGAGATGTGGGTGTCAGTCACCATGGCTGAGGAAGGACTTGCCACGCAGCCCCCAAGAACTATGCAGGAAAGCAGGGAACTGTTTCACAGAAATATTTAAGAAAATGCCGATACTCATGAGTTTGCCTTCCTGAGAGCCACTCAGAGGCATACTGAGCCTTCGGTGGCTTGGACTGATGTGTAGGAGCAAATTGCTAAAGTCTCAGGAATTTTTTGAGCCAGTTGTTAAGCATAGCTGTTATAAATCAAAGCATATAAACTTAGAAATAAGCTGGATTTAAAAAGAAGTAATAAATATTCAAAACTCATCACTTCCTGTCTCTTTTACTAACCTCAGTGGTTTTCAGGCTATTTATGTCTATTATGTGTGTGGCAGAAATCCTATAGAACGGTGGTGGTTTCCGTGCCTTTCTTCCCAACTCCGAAGTCAGTGATGTCATGTTGATAGCTTGCCATTGGCCATGGCGGGACTGTTTTTACATCCTGGAAACCCGCAAATGCTCATCAGGGCTTTTTCCTCCCGGGAGCTGGTTGGTTAACATTGACCAGCTCACCACTGCTCAGAATCCTTGCTACCCAAGGGGAGCGAAGAAAGGGACAAGATGATATGAATCTTGCAGCCCAGGCAGGGGGAGGGTGCAGAAGAGAAAACACCCGTGCACACACACGTGCACGCACATGCACACGCTCCTTCCTCCGGCTGCAGGAAGCCCTTTGAGACAGATGACTCGCACTGGGCTTGTTCCTTGGCTGCAGTGGAGAAGTCATTACCGGGCACAGGGACGGGCTCTCAGGATGGCAGCCTGGGGAGCAGCTAGCACAGGTTCTTTCTCCCCGGAATTCCAAGCCCTCCATCTGCAGCGACCTCAGTCTGGCAGATGCCCGCCTGGCAGTGGGGACCGAGGATGGCGGGAACGGGCCAAAGCGGTGACGCACGGGCCTCCTGTCTGTGCCCCAGGGAAGCGCTCGCCAAGTGAGACCTTGATCTAGCATCGAGCCCGCGTGCTGAGCCGAGGACTATTTTTAGTTGCTAATGGGGACACAGCAGCCTGGGAAGAAAGCAGCGGCAGGAGCAATCCTCTAGAATGAAACGGGACGGAGCTTTGAGGTCGGCGGGCATGCGGCTTCAAATCCTGACATTTAAAGAACACACGGGGGCAGAGCCAGAGCAGAGCCCCAGCGGAGGAACCCCCAGGCCTTCGTGCAGTGGTGAGCCCCTCGGTCTGCCCGGTGATTTCAGAATGCAGGCAGGAAGGCAGGAAGCACACCGGAAGTGCTGAGCGTCAAAAGAGCAGGAGCTGGGAGGGCATTTGGCCTCTCTACCTGATCTGAATACTTAGTTATTCTTTGACCCGGCCGTTCCCTGTGTGGATCCCCTCACACAGATGCTGACAACGACAGCGACGACCTATGGGGTCCTCGTTAGGACAGCTCTGCAATTGTGGGAAGAATGCTTTACGGCTGTGGCTCTAAATGTCTATAATGTGTTTTTAATAGGCCAGAGAAAGTGAAAGTACGGGAGAGTGACAAAGCAGGTTTATATGCATAGAAGGTTCTGGAATGAAAAATACTTAACTGCCAGCAGTGGCTGCCTTTGGGATGGAAGATTAGAGCGACAGACTTTCCTGTCTATTGTGCGCATTTTTGTATCGTACATGTGTCTTCTTTATTTACAAAAACAGTAAAGAGCAAGAGACGGTAGCTGGTGTCCATTCACTTGTGTCTGGCCCAGGGAGGAGTCAGGCGGGACCTGGTGCTCCAACCCCCGGCACCCTTGGCCCAGATTCCCAGGCTCCGATGTCCAGGTAAATGACAGAGATGAAGACCCATCCACTCCCAGCTGAGCTTTCTCTCTCTTTTAAAACCTGGTCCCTGTCCCCCAGAAATTTTAAGTCTAATTTTTTAAAATAGGGTGCTGGCACAATTTACCAGCTCCAAGAGACAAACTGGCCAGACAGAGGAGGTTGGAGGGACGTTTTGCATTCCCGCTCCCCAGGGCAGGTGCGCAGTTCTGCACGGTGATGTGGGGGCTGCGCTCAGAAGATCCTGGTGCCGGCCAGGGAGGAGCAGAGCCGAGTCGAGGAGACTCCCGCCTTCTAAAGCCCTGCTCTCCACTTCCACACACGTTTCTCGCATAGTGAGGAGAGTATTAATTAAGTCGACATAGCTGATCTCCACCTACGTAAACCACTGCATCTAGAAACGTATCCAAACGTGGTGTAGGCTCGCCATCGTGGGGCAGAGGGAAGAGCATGCAGACACAAGGAAAGTAGCGAGAATCTGGGCTCCTGGGTGGCTCAGTGGGTTAAGCGTCTGCCTTCAGTTCAGGTCATGGTCCCAGGATCCTGGGATCGAGCCCCATGTCAGACTCCCTGCTCAGTGGGGAGCCTGCTTCTCCCTCTGACCCTTCCCCTCCCATGCTCACCCTCTCTCTCAAATAAACAAATAAAATATTAAAAAAAAAAAAAAAGGTAGTGAGAATCTAAGGATTGGAAGCATGGACTAAACCCAAAGTAAAAGTTTCATGCAAAAAAAAAAAAGTTTCACACATAGATGAACGAAACCCTATCCTCCTATGAGGCAGATCTTAATATCTAGTATCCTGTCTTCTGTCTTCGAGATTTAAAGGTTTGTGGGGTTTACAAGGGAGATTATGTCCTATTATATCTACCTAGTCCCCACTGATACACATATCTGGCTTATTTGTGGATGGCTCCGTGAAGTGAAATGGAATGTGTGACATGAGCAAAGCTTTCTAGAAAACAAAGTATGACTGGAAGGATTAGATAGCTGGGGATACTGAGAACGAAAACTTGGCAACAAGTATGGATGAGACTTTATCTAGGATCACGGGGGAGCATGAGCTCCAGATGGCAGACGGGAACAGCAGCTTTCCCTATTTACCTCCCCAGATCTCATTTAAACAACAAGAAATGCTTAAATAATAGAAGTAGGGGCGCCTGGGTGGCTCAGTCCGTTAAGCGGCTGCCTTCGACTCAGGTCATGATCCCGGGGTCCTGGGATCCAATCCAGCATCGGGCTCCCTGCTCAGCGGGGAGCCTGCTTCTCCCTCTGTCTCTCTCTCTGCCTACTTGTGATCTCTCTCTCTCTCTGTCAAATAAATAAATAAATAAAATCTTTAAAAATAAATAACAGAAGCATTTAAAATTTAGTGGTGAGTTTGTTTGTTTATTTATTAGCGGGGGGGGAGGGTTATTTGTTTTATTCTCTCAACTTGCGCGTTTGTTGAGAAACGGCCATATCGAAAGTTTAGAAGGAAGGGAGGAGGAGGAGGAGTTCCCAGCGATGCTGGAGGACTGGGACGGGAACCAATACGAGATGAGGAGATCTGGGAAATCTCTGAATGGTGCCCAGTAGACAGGACAGAAGTGGTGCAGGCTTGGTCAGAACCCACACGGCTCCCAGCCTGGGGGTGCTGCAGGAAGAGTGAAGAGACCGCTTCTTCGGGGACCACCCGAACTCGGGGAGCAGGCTGGGGCTGGGAGTTGGCAGCCAGGTTCCAGAAGAGCCCCAGGCCTCTGCTGCAGGCAGGTTTCCCACAGGTCTGCGGTCCTCGGGAGAACGTCAAGGCCGTAAAGGACTGAGGTCCTGTCCTGAGCAGTTTCCGGCCACCACGTCACCAGCACGGAGGGGTCAAGGGCCAGGGGCCTTCACACCGCAGAGAGAGCCCCTAACTCGGTGTTTCTTAAAGTGCCAAGCTTGGACCAGCAGCAGCGGCAGCATGCACTGGGAATGCAAATTATTAGAAATGCAAATTCTCAGGCCGCCTTAAACCCTCTATATCAGAAACACAGCCGGTGGGACCCGGCAGACATTTTAACACCCCTCACCCCCCGCCCGCAAGCAATTCCTATATTCACCCACATACTCTGCTCCCAGAGTAAATGCTCTCGTTCTCCACCGAAGAGAATCTCCAGCCCACTAGCTCCCTTTGTCATCCACCAGAACTACAGAGAATCCCCCCATGGGCCATACGCACCTTGCAGGCAAAGACAAGCCCACCCCTCAAACACGCAGCCAAACGTCTCATTCCGGGAATAACCATGACAAGAGAATTAAAAGAGTGGCCTTCATACTGTAAAGGATTCTCACAACAGCAGTCAATACCGATGAATCTAGATCTTCACTAGTAAGTACAAACCCACACGCAAGGAACAAGACATTGGAGGAAAGCCGCGTGCCAGAAGGTGGCAAGCACAGGAAACACACAGTTAACACAAGAAGGAGAGAAACAGAACAACAACAACAAAAAAGTAACAGTGATTATTTACCAAGTGAGAGGGTGTAAAATGTAGATTGGTTGCTTCTCTGATTTTTCTAACTGATCAGTTATTTTTGGAATATATTTTCAAAGATGAGGGAAAGAAAAGAAAGAAAGAGAAGTCCTTTAGAAGCCTGAATAATATCCCCGGAGAGTTTTGGGAACCAATACTACGTTCATTAAACAAGGACAGGCTGCTCTGAAAACAATCCATCGGACAAACATTTCTTGGAAATGGAAAACAATAAGCAACAAAAACTGCTAATATCGAAACCAGAACCACAGCAGAAGGACTGGATAATGAGACGGACAGCACTGAAAAACAAATCAGGGTTCTAGAACACAGATCATGAAGACGTTCACAAAGTTGTAATGTCAGGATAAAGGAGCTGAAAGACATTCGCAAGCCTGTCATCGGCAGTTACGGGCAGGGAGGGCTTTCATACCTTAGATGCTCCCTGGTCTTTGAAATCAGTTTAAAAAGAATTGTTTAATTGTTGTTTGAATGATCTACAAAGGGCATGGGATAGCTTGTCATTTTCTTTCATTTTATTTTATTTCATTTTTTTAGCTTGTCATTTTAGAAAAGCAGGAAGCCTCCATTGACATCAATGGAGCCCGTTTGTGAGGGTCGTACGTGTGTGTTTGTGTGCACACTGCCGTGTTTAAAGGATGTCCACCAACATGTGAGGAGCTCTTTTCTCTAAGTGAGGGAACCGTAGTCTGCATCTGCTTCAATAAGTAAGCATCATTATTTTGGTGGAGGAGCATATAATTTTTTAAAGATTTATTTATTTAAAAATTTTTTAAATATTAAAAATTTTAAAAATTTTAAAAATCAAAATCAAAATCAAAAATTAAGATTAAAATGTAAAGTTTTTAAATTTTTAAATTTTAAATTAATTTTTAATTTTTGAATTAAAATTTTTAATTAAATTTTTAACTTAAATTTAAATTTTTAAGTTTTTTATTTAAATTTTAAATTTTAATTTTAATTTAAAATTAAAAATAATTTAAAATTTTTAAAAAATTATTTAAAAAATTTTTAAAGATTTTATTTATTAGAGAGAGACAGTGTGTGTGCAAACAGGGGAAGGGACAGAGGCACGGGGAGAGAGAGACTCTCAAGCAGACTCTGCTCTGAGCACAGAGCCCAATGTGCGACTCGATCTCAGGACCCTGAGGTCACGGCCAGAGCTGAAATCAAGAGTCGGACGCCCAACTGACTGAGCGACCCAGGCGCCCCCCAGATAATTTTTAATTTTTTTTTTTTTTAAACAAAAGCACCGAATTATCCTGCAGCGCTGTCAGCGTTGGAGGCAATTCCGGGCCACAAGTCTGCACACTCCTTTGCAACTGGTCCGGGGACAGCAGAACCTTTTACCTTTTTGTTTCCTGGGACCCCTGCATTATCTTCAAGAAGGGAAACACCATCTTTTCTCTCGTCTGGCTTTCGCGGCTGAATTCCCACCGCTGGGGGTCCCTTCTTTCTGAGCTCTGTGGCCATCACCACGGCACCCGCTCCAGCGACAGGAAGTCTGTTCAGTCGTCCCTTGATCCCCGTCACAGAGATGACATACAGATTTTCGGCTCCTGTGTTGTCAGCACCGTTGATCACAGCTCCTACCGGAGGACTCGGGGAAATCCGGAATTTCGCACCAAAGGACCCACCACATCCTTGCTTTGATATCTCCAACGCCGGAATGGGACAGAACGGATATCATTCCTACGGTAAACTCTAAGTTTCCAGTTCGCAGATGACTGTGGGACATGAGCTCAGAGAGGAGTCGCTTCCGCCGTGGGGCTTGCCCGTGAGGGCTGAGTGCCGGCTTTTGGGTTGGGAGCTCATTGGGCTGAGGGACCTCGAGAAGGCGCTCCAGAGGCAGTTTGGTTGGGATGCCTCGTGTCCCTTGTGCCGGCTGGGAGGAGAGCTCATGGCAGGGTTCCGCTTCATCGGAAACCACAGCTCAGGGGCGCCTGGGTGGCTCAGTGGGTTAAGCCGCTGCCTTCGGCTCAGGTCATGATCTCAGGGTCCTGGGATCGAGCCCCGCATCGGGCTCTCTGCTCAGCG
>CM052883.1:168734949-168759878 GCA_028534135.1 Potos flavus | reverse complement strand
GTGATCTCTCTCTCTCTGTCAAATAAATAAATAAAATCTTTAAAAAAAAAAAAAAAGAAACCACAGCTCATGCACAAGCCAGGGCTAACTGTCGTTTGGGTTTTATTATGATTTTATGTCACCGGTCATCTCTTTGCCCTCTGTGACTCTGTTTCCAAAGAGTTACCAGCTATGTTATTGCTCCGTAACAAACCACCCCAAAACTTAGTGGCTTAAAAAAGCAATCATGTGTTATTTCTTTTTTTTTTTCTTTTTACAGATTCATTTATTTATTTTGGATAATGAGACAGAGAGAGAGAGCATGATAGAAAGGGCAGATGGCGAGGGAGAGAGAATCTCTAGCAGACTCTACACTGAGTGCGGAGCCTGACACCGGGCTCGATCTCACGGCCCTGAGATCATGACCTGAGCTAAAATCAAGAGTCAGACACTTAACCGACTCACCGCCCAGGTGCCCCCATCATGTGTCACTTACAGACCTGTGGCTTGTCTGGCCAGGCTCAGCTTGAGTGCACGTCTGCGAGCTGGCTGGAGGCTAGCTTGGTCTAGGAAGGTCTCAGCTAAGAAGACTCAGCTCCATTCCACGGGGAGCTCACTCTTCAGCTGGTTAGCCCAGGCTGGTTCTCACAGCAGAGGCAGGGGTCCAAGAGAAGGCAGAAGAGCATGAAACATCTTGCAGCCGAGGTTCAGACACTTCCGCCGCATTCATTGGCTAAAGCAACTCAAAAACCAGTCCGGATTCAAGGGCGGAGGAAATGTACACCGTCTCTGGAGGAAAAGAGGGCAAAGCCACATTGCAAAAGGCATGAGTATAGAAAAGAGTGGGAAAATGGGGTCATTTTTGCAATCAGTCTATTGAAAGTCAGTTATGTTACCTTGCTGGTGCTGGCGTGCCCTGCGGTCCCAGCAAGGGCTTGTAGAAACAGGCCATAAATAGTCACTCTAGGGGCCCATTTTGCAAACTGCATTTTGCCATCAAGGTAGCGTTCGGTGTATGCAAAGTGAAATCCTGACAGGTGTCCAGGAGTCCCCTCTCTGTCAGGTCTAGTACCCTTCCCTTTTTCTATCCCATCTGTCTTTTCTTTCCTTCCCTTCTCCCCAGGGAGCCTTGCTCAAAAGGCCACAGAGATTTCAAGTTCTTGGAATCATCCCAGGAGGGCAGCAACAAGCCCTTAAGCTCCCCCCAAGAATGGGCTTGCTACACCATTCGGCTTCTTCACACCAAGTATCTGCAGACAACACATTTTCCCCCTTGCTCATGCGGACCGCCTTTCATAAGATAACTTTATTGCTTTATTGCCCTAAATGACTTCGTCAGCCAAAGGTGAAGAGAGAAAGGAACAATAGAGGGAAGGAGGAAAAAAAACATTCCACCAGATTTACCATAAAAAAAAGAAAAATTGAGCTCTTTTTATCTGGGGATGAAAAGAAGGCAGATGACAGATGGGGGGACCTCTTTGGAAATGTTGAATCACTTCCGCAAAGACAGACATTCCGGCAAATTCTCCCAGTGTTAAGATTCCAGTCATGTTCATCGGTGGTCAGCTGCAGATGTGCCCTCTTCTTTCTGGAAAAGAAATAGCCAGCACAGCTTCCTCTTGAACGCCCCTGTCAGGGAAACAATGGCGCCCTTTGGTTCCGTTGGTTCTGCCCCCTAGCCAAATGATGACGTCGAGGCATCTGATTTTTCCCCCCTACATAAAAGAAGATTAATGGCTGAGACCACAAAAAGGACTATTGTTTTGCCAGCTTTGTTCAAATTGGTGGTTAAAATACTTTCTTTCACAAAATGCAACATTGCCCCAGAGGTAACAAAACGCCCTTCTACGATGTGCCTTCCCTGCTCTAAGACCACACACAAGGGCAGGAGCCTTGCCTACCATCAATGCCCCTGATTGTCCCGAGTCTAGATCCCCCACCCTTAGCCCCAGCTGCCAGGGAATCAGAACTTCATATGGAAGGGCCAAGGTGAAATGAACCTATTTGACCTGGGGTCAGAAAAAAATTCTATTTGTTAAATCCCAGGCTCCTTAAGGAGGCTAGAGCTTGAAACCTAGAGTATCAAGGCGGACCGGTGACCTACGCCTCTATCGGTTGGGTTTCACGCCCTTGTTTTAAAGAGCGATGAACGAAGAGGCCAGATTGTGATTCCCGTCCGTTATGACGTTACCTGCCACGGAGCCTCTGGCATTCTCCCAGCGGTGAGCAGAGCCCCCTCTCCATTCGGTAGAGTCCCTGGGTCTCGTAGCTGTTTACAGGACTTTGCCGAGGCTGGAGGACAGTGGGTCCCCGTGGGTGGCTGCCCCACACGGACGGCCAGCTGCTCCAGCATGAGCAATGACTTCTTCAGGCTGTCGGAACTCTTTGGTCCTTGGGCTGCTCCAAACATTCGTTCTGCAAAATGAATACAAGATGGGAATGTTCCACTTGTAAGTAGATTTGGCAAGGATATTACTGTTGATGCAAACAATGGTGGGAAAGACCACCCCTGGCCTTTAAAAATCCTTTGGTCCAAATCAATGAAAACCTTTCTATTCTGAAACTCGAGGTTTGAAGTTCGATGCCAGTGCTGTCCAGCGGTATTTTCCGGGCTGGTGGAAATATTCCCTGTCTCTGTTATCCTGGACGGTGGGCTCTAGTCCCATTTGGCAACTTAGCACTTTGCCAAGTAGGTACCGCAACGGAGGAACTGACTTTTCGCTTTTATTTAATTTTAACTAGCTTACATGTGGATAGCCATGTGTATCATCTAGACACCTTGCATAATTATGTAGTTCTCTTATAAAACGTAAAAGACACTTATATAACCAGCAAGTGGGCTCCCAGGTATTTGTGCAAGAGAAAGGAAACACGAACACACAGAGAAATGCATTCAAATGTTTGTAGCGGCTTTATTCATAATCTCCGGAAATTAGAGACAACGCCAATGTCTATCAACTGATGCGAGGAAAAACAAATTGTGATACATCCATACAGTGAAATACTACCCAGAGATAAAAAGGAACACATTTCTGATACACAGTAACTTACACTAAAGGAAAGAAGCCAGACTGTGCAGTTATATGATCTGTTTATCTGGAAAAGGCAAAGCTCCAGTGATGGAGAGCAGTCAGGGGTTGCCTGAGGGTGGAGGATAGGAGATGAGCGCCCAGGGAGACCCCCAAGAGGCACGGGGGTGCTCTCTAGGGATGCAAACAGCCTGTATCTTGAATGTAACTGACCACACACAGTGGTTGCAAAACTCACTGTGCTGTACACTTAAGATAGGTGAGTTTTATTGTGTGTAAGTGATATGCTGGTTTTAAAAAAACTCTCTACAGGGAGCACCTGGGCGGCTCAGTGGGTTAAAGCCTCTGCCTTCGGCTCAGGTCATGATCTCAGGGTCCTGGGATCGAGCCCCGCATCGGGCTCTCTGCTCAGCGGGGAGCCTGCTTCCCCCTCTCTCTCTGCCTGCCTCTCTGCCTACTTGTGATCTCTCTCTCTCTGTCAAATAAATAATAAATAAAAAAATAAAAAACTCTCTAGAGCTTTTCAAGTGAAAATTATGGAATTTATGTCCGATAGGTTCCTAGCTTCTCTACTGACCTACCTAGGCGTCTGCAGAAGATGGCACGGGGCAAGTCGCTGGTTGCTGCCTCAAGCCCAGCGGGGAACTTAAGGCTCGCGAGCTGTCTCCAGTCTGGATGTGAAAGGATGCACATGATTTTTTAAGGGACAGCTTAAATGCTCGAAGTCGAGCTTCCATGAACACGAGGGGGAGGTCACGCCAAACCCCAGGCATGACGCTTTCACTGGCCTGCTTCCTGCTCCGTGGAGACCCCAGCCCAGAGGCAGAGACTGGCACCCTGGCGGAACCCCGCATGCCAGCTGGACCACAGCACAGAGGCCAAGCCAGTGCCCAGAACACCCCTGCCTCTCCACGCTCTGCTGTGAAAACTCGCAGCACCCCGAAGCCAGACGGGCACTTTCATTACCCGGACTCTTCGAAAGCCATCTTAGAAAATGGATGTAAGAGAATAACAACCGAGACCTTGGAGAAAAAAGAGAGAGAGAGAGAGAGAAAGTAGAAAGTTAACACCTGATAAAAAAATTTGAAACTAAAAAAAAAAAACAAAAAACTAAAGTTGAAAAAAATTCCCAGAAAGCAAAGCAGAAAGAAAAGAGGTGAAATCAAGAGGAAAAAAGATGAGAACATGAGCATACTGGCCTGAAGGGACTATGGTCCAAATAATGTGAACTCCAAAGGGGAGACAGGAAGGGAGGCCGGGGGGTCGCCGCATTCTGGGACTGAGGGACCTGACTTCCCGCGTGGAAGGACGGCCAGCGCCCGGCCGCGTGGGTCCAGGGAGCCCCCATGAGCCACAGCGTCAGGACATTCCAGAACACCGTGGACAAAAAGAACCCCGTGCGGCTTTCTCACAGGGGATCCAGAACCAAACGCCTTCAGACTTGCCAAGAGCCATGCTGGGAGCAAAGCCCTTGAACCCCTGAGGAAAAGTGGTTTCCAACCTCAAATTCCCCCACCTTTCAGTCAGAGGAGAGAAAGAGACGTTTTCAGATATTAAAGATCTCAGAAAAATTATTTTCTGTCAGGGCGCGATG
This sequence comes from Potos flavus, assembly GCA_028534135.1. NCBI lineage: Eukaryota > Metazoa > Chordata > Mammalia > Carnivora > Procyonidae > Potos > Potos flavus. The sequence goes on along the minus strand of CM052883.1, from coordinate 168,755,276 downwards.
AAGATGTGCTCTGCTGACCTGAGGGAGGAAAGAAGGCACGAGAGGGTGTGAATCCAGGAAGGGGGTCCCCAGGAGAGGGAGAAGGGGGGATCCCAGGAGGCCAGCCATGTGGGGCCCAGAGAACAGCCTCAGGGGTAAGTTGAGGTTTGGGATGGCAGCACCAAAGCGGTGGCAGGAGAGGACGGCTGAGCTCTTCGGGGACTGGGGGTAAATGAGTGCTAACAAGGTCCCAAGCCAGGCAAACCCAAACCAAACCATCAGTAACCCAAGAAAAACAGAATGATGTAGAAAAGGAAGTGTTAGCATCGTGTGCTATAGGCTTAGCATGGCAGGAGTCAAGGCTCTCCAGAGAAACAATTAGGAGAAAAATATTATCCTTTGTGCGCCAATAAACACACAAACTTATTCACTTAAAGGAATGGGATTGTGTGGTTGTGGGGCCAGTGAGTCCAAAACCTGTAGAGCTCCGGCTAGAAGCTCGGGCAGGAGCTAGTGCTGCAGTCTGGAGGGAGAACATGTGCTACCTCAGGGGAACCTCAGGCTTGCTCTTAAGGCCTTTCACCTGATTAGACGAGGCCCACCCACATCTTTGAGAATTATCTCCTTTACTTAAAGGCAAGTGACTGTAGATGATGTTTACCATGATAGCAACACTTACAATAATGTTTGATTGGATAACTGGGTACCATGTTCTGGCCGAGTTGACACGAAACTCACCATCGCAGCTGGGAACTGCCTTTACGAAATTCTATTAATGCAAATACTAGGAGCTGATCTCGCTGAAGTTACTGCATCACCGCATTGAGCAGGTGGGAGGAGAGGACATGGTGCATGTGTGCTGTAAACAGACCCGTCAGTCCTCAACCACTGAGGAGAATCACCAGCTGACGACTGGGGCTCCCAGATCCCAAGGGCACAGTGTGATTTCAGACATGGCAGCGGATACCAAAAGAATCGGCTGCCGTTGGTGAGGAACGCTGTCCCCGGGAAGTAGGACATGGAGAGGCAGGGAAGGGGACCGTGTTGTTTATAATAGGACTTGTAGAACAGCTAGATTTTTCAAGCTGTGGGCATGTGAGACTTTGATCATATAAGGACTAAGTGAAAAAAAAAAAAAATGAACTGTAAGCCATGCCCTAGATCTTGCCCCAGTTCCTCTGGATCCTAGTGTTCATGAGTCCCCTCTGCCTCTCTCGGACAAGAGTGAGCCCCAGGTCTGGTGACCTCTCGAATGTTCTCGGGGTTTTACAGATCAGCAGGCACCGCCCTCTCCAGCACCCCAGGGCTCGCTCTCTCCTCCGAGCCCTGGCCCCGGCAATTCCTGATTGCTAGGGAGGCTCGCCCTCCAGCCGGATGCAAAAGGCCTGCTAGACACGCCTCTGTGCGGGTTTATCCCAGGGTCTCCCCTGGAGGCCCCGCTCCGGTGGGAAAGAGCAGGACCTCCTCGCGCTGGGGTGGGCCTTCCCACAACAAGGTTCTCCTTTCACTTCTCGTCCTTTCTCTCCAGGCTGCGACCAGTGGGGGCCAGGCATCCCCCATTCAGGTGTTGGAGGGGCCGGCGAGGCCACTGTGATGATGCCACTGTGCCCGTGGGCCTGACGGGCCACGGAGGCTCAGGAGGACAGTGACTCCGCTGGAGGAATTCGAGAGTGGGTCTTCCTGGATTCACCGTGAGCAACGTCAAGGCCCCCCAAGGATTGACCATTGATCCTGGAGACATTGTTCCATAAAAGGTCATGGAAACCTTTATTTCTGGAAACCTTCTATTAGAGTTGAATGTAAAACATTGTCATAAATGTGATCCGACACCATCACCAGGCTGCCCTACACATTTGATGGCGTCCCGGTCATTGCGGGGTCCCCGGGACCAGGCGCAATGCCTGACCCACAGCAGGTGGTCTAGAATTGGCTTCCCAAGAAGGCGCGCACAACACAAAGCGGGTTATTTCTCATTATGTCCTTCCAAGGAAGGTGACATCTGAGAAAAATAGGACTCCCAGTTGGCAGGACAAGAGTCCGAGCTGTGTTCAGTCCCCCCACGCCCCAGACACTAGGAACAGAGAGGTGAAGATCCTTTAAAATACAGCATGTGTGGGGACCCCTGGGGGGCTCAGCCCTCGAAGTGTCTGCCTTCCGCTCAGGTCATGATCTCAGGGTCCTGGACTCGAGCCCTGGGACAGGCTTCCTGCTGGGGGGGGGGGGTGTCTCCTTTCTCTGTGCCTTTGCCCCAACCTGTTGCTCACTCTCTCAAATAAATAAAAACTTTTAAAATAAATAAATAAAATATAGCACCTTTATACTCTCCTTGCCTGCCGGGAGCTGGAGAAAAATCAGTCAGGGAAAGAAATACTTGCGGTGCTTCGTGATGTGTGTAGGAGATCCCGAGTCTCCCCGGCCCAGGGAGGGGGAAACTCCATGGTGGGCTTTTCTCGGTGAGGCCAGAGGCAGGGACTTCCAAGAGAAAGGAGAGAAACGCAGGCGGCATCTGGCGGGGGCGGGGGGGGAGGGGGGGATAGGTGAGGTTTGGAAGGGCACGACAGGTGGGGGGTGGGGAGTGGCGCCAAGGTGGGGGCTCAAAGAGGAAGAGTCTGGAATCTGCGTGTACTTGACCACGTGACCAGGAAGCATAATGGGCTCATCTTTTAACCCAAACCGCCAGCCAGACCACCCCGAAGCTATGTCCCTAGTCGCTATCTGCAGGTGTCTGGAGAAGCCTGCTTACGACTCTAATTGAGCGTTATTTTGGTTCTAATTTAATTCATTCTATTTTAAGTTCCTGAACCACCTTAATCTTTTTTAAAGACCTATACGCAGCCTGAATCAAAATAAGGAACGAATTTGCCACCTTTTAGTTCAATGAGCAAGTGTAGCCAAGTCCCATATCATAAATTAGCCTAATAACTAGTAACTGCTTGTTATATATGGAATTTCTTTGGGACTTAAGCTAAACGTAAAGTGGAGCAAATTGCTTTAATTTACGAGACAGAGAAATGAACAGACCAGAGCTCATTTTTACGATTATTTTTCAGGAACGGCAAACTGGCCCCCCTCAACTCCAGGCCCGCATCCTAATCCCTGAAATCTAATCTCTGATTGCCTTACTTGACCCTTTGGACTCAGAGGATATGATGAAGCGAAGGATCTTGAGATGGGAAGATCTTTCTGGATTATCTGGGTGGGCTTAAGGCAATCACAAGGGATTTTATGAGAGGGAGGAAGTAGGTCAGGGTCTGATGTAGGAAGAGAGGTGCTTGAAGATAGAGTGCGGGGCCTGGAGCCCGAGGAAGCCGGCCGCCTCTCGGGCAGGAGAAGGCAAGGACAGATACTGCCTAGAGCCCCCAGAAGGCGAGCAGCTCTGCCGACACCCTGATTTTAGCCCAGTGAGACCCATGTGCAGACTTCTGACCTCCAGAACTGTAAGGTAATACATTTGCGTTATTTTAGGCCACTGAATTTGCGGTAATATATTACAGCAGCAATAGGAAACTGCTTTGGGCCCATAGACCATTAGTATTAAAATATTAATAAACCTAAAAATTTAGAAGTCTCTGAACTAATCCTGAACTTCGCCTTAAGGTAGACCGAGGTTCCTCTCCGGCCCAAGTAGCTGGTGTATTATCTGGACTGCAAGGTGCGAGAACATTCCGTACGAGACTGGTCACCGTCTTAGTGAAGGGATGTGGCTTCCACAGAGGGCCTTCTGTTCAGCTCTTTCCTGGAGCTGCGACGTGGGAGGGACCCAGGGCTCGGGGGACCCACTAGTGTCGGAGGTCCTCGGAGTCGGGTCAAGCCTGGTGCTCCCTGCTCCTCTCCTGAGCCCAGCCCACCCTTTGCAGATTCGCAGGCTCTGGGGATCAGGACACAGACGTCTTTGGGGAGCTGGTACCCTGTTTACCGTAGGACTCCAGTGCCAGTTGTAAATAACTTTAATTCACTTAAAAAAATGTTCTATCTGGTCTCTTTATTTCCCTGTCTCCCATTTTAGAACAATTTATTCTAGTTTATGTTTAGCTTTAGTCCCAAAGAAATTCAAGATGCGACTAACGATGACTAGTTATTAAGCTAATTTTTCATTTGAGATTTGCAGGAATTGGAGACTTTGTGGAGGCGTGAACACGCTTTCAGCGGGAAGGCGAGGACGCCAGACCTGGGGGTTCCCGGAGGGAGGAACAGACATGGGAGACCTTTCTCTGCAGAGTGATCACTCCGAGCAGACCTCAAGCCTTCGAGAAAACCCTGGGCAAGGAAGGCCTCCTGCCTATACTCCTGGGATTTCTGGAGCTCAGGGCACATATTATCCACCATGGAGCCGTGGCCTTGGAAGTTTCTGTGCCTGGGAGGCTCGGGGAGTGTTTTTTAAGACCGGTGTTTGGAAAAAGCAGGACTCCTTGTGAGACAGGGAACCTGAAGAACTCCATAAACATTTGCTTTTTGCTCCTTTCCCTGATTCTGTTCTTGTGAGGACCTGCACCCCTCACCCCCATTTCGCGCATGCCTCAAATGCCAACAGCATGTACTCCTTGCAAGGGACAAGGAGGTTATGATTTTTCTAGAACAGTAACATCTAAGGAAGGACCAGGTGGGAATGATCGGAGGAAGCCAGCCTATGCGTATTCCAGACCACCGGTGCCAGACATCTCGATGCCAAGACCCTGGGCTCCGGGAATGACACCTGGGCCCTCGTCCTTGTTCTAACCACTTCCAGGACGCCGAGGTTCCACGTACACCGGATCGGCATCCTCAGTAAAAGCCCCCAGACTCCAAAGTCGAGACTCATGCTCCTTTCCTCTCCGAGTCTCCCAGATGTGCCATCTGTATCTCTCTCAATAAACTCTGCTCCTCAGTAAACTCTGCTTTCACCTCCTGCTGGCTCACATTTGATTCCCATCCTGCATGAAGCCAAGGACCCTCTTGGCTTGTCCTGCGGGACCCTCTCTGGGTGCGCACCCGGCCTGCCTTGCGTCGCACACAGACATTCCTTCTCCTTACCAGATCCTGGAGGTGGGGTTCCTGTTTCTTGATTGTTTCTTGATCTGGTTCTTTGTCTAAGCTGGAGCCACAGGCAGTGGGAGGGTCTGTCCGGAGAAGACAATAAGGGGAGGGGATGGCATTGTCTGAAGTACTTGGCAAAGAATAATAAAACCAACTAAAAGCCAGTCTGGTTTTTATTGTCTGGATGTGCGGGCAGTTCTAAGCAGCGTCAGCATTGACCACACTCCTACGGGAACCGGAATCTATTTTTGGTTGTAAGTTGCATACAGCTGCTACTATCACTGTCTCAGTAATAGACAGAAAGCTACAAATTGCACATTAATAACATTGTATTGCACATGTAAGTTACCTCGGAGAAGCCCTGGATTTGGTCCCTGACTCTGGAACTGAGCATATCCTCCTTCACCCCGAGACACAAAGCAAACGGAGAGGCGACCGGGAAGAACCAGGCTCTGGCTATGCCCCTTCTCTCCTGCTTATTTTAGTTCCTACCAGCAGCTCTGTGCTGAATTTGAATATTCTGAAAATGAAACGTATTCTCTTGTCATTGCTTATTTCAAAACTAAACAGTAGATCAAGAAGATAGAATGTACAAAAGCAGTGTGATTTAGCAGCTGCCTGAACTGTGCCTTTTGTAGACGCTCCAGTTTTATTAAAACCTGCTTATTGGTTACTGGACAATTATTGACATAAACTATTATATCAGACTGTCGCAGACATCTACTGCTAAGAGAATAGATCTTAAAAGTTCTCATCACAAGAAAAAACTTTGTAACGAGGCGAGGTGGTGGGTGGTAAGTTACTGTGTAATCATTTTGCAACATACACATATACCAAATCATGAGACGGTTCAGCCAAAACTCATATGGTGTTAAATGTCAATTGAGCCTCAATAAAACTGGAAAAAATAATAAGGTAAAAAAATAAATATTCTACCCGACCATAACCACAGGATCGAAGTCTAAACCGTTATGTAGATTTTAGAACCACTGAAAAAAAAGAAGTGTGCTTATTTTCCCTTTTTCGTACCGCAATATTTATCTTATTTTTATGATTTATTTTTACTGGTATGATTATATCTATGTAATTAGAAACAAGAACACTTTCACCAGTTATGTTTCTTTTCTGGTCATTATTACTGTTTGTTTCATTTTGAGACAGGAAAACTGAAGGGATTCCGTAAAAAAAAAGCCTTTTTTTTTTTTTTCCCTTTGCTCCTCTTCCGGCTTCTATTCTTGGAAGCACCTGCACCCTCACGCACTCTGCACGAGGCTTGTAATGCAAATAGCATCTGTGCTCCCTGTAAAGGACAAAGAGATAATTGTATCTTTGGAGGTTTCCAGCACAGCAGCTAAAGGCTAAGGAGAAACCGGGCTGGGTCGTCATAAACATTCTCCAACACCCCTGGCTTCAGGGAATGAGTGACTTATGGAGGACTCCTGAACTCTGTCCTTGTTCTGACCAGTTTCTAGATGCCTAAGAGGACACGTGCACCAGAGCACAATCTCCAATAAAAACCCCAGACCCCAAGCAAAGATGAGACTCATGCTCTTTTCCTTTCTGAGTCTGCCAAATGCCCTGTCCACATCTCTCTCTCTCTCTCTGAATCTTCAACAAACTCTGCTTTCACATCCTGCTGGCTCATGTTTGATTTCCATACTGCATAAAGCCAAGGACCCTTTTGGCTAGTCTTGTAGGACCCCGTCTCTGGGTCCTCGGACAGACCCTGCCTACCTGCATCAATTTCATAATTATTATGAAAAATAATTTTGTTGTAAAAAAAAAAAAGGGAGGTGTTGAAATGCAAACTGCTCTGGTGGTCAAACATGCGGGGTCCTCCCTGGGACTGCCCTACGTCAGTGTCCCTCAGGGTGCCTGTGACCCTCGAGGTTAGACCCCTTATGCCCTGCCGTGGGTGGGTGCATGTTGGCTACAGGGAGAAACCGCTCTGAAAACCCCAGCTCCTCATGGGTCCGCTCAAGAAACAGAGCATCTGATGGAACTCGCAGAGGTTGTCCTACTACCTAGCGGCCTCCGGGCTCCTGGCTCCCACTGCTCCTTGAATTTGGGGCTATTCTCTTTACAAGGGTGGGATTACCTGAGGGGGAAAGGGCACTGAGTGCCACTCCCCTTGACCTCAGGCTCAAAAAAACAATGAATCCTCCTCCAGGAGGGGTGGGCGTGGGGTGTTGGACTGGCCCTAATGGGACGGATTAAAGGAAATGACCCCAAGGTCCTTCCTGTGGGACACCCCTGACTCTACATCCTCCTTTTTTCTAGGAACTATCATTATCTGGACACAGAGGGAAGATCTACTCCGCTGCTGAAGGGAGCCGGGAGCTATGGGACAGCTCCCACGCCGGGCTGATTCATGACTTTGTACGACTCTGGGATTACTTGGTAATGTTTGAGCAGGGAAAGATTCAGGAAAGCTTGGATCCATTTCGGAAGTGCCAGCGGGGGCCATTATGGTCTGGGCATAAATGTCACTGTGGCCTCATCTCTATTCCAGGCTGGCGAAGCTTGCAGCGAAGAGTGGGTCACAAATTGGGAAGCCAACCCCTGGGGGAGACGGGATCCCAGTAACGTCAGCCTCCCCAGGACTGAGCTGCTTAGAGGAACTGATGAATTTAGGCATTTGCAGGCCACTTCTAGAGAAACTGCTGTGTCCAAGTGCTACAGGATTTTTGTCCCTTAGTGCCCACGGTTCTCCGTCACCCTGCTTCCAAGAAGGAAGAGGTAGACCAGACAAAGAGTGGTGGGCAGCAAAGCGAAGTTCATTGAGCAAGAGTACAGAACTCTCGGGGAGGGGAGCCGAGGAGGGTGCCCCTGGAGTTTCTAAGTTTAGGGGTTTTGATGAGCTCTTTTGCAGAACTGTCTTAAGCAGTCAGGGTGTGCTGAGTCCTGCCAATCAGAGCTTTGGTCACGTATCTGTCTACCTATTAGGTAAATGTCAACGAACTGATGGTCTTTTTTTGCTGACAACTGGGGGCTTAGATCTTAAGTGCCCCTTGCCCGTGATATTGACAAATGCTTTGTGGTTAATTGTCTTATTTTAGGATGTTTCTCAGAAGTCATTGCTACAAAGCAGAATGTCAGTGCGGTCCTGTCCAAGCTGCAACACAGAAGATCAGTGCTGTTTGATCTTAGCTGTCCTGACTTCGTATTTCCTTGTTGGGGACCCTGGCCCTGACTCCCTAACTGTCCAACTCACTCCTGACACAAGCACTGACTGGGCTATATTTAAGCTGTAAACATGCTTGCTTTTCAAAAGAGACGCAAACATTTTGGATCCATCTAGACTGTATCCAGGAGGGTGTGGCAGCAAGAGGGCTTCCTGGTGACAGGTTTTGAGAGATCAGAAACAGAGGAGGTGCAAGGGGGAGAAGAGGAAAAAAAGAGTAAGCCTGACCCAGGGAAAGTGCATGCTGAAAATCTAACAAGCGGACATAGACCCGTGGTTGCAGAGTCCCAGGAGAGCGGAAGAGGAAGAAGCTGCTGAAATGCACCCCAAAAGCACAACCTGGGCTGAACCCCACATTGCCAGGACAAAGGTGGAGGCAGCGCTGCACCCCAGTCTCCCCGGGGGTGCCGGTCTGCTGTGGTGCCAGCCAACAGTCCCCCCCTCCCTTTATCATCCCTCTGGCTCCCCACGGCCCCTGCTATGGTCTCAGTCCCCGTCCTCCCCACAGTGACCCCTCCCCAAACAAAAATTGTGCCGCTTCACGGCATCTCCCAGCAGCGAGGGCCTCCCTGCTCCCGCCCCTGGGGCTCCCTCCTGGATGTCTCCGACCCCGTGGACTCAGGGAGCAGAAGGGCAGAGCTGATGGGGGCCAGGGGAGGAAGGAGGTGCTCTCAGCAGGTGAATTGTGGGGGCCTTTCAGCGGCTCTGGCAAAGCTGCAGGTGGAGAAGAGGAAGGCCCCCAACAGTTTGTCAAGCATGCTTTGAATTTAATGCATAGCAGAAAAGGACGATTAATGAACGTAATTGGAAATAAGTGTCCTGTAATCACCCTAGGCAGTAATGAGGGAAACAAATACTGAGCGAAATTTAAACTCCTGATGAATATGACAGATAATGAGATAGTTTGTCAAAAGATTCTGGTTTTGGGTGCCTAGGTGGCTCAGATGGTTAAGACACTGCCTTCAGGTCATGGTTCAGGTCATGGTCCCAGAGTCCTGGGATCGAGTCCCATATCGGGCTTCCCCTGCTCTGTGAGGAGCCTGCTTCTCCCTCTGCCTCTGTCTCTGCCCCTGCTTGTGCTCTCTCTCTCTGTGTCAAATAAATAAAATCTTAAAAAAAAAAAGATTCTGGTTTTGCTCACTTAAAACACTCTTTAACGTTGTTAAAAGCCTGAAGGAACAAAACAAAATAGACCATATCTCTTAAAAGAAAAAAAATACTTAGGGCACCACCCCCCCCCCACCCTCGCTCCCCCCCTCCCCCTGCCAGGCCTGGACTTCCCCAGGCCCATGCTGACCTTTGACCCTGACGTACCACCTGTCACTCTGAGCTCTGGAATCTTCCAGGGACCTGGGCTCCCCAGAGACTCCCTCAGAGGGAAATTTCAGTTGTGGAAAGAGAAAAGACAGAAAGGAAGAACATAAGTCATATGGGCTCCAGGGGAAATAAGGGAGTCCATAAAAGTCACTCTGTGCTTTGTTTTGGGTTCCTGGCGGGGCAGGAAGCTGCTTGGAGCAATTCACGACTTTAATATAGAAAGCAGTGACGAAGTTTTCTTTCCATGCTTGGGAAATCGCTTTATTACCGGTAACCAATCAGCAACCCAAACACACTGACTTCTGCTGAGGAGAATTCACCAAGTGTGAATTCCTAGGCCCCCTTGAGCCCCGGGGAAATCACGAGCATGTGCTCTGATTTGGCTTCAGAACTTTTAAAACACCAGTCCTGATGCTGCATGAAAAAAACCAACTGCCCTCAGTCTTTACACAAAATAAATGTGTAAGTAAAAGGCTTACCAGACCCACATCCCCTCAGACTCTTGGTACAACAGCTCATATCTGTGAATCTCACTGAGGGAGGGTATTTTGCTGTAGAAAGAACACAAGTGTCATCCTAGTCCTAATGATCTTTAGCTTTGCCACCATGGAAACAGATTCCGTTTTTCAAGATGGCCGCAACAGTGTCCCCATTCCGCAGGCTCTCCTGTGGTGTGACCATGTCATGCTCCATCAAGAGGGGGAGCTAAGTCCCCTCTTCCGGAATCCAGGCTGGTCTTGGTGACTGGTTGGCCAATGGAAGGTGGTGGAAATGATGCTCTGGAATTTCTGAGGATCTTCTGGAAGACGTGCCCCTTCTGCCCAGGGCTCCTATGAGGCGCACTGCTAGTCGTGTCTCTCTAAGAATCTGGCATCCGTGCTGCCGGAGAGGCTCATGTGAGCCCTTGGGCCAGGGTCCAGCCAGGCTCCCAGGGCACAACCAGCACCAATGGTGGCCGTGGGAGGGCGCCATCTTGACCGCCAGCCCAGCGGGCCTCCAGATGGCAGCAACCCCAGGATATAGCCCCAAAATATAGCCACTCGGCTGAGCCACTAGGTTTGAGCAAACAGATGATGGGAACAGAGACCATGGGCTAGCCCCTCAGCTTTTTGGATCCTGTTTTTGCATCTGTTTAAAAGAGAAAGAAGATGGTCTTTTGGGGTAGCTGATCCGTAAGGCTTTTGTAAAGATCAAATAGAAGTGTTTTGAGATCTGAAAAGTACTGTAAGTTATTACTGTTTTTGTTTATTGCTTCTTCCTTTCCCTACTTTTAATTTTATTAGTACTTCTTATTTTTTTTTCCATTTAAGAAATTTCCCCTCTGGTTACAAGAATAACACAAACTTGCCATAAAAATGTGTCAAGTAGACAGAAGCTGCAGGAAGATATAATCCTTTCACAGAGCTAGAACTACTGTTACCTTTTCAGAATATTGGCCATCAATCTTTTTTAATACATATTCTAATATTCACATGAATAATATGCAGTAGATGCCCTTTTCTCTAACAGAGTTACAATGATTAATCGGTGGGTTAACCAAAAAACTAAAAGGAAGAAGTCATAAAAAAAATACATGTATAATTTAAATATTTTACTTTAATTTAAAAACCTATCATAAATAAAAACAGACAATGTTTTCATATGATGTCTTGGCTCTGACTGGAGTTTTAAGTCATCTTTCCTGCATAAACTGTACCCAGGATGCATTTTTTAGGATGAATGGTTTTGTTTTCTCTGAAGTCAAGTGTGTCCTTAAAGATACCCACAAAAAATCTAAGTGTAGAATCCTCCTAGATGTTCCTCTTTTCCCTCCCAACCTTTACAATGATCTCACTAACACCTCATCACTGAATTCCATATGCATTTTTAAGTAAATTGCTTTTATTTTCCTTTCTGAAGGATTCTTCGATTTCCTAGGAACATGGTTTGGGTAGTCATATTTCATTTGTTTTCCCTGGTCATCATATTTCATCTGTTTGTTGTAATTAAGCATACATAAATTGCTTAATTACAATAACAAATACAATAAGCAATAAAAAATTTGGCAACAAATAACATGCACTGGTCAAATTTAATTAGAGCTGAATAGCACAATTATTGAACTTGAAATCTACTCCCAACATTAGAGAAAACACTTTGCTTTCAGGCCGATAAAATATCCACCAAAACATGTTTCAGACAAAAAGGCTTCTTTTGTCTAAAAAAGAAGTCTTCATAAATTCTCTAATAGAATATATTTTGAAATAATTAACAAAACCTAAAAAATCCTAAAAAATGTGATTGCAAACTAAAAAAACCTAAAAAATGTGATTGCAAACTAAACAAAATTTTCAAAATAAAGATCAGATTTCAAGGTAAGCATCCTTAAAATAATGAAATACTTAGAACCCAATAATAATGAAAACAACAAATGAAATGAAATGTGGGCTAACACGTTTTGGAAAACAGAGAGATCAGTACTTATAGAAAAATGGATAAATGCATTTATTACAAAATAGGAAAGATTGCAAACAAACAAGTTAAGCATTGTACCTGGAAAGTTGAAAAAGAACATCAGATCAAACACAGATCAACAGGGTGGGGAATAATAGAGATAATGCCAGATGTCTATAACAAAGGCAAGGCCAGAAATAGGAGAATAAAAATAGAGATAATGAGTAACAAATAGTTGATTTTATGAAAAGAAAAATGAGAGAAGCCACTAGCAAGAGTAATTAAGATAAAAGATTAAAAAGTGCAAATAAACTCTACAGAGACAGTGGATAGATGGGAAACCACAGATTTTAAACTAAGGGAATATTATGAACAACTACATTCTAATAAACTTTAAGAGGTAAATTTCTGGGAAAATGTAGAATGTGAAATTAGATGCGAGAAGCAATAGAAAACTTGAATAGAAGAACAAAAACGTAAAAACTTGAAACGGTCATTAAAGACCATTCTCTCCCCAACTAGGCCCTAGGTTCAGCTGGCCAGTTAACCAGGCTTTCAAGGAACAGAAAATTTCTATTTTATATAAGTTATTCCAGAAAATGGAAAGCTAAATTAAAAAAAGTTAAATTAATTTTATCCTGATGTGTAACTTTTGTTCTAAAATTGGATAAGGTAGTGCCGAAAACAGTATTTTGTGGTCCTATTCACTTCTGGACAATCATGCAAAAGTCTCAAGTAATATACTCATCAACATAAACTAAGATATTTGTAAAGTTATATTCTGATCCAGTGAGGTTTGTCTGAGCACTGCAAGGATAGTTTAATATCAGAAAAATCAGGGGCGCCTGGGTGGCTCATTCAGTTAAGTGTATGACTCTTGACTTTGACTTAGGTCATGATCTCAAGGTCATGAGATCGAGCCCCGCCTTGGGTTCCTCGCTCAGCACGGAGTCTGCTTGTCCCTCCCCCTCTTCTCCCCCCACCCCTCATAAGCACACATGCTACTTCTCTCTCAAATAAATTAATAAATTAAATCTGAAAAAAAAAAAGGAAAAATCAAAGGATGTAGTTTACCACATTATCAGCACAATGAGACAGCCCTTAGAATTATTTATCTCTGCAGAGTCAGAAGCTCTTTTTTATAAAATGAAACTTGTGATCGCAACACTTACAACACCTGTTTATGATTGGTCGTCTCGGCAAATCAGGAAATGCAGTGGACTCAGCAAATCAAGAAAAGCTTCAGCCAAAGTCCCACTTAAGGAAAACACTTTAGACACATTGGCTTTAAAAATACAGATTAGAGTAAGGGTGTCCGGTACGGCTTAAAGAAATGCTAGTGGTCTTGACCTGTAAGACAAGTATAAAAAGTAAGTAGCATTGAATTAGAAGGGTTGATATAAAATTACATTGTTTGCAGATGATATTGACGTAGGAAAGACGCTGGGGTCTGGAGTGGATGGCCAAGAAAGAATTCTTGAGACATCTTTGAAACAAAAAGGTGGTTTTATTAAAACAAGGGGACAGGACCCTGGGGGCAGAAAGAGCTGCCCCCGGGGTCCTGAGGAGTGGCCCATTACAAATTTTCAAGTTGGGAGCAAGTTAGGGACGGCATACGTCTCTAGGGAACTTTGGAAGCAAATTTTCTAGGACCTTGAGGGGTCTGGCTACTGTTAGGAAAAGGTCTTTTATTACTATCTAATAAAACCTGAGTCATGAGACCCTTCAGATGTATATTGGTGGGTCATATGCTTGGGGGATGATTGCCAACATGTATCTTGGGGGGTTTAAAGATAAAGGAAGTTTCCAAAGGAATTTTTATATGTTAAAGTAGACTTACAGGGTCCCAGCGGTTCGGCTAAGATTGACTTTTGCCCTCGGCAAAGTGCTAACATCAGGAAGCTGAGCTCCTAGAGGAATGTGACTCTGCCTGTTTCAAGGACTTGTCAGTGGGCTTTCAGAAGTAAGGACATTTAATTGTTCTTTTCCCTTTGTTTCCCACATTGGTACAGTCCTATTGACAAAGATGCTGTCCTTGACCAAACTTCTCAGGCTCCCCTGACACCTTTTCTGGACCTTGGTCTATTAGAACTACAAACTCTCATCACAAATGGTCTCATGTCTGCCTCCCAGCCTCTGGGGAGGGGAGGAGCCTTACTTAAAGTCTTTTTTTTCTTTTTAAAGATTTATTTACTTATTTGTCGAGAGAGAGAGACAGAGAGCGCGCGAGCATGAACAGGAGAGCCGCAGGCAGAGAGAGAAGCAGGCTTCCGCTTCCCGCTGAGCAAGGAGCCGATGTGGGACTCGATCCCAGGACCCTGGGATCATGATCTGAGCCAAAGGTGGATGATTAACCGACTGAGCCACCCAGGCATCCCAGAGCCTTACTTAATAAGAGCCAGTTAGTAGACACAGATGGCCTAATCTCATTGACCAACCCCCTACCTATGCTTTGGAATTGTCTACTTCCCGTCCTTCTCCTTCCTCCTCCTCCTCCCTTTGAAATAGAGTCACCTCTGCACACATCAGAGATGAGCTTGGTTCTACACTGAAAACTCGCCTCTCAGCGGTAGTCTAAATAAAATCTAGATTGCTATTTCTAACAAAAGTCTGGGGAATAATTTCTCTATGACTCTCTCTCTCTCTAAAACAAACTATTTAGAAATAATGACTTTAGGAAGGTTTCTAGACTCCAAAACAAATTATAAAAACTCAATGACATAACTATACCAAAGACTTTCCTTCTACATGGGAACCCTACGAAAGAAAGAGTTTTAAAGCATATATAAGAAAATTGAAACCAAAAAGGGGAGACTGTTCGTTGGAAGAGATTACATCCCTTTACAAACAACAACACATCAATTCTCCCCCAATTTTTCTGTAAATTCCAAGAAATTGCATTCAAATTTTCAGAGACTTTTTCCCCCCAGTTTTAACCATCTTCCTCATTTAATAATACATTTCCGACATATGGAAGACTAGAAATTGGCCATAGTGAAGGGAACCTTGACAGCCATGTCCTACCAAGTTAGTGCAAAGACACAGTAATGTGGCAGACGTGGTGTGGGCTGTGGGCAGAGCGTGGCTGATGGGACACAGAGATCTCTTGCCCTGTAAACTGAGAACCTGATGTATTACAAAGGCGGTTTCCGTGGGGAAAGACAGATGATTTAGCAGGGAGCGCTGGGATAACTGGCCCGTCATGTAGAGGAAAGCAAGAGTGGATCGCACATAAGAGCAGACATAAAGGCACGCCCTAGATGGACGGAAGCCCTAAACGTAGAAGGAGAAATTATAAAGTCAACTCAGGGAGAACCCCTGAGTCCAGACAAGATGGAATAATAATGGGGAACAGATTTACCCCCCTCCCCACCTTAGAGAACCAAAAACTAAACAGAATATGTGAAACAGTAGTTTGAACACTGGCAAACAGGAGACAGAGAAGAGCAGTCACATACGGGGTGACCCCAAGTTCACCCAGCCTATTGCCTGGACATGGTGAGACTCAGGCTAAGCCCCAAATCTCTGACACCTCTGAGCCCGGAGACTCTTAGGTATTTACCCAAGAAGAATAGGAATCCTTCCACACACGAACTTACAAGACTCATAAACAAAGTCGAGAATTATTATTTATAATAACACGAATTGAAAGTTATAAAATATTATACCTTATTTATAATAATCCAACAATGTGAGACAACACAAAAATGTCCAACGCTAAGTGATGGGATAAACAAATTGCAGAATGGGTGATGGAACACCACTCAGTAATTCGAAGAGGAAGAAGAAACTGACCTATGACACTGTGAATGAATCTCAGCATAGTTAGGCTGAATGAAAGAAGCCAGACCTAAAAAAAGTACATACTTCTGCTGCCATTTATAGAAAATTCTAGAAAATTCAAAATTATCTGTGGTGACAAAAAACAGATCAGTGATTTCTAAGGATGGGGGTGGGAGACAAAGGGATGGATTACAAAGGGTTGTAAGAAAATTTGGGGGAGTGGTAGATAGGTTCATTATCTTCATTGTGATTATTTAATACATGTGTATATATTGCTAAATTTATCAGTTTGTGCATTTTAAATATGTGCAGTTTATTATACATCAATTACACCTCATTAAACCTATTTAGAAAAAGCAAAGAGGCAAGATGGAATCTGGACCTAGGCAAAGAAAGCCAAAATAGTATACATATCAGAGGAAAAATTATGATTTGATTATATCCAAATTAATGATTTATGTTCACTGAAGTACCACGTAGACAATGTCAACAGGCAGATGAGACATTGGTTAAAGATTTTTGCAACATATATGATTGGTACGGGAACAATATCATGAAATTAAAATCTTGTTTATTCTGTGAATCAACAAGAAGGCAGAAAGCCCAACAGGAGAATGGGTGTAAATAGAAAACAGCTAATTCATACACGGGGAAATCCCCTCCCTTCCTCTCTACCTCCTTCTCAAAAAAAAAAAAAAAGCAAAAAACAACAACAAAAACACCCCAAATTGAACTTAAATAGGATAAAAATCCAATTCCTCAATCACACTAGTCACATTTCACGTGCTTCCTAGCCACCTGTGGCCAATGGCTTCAGTGGTCACAGCTCAGATGCTGAGCATTCCCGTCCCCGCAGAAATTCTCTGGATAGTGCTGGTTTGGAAGCTTCATCATTTGCCTTTTTCATATAGGTCTGTATTCCACCTACAAGTTACTTGATTTTTTGTATACAGTGTAAGGGAGGGGTCACTATGCATTGTTCCAGTTGTGTAGATAGACAACTGACCAAGCACCAGTAAGACAAAAACCGTTTCATCCATCCAGTCGTGTATCGTGACAACTTTATCGTAAGTCAAGCGTCCACATATGTGTGGGTCCCTTACTGGGCTCTCTACTTTGTTAGTTTCGTCTATGTTTGTTTGCTGCAGTTTGGTCTGTTGTCTCATTTTCTACTTATACTCCATGATCTTAATTCCTGTAATTTTATGATAAGTATCAATAACCAGGAGAGTGTATTTCTCAACTTTATTATTCCCCTTCGAGATTATCTGTATTATTTTTTGGCCATTTGCATTTCCATAAAACTTGCAGCGACCTTGTCGATGTGCACAACAATGACCTGCCGATCTTTTGCCTGGGCTTGCATTCAATCTGTAGGTTTATTTCAGTAGACCTGACCTCTTCACACATTGGATCTTCCAATCCACTAACACGTTTATAGTATTATGTGGAGACACCTTGCAAATCTTTTGGTAGATATAGTTCCGTGTTGTTAAAGAAACAAAATTCACCTGAGTGAATTTAAAGATCTAATCAGCTTTATCCAATGATTTATGAATCAGGCAGCATCCTATCTAGCAAGTAGGAAGGAAGTGATGCATTAAATAGAAGGATTTTATAGGCAGAAAATAGGAAGAACAATTAACGAGAGAAAAGAAAAGATTGCTTCGGACCAGGTCACCTTTCCTTAGGGGGGAGGGGAAGGGGTCTTTTTAGGTGGATCACCTCATCTTCTTTTGGGGGGTGGAGAGGGCCCATGTGACTTATCTCATTAGCACTGGTCAGAAAATTCCTGACTGACCAGTTAAGACTATATTTCTGGGGGAGATTAAAACTACAGTTGGGTATTAAGCCCTGATTTGGTATCTTGGTCCAAGTGACTCCATTTTGGGCATGTGGTTTCTTTTTAACAGTGTACTTTATATTTTGATGCTATTGTAAATTGCATCATTTTTAATATTTCACATTGAACAGGGACACCTGGCTGGTTCAGTCTGTTAAGCATCTGCCTTCGGCTCAGGTCATGATCCTGGGGTCCTGGGATCGAGTCCCCCATCAGGCTCTTTGCTTGGCAGGGAGCCTGCTTCTCCCTCTGCCGGCTGCTCCCCCGCTTGTGCTCTCTCTCTCTAACAAATAAATAAATAAAATCTTAAAAAAAAATTTCACATTGAACAAATTTGTTAGTTTTTTCGAAGAACCAATTTTTGACTGTTGAGCCTTTTTATTGCTTGATTATGATTTTATTTCTTTTTGGTTTTATGTCTATTATTTCCTGTCTCCAAGTTACTTTTCCAACTTATTGAGATAGAAATATACACTATTGATTTTTTTTTAATCTTTCTTCTTTCCTAATATATGTATTTTAGGTTATAAAGTTCCCTTGAAACATGGCTTCATTTGCAATCCATAAATTGTTTTGTGTTTGGATCAAACAGTTTTAATGAGGGGTTTTGGGGGAGGGTCGAAGGGCTGGGAAGTCGATGAGATCAGAAGTCTTCAGCTGTGCGAGGGTATCCCCGGGCTCACAGTCACAGAAAGCAATCACATGTTTTATATGTAATTTTTTCTTCCATCTTAGTTAAGAACGTTTCCTACTTCTTCCCTGAGCCATGCGTTAAATAGAAAAATAATGTTCGGGGCGCCTGGGTGGCTCAGTTGGTTAAGCGTCTAACTCTTGGTTTCAGCTCAGGTCATGATCTCAGGATTGAGGGTTGGAGCCCCAAGCTGGGCTCCACGTTGGGCACAGAGCCTGCTTGAGATTCTCTCTTTTCCCTCCCCCTCCGCTCCCCCCGCGACCCCCCTCCCCATCACCGTGCATGTGGGCATGCTCTCTCTCTCTAAAAAAAAAGAAAGAAAAGAAAAGAAAAATAGTACTCAATTTTCTTAAATTGGGATTTTCTAGTTATCCTTTTGTTTGCAGTTTTTGTCCGAAATCCCCTGTAGCCAGAGCATAGTCCTGTCTAATCCAATCCCGTGAAATGGGTCGAGATACGTTTTATGGTTCAGCGTGCGGTCAGTTTAGATAAATGTTCCCTTGCACTTGAGAAAATGAATATTTGGCAGCGTGGCTGGAGTGATATACATATTAACAAACAAATTGATTTATTAGTTTTCATATATAAATTAGGTCATTTGTTAATTGCATTGTTCACTTCCTCTATATCCTTAGTGAATTTTTAGTCCGCCTTTCCTATTTTTTATTAAAAGAGGCAGGGAAAACCTCTACTATCATGGATTTATGTATTTCTCCTTTCAGGCTGGTCTACTTTTGCTTTATATATGCTGAGACTGTATTAATTAATAAGATGTCTATACATTTAAAATCCTTGTGTTATCCTGGACAAGGGACCGTTTTATCAGTATGAAATATTCCTCTCTTTCTCTGATAATGCTTCTTGCCTTAAACGTTCTATGTTTCAAAACAATATAAACAATTTTTGGTTAATGTTTGCCATATATAAATATATTTATTAGTTTCGAAAGGTAAAAACATCATTAATACATGAAATTTGGGGAGATAAAAATGTCTTTCAAAAGATATCCTTTTTCATTTGCATAACACTGTGAAAGAATTGCAAAACCATACAAGGATATGTAAAGAACAGCGGAGGAAATCCAGTCCGTCATGAAATAACGTTGTGTGGAGAAAGATGGCAATCAGACTTACGCTGTATACATTTTGTAATGTATACAAGTGTTGAATCACAATGTTGTACACCCGAAGCTAATATAATATTGCATGTCAATTCTACTCTAGTAGGAAGATAAATTAATTTAAATAAACAAATTGCAAGACTATCTACAACATCGTAAGTAGGGAGGAAAATAAAGCACAAGAACATATTTCAAAAACTTGGGACCGAAGGAGATGAAATGATTAGTTTCGGGGTGAAAAGTCCGGAAATAAACAGACTAGATTTTCCTCCTTGGTCCTTTTCCAATATGCCCATGGATTCAGGGAAAGGAAGAGTCCACTTGTTATAGCTGGTTTATTTCCACCAGGGGGAAGTATAGTATTGCAGATAAAGTAACATAATTTACCAAGGAGGGTCCTGAAATAGCCGGGACTCAGAATGTCGTGTTTGCTGGTTTTGCTAAGAGAATATAGGGAGACCATATGATAATTGACTTTCTCCACTTGACTTATTTCACTCAGCATAATCTCCTCCAGTCCCATCCATGTTGATACAAAAGTTGAGTATTCATCCTTTCTGATGGAGGCATAATATTCCATTGTATATATGGACCACATCTTCTTTATCCATTCGTCTGTTGAAGGGAATCTTGGCTCTTTCCACAGTTTGGCGGTTGTGGCCATTGCTGCTGTGAACATTGGGGTCCATGTGGCCCTTCTTTTCACTGCATCTGTATCTTTGGGGTAAATACCCAGTAGTGTAATTGCAGGGTCATAGGGTAGCTCTATTTTTAATTTCTTCAGGAATCTCCACACTGTTTTCCAAAGTGGCTGCACTGACTTGCATTCCCAACTTGTGGAGCATAAGGAATAACAGGGAGGACATTGTGAGAAGGAAAGGAAGGGTGAATTGGGGGAAATCGGAGGGGGAGGCGAACCATGAGAGACTGTGGACTCTGAGCAACAAACTGAAGGTTATGGACG
>CM052883.1:168700369-168734449 GCA_028534135.1 Potos flavus | reverse complement strand
GAGTTGATTTAAACAATTTAGAACTAACCTAGCACTGGTCTACAAGGCACCATAGAGAAAGCACCAACATTAAAGGCTGAGCTAGTTAGTGCTACAGGAGATCTAAGGGATGAGGGGATAAAGCTCCCGAATGTGGGAGACAGACTCCAGAGTCTGGGCTAATCACCAGGCAAGTCAGAAACGGGAGCGGCTGCAAGTTGGGTGGGGGGGGTGGGGATGAGGGGCAGGCCTGGGGGAGCAGGGAGCCAGCAGGGAGGTCGTGAGCCTCCGGCAGGACCACAGTTTCACTGTTGGGAGCAGGACTGGAGAGGTGGGTGCGAATATGGATGACCTTGAAGGCCAGGCCAAGGAGGAAGGATGTGGCCAGACGTGGCTGGGAAGAAGTAGGGTCTAGCAGGGGTGCGGGCGGGCTAGGACTGTGCACACCATTTCTGAGTCTCACTCGGAGAGCCAGGCTCAGTCAACACTTTCTTATGCTCGCATCTGATCAAATAAGTCTCAACGACGGACAGGTCATGAAGGCTCGTTTAGCTGACTTTCTCTGCCTTGTGAGACCCGAGTATGTCTCAGCACCCACGTGGCCCAGTCCCACCACCGGTGGTGTCCTCCAAGGACGCCAGCCACAGTGTGTCTGGGAAAGAGCGTGCGAGGTCACAAATGCCCCACACTCCGTCACTTCCTTTCTTCTTTTCTGTTCACTCTCCCTCTCTACAAACCCCAACACTTCTCAGACACCCACCCCAGCTGCCTTTCTGCTCCTCCTCCCTCCTGCCTTCGTCAGCTCCTTAAGAGTCAGCTTGGTCTTTCCGCTTTCTCTTAGCTTCCCTCTTTGAGCGTCCCCAGCTTCTCCACAACCAATGGGACGTTGGATCTGGCTGGAGGCAAGCACGTCATCTACCCTGCAGCTGACACTGTTCACATTTTTCATCGCCCTTCCTGGATTCTATGTTTTAAATGTAAAGCATCACCTATCTCAACACTCCTTTTATTTTCCCAGCACTATCCCTAATCTTTTGCAGTGGCCTCTCCTAAAATACACTAATGTTTCAGCTTCCTTCGTCACCCATATCACTGCGACTTGTTTTAGGGGCGTGGATTTTCTCCTGTACCTTTCGGCACCGGTGTCACCACTGGATGGCTCAGACGGCATTCCAACGGGAAATGACAACAACACGAAAATTACAAAAGTCCAGATTCAAATGAACAGCAATGTGGTCCATGCAATTTTTTAAAAGGATGGCTAGGATTGCTGTTGACAGTTAAAGTGTCCCTACTGTATGACGATAGACTGAAGACAAGCTAGAATTCATTCTGCTTGCCAGCTTTGGAATTACAGAGTGCAATTCTCAGTGATTTTTTTTTATTTAAATTTCATTTTTTTTTACATTTGGGGAAGATTGCTCTCACTTGGAGTGGGATTTCTATCCCTCTTTTCTATATCCTTTGTTTTCGCTTCACATAATTTGAACACCAAAAGAGCACTGCATAGACGGCTTGGCCTTTGTAGCATAAAGGGGGTGGTGGAAGCCGGTCAGGATGTGCTGGAGAAGATCTAAAAAAATTTGGAATCTGATCCCAGTGATGACCCACAACACTTGGGGCTGGGTGGAGGGATGGGCTCTGCCCAGGTCATGGGGAACCAAGAGAAGGGCCAGCGAGGAGTGCTGAGTAGACATTGCAGCTGAAGTCCAAAGGCCGTCTGGAGGCAGAATTCCTTCATCTTCAGGGGATCTCTGTGTTTTTGCTTAAAGCCTTCAACTGATTGGATGAGGCCCACCCACATTATAGAGAGAAATCTGCTCTACTGAAAGTCTGCTGATTTAAATATTAATCACATCCAAAAAGAACCTTCAGAACAACATTTAGATGAGTGTTTGAGCAAACATCTGGGTACCATAACTGAGCCAAGTTGACATATGGAATTAACCATCACACCAAGCAAGTCACTTTTTGGTACTTTTTAATTTCGTGAGTCACATATTCGCTTTCTGAATGTTCACAGCTTTCTCTTTGGGAGGACATGAGTAAAGAACTGTGGGAAGGATCAAGAGGGTCAGGGCACTTTAAGATGAGCCTGCCCTCAGCCATGGCCTGCTGGTACGTTTCCCAGATTTCTAGTTCAAAAGACTATAAAGGACCCATTTGCATTTTTATCCTGCAAACCATAAAATCTCTGCCACCTCCAGAGAATAAAAGGCCAGTCTCGGTTTTATTAAGATCACAAATCTATGCTGGCGGCTTCGGCTGAAATGGTAGCTTCACCGTGAAATGCCTTTCTGTTTCGGAGCTGGAAATGGGACTCGTGAGAGAAAGGCTGCCGTGTAATTAACAGAGAGTTTTAGCATCTGAGTTCTCTCCGCGGGGCTTGGTGTCCAAGAAGCATGCGGTCGGTCAGCCCTGGTTATCACTGCGCATCGTCTCGCTCCTGCGGGCTACAGTTCTTCCCTAGAAATCAGAAGGCTTCGTTTCACTGGACATTCCACCAGATGAGGTTTACTTCTCCACCGACAGGCATAGTGGCCACAACACAGGAAGGAAAGCTTTACGGAAAAAATATAAAAACTACTACGAAGTACCTCTGAAAATAGCCAAAATCTGGAACACTGACAACATCAAATGCTGGCGAGGATGTGGAGCAAGGGGAACTCTCCCACGTTGGTGGGAAAGCAAAATGGCGTGGCCACTTTGGAAGATAGTTTGAGAGTTTCTTACAAAACCACACATACTTTTCCAGTATGATTCAGCAACGGTGCTCCTTAGGGTTTACTCAAAGGACGTGAAACCTTACGTCCACACAAACACATGCATGCTGATGTTCATAGTAGCTTTATTCACAACTGCAAAAACTTGGAAGCAGCCAGTATGTCCTTTAGGAGGGGAATAGATATTCCTCCACTCCAAAGAAATGGAGCATCAAGGAATGAAAAGACCCAGAGGAAACTTCCATGTTGAGTGAAAGAAGCCAGTCTGAAAAGGCTACAAACTGCGCGATTCCAACTCGGTGACCTTCCGGAAAACGCACCAACTTCACCATTTTTAAGTGTACAATTCACAGATATGAAGTCCATTCACCCTGTCTGCAACCATCCCATCACCACCATCCATCTCCAGAACTTTTCATCTCACGAAACTGACACTCTGTATCGTAGCCTCCCTGGACACCCCCCTCACCCCCCACCCCTCGCCCTGCAACATCTGTATCTATGAATCTGACTTCTCTAGGCACCTCATGGAAATGGCATCAGAGTATCGTTCTTTTGTGTCTGGTTTATTTCACTTAGCGTAATGTCTCCAAGGTTCTGTGTTGGTCGCTGGTGTTAGAATTTCCTTCTTTTTAAAGACTGGATAATATTCTGTTGCACGTTTATATCACACTCGGTTGATCCACTGGGCATTTGATGAATACTTCAGTTGTTCCCACCTTTTGGCTATCGTGAATAATGCTGTGACGAACACCTCTTCAAGACCTCTTCGAGACCCTACGTTCAGTAGGGTACAAATACCTCTTCAAGACCCTACATTCAGTCCCTTTGGGTATATGCCAAATGGTGGAATGGCTGGGTCGTAACGATAATTCTATTTTTAATTTTTTGAGGACCTGCCAGACTGTTTGTGGCAAGTGGCTTTAAACTATCCCATGAAGGGGCATTCTTCTGTAAAGCTGGACCCTAAGAGTCCTTCAGCGGAAGGACAAAGCCCCCATCTCTTGTAGCCTTGGAGTGCGACCCATGACAGTTGTCATGGTCAACTACGGCTTCCACATTTCCGCTAGGAGAAGAGGAGGAGGCTTTCCAGAAGCTGACTGGGGAATCCCTGGAGTCAATCAAGCTTCTACAGCAAAGCTCGTGTCACCTCTGTGTCACACTAGAACAGAGCCCCTTCTCCAGGACTCCTCACGGACTGAGCCTCCTTCCTCTTGAAGTTCTTAGCCATGTTGCAATGTGTCGCCAGCCTCCCCTGACCCCCTGAGCATATATGTAAAGCTGTGATTTGAAAGCTGGGGCGCCTGGGTGGCTCAGTCGGTTAAGCGTCTGCCTTTGGCTCAGGTCATGATCCCGGGGTCCTGGGATCGAACCCCATGTCGGGCTCCTTGCTCCACGGGGAGCCTGCTTCTCCCTCTGCTTACCGCTCTCCCTGCTTGTGCTCACACACTCTCTCTCCCTCTTTCTCTCTCTGTTAAATAAATAAATAAAATTTTTAAAGGAATGACTCAAAGCTGGCGAAGTAGGGGACATCTGAGTATTTTGTGTCTGCCTGTAGCTAGGTTACACTCTTAGAATAAGTAATTAAGTAACAACATACATAATTCCTAAGTCATATATTGTCCATATATTTCTAACTTTTCATTTCAGCCAGACACACTAATTATGTCATTATAATAAATATTTTCATATAATCTGCATTTTATTGATAGTAATGACAAAGTAGACAAATGTTCTTGAGTCACTGGGGTTCTCAGATCTTTTTTTTATTAGTTTGATTTTTAGGAACTTCCATCTGCTAAAGTGTAGCAACTGAAATTGTTAATAAAATCTTAAAGCGATACTTCAGGAACGTACTGGGAATTTGCATGTTTCATTCAGACGTTGTTACAGAGCTTTATAAAATAGATCATCATTGTAGCATAAAACATGGCAAAATATTTTAATCTGATCATATAAACTATCATGTCACTCATATTATTTCCACCCCTTCAAGCAATATCAAGATTTATAGAGAAAGATAAAGCGGTAGTTTTAGCTTCGTATGTGTTACATCGAGGACTCCGGGTGGGCAAATGAAAAGTGAAACGAATGGTCTGATATGGAAAATTGCTCTCCTGCCACCATAGGCAAGCCCTCCGAGCACCTGCTTACCCAGGAGTATTTCCAGAAGCACCGACAGGAACACAGGGAAGTAAGAAAATGGATGCTCAGGACTGTTGGAAATGATAGTCAGTAATGCAAGAGGCGCTTGGATCCCTGCTTCTCCGGGGGAGAGCGTGGCCGGGGATTTGTCTTGGATTTTCGCTCCTCGGTGCTCACAGCACTCCCCGCATTCACCGTCTGTGACAGCTCATTTGCACAACCTACAAACTTTCACCGCTTCAGGATGAAGTCACCTTTGGTCTCAAGGCCAAAGACAGAGAGAAGAGATTCCCTGGGACCTGGGCGGCACTAGTCACGAGAAGAGATGTTTAGGACTTGGGGTCGCTCTGTGCCAGAGTGGAGTGCGGGCCTCTGAGCAGAAGGGGAGCCTGTGTGCTCTTTACTGTATTAAATGGGTCGGGAGGAGTGTTTGTGATGATTGCGGCCCTCTACAGCTGGGGGTCCAAGGACGCCGCTCCCCTTGCCTCCATCAGACTCAGAATCCATCAGCAACTTTGCTAGAGAACCAGAGAGCTGGGATCTTAGTACTCTGGTCCCTAAGCAGAGTGAAAAAAAGTGGGCTTCCGGGGCCGGCAGGTGGCGCCCGGTCTGCGCCAGGAACCGAGGAGGAGCGCAGAGGTGCCGCCTTCTTAGTGAGAAGGGGAAGGGGGCACCATCCAAATAATTGACTAGCGTGACTCTCTGCCGGACTCTACTGCCCGGAGGCTGTCACCACCCTCGAGAGATTCCCAGCAGCACATTCTGAGAGCGGCCACACCAGACCTGGCTCACTTCTGTGCCCAAGACCGGCTCCGGTAGTAAGATTACCAGCTAGGGGTCCACTGAAGAAAAAGGTCTTTGGAAAAACAATTAGTAAGAAGGGAAGAGAGGGAGAAAGTAGAGTGACCGTCTTTGATGGCGATAACTCAAGCACAGAAATCCAAGAGCTGTGGTCTGTCTCCTGCCCACAGGCTCCTGGGGACAGGCGAGATGTTGGGTGGCCGTCGGAGGGGCTGGGCAGCAGGTCAGTGGCGAGCCATCTCACTCCCCACAGCAGCCCTGGGCGGCCACACACGCAGGCTGTTCCCTCCGAAGTGAGTTTTCCCAGGACGCAATTCTCCTTTCCCATCCATATGTGTTGGTATCATCCACATCCCCGTCCCTTAAGCAGAAAACACTTACCTTTGTCCAAACTTCAGCAAATATTGGCTTAAACTTCGTCGCCCATTGTTGACGGCCAAGGAAATAGCTGAATGACACTTGGCCCCTATTTGGGTGACTGTTTCAAGTAACTTGAAGTGCCCCGATTAGATCTTCTGCTCCTGTTTATCAGTCCAGAGTCAAACAAAATAAAGGAAAGAGAAGGTCTGAGAGCAGACTGGTGTGAGGTCTGTTCCGGAGTAATGGCGGCCGGAAAATGGCCCAGTGAAGCATCACGGGAGGGCACAGAAGGGCCGAGCCCTGGGCAGCCTCAGGGAGCGTGAATTCAGGCAGCGGATCCTCTATGGACAGAGGTGTGTCCCCCAGCTCCTCCCTGCGTGGTGGAAAGGCTCCCCCAGCCCAGCCCATGCCTCTGGCAGGAGGTGAACTCCCTTGGGTCGCGCTGGCTTTTCTCCGTGTGACCCGCCCTCTCTTTCTCATCAGAAGAGTAGGGAGGGCCAAATGGGAGGAGTCTGAGAAGCAGTTTCCCTCATTTTTCCCTTCTCAGACTCCAATAGGAACAGAAATCAGGATTTAAGAGGCCAGATGGCAGTTTTTGACCTCCCGGCTGGCAACTCTTTTTTTTTAATTAAATTGTTTGGGTCCAGTATAGTAAATATGCGGTGTTAGATTAGTTTCGGGTGGACAATATAGTGATTCAGCACTTCCTTACATCCACGGGTGCTGATCACAAGTGCCCTCCTGAATCCCCATCACCGGTTTCCCCCATCCCCCCACCCACCTCCCTACTGGTCACCATCGGTGTGTTCTCTAGAGTTGAGAGTCTGTTTCTTGGTTTGTCTCTCTCTTTGGTTTCCTTTGCTTGTTTGTTTTTGTTTCTTAAATTCCACATACAAATGAAATCATATGGTGTCTTTCTCCGACTGACTTGTTTTGCTTAGCATTATCCTCTCTAGCTCTATCCATGTTGCAAATGGCAAGATTTCATTCTTTTTTACTGCTGAATAATATTCCATTGTGTATATATATATATACACAATACACATATGTGCACACACATGTACACACACACACACATTGATACCGCATCTTCTTTATCCATTCATCAGTCAATGGACACTTGGGCTGTGTCCATAGTTCGGCTATTGCAAATAATGCTGCCATAAACATTGGGGTGCATGTGTCCCTTCCAATTAATATTTTGTATTCTTTGGGTAAATACTTAGTAGTGCAATTGCTGGATCATAGGGTAGTTCTATTTTTAACTTTTTGAGGACCCGCCATACTGTTTTTCGCGGGTGCCGCACCAGTTTGCCTTCCCACCAACAGAGCACGAGGATTCCCCTTTCTCCACATCCTCGTTGACACCTGTCGTTTCTTGTGATGTTGATTTTAGCCATTCTGACAGCTGTGAGGTTGAAATCTTATGTGGTTTTGATTTGCATTTTCCTGAGGAAGAATGATGTTGAGCATCTTTTCATGGGTCTGTTGGCCATCTGTATTGCTTTTTTGGAGAAATATCTGTTCATGTCTTCTCCCCTTTTCATAAAATTGGATTATTTGTTTTTTGGGTGTTGAGTTGCATAAATTCTTTACATATTTTCAATACTAACCCTTTATTGGGTATGTCATTTGCAAACATCTTCTTCCATTCTGTATATAGCTTTTCAGTTGTGTTGATTATTTCCTTCACTGTGCAGAAGCTTTTTGTTTTGATGTAGTCCCAATAGTTTATTTTTCCTTTTGTTTCCCTTGCTTCAGGAGATATCGCTAGAAAAATGTTGCTATAGCTGATGTCAGAGAAATTGTTGCCTGTGCCTTCTTCTGTGATTTTTATAGTTTCAGGTCTCACATTTAGGTCCTTAATCCATTTTGGATTTATATTTGGGTATGGTATAAGAAAGTGGTCCAGCTTCCTTCTTTCGCATGGAGCTATTTTTTTCAGTTTTCCCAACACCATTGATTAGAGAGACTGTCTTCTACCCATTGCATATTTTTGCCTCCTTTATCAAGGATTAATTGACCACATAAATGTGGGTTTATTTCTCAGCTTTCTATTTTATCCCATTGATCTATGTGCCTGTTTTTGTGCCCATCCCATACTGTTTTAATTACTACAGCTTTGTAGTATAACTTGAAATCTGGAAATCTGCTACCTCCAGCTTTGTTTTTCTTTTTCAAGATTGTTTTGGCTATCCGGGGTCTTCTATGGGTCCATACAAATGTTAGGATTATTTATTCTAGCTCCGTGAAAAATGTTGTTGGTCTTTTGATAAGGATTGCCTTTAATCTGTAGATTACTTTGGGTAGTACGGACATTTTAACATTGGACACGTAAGATTTTATGTATTTTTTTAACTTTTTTTTCTTTTTTAAGTTTTATTTAAATTCAATTAACCAACATGTAGTACCTCCTTAGTTTCAGATGTAGAGCTCAGTAATTCATCGGCGATATGTAACATTTCAATATGGCGTCTTCCTCCTGAACACCTTCCCGGGGGCCGGCCCTCCATGCTTATCTCCTGCGAGCTTTACGAGACCCCTCTTTTTCTCTGGTTTCCTTGTCTTCTGTGGGCAACTGTAGGAACACACACTCACATGTGTACACAGCCTGTATGTGTACACACACGTGCACACACACAATACCATGCACACACCTATATGCACGCATACCACGCATGAGCACACCACACACACCACATGCACATGTAACACACATGTACACACAATTACATATAATACATGCACACAGACCACATATATACACACCCCACATGGACCCACAATTGCACAAACACATGCACACACAATACCACACATATGCCCACACATGTACCTACAATCACATACGGCACACACACACTCACTCAAACTCAGGTCCTCACACACTATGTACACATACACGCAGAGATCCATATCTGTACACACAACACGTACACACATATACATACGTGTGCATCCATGGATGTGCGTGCACACACAAATCTCAGAAGAGCGGTAACTCCCAGAGACAAGACAGTCTCCAGTTCCACTGAAGGAAGAGGAATGTTTTCCTAAAGGCAGCAGAAACGCTGAGTATCTCTCTCCACAGAGGCAGCGCTCAGCGTCTATGCAGGAGTGCTGGTCGACCTTTTCTCTTCCTCAAGCCTCAGACCAGGCAGGGACCACGGGACAGCTACCTGTGTACCAGGGGTCAACGCCGGCCTCACCCCCATCACCCCTCTCCATTATACAAGGTGTGGTGAAACTCTGCCAGGACCTCTACTTTACCTGGGACTCAGGCTAATGCTCGGAGCGACATAGCTCTTTGGGACGAGGGGCTCCTTCCTGCAGTGTTTGGTTTCTAGCCCTCAGAGCTCCAAGTCCCCGGGTTGGAAATCACTGGCTCAATCCAACTCCTTCCTCGAGTGCTTGAGAGAAAGGAGGCTCAAGGAGGCAACGTGGCTTCCTCAGGATTGCCCAGCAAGCCGGTGGCCATGGCCGCAGCTCATCAAGAATGGGCTAGGACTGTCATCGCCAAATTACCTCCCTCCCCGTGATCTAGCAAAGCTCTCTGACACCCCTCCCCCTTGGAAGACTTAACCTTCTTCACATCTCCCAACAGGGTGAGCTACTCATGGACATCTTTCCTTTTGGGTGATGGCGCTCTCCCCAGGGACAGTCCCCCCCAGTGCTCAGGCCTGCCAGAGCCATCCTGATTCCTACAAATCACAGGGGCTTCTCGTCGACCCCAGCCCAGCCCAGCCCCCCTCTGTTCTAACACACACACCCCGGCCTCCGACCTCACTGCTCCCTGGGCCTGATGCCCTCACCCCAGACAACTGCCGTGCACCTGGCCTCCTTCAGGACTTGTCCCAATTTCGTCTTATCAGAGAGGCCTTCGTGGACCACCCTTTGCAGAATGTAAGCTCCAGAGGGCAGGGGGCTTTGTGTGGGTTGTTCATTGTCGTAACCCCAGCACCTAACGGGGGAGTGGCACAGCGTAGGTCCTCGATCAAGAATTGTTGAATCAGTGGACAACCTATAAGGAAGACAAGGCAGTGTTATTAATTGCATTTCATAGACAAGAAACATGGGACACAAAAAGGCCGGGTAGCTTGCCTGGGCCAAGGCCAAGTGGTAGATACATGGGTGTGTATAGATGGGCACACTTCTATGACAAGGGGTGCCCTCCAAAAGCTGTTGGCTGAGCTGGAGTGATAGGTGACAGGGGAGGGACAGAATATAAGCTGGAAATACTGATGAGGCTACAGAATGCAGACTTTTACAATGTACCGGGGGTTTGAGCAGGTAAATAAATGCTCCTTATACATAATTTTACTAATCGAAAGAGACAGACTTGGGAATGACTGGCATGGTGTTTTCAAGCCAGAAGAAAACATGGGGAGCACTTTTGCTACATTTCATCATTTAACAAGGTCTAAAAGGAACCCCTGCCGTATGAAGTTATCGGTCCCGGTTATCCTGCCAATATAGATGGGGTCAGAGTCACATTTTTTGACTCTCAACACAGTGCTCTTTGCTTTAAGGGATGCACTGAGGTTCCTCAAGTTTTTAATCAAGTGCCAGGAATCTTCTCTTCTATGATAGATGGGTAAAATTCCTGCTCAGAGTTCTTCCTAAGATGAATTATACTGACTTTCTGATACGATCTATATTCGTTTTCCACGTGGTGTCGCACATAGGCCCAAACTGAGCAGCTCCAAGCAACGCACGTCTTTTATCTCCTAGCTTCTGTGTGTCAGGGGTCCCTGGATGGGTTAACGGGGTTCTCCACCCGGGGTGTCCACGGGCTGAACTCAAGGTGTGGCTGAAAAGCCTGTGGTTCTCATCGAAGGCCCAGGGTCGACTTCCCAGTCCGCATGGTTGATGGCCACGTGCAGTAACCCGTGGCAGGAGGCCCCCGTCGTCTTGCTGGCTGACTGCCGGGGTCACTCTTAGCTCCTGGAGTCTTAGCCTCCCAGGGGTGCTAGAGGTGGGGCTTCCTAAGACGGACATGGTAGCTCGCCCCACAGCTATCTGCCTCTTCAAGACCCCTCCGCACGACAGAGTCCTAGATAAGGTCACATACTCAAAGGAGTGACTATGCTATCACCTGGTCACGTGACGTAGCCTCGTCCTAACAGCAAATAGCCCCTGTTGGTCACAGTCCCCAGCGTTCCCTAGGAGGGGACTGCACACAGCACCCACATCGGGGTGGGGAGGGGGCTGGAATCTTGGGGACTGCCTTAGAATTCTGTCCCACACACCTGTCCTCCCCATTCTTTTCTATTGCATTGCATGGGGATTCTTTCGAGTTCGATTCTTACCTGATTTCTGAGATAAACTTCCGCTCACATAATTGTGAAGGCCTCCCAATCAAGTTTTAGGGTGTCCCCTGCCCTTTAACAATAGTTCTTGCAGATTTTACGCAGACCCTTCTTTGAACCTGGTTTTACTGAGTGTGTTTACTCCCCACCAGAAGTGGCATGTTTGGAATGTGATTTCGTTTTGTATCATCCACATCCCCAGCCCTGGCAGAGATAGCTCCCGGGCTTGCTCAAAGTCCTTATTTAAAAAAAAAAAAAAAAAAAAAAAACGAAGTAAATAAATAAAAAAATAAAAACAAAAAATCTTTTAACCACATTTGCAGGAACGACCATCCACAAAAGCTCTAGATTGTCCTCCCTGCTCACGGGGTGCCCCCTCCTCTGGGGCTGACCTTTAGTCCCCTTCGCTGGTTGACACCCCGAGGGGGAGGAAGACGGGAGGAATCAAAGAGCCATGGAAAACTTCTTTGTCCACTTGGATGTTTTGGAAAGTCCGTGATTAAAGAATACAAAGTTCTTTTGTTTCCAGAGCGTGTAATTAATGAAGAATCACCAGGAGGCAGAACTGTGGGATTAAACCAACAAATCCCAAATCTAGGAAGCAGACCTATTTATTTATCCAGATGTGTGGTGTTTGGGACTTGGCTCGGTAAACGCCAACACGGGAGGGGAAATCCTTCTCCCAGAAGGTTTGCTTGTACTTTCAAACAAGAGAAGGAAAGAAAAGTCTACTTTCCTGCCACGGCTTCGTAGGCGTTCCTTTGATGCTTACCACCTGTCCCCGGCCCATGTGCTGGTGCCTCGTGACCTGCAGCGGACAGCCCAACGTGTCCCAGCAGACTTCCAGAAAACGACCACCGGCTGCTTACGTCTGTGTCCGTCCCCCGAGGAAGCCGTATTTCTCCATTAAAGAAAAATGGCCTCGCTTCAAAAGGCTATTCTACCGTAAATTATTGCCAGGTAAGTTTTACCGGAATAATCAGTAGTGATTTTAGGAAGTGTAAGGGCTTGTAAGGGAGCAATCACTACACATCCACAAAAGAATGACTTTTATTTATCTAGATCAGGATTTCATAACAAAATAAAACTCTGATTCTTAGAAGACCTGGGGATTGGATGCTCCGGTTCATTTAATTATTCAAAGCCGATCTAAATTTTTACTTCCGCTACTGTTGCCGAAGTTTTTCTAAAACATAATGTTGCAAAACAGAAAAAGAAAACATGGTTAATTCTACAACTCTCATAAGTTCATTGGACTGAACAGAAGGCGCTTTAAGGATTTTTTTTTTTTTTCTTTTTTTCGCTTTAAGGATTTTTGTGACCGATACGTTGTGAGATGTGGTCCAGCTCGCAGGGAACCCCTCAGACTGTGGCGCTCTGTGGGGCTCTGGCCAGGCCCACGGAAAGCGACCCTTCGCGCCGGCCACGATGGCGAGGGCACCCGGCCCCAGGACACCCAGGGAGAACTTTTTCCCCCGAGGATTTGGGAGCAAGGCCATTAGCAAGAGGTCAGCTTCTCCCGCAGGCTGGAATTACTGCGCATGAACTTGGGGGCTGGGGACAACCATTCTCGACACGGTGTGTAGACCGAGGCACAGAGAGAGCCAGTCTGTCAAGGGAAAAGACGAAAACAAAGGCGAAAGTCGGGGAGTGTGTTCACCCTCTTCCTGGGCCTCGCTCTGCCTCGGGCCCACTTGCATTTCTGCTTTGGCAGCCGTGGGTCTGCCTTCCAGCCTTAGAGGCGATAGCCCCTTCCTGCTTCAGCTGGCCTCCGCGGGCTGGCCTTACTAGCATCTCAAAGAAATGAGGGCTTCCAGTCCCCGCGGCCCACCCTACTGGCCACGCGCCCCCTAGCCTGGCCCTGGGTCTCGCTCGTCCTTTCCTGTCCTGGCTTTTATTCTGGTTCCACCATCTACCATCGTCCCTGCGTGAAAACGTGTCACCACGTCCAACCTGTCATTCTGCCTGCAGCGAACCAGACACCAAGACCCGCCGATTCCTCCTCCCTCAGTCTCTCTGCTTCTGCCCAAAAAACCAACAAAAAACAAGAAAACAAAACCAAACAGAAACCTTTTTAGTTGGAGATAATTGTACGTTCCAATACAGCTACAAGAAATCCTACAGAAAGATCTATACCTTCCACCCAGTGTCCCGGAAGGGAGCACCTTGTACGATAGAGCACAATATCACGGCCAGGAGAGAGACACAGGGAAGACGGCCACGTGGGGACGGAGGCAGAGACGGGAGTGACACAGCCACCATCCAAGGAAGCCGGACCCACCCGAGGCTGGAAGAGACGAGGATTCTCCCCCAGAGTTTGCAGAAAGAAGCTTGATTTCAAGGC
This sequence comes from Potos flavus, assembly GCA_028534135.1. Taxonomy (NCBI): domain Eukaryota; kingdom Metazoa; phylum Chordata; class Mammalia; order Carnivora; family Procyonidae; genus Potos; species Potos flavus. The sequence continues at coordinate 168,720,788 of CM052883.1, read as the reverse complement.
CGATGCCTTGATTTCCAACTGTCATTGCCCTGCAGGACCATGAGAGAGGAAAGCCTGCTGTTTCAAGCCACCTAGTTCAGGGTAAGATAAGAAAGATCACCTACTTTTTAACTTTTCTCCAAAATTTTGTATTGAAAATGTTCAAGGTTGTAGCGAAGTTGAAAGAATAATCTACATGTTGATCCATCAATGAACAGTTTGCCCCATTTGTTCTTTCTCTGTACGTGTGTCAAATGTAATATGGCATATTTTATATATCTCTGTGCATGTCTGCGTGCGTGATCTCCCCCTTGAACTCCTTGACTATTTGGAAGCTGCAAGCATTCTGATGCTTCCCTCTTAAGTACTAAGAATGAGGGCATTGTCTTTCTAAGCATCTCTACCACTATTATACCCAAGAAATTTAACTCTAATGTAATCATATTACTTAATAGTCAATCCATATCCAAATCTTCCCAATCACATCCTTCCTGGTTGTTTTAAGGAGAGATTGTGATCAAGAGCCATGAATTGTGTTCAGCTGTCATGGTTTTCTCTTCATCTTTAATCTTTATTTTTTTTATTTTTTTTTTTATTTATTTGGGGGAGAGAGAGAGCATGAGAGGAGAGAAGGTCAGAGGGAGAAGCAGACTCCCTGCAGAGCTGGGAGCCTGATGCGGGACTCGATCCCAGAACTCCAGGATCATGACCTGCGCTGAAGGCAGTTGCTTAACCAACTGAGCCACCCAGACGCCCGCTTCATCTTTAATCTTAAGCGGTCCGTCTGTTTACTGTCTTTCATGACTGGTATTTTCAAAGAGTCCAGGCCAGCTTTTTGTTTTTTCCTAATGTCCCCTAATTTGGCTCGGATTTGTCTCACTGCCTGCTCAAGGTAGACTTGAGGATAGACATTTTGGAAGGAATGTCACATGGGTGACGTGTAGATCAAAGCCTCCCATCAAGAGACACACATGACTGGGGCGCCTATGTGGCTCGGTCAGTGAAGCATCCGGCTCTTTGTGTCTTGGCTCGGGTCACGATCTCAGGGTCATGGGATCGAGCCCCATGCCAGGCTCTGCACTCAGCAGGGAGTCTGCTTGAAATTCTCTCCCTCTGCCTTCCCCCCCCACTCTCTCTCTATCTCTCTCTCTCAAATAAGTAAATAAATCTTAAAAAGAGAGAGAGAGAGAGATGACAAACATGACTTTATCCCATTACAGGGGATGAGGAGTTACAATTTTTAAATATACATTATCCTTTAATCTGTGGAGTGACATTGTGAGCCCATGTGCTATGTCCACAAAAGCCTTCCAATTAATGATTTTAAACATCAAGCGCGATCTCTGAATAATTAAATCTGTGATTTTTCTAATCTACTGTGTCTTCTCTATTTATGAGTACATTCTTTCATAAAGAGGACCTGTCCCCTTGTCACTTTTTAAAGTATTATTTTGGATTCGTTTTCTAAAAAATTCAGTGTTTACAATCAAACTTATTTTAAAAATCGAATCAGCCCAAATTTGTATGGGGGAGGCCTCTCAAGAAAGTTGTTCTTGCACCCCCACATCAGTTTTTGGGCGCCTCCTTTCTGACCCCGTAAGTCAGACTTTGTACTTTCTTTGCTGCAGGCCTAGAGGCAGTCACCTTTCCCTTTGGTGGAGAAAGGAATTTAGAAACCAAGTTCTGGGCATTGAGTGTGCTCATTGCAGCCGAGTGTCCTTGTTTCCGTATCTTGTGGGTGGAGAGAGATTCAATATATATATATTTTTAAATTATGAGTTTGTGCTGATGATGCCTTATTGCCAGCCCAACATCAGAGGGTTCTTGCTCACATCCTCACAACTCCTATTAGCTTATCCCCTCCCACAACAAGATTCCTTGTTTCCAACATTTGCATATTGATTCATTTGCCCAATCCAGAAATACACATGAAATAGTATTTTGTAATTACTACACCAGTATCGCTACTGAAAACAAACCTATTATATAAATTTTAAGATTTCTTTGCAGCTCTTTTGTCTTCAAAAGAGTGTACAGCCAGAGCAAACTTTTCAAAAGTTACTTGAATTATATTTGTCGGTGTGGTTATGATATTAATTTGATATATAGTTAGAGTCATCTGTTTCTTCTCATAGTCATTGAATTTGATTCCATTAAGAAAAGCCAGGGAAAATAAAAGGTCACTTTATATAAAGAATGTACATAGCACCATGACAATGAAAAATATTACTTAGGGAATTAAAATATAAATTTTAACTTTAATTAAACAAAAGATAAGTCTCAAGAGAGGTGGTGATATGAGGTTGCCCAGATCTCGAGCACGTTGGCACTTTGCTTTTCTACCCCTGTTCCTTTGAGCAGCCTTCAGAGAGCTCAGGAGACTTCCTAAACATTCACACAGTAAATAAGGGCAAAGGTGGATTTGAGACGTGGGAGTGGGACAATCTGAGAGACGATCAGCGGCCAAGGGAAAGACGTTGCTTGCCGTAGAAATGCAAAAGCACCCAACGATCTCAGTGGATGCAAAACCAAAACCAAAAGTGCATTAAAACCCAATATCCATGAGGGAGTCAGACTTGCCAGACACGGTTTTTGACCCGTAAGTAGGGTAGGAGGGATGGCAAGACAGAGTCACAGCCTGGGCGGTCTGGGAGGAAACATGAAGGGTGATGATCATTTTGCTCCGAGCCGATTAATTGGTCATTGCACCATCATTTGATTTCCAGAGTGTTCTGCCCCAAATTTGGCAGCTGAGTTGCTAGCTTTCAATCTTTATTTTCCCAAAGTGTAATACACGCTGTTAATTAAAATTTCAAGTCCCATGGGAATTCACAAATTTCATGATTTTTAAACTTTGAGTAATTTCTTACATCATGGTCTGAATGATGCTGACCTCCGCAAGGAGTTACTTCACATAAGCCCGAGCTGGCGATAAAATTAAAATGTCAGATGTGAGTGAGATCTATAGTTTTCCGCCCTAATAAACAGCCGATCCCTTGCATATCGTGGGTTCAGATACGTCCCCCTGAGCCCCATCTTAAACTTCCCTAGCAGAGCCTCGAATCCTCCTCCTGGGTTTCCCTGGAAACCATTGATAAGATTTCAAAATACTTCAAAACAACATAACCGCTCTCTTGAGATGTTTCCTCGGTTGCTGCAGAAACCTATCTCTTATTTTGGCTCAGGAGTGGAAGGAAGGGAGATTCCTATCCCGGGAGCAGAGCGGGATCTGAAAATTCCTGAAAGGAGGATGGACCCTGAGTACAAGTGCCCTCAGAGGTTTCCACCCCTCCGCCCACTGGATGCGGTCCCCCGCCCTCCCCTGGGGGCCCCCACGCACGCCCCACGCTGGGAACACTATGAGACACCCCTGCGATGAAGGGCCCAGCCCTGCTTCCTCCACTCCCCCTGCACAGCTGGAGATGCAAACTTTGGAGAAATGTATGGGCTGTGTAGGGCGCGGTACGGCCGTGGGTCCCTCTGCTGGGTTTCTGGAAAAAAAGCAGCTTTCCTGACGCTTCATAGAAACCAAGCATGCAAAACCAGGTCCCACCCTCTCCCGCTGCTCCAGCCCACCTTTTTGGGGGTGGGGAAGGGTCTGGGGTGGGAGGCAGGGAGGAAATGGAAGCTGTCCCGGAGAGAGGAAAAATCGATTAGAGCCTTTCCTATCCCCTCTAGTCAGGGTTCATTCCTGTGCCCACCTCCCTGGGGAGCAGAAAGGAGCTCTGGGCATATGGGGCAGGGGGGGCACTGGGGCTGGGTGGGGGGCAATCGCTGGGAGGGGTGGGCAAGGGGGAAGCATGGGGAACAGGGGGGACGCCCATCTGGATCCAAGTGTGGGCATAATTGGGCCTTGGGCCAGGGCAGCGTGAGGCCTGAAGTAGGGGAGTCCAGCCCCCACAGACAGGAGACTCCATGCGGGAGGAGGCAGGAGAGGGAGCTGAGGAGGGCCTTCCCAGGATGAGCCCTGGAGGAAGGTTCCAGAAGGAGTGGGAGGTATCTGTTTCCAGCTTCGGATTCAGAACTGCTTCACAAACAGAGAAGTCCATTTTTTAACGAACAATGATTTTCAGGAACGTAAAACCATGGGTCACTCAGGCTGTTTTGACTGCTGACTTTGACTCCGGGCTGGGCCTCCCCGGCCTCTCTCTGAGGGGGAGCATCGGGACCCCCGCTTCTCGGGAGGGCCGAAGAGGGCCTTGGCAGTCCGGCTGCTGGCCAGGACACAGAGCCATGGGCGGCCGGGGAGGGGCCGGGCGGGCCGGGGCTGGGGAGGGGCGGGGGAGGCAGCTTTCGAGCTAAGCCCAAAATGGTGTGGACTGTTTCTTACAAATGAGAAGGAAGAAAGAGCCTCGGGAACAGCATGGGGGAGAAAGTGGACCGCCCAGCGGTCCGGAGCTCAGGGTTTGTGAACGCGGAGGCCGCAGGTGGGTCTGAGCAGGCCCAGGGGAGCCTGGGGGCCCCTCCGTGCACCGATCGGGGAGCCCACAAACTGGGCGGAGGCCTCATGGCTGCTGAGTGTGCCCCCCTCGGAAATGTGGCCCAGCTCCCTTCTCCCGAGAGGATGCGGACAAAGGCAGGATTCGGAGGAAAGGCAGGCAGGAGGAGAGGGGTAGTCTGGGTCTGTGGCTTTCAGATCCACGCAAGAGAGGAAATACCTCCTGGGAGAACAGCCGGCTTGTAAGCTGAGCTGCGTGGGCACAAGGGCAAAGTCTCAGTCACTCCTTTTGCTGGCGCCGATGCCCTGGCAGGCGGGGAGGGGGCTCCGACACAGATGCGTCCGGAGAAGAATTTGCTCCCAAGAGGGCTACCCACCTGGCACCAGGTCACAGTCCCTCTTGCCTCCTCGAGGATGCCGGTCCTGAACCTCCCTCTCTCCAGCATCATCAGGTTTTCCAGCTGCTCCGTTATCCCCGTGAGCGCACAGACTAAACACCGACACACGCAGCACCGCCTTGTGCACTCGTCCGCTGCCCTGGCGACCGTCCTTGTTTTATTCCCCACTCCAGGGCTCAGCCTCTGGAAAGAGCTGTCTCGACCTGCAGCCCAGCCTTCCCTCCTGCCCCAATATTCATGCTCCCTCTTTGCTCTGCTTGGCCTCGCGCATGCAGAAGCAGATAAAGCCACATCTCTGCTCCCGGACACACACTCAGCCTTGGCCCCTGAGTGACCCCCCCCCCCGTTTATTTGCTTATTTAGGTATTTGTAAGTACCTGAGATTTCATCACCCCAAATGACAGCCGGAGCATTAGCAATGACCTACACCTAGCCTGTGGTTTTGCCGCCTTCACATCCTGCTGCCTTTGTCCACCATTGTCACCCGAACCTTGTTTTTGCTTTCTGCATAGTTTTACCACAATGCTAGGGACTACTAGAGTCCACCTGTCTGCTCTTCCGTCCGCCGGCCTGGCGTGCTTTCCATGGCTTTGCTAAGGCTCTCGGGGCTGCAGTGAATATTCTAGTCCAGGTTTCCTGTGGTACATGAGCACTGCGTCCTGGGTTTGTCTCTCTTCTTTAAAATTGTTCTTGGAACTATTTTCAATGCACACATGGCTGGTTTGCTCAGGAAGTGCACGGTGCGACGTCCCTCCACAGCCTCTGCGGTCCCCACACCATCGATTTAAGTGCTTGCAAACTTCATGGCATGGATGAAGCCATTTCCCTGACAGCCACCTCTCTGCGCTTCTATCCGTACTCAGGGAGGACGGCGATAAATCCACCGTGAGCGTCCTGACGGCATAACTTCCCTCGTATTCAGATTCACTTCTTCTTTTCTTCTATAGCATCTCAGATCATCAAAAATGAGAGTTAGTGAAACCAATGGCCATGCACAGACCTCCCCTCCCCATCAACCACCTGTGCCCCTGTGGGCTCGCTCTTTGGCACATTTCTAAGGATTTGTAAAAGATGGACTATTTATCGTTAAACAATTGAGAGATGTTCCTTTGACTTTTCCGGAAGGGACTGGAAGAGTTCAGGATTTCTGCAGACATAATAGATGCTAGGTGAGAGACAGAGAAGACACAGGAGGAGAAGATAAAAGGGAAGGGCTGGCCCCACACGTGTGGAGACCAAGGAGCAGAGACGTCCAGCAGTGGTCTTGCTATTGGCTGCTGTCGAACAAAACTGCCAAAACGTCGAGGTGGAAAACAGCAGCCATTTTCTCAGGTTCTTGGGTTGTGTGGGTCATGAATGCGTGCGGGACACTGGCAGGATGGCTTGTCCCTGTTCCACAATGCAAAAAGCTTGAGTGACTGGAACCTTCTGGAGTGTTGTTCACGCACCTGTCTGGTGCCTGGGCTGGGGCGACCCGAAGGCTGGGCTGAGTGGGGACTGTTGACGAGAGCACTTCCGCATGGCCTCCTTGTGACATGGGCCTGCTCAGAGCATGGGGGCCTCAGGATAATAGGACTTTCTGCATGGCAGTCAGGACTTCAGGAGCGAATGTTCCAGAAACCATGTGGACTCTTGCCCTGGTTTCAGCCATCACACAGCCTCCCTTTGCCATACTCTGATTGAAGCAGTCACCATCCTTCCAGGGCCAGGGGACAGGTGCCGAGAACACACATCTGCACGGAGGCAATGGCAAAGGGCCGCTTGACCAACCACAGCGGGCAAGGAAGGCAAGGAAACCGAATCTGGGGAAGGGGTAGCTCGGCCATTTTGGAATCCCAGGAGAGAGCAGCAGTGGGATGGAGATGGGGTGTGGTAGCCCGATGTGGGGAGCTGGAAGATTTGGTGCCCGTGGTCACGTTCTTCCAGAAGATGAGAGCTGGGGAGATGCATAGAGCCCCAATCCAGCCACATATGGTGAAGGGCCGACCGTCCAGACGCAAAATTGCTCAGCGGTCCATGGTTCATACTCTTCGGGTGTCCTCACCAACTGTCGTTTGGGCTTGGCAGCTCTTCCCGGAGTGAGATAAAATAGGCTGAAATTCAACTAGAATAAATTCATTCTAATGAAGGAGAGGAGACTCTTTGCCAGGTAGAGTAAAATAGCGTTTAGGTTCCCCTGGCTTTTTAGCTGCAGGAAGGAAGCAGCCTGGGGCGCTGGCCGCGGGTAAATCAGACTGAGGAAGGAGGGGTCCGGCGGTCTCGATGAAGCTGTGGGGCCGGGAACACAGTGGAAACTGATGGTCTCTTTGCTGCTAAGATGGAAGGAATGTCTCTGCTGTTCCGAAGATAAAATAAAGTGTTATGCGAATGACTAGTAAGAGAGTCCCATATTCTTCCCTTGATGGGTTTCCAAGGTGTGAATATTTCCCCCTTGGAATCAGAGCCTGGCATCACATACCTTTTCGAGAGAAGTGTCTGTGACCCAAGGCTCAGCTGAGGACAAAATTCTGTCTTAAGGGTGGGCTGATCTCGCCGCCCTCCCCCAGGGTGCTCTGTGAATGCTGAAACATCACTGCGACTGTGGTCGTGGCGGTGAGTGAACTTGGGTCCATCCCGGCGGCCCCACCCACCATTCCAACAGTGGCTCTGCATTAGAATTCCCCCAAGGCAGCGGATGACAAAAACGGGTCAAAAATACACCAAACTCGAAGCATGTCTTTGATCAGGACCTGAGGCTTGAGGGAATTTCCCACGGGGAGGGTGTCCTGCAGGGTCCCAGAGGGAAGGACTCCTTGAGTCTTGCAGGCTTCCTAGGGAGATTCATAGCAATTCCTTGGCGGGATTGGGGGGGTGTTCAACATTTTTTATGACACTGCCTGGATTACCACTAAAAATATTTTTTTACGTTGTTTTCCTTTAAAAAAAAACAAACCAAAAACAGAAACAAAAGCAAAACAAAACAAACAAACAAACAAAAAAACCTTTTGGGAAAGCATTTTTTTGGCAGCACATTGCTTCTCTCTGTGGGTAGTGACCTCATTGCTTCCTGTTACTGTGTAGGCAGGGGCAGGGCTCCCACAAGCCGGCCTGACCTGTGCTCGTCCTAGGATTCTACTAGATCTTGGCGTGTCTCTGTGGCCCTTGTATACGGCCTCTGGAGTGAGCCCACCAAGGATACGTTTGGAAATTATGCATCTTAAGATGAAGGAGGGTAGAAGAGCATAGGGTGACCCAAAGCCGAAGACCCAACTGGGGAGGGGAGGCCCATTCTGAGTCGGGACAGTGTCCCACACACCAGGTCCATGGCCCAACCTCTGCAAACCATTCCCGTATCTTAGGAAGAGGAGTTCTCCGAGTAAAAAAAACAGGCAATGAATCAACATTGACCGATTAAAACAGGTCCAATATCTCAGCTTTCAAATTGTCAAAGATAGTTCGGAATTATAATTCCAAGGGAGATCTAAAACCAGAGTCGATGGGGAACTTTATAATGGTTGTGGATCAGGCCGGCAATAGCTGATTCCTCTCATCTATCTTAATGTCACCAAAGGAGGGACAGCCAGACAACCCGTGCCGTCCAAAGCTGGGCGATAAGAAGCTTGCAGCAGCACCACCTGTGAAGTATTATTATAATTGAACTTGAACCTAATCAAGCCTCTAGATCTACCCATTCACAGAAAATGTGAGGTTTAGAATAAATTGAAATGATGCCCCAATGATTCAGCCAGCCAAATTGGGAAGTGAGATATCCTGTCAGGCAAATGACCTGGAAAATGATCAGCTTGTTTCCAACAAATAACTGGAATGGAAAAATGAGAGGAGGAGGCAAAACCATTAAGATTACAAGAGAATTAAGAGACACATCAGCTGAAAGCAATAAATAGAGCAAATGAACCATAAAGGCCAATTCCTATTTCCTAAAACAATCAGGAAAGTTGAAGAGAGATTAGTTATTAAGTAACATGAACAAATTACTGGTAATCTTTTCAGTGGGATAATGGTATTGTGTGTACATTTAAGCTTTGGTCACTTATTTGTTAGACATAAATATTGGAGATTTATGAGTGAAATGATATGATATCTGGGATTTATTTTAATTGCTCTAGAAAAAAAAAAGTTTTAGAAAAACCAGAAAAACACAAAGAACAGAGTGTGTGTGATTATCAAAATAGGTGATGGATATGAAGTTCACTGTATTCTTCTATTTTTGTGTGTTTGAAATGTTTTCATAGCAAAAGATAAAAAAAATTGTTCCCCTGGATTAACAAAGGTGTAGAGAGTTTTTTATTTCTGGTATTGTATTATCCAGCTTAGCAGTTTCCTACGGTTCTATGTTCTAGTTCTCTCCTCATTATATTCTTGCTTTCCTTAAAATATTGGGGCATATTTATAATAACTGTTTTAAAGCTCTTCTCTGCTAAGTCCATCATCTCTCCATCATCTGTAGCATTTCTGGGTCTGTCTCTATCACTGATTTTATCCAGACCACGCGTCACATTTTCTCACACCTTCGTATGTCTAGTAAGTTTCGACTGGGTATTGGACATTGTGAACATTTACATTACCGAGTGTCCAGATTTTGTTGTCTTCCTTTAAATAGTATTGCAGGGTTTTTTGTTTGTTTGTTTGTTGTCTTTTGGCAAAAAGTTATACTATTTTTCCATTAAACTGATCTTTTAGAGTCTTGTTTTTAATTTTTTGTGTGTGACAGGTTGAGTCACCTTTACTCTGTGGCTAGTTTTGTGTGTGACTAATGCATGATTTTCTGAATTCTTTACTGAACTCCCCATACCTTCAACGAGGCCTCTCCACTGGACTGGTTGGAACTGTGTGAGCTCTGGAAATTATTTGGCTTACAAGTCTCCAGAGTTGCTCTTTAAAAAAAAAAAAAGTTTTTTTTACGTAGCTCTACTGGAGACATAGAGGCTAGTTATCGCTTTGTTGGTATTATTTCTAGGGAGAAACAAATGAGAGACTGAGGGCACAGATTAAGGATGGGGCCTGGGTGGGACTCTGTAGTTGTTCTTTCCCCGAAAGTCCAACTTTCAACTTAGAGAGGAGGGTCTTCACGTACAGTACATGTAAATATACTGAAGGAGACCTTCCAAAAAGCAATTTTTCCGTGTAGCTTATTCCATTCCAGTCCTTTGCTCCACAAATCCTGAACTCCTTCAACTCTAGTTCCTGACCCTTAACTCAGTGGGCTTTTTGTGATTCACTTGGATTTCTTCTCCTTATGCTATGCTCTGGAGAGTGTTTCCAGGAGAAATCTGGGGCAATGGTGGAATTCACCTTATTTGCTTTTCTTCTCTAAAAATCCTGCACTGACTTTGGTCCAACGTCTGAACACCGTTGTCTCCTACGTTGTGTCCAGTTTTATAGTTGTTTAGTTTATGGTAGGTGGGCAGGTTCTGGGAATCAAGAGTCCAACTTTGTCATTTCTTTTAAAAAATGCTTAACCGGTCTAGAAACTTCTACTAAAATGAACCAAGGCAGAGATGAGGTCTAGACAAAAATTTGATTAGTGTCTTATGGCCAGTATACACCGAAGGGAAGAAGTGACCATGATTCATTATATTGTCTTCTTCTTAAATTGCATTTGTTATCTTTGCAGGAAGAAGAAAAAAGAAGGACAAATACAAAAACAAAACAACCATAAACCAGAATGGAAAAAGGAACCAGTTCCTATGGGCCTCAAAGACTTTTAAAGGAAATCGAATCATTCGAGTAAATAATGAACAAGCTACCCTGCAAAAACCTGGAAATGTCCCTCCTCCCCCCAGGACACATGGCTACCCATATATATGTCTAGATCCAACACTGTATGAACACGCCCTGGTCTCAGTGGCGTACAGAAAGCTTTGAGTGTCCAATAACAGTCCTTGAGCAGACAGATGTGGGTATAAAACACTTTTATTATGAGTGTGAATTCAAACCAACAAGCCTATTCAAGAACAAGGACAGAGAGCAGGGGCAGTAGAATCCCTACACATTTTCTCTTCACACCTGCCCACCCTGCTCTCTCAGGCCCGCAGGTCCAGGGCAGCACAGGCTTCTCTGTATGCTGGTGGAGTGGCTGGCCTAGTTGAGGTCACATCTGACCCTTCTGGGTGGAAGGGGGTGTCCTACGATGCGGGGCAGACAGGCAGAATGCCAGCCGGCAGCAGCCACTCACGTTCACGGATACAGCTGTATGTCCAGCATTCTGAGCTGGCCTCCTCACTGATTTCCACGTGCAACACAGAGGATCATATTTCCCTTGATGTGAGGTTTCAGGTTGACTTTGCAGAGGTTCGACCTCATTGTGTCTTTCTTCATTTAACTCTGGATAATGTACGGGTAACTCAGGAACCAAAAACAGCAGTGGAAAAAAATTTTTCTTTTTTTTCTTTTTCAAAGCGAAAGGTGGTTAAGTGCAGCTAAAGGCCGTAAGTTTTCCCAGATGACTAAAAGGAACTTCTACTGAGTTCCTGTTTATGGATGGCAGCCCTTCATTTTGATAAAGTTGAGCTATAAAGCCACAGGTAATGATATTAGAACTAGACGCCTACAGGCAGTTTTCAGGAGCCTACCATACTTTCGGATCTCTGGGTATGAAATGGTTTTATAAAATGTGACAGCAGTTTTGTTCCTTTAAGCAATTGTAAGCACAATAGAGGATGCAGCTTAAAAGTGAATGAGCAGCAAGGAGGTGGGCTGAGTTCTTCAGATGAAAGAGATTCTCACTGTTTGTGTGTGGATAGAATCAAAGGAACCAGCAAATTACACACTGTGCTCGGCTGCAGTTTTGGGCTCTGTAGAGTTGTCAGACCATCCCTGTGAGAATTTGAGTGACTCAGCAGTGGGACCCTCTCATCCCCTTCCCTCCCCTTCCTACCACAAGCGTCTACTGTGCTGCCCAACGCTGGCCCCCGGGGGCACAATGGGCAGCAGAACCAGACCGGGCACCTGCCCAGAGTCCTCTAGGAGAGGCTGACATCAGGGAATTAGTTACATTAAAGGCATTTCAATTACAAAGTGCAGTAAGTTCTTGGGGGGAAAGGGTCATGGATCTACCAGTGGTTCACGAAGGAACTTGGCCAAGCCCGGGGATTGGAGGGGAACCCTGGCGAGGGGCTGGAGAAAGAGCTTCCCAGGGAAGGGCCAGGAGGGGTGCAAGGGAGAGAACCATCTCCAAAGAGGGGACCCCGTGTGTGCCTAGGATGGGTCAGAGAACTGGAGCAAGTCTCGCACATGACCCTCCTGTTCCTCTTGTCCTCGGGAGGTCTCTGATAAGGTTTAAGCTTCTCCGGGTTGACCAGATGCCACTTTGGTCTTCCCATATCTATCCAGAGAAGAGAGTTCTGGGTACCTCTTCTCAGAGCGAGCGGAGCGGGCCGTGCAGACCCCCAGTAAGCATTTGTGGGTGGCCCAGCAAAAGCACTTACAGTTCTCTACATTTTTTATTGGCTATCTCTTTAATTTTTTATGCAGCTCCCACAGGGACATTTTAAAGATTCACAAGCTGTCAGAGAATGTTTCAAAATACTCTAAAGAATCAGACTACATGAAATCTACCTCTTTAACATATCATAGGGCTGTGATAAACAAAGAATATTTATGTTAGAGAAACACAGATTTAAATTTATCTTTGGAAACTAAAACTAAATGAAACTAAATGAAAGAACTGATATTTTCTCCAAACGATAGTCTCCCCATCATTATTCCTTTGGGTGTGTAGAAAACATAAATCAAAGGTGTTTTGTATGATTTAAAAAATAACATCATGGGTAACCATGCAAGAGGAGCTCTATCAGAACTCATTCTCCAATCATTTCTCCAGAAGGCGAAGCAAGTACAATGGAATTGAGCGTGTATTTTTTCTTTTGGAAAATAAAATCGTACTCTTTTTCCTAAACTGTAGGTATTCTAGCAAAGATAGACCCAGACAATTTTTCCTTCTGTATTAAATCCAAATGCAGACAAACCCTTTACATTTTTAGGACAAATATTACATTGTAACGAACAGGAGGGAAAATCCAAAGACAGCTTTCCAGTCCCATTACTTTAAGATACAAGGTTTTCAAATTAAAGCTTCAGAGTGATTGTAAAGGAAATGGAAGATTTCCAAAGGGGAGGAGGGCTTTAAGTATATATTCATACTTCGTTTCCGGGGAGATGTTACTGTTCATCGGTGGGTTCTCAGCCTCTGGAGAAATATCACGTTGCAGACATTTCTTAGCAAAACATCCCCAAAAGTCCGCTCAGCTGAGAAGTTCTCTGGCTGTTTGATGCTGCAGCTTGGACTGTAGGTGGCTGGGATCAGGAGAGAGATGGGGGTGGGAGGTGTGATCCCGGGAGGCCGGCTGCTAGTCCACAAGGAGGATGCTTCTGGTTAGAACTCAAGACCACATCACGGTAATGATAGGTCAGTATCACTTCACTGAACTCCCATCCCGTGTCAACAGGGATCTATCGCTTCTGTGGGTAGTCACAGTCTGTACCTTTAAAGACCTGATTGGCCATTCGGTGCAAGACTACATCACGTCACTTCCGGCTCCCACTCTCTCCAGTCAAACCATCACTGTTCACAGGCTCATTCCCTGCTGCAGCCCCAACCCCAGGCCTCCTGCCCTCAGCTAGGAGGAGCTCCAGGATCCGATGGTATCTAGGAAAAGAGCTCAGACAAAAGGCATCCTTGCTTTTCTTCACAGTGAGGAACGTGAGCAGAATCTGCGAATGGGTTAGGCTTCTAGAATGTTTGGTTGATAACGGGTACGCTCAATTTATTCCAAATTGGAGCTCTGGTTGTGATTCCAAGTGAACCAAACCCTGTTGGCTGTTTCACTGTATGTTGGTTTTATTAAAATGCATGTGACTTTAAACTTAAAAACCTAACTCATTTAACTCATACGCCTTATGTGTGTATAGCGCTGTGTGTCAATTACATCTCAATTAAAACTTAAAAAAAGAAAAAAGCATTTCGCTTTCATCAAGAATTCTTTATGCTGTCCCTGCTGTGTGAGTCCCTGTTACAGAAATTACGCTGACGAGTTAAAAGTCGTGTAACTGTATTCATCTTTGATTCCAATGGCACTGATAAGTGCAGGTCTGTAAGTTAGAAACCTTGGCTGCACGTTCACAATGAGGCTCGTAGGCCAGTTTCTAGGGCCAACTGACCAACTAATCCACACCTGCCAGCTCACGGCAAAAAAATCGGTCCATCTACGCACGCTCCACGCACATGGGGGAAATCCACTTGGGATCTCCACTGGAGTCTGTGCCTCTTCCTAATAGGATTTCTAGTTGGTTTATGGTTATTGCAACCGACTAGTGGACCACATCCAGCCTCCCTCCTCCAGAGCTGGCTGTGTGAGTGTGCTGGCTAGCGGAACACGAGGGAATTCTACTGAGTGCTGTTGCTGGGAAAGTTCTCGTTTCCCTTGTAAAAGGAGACACGCGTAGCTGGATGACCCTATGCCCTTTGCCCTCTCCGCTTATGACTGCCTGGAAAAAGGACCTGGCGCCTAGAGCTTCGAGAGCTCTCTTGAGCAGGGGACAAAGCCACATGAAGGATGGCTGTGCGGGGACAGAAGGAGGCTGGCTCCATGAGCAGGGTCATCAGCCCCCGAGCACTCACCCACCCTGGTCAACTTGTCAGCAAGAAAAATGAACCCCTTCCTCCACACAGTCGCTCTTAGTTTCTGTGGTGTGCAGCCAAGGGCAGTCCCAGCAGAGGGGCAGAATGATGCACGTCACGTGTAGGGTGTGCATGGCGTGTGCTTGCTGAGAGGCTCTGGGAGGGCTGCGCCCTGGGTGCCGGCTGCACGGGACCATGGCCAGTGGGCTGGGCTCTCCTCCCTTACCCCGCTTAGCTTCACGCTGCTGGGTCCCTCTGGGACACTCATTAAAACTCTGAATTAGTATATAGTCTTTTACATGGACATCATTTTTTCCCATGGCTTCTAGGCTAGTGGTTGTTACAGTTTTGTGGATTACCAACCTGTAGGACAATCTATTAAAAACTCCAGATATCCTCCAAAGGGGATGCACAGAGCAAAATGAACAAAAAAATCAGCACTATTTGAGGGTCTCTTAGATGCTCCCGGAAGCCTGTCCAGGTACCCTGCCTGAAAACATCCAGTTCTAAGCATATAAATCAATTTTGATTATCTGCCTATCTATACCCACTTTACTGATGAACAATATGCAAATTAGGTACTTGTTTGATTTTTTAATTTTGCAAATTGAGGGATTCGTTCTCTCCCCAGAGCCAATTCTAAATTACTCTCATTTCATACGTTATTATCTGTAGCAAAAAGAATATACGGAATTATGAAAATATCAGCATTACAGGGTAAGAAATCAAAAGGCACAAAAAAGATATGCCACAGAAAGTTCTTCCCCCGAATGCAGATCTCCAGGCCCCAGCGACCTCCCCGCCCCACTAACCATAATTCTTGGGTGTCATTCTACGAGTGTTTTGCATATGGCCCTGTTTTTTACTTTTAACATAAATGAGAAAATTTTGTGTCACTTACTGTATCTTGGAGACCCTTTCACACCAATAACTATAGATCTGCCTGTTCCTTTTAATGGTTGAACATATATATATATAAGTGTATATATACATAACATATATATAAATGTATATATACACACACATACCTATACATACATATACATATATACGTACACGTACCTGTATAAATGTACCACAATTCATCTCACTGTCCCATTACTGATCCATATACAGCAATAAGATACATTCGTATTGCAGCGAATCTTAAAGTCACTCTTCCTTCAGCCGTCCTCCGTGCTAACTTCACGGCAGCCCCGACGTATGCGGGCAGAATGCGAACGGATTACATCTGCTTGACCAAAGGAAATCAAAAATGAGGAGCCCATTGCAAACCCTCTCTACCTTTTATTGTCTCCACATAAAACATTCTGAAGTCAGAAATACAATGTTTGCTATTTACCACTTTCAACGGTGCACGTGACAGTTTCTGTCTGTTGCTAGGGTTTTCGGCTCATGGAAAAACATCACGTGGGTGTGACAGGAACGGGGGACAGCAAGGACCTTGGAGCCAAGCTGCCTGGGCTTTGGATCTCAGCTCTATGCTTCGGAGCTGTGTGACATTGGAGAAGTTGCTTAACCTCTCTGTGCCTTACTTCCCCATCTGTAAACTGTGGTTAATAATGGTACCTATCTCACAGGGATGTTGCGAGGATCAAATGAGTTAAAATCTCTAAAGTTCTGGGGCACCTGGGTGGCTCAGATGTTAAGCATCTGCCTTCGGCTCAAGTCATGCCCCACAGCTCCTGGGTACACGGGAGCCCACTGAGCCCGCACTAGGCAGCGGGAGGGGCTTCTCCAGAGTCCTTGCCTCAGCACCAGCCTTAATCAAATGAGAGGACTTGCTTCTGCCCACCAGGGGCCCCCCATGGAGGTAGGAGGCAGCTGGAAATCCCCACCCCCGGCCATGAACGTTAGCCGATGAATTGGGAACACTGGGTGAGGCCCAAACCTCAGGCCGGGACTGCGGAGCACGGTCTCCAGCAGGGGACAGAAGTCCCTGTCTGCCAAACAGGAAGCCCGGGGAGGCCCAGGGCAGGGAGCTCGTGTCCACTAAGCACCAGCCGGCGGCCCCTTCGTGCCTCTCAGGGCAGGGACAGCCTCATGAGTGCCTGTGACACAGTTTGCACCAGAGAAGCCTCCCTGAAAACAGTTGCCTGGATTTTAATTAAAGTTCAGCAGGAGGAGCGTGAAAGTGGGACAGTGTGTGCGGGCCAGGTGGCTCAGGAGCCTGGAGCTGCGGCCCCAGAGGTGTGTGGACATCGCAATGCAGAAGCCGCGCCCGTCCACTCCTCTCCAGCAACAGAAATCACTTCCCTTTCTTTTCTGCCTAGTGTTCTGCCGTACAATTAAAAACTGAGGCTGCCCTCACGCTTTAGCACACTTCAGACTCAGATGGAAAGCCTGAGAAAATGCAGATTCCCAGGCCCCCACAAAGCATCTGATTCTAAAGGTCCCGGAAGACCTTGGAATCTGCATTTTTAATATGCTTTCCCCCTCCCCCCCACCATGAGTCTCCTTCAGTTGGTGATTGGCCATCACTTAAAAAAAAAAAATCAGGTGAGTGGTCATGGCAATTATGGCCTAAAAAATGATCTTATATAGCTGAATTCTTTCTCAAGATCGCTGGGCTGGTACCCCCTTCACTTCCTCCCAGAGTTCTGGGCCGAAGAAGACGTCTAGGATTCCAAAATACTAATGATATTTTAACCAGACCTCTGTTGGAATCTGACCTGCAAAATACCCAAACAGGAGTATCAAAACGTTTGAATAACACAAAGTAAAGTTGTATGTTTTGAAGACATTTCGAAAATAACGATGCGAGTTGCCTGCCTTGTTGGAAGGGCAGTGTGAGTGTAGGGCAAAGCTCTTTCACTCAGGAAGAAATGCTGCCCGATGACATCAGAGATTTCCAATAACATTTTAAGCATCATTTTGGAATATGTATTACATGTCACAAAGAGAAAACAGAGTTGCTTTGACTCGGGTACAAATTTCTGAATGCAAAGCGGATTTAGTTTTGTTTGGATAGCTCTGGATAGCCTACTTTTGGCGTCATGACACTGGCCATCGGTACCTCTCTAAGCATTTTGCACAAACCTAATATTTGAAAAATGAGAACTCTCTCCCAGGGTCTGGGAAAAAGACATAAATATCCAAGGTCTATATAAATTATTTCTAACTAGGTCAAGTGCCTGCGTTCCTCACCCATATCCATTACCTTTTCTGTCTTTAATTTCTCGACTCATCTCACACGGAAAATGTGATAATTAGGTATACGTCAAGGTGTTTTGCAAAATGACTTGGAGAGAACTGGAATCTTATTTTCCAAAGAGATTTTTTTTTTAACACATCAGCGTATCCTTACGAGTTTAATAGTTGCACAAAGAAGATACCTGCTTTGGTGTTTCTGTCCACGCACAGGATTGCATTTGTAAATTTTGGTGTGTCCGGGCATGAAGCTGACTCGTGCCTGAATCCTACTAAAGTCTTCATTCTGTAGATGTGGATTCTAACCAGGCTCCGAGTCAAAAGTGAAAGTGAGGGGCCACCTGGGTGGCTCAGAGGGTTAAGCCTCTGCCTTTGTCTCAGGTCATGATCTCGGGGTCCTGGGATCGAGCCCCGCATCGGGCTCTCTGCTCAGTGGGGAGCCTGCTTCCCCCTCTCTCTCTGCCTGCCTCTCTGCCTACTTGTGATCTCTCTCTCTGTCAAATAAATAAATAAAGTCTTTTAAAAAAAAAGCGAAAGTGAGTCACTTCTCCAGATCCCTTCCCTTCTAGGGGAAAAGGAGGGCCCCGGGAGTGGTGGGGTTGCCATGCTGCCTGCCCACCTGCCCCCTGCTTGCTCAGGTGTCCAGGGAGGCCCGACTCGATCGCCGCCCCCTAGGCTGCAGATGCTCACCAGGCGTCTCCGTGTCTGCTATCCTCAGCTAGGTGTGACCATCCACACAGTGGGTGTGAAATGACTCTGCATTTGAAATGTAGAAAAAGGCACGGATGTGCGAACTGTAAAGCAAACACTTGCTATTCTAAGTGTGAGCTTCGGCCGAGCTGAACACATGTGATGTTACGGTGGGAAGACCAGTGAACTAAAACGAGTAGAGATAAGAATTTCTAGAAAAATATCCAGAATAGACCTCCCATAAAATTTCTATTTGTTCGATAAAAAGAAATTCCTACAATTACACACAAAGCTATTCGGGCCCTAGTGCATAGCCTCTCTCAAACTGGATGGTCCGCCGTGGTCCCTGGGGAGGTCTTTGTTCAGCCAGCCATGCACCCGAGAATTTACTGACTGTGAGTTGGGCACCGTGGCATCTTCCTCGCTCCGTTTATGGTCTGCGGGGCACAAGGCGCAAATGCAAAGAGAGATTCGGATCATATTTGTGATCAGGGCGGAAGGCTGCAGGAAAACAGGTGGGTTTTTTCTTGGTGCACCCAAGAAGACTTCCCGGGGGACTCTGATGATCAGAGCAGAACCCCGAAGGAATAAAACTCGTCAGAAGCCTAGGTGCGTGTTTGCAAGCAACGGAAATTGGCTCTGGCTGATGGTTCCAGAAAGGGGATTATTCAAAGATAATTGGGTCATCCACCAGACGGCTGGGAGAGGAGCCATGCTCCACGTTGACGTCCAGAACTGGCCTGATGAGGAAGGTGCCACCTATGTCAGGGAGGGTCAAGGACCCGGGACCACCGCTGCCCTGAACGTTCCACCACCCCCCTCGCCTTCTTCTGCAAGTTGCTGGTCTCTGAGTCAGAGATCTACTAGTCATATGCCTGCATTTAGCTGCAAGAGAAGCTGCGAGTTTGTGTTTTTGGTTTTTGGGTTTTGGGTTCCAAATAAAGCGAAAGCATTCTCGAGACGCTGAGCACCTCGAGAACGTGAGAAAGCCATTATTACCACAGTGAGGAGGGTGGTCTGGGAGAAACAGCCACAAGGGCAGAGGGCCACGGAAAGAGACAGTCTCATGTTGATTCTCCCTTATTTGTCCAAAAATTCGAGTCTTAAAAAAATGCACAGATGTTTGTCATCGGCCAACATTTCACTTGGCCAAGAAAGTCATTAGAACCATCACTCCTGCAATTTACTCTCGTTATCAGTTACCCAAATAAAGGACATTTTAACACCAAAAAGGAATGGAGGGGCTTAATCTCAGGACCAGGAGCGACGATTCGATTTGCATAAACTGGGCTGAATGGAAATCCTCAGTCCGCTGTGCTTATTTCTCTCATTTTGAGCGGACCCGGTGAAAGCTTGTCAGGGCCGACGGTGACCCGTGGGTGGGTGCGGGGGAGCCCTTGTTCATCTGCTTTAAACACAGGGGCCACTGAAGGTGGGCATTAAGCAGAAGGGGGCATGGGTTTCTATTTCAGAAGGACTGCGCCGGTGGCCACGTGGAGGATGACTTGAAGGGGGTTGCGGGTCTGGGGGAGACACGCAGTGGCCAGATTGAAGGAGAAACCCCCTGAGAGAGATAGAAGGGGTCGAATCAGAAGCCTTCATTAATAATCAATATACTGGGAGTGGGTGCGGGGGGAGGAGGGGGAAGCACTGGGGCTTCTCGAATCTTCTCTTGGTCTGCTCTGACGGTAACGCCGCCATCTTCCTTCCATTTCAAAGGTCCGCATCTTCCTTCCTGGAATACAGATCGTGCAGGGCCGGGAGCTGGCTCTTCTCTCCCTTGATGCTCTCTGTGGCCAAGACTGGCTTCCAGGACACATGCCGGGTGAAGAGCCCTCCCGTCGGCCCTCCCGCCAAGCTGCCCACATCTCACGAGGCTTGTGCCGCAGGTGCACTCCCGCTCTGGCTGTCCCTTGCTGAGCCCCGGAGTGAAGATTATTACAGAGAGAGTTGTGCTGCATACGTAGGACGTGAGTATACAGATATTCTTCTGAAAAGCAAAGCAACTGAATTAGGAAATTAAGAAAAATGACTTCGGATATTTAAAAAGACACAGACACGGCCAGATCATTTCTTGGATTCCCTTCTCCCTTGTTAGGTAGAGGAACAGATCAGTGAGGCAAAGCTTTAAAAATACTATTCTGG
>CM052883.1:168680123-168699869 GCA_028534135.1 Potos flavus | reverse complement strand
GACTGCAGGCATTTTAAAACACGGTCGTAAATAGGAAAATAACAAAAGTAAAGTAATAAGTAATTTAAAAGTAATAAAATGGGAGAATAGTAGGAACTACATTGGGTAGATAGGAAGACGGAGAGTGAATCTAGTAATAGGTAGCAGTCCTATCATGTACTGTAAAGTCTCGCGCCTTCACAAAGTCCTTATTAAACACATCTGAGGATTGTGTCGTTTCCCCCGACATGGCTTTGCTGATCCCGCAGGGACTGGTTCAGGAGGCCTGCCCCTTGAGCCCCAGCGACTTGAACTTGGAGCTCGGGGACATTGGCTGCAGATCTGCACCTGGCGCCTGAGTCACCAGAGAAGCATGCGGGCCTATGGGCGGGAGGGTGGAGTGGAGAGGGTGGAGAGAGGACCGGTCTCCTGGAGGTGCAGGGGAGGGGCGTGTGTTCAGGGAGCAGGCGCCAGAGGGCACCGGGCACACTGGAGAGGCAGCGGCCCGCGCGCGGCTGCCCGACTCACCTGGGTGTGGAGGGTTCCGAATGCCGGGGCGGGGACGTCGCACTTTGCTGATTCAGAAGCAGCGAGCGACCCTGCAGTTTTGAGCAGAGTGGTGACGTGACCTGGAAGGACAGCTCTGGGAGGAAAGGGCCCTGTGGAAGGGGTGTCCGGCGGAATCAGGGGTCCCACGGCCGCTGGCAGCGAAGGCCCGGTGCGCTCTGGGTTTGGACGTGGTTAGCAGGGGGGTAGAGCACAGAGCGGTTTGCTGGCCCCCGCCTCCAGGGCAGGTCCCCCCGGAGATCTCTGCACGCCCAGCCCTGGTGGGTGGGGGTGCCGAGCTGCTCTGCGAACCCTCACCCTGATGGTGTCTGGTCAGAGAAGGTTCCAGGTTCCAGGAGGAGAGTCTGACAGGCTTGCACGGCAGGGCCTGGCTGCCCACTTTGCTGGGAAAGAACATCCTCGAGGGGCAGGGGCGAGGGTCGGGCCTCATCTGAGGATGGTGTCCCACTGCCCCTGAAGGAAAATGGCCATTCCAGGCTTCACGCGGAGCCCTGGACCCCACGGGACCGATGCCCCCCCTTCTGTGGGCGCAGCAGCGCGAGTGAGCGCACTGAGGTTCGGCGGGCACGCGGCGCTGCTGTCCGTCCGGTGATCACTTTGGAGCCGTGGCTTTGATGAAGTGAGGTGGTCAAACCCTACAGCTAGCGGCTTATCTGCTCCTTGAATCTCACCCTCTGTGGGTGAGGGTCTTGGTGTTTTTGAAAGGACGGCAGATCTCTTTATGGAACGGCTAACGCGCTTTCTGGCTCTCCACCGGCTCAGGGCAAAGACTACGTTCCCATCCATGGTAAACAGAAACAGCGATCAGTCTCCAAAAATTCCAGTGGCGTCGGTGATGCTTTCTCCCCCGCCCACCCCGGAGGCCCTGATTCACCCGCACGCTACCTTCCTGGCGGTGATAAGGAATGCAAGAATGCGATCGCTCCTGGCATGCGTATCTCTAGTTTTATCTGCCCACGTCCGGGTTCTCCCAGGTGCTCGTTGGGAAGCTCCGTCTGCTCTGTAGGGGCTTCCGGGCGAGCTGCTGGCTCCCGCCATCCCCGCCCTGGATTAAATCCGCCCCATCCGACCCCACCGACGTCCCGTACGGGACTTCAGGGGAGGTGGGGCTCCCCCAGCCAGCCTCGGGGTCCTCGCGGCCGCACCAGCATGGGAGCAAAGGCGCCGCTTTGCGGTAACGTCTCACAACGGTGCCTGTCTCGGCTCTTCTTTTAAACCCTCCGTGAGATCATTTCTCGTGGCAGCGAGTGGAAAATCAGCTAATACGCATTGAAAAGGAGGTGGGACGGCAGGTGTGCAGCCCCTTTCTTGTTCTGGGTCTGTCCGGAAGCTTGGTCAGAATGGACTCTCCTGGGAGACGCCGGGGCCCCCTTTCCTAAAGCAGACCTGTGCTGGGGTCCGCGTGTCCCGACCGAGAACGCCAGAACGGGGAGCGGGTGGTGGAGGCGGACGTGGGGGTGCAGCAGGGAGAGCGTCCTCTGGCTCAAGTACGGTCCAGAGCACTTGGCCTCGAGCTCGCCCAGTCCTCGGAGCCGCTCTGCACCAGCAGGGAGCCCCTCACGGGATTTCGCAGCTAACGGGCTTTACCCCCCACCCCACCCGCAGTTCCTTTGGCTGTGTTTTTGTCTGGATGTTTCTGTCTGTCCTTCCCGAGCCCCGCTCCCCATATACAAGCCCGTTTCCGGCAAGTGAGACTCGTCTTTCAGATCGGAAGGGGACTGAGTCCCCCCTTCCCCCGGGGCTCCCCAGGTCCCTCCGATGAGTGAAGGCGACGCACCTGGGCCAGAGATCACCTTCCCAGCCGTCTCTGGATGCGCAGTCAAGGAGCAACGGGGTTACACGGGCCCCGTTATAATGGCGTGAAGTTCACCTGCCCTCAGGTTGCTCTCTGCCCGTTTGAAATTGGCTCCTGCCCACAGCCGGCCACATCCCAATCTCCAGAACCCCCCTTCGTGCCCCTTCCGGAAGGAGACAGGCCTCGGAGCCATGCTCCGTGTGCTCCGTCCACAGACACTCCTCGGACGGCTGGCCGAGTCCGAATCCCACGGCTTCACCTGCACACGGGACCCGGGGATGACTTTGAGGCAGAGATGGCGGCGTGTGTGTTTTATTTAGGGTTGTTGTTTGTTAGGGATCCAGGGAGGATTTCAGGGGAGTGGGGCCAGGGAGCCTTCCCCTCCGACGCCGCCGAGGTGGGGCCATGAGAGCGCTGGGTGCTCCCCTCCCGGGTGTAGGAGCCACGGCGGGGGAGATGGGACCAGCTGCTGTCAGGGCAGATGGATTTATTTCTTCTTTTCTGAACTCTGAAACTAGCCGTGGGAACTGTGCCGATCACGTCTGTCCTCTTTCACTGTGATGAGCAGGCCGGCCAGGGGCTAGAGCAAACTTCCCAAACCCCGCTGTGCCCCAGGAAGAAGGGGTGCAGACAGCAGGCCAGGAAACGCGGGCCGGCTCCGTGCACCCGCAGAACCAGTGGGATGAACTGAGGTGCCCAGAAAATCCAGGGAGGGAGCCTACTCTCTTCTCCTGGGCCAGGACAAGCCTCTGAAACGGCCTCTGAAAGAAAGAGGATTCCCGTTTCCTATAAAATTACTACTCAACCCACGTTTCACTTGCTCAAGGGACATTCTCGTGTTTTCTTCCCCCGCTTTCAGGAGGAAGCACAGCGCCGAGTTGACCCCATCGTGCAGCATGCTTGCCTGAGAAGAGCTTGCGCGAGCGCTGGGATACCTGGAGGAAGAGAGATGAAACCGTAGCCGTCCTCCCAGGAAGAGAGTTCAAGATGGCAGCTCAGCGGATCCGAGCTGCCAACTCCAGCGGTCTCCCTCGGTGCAAGTCCGAGGGGACCCTGATTGACCTGAGCGAAGGGTTTTCAGAAGCGAGCTTTAATGATGTCAAAGGTGAGCCTGCGGGGCATCCGGGTGGCTTAGTTGGTTAAGCATCTGCCTTCAGCTCAGTTCATGATCCCGGGTTGCTGGGATCGAGTCCCGCATCGGGCTCCTTGCTCAGCGGGGAGCCTGCTTCTCCCTCTCTCTCTGATGCACTCGCGGGGACAGAACTGTGGCTGGGGGTGCAGATCGGGACTTGCAAGTGCTCAGAACGCAAGGACTTCTGTGCCTTGAAGGCTGCCAAGTTCCCAGACGGTTGAACTTGAGATCTCTAAACTTCATCAACGATAAATCCAGCCCTAGAGCAATAACCACTTGTCTTGTTTTGTTTTTCTGGTGTGTTGGGAGGTTTTGAACGTTCCCCTTGACAAAGCAGCTTCTCCATACAGAAGGTGTTTGTGTTTTCTCTTTTTTTTAGAGTTTTGGTGACATTAAGGTAGGGAGCTGGGTGCTCAGGATACTAGTGGGAAGGACAGAGTGTGGCCAGCCAAGGAAATATCGAGAACCGCTAGAGAGGAAAAGGTGGTCTGGGACTGGGGTCAGCAAGCGCCCCCTATGAGGGTCGCCCAGGGCATATTGTAACTTTTGCAGGCCCCACGGGTTCCATCGCTGCTATTCCTCTGTGCTCTTGCAGCCTGAGAGCGTCTGAGAAGACAGTGAGCAGTGGACACGGCTGTGTTGCAATAAAACTTTATTTACAAAAACAGCAAAGGGGCCGTTGTTTGCCGACCCTTGCTTTAGAGGTGGCCTGGGAGAGAATGACCCCGAGCCTCTGCTTTTCTCTACCAGCCACGTACACCTGGGTCGGTGGGACGGGTGCCGGGGGGTCATTTTCCTCCCGGAAGTCCTCCCTGACTTTAGTAGGTGCTCACATCCAGCAGCTTCCCTGCGGCGTTCACCGCAAGGCGTTGAAGTCACCCGCTGGGCCAGCCATACAAGCAGAGAGCGGTGGGAGCTGCTCTTGACCTTTATCGCTTTAGCCCCCGTGCGTAATGAACAGTCCTTGAACCAAACTGCCGGCTCCCCGCTAACATTGTGGCCCTCTTCCCTATTGTCCTAAAGGCCATATGCACCGCATTTGTCTCTTCCTAATCTCTTCTCCTTTCACCATATCCTCA
Source organism: Potos flavus (assembly GCA_028534135.1). NCBI lineage: Eukaryota > Metazoa > Chordata > Mammalia > Carnivora > Procyonidae > Potos > Potos flavus. The sequence continues at coordinate 168,695,317 of CM052883.1, read as the reverse complement.
ACTTCTTCCTTTTCTGGTCTGTGCTTTATGCTCAGAGCCCTGGACATCACGTCGAACGTTCTTCACACGAACGACCTGGCAAAGGAGGTCATGAGATTTTACTAATTAGAGCAGCAACGTTACCGGGAATTGCCATGAATAATGGGACCCTTCGTTTTGCACAGGCCGGTGATGGGCATCATCTTCTTACTTGATAGCCCATGACGATGACCTGAGAGGTGTCGGGGTCCTAGCAGAACAGCACGGTTGTGGGGAAAGACAAACGAGACAGCCCGGGACGCGAGCTGGGGCTGGTTGGCCGAGGGCGCGATGCCCCCGGAGCCGCTGGACCCACTTCCCAAGGCAGCTCTGCCCGATGGTCGACAGGCTTCCCGGTGGGGATTAATTCCAGCCAAACCCCCTGCTACGAAGTCCTCTGCCCCCGATTAGCGTTCCATCTGCACCAGGACTAAGGCAACGGGGTAAAAACTGTATGACTCAGTGCACTCAACTTCCTGACACGCGGGGATTTTCTTTTTTTTGTATTAAAATCAAGGATAGCTGTGAATTTGGGCAACGCTCCCCAGAATTCATTAAGATGGGATTTGATAAGGATTCTCCCGTGTTTGATTGGATGGCCGCCCTGCCCGGTGTCCCCGGGTGCCCTGTGACAGGTGACTGATGGAGGGACCCGTCCTCGTCCGCGGGGCGGCCCGGCAGGGAGGAGCACCGTTTCCCACTGGGTGAGCCTGATCCTTGAGTGAAATGTGTTACTGCTTCTCCACTAAGGAGAGTGCTTGGAATTTTAAGTGAGCCCATTTTTATTCTTCAGTCTGGTGAAACTAAGGTGATAATTTGCACTGATACATTTTCTTAGGCTTGTATACAAAGCTTGCTTAATAGCTTTTGGTTTTTAATTTTAAAAATACCACTCTAAGGGAATTGTTGCAGGGAGCATAATAGGGATATAACTTCTGAGGGATTCTAACAAGATTTTAATAGCTGGCAAGCTCTCTGATTTTCGTTTGGTTTTAATTTTTATGTGACATTTTCATTAGATGTGTCGGAGAAACAAAAAGTGGTTTATATTACTGGAGGCGGTGCCGGGAAAACAAAGCGAGAAAGATCTTTTTGTCCCCTGACCCCAGCCTGACCCAGCTCCCTTCCTCCCCACCTCTCCCTCGAAGGCATTCTCTTTTTCTTGGCTGTTGTACTCACTGCCCTCCCTCACTGTAAGTGATTTCTGGTTGGGGCACCGCCAGGGAGAACGCCTTGACCTCTCTGTCGCATGCCCGCGAGAGGGACATTCATCCCAAGAATATTTGCTGGACACCTGCTATGTGACAGGCTGTCTTCCGGGATTGCCACTGTGAGCAAAACAGACCCTAAGGGAGCTTCCTCCCTAATGGGGTGACGCAGCCCTCCCCACAGAGAAATAAATGTATGTATATGATGTATCGGTTAAGCAGAAGTGCCACGGAGAAAATTACGTTAGGAGGGGGGCCGAGATGTCCACTTGAACATAACCCTTTGTGAGTCCTTACCTGGGGCTAAGCGTCTTTATGCTAAGGATGCGATCAGAACCTCATCTTCAGCAGAGCCCGCTGAGGGAAGACTCTCAGCTCCTGAGGCCCCACGGCTTCCAAAGGCCTGGATTACGGCCCAGGCCCAGGGAACCCAGGGCCAGATTCCCCGCCAGCACCCCACACGGAGGGTGGGAGGCGACGGCCTTCACCGCCCAGGGGAGCTTTCCGCCAAGCATGTCCCTCTAACCTGATTCGTGGAAATAGATGGAAACTTCCTGCTTTATTTTCCAAGACTTGGCTAAGGAAATACAACTCGATTTTCATTATTTCTTTTCAAAGGAAAAGAAAACTGGCAGCTGGTCTTCCGGACAGCCAGCCCGATAGACTGGAGTGCGTGTTGGCTTAATCATGTATTAGAGACGATGCGGGGGTAGTTCCACTAGAAACCCGGGCCTTTCTTCCAGTCGTTAGTTACAGGAGCCCAGAATATTCACAGCCTCTGTGAAACAAGGGGCAGTTGGGGTGGCGGCTTATTCCTCTCCGAAGGAACTTTCCTCAGCCTCTGGATATACCCTGTCGTGTCCGGAAGGGAGAGAAAACGCCTCGGTATTTGATTATCCGTTACTTTTCAAAAACACACACCCCTGGTGAGAAGACTTACTTTGGCCGCTCGGACCGCTGCTGACCTCCGTAGCTGAAGGCAGAGGTAGCATGAATGACACCAGATGTAAAACCGTTGTTTTTCAAGGTACGAGGGACAGGCGGTTTCTGAGTCGTCATTGCGAGTGATCGTTTGAAGGAGGCTGGAGGAGGAGGCTGGCCTCAAGAGGCTTATTTCGGTGAAGAAAGGGAGCCTTCCCCGATCCTGCTCACGTGTTCCGTGTTGAAGGCAGAGCGTGTCACCCGCTCACAAACACAGAGGGCTGCTTTGGAGGCCCTTCGCTGCCGTCCCCGGCCACAGGCGGTGGGTCACTCTGCTCAGAACGTCACTGGTGCCGGGTGGGTCACATTCAGCTTCTCCGTCCGCCCGTGGCAGCTCTGGGAAGTGAGGTACAATAAACAGAACGCGGGTCAAAACGAGAAAGTACTTGGGGCACCTGGCTGGCTCAGGTCAGACAGTCTTGATCTCCAGTTTGGGAGTTCGAGCCCCACGTTGGGTGTAGAGAGGACTTAAAAATAAAATCTTTAAACATGAAAAAATGGAAAAAAACGAGATGGCATCTTAGTGATCCCCGGGAAGCAGGGTCGTGTGGGCTCCCCCGCTGTGCCGCCTGAGGGGACAGCCGCGCTGACCGCAGGGAGTGGAGCCGGAGTTCGCCTCGGCTGGTTTCCGCTAATTGCGGGGCGCTCTGTGCACACCGACCTCGCTGTGCTCAGTGCCCTGCACGCCCGTGGGCCTCGCCCTCACCCCCTGTCTCTTTGTGTTTTACGCAGTGCCTTCTCCCAGTGCCTTGCTCGTAGACAATCCCACACCTTTCGGAAACGCAAAGGAAGTGATCGCAATCAAGGACTACTGCCCCACCAACTTCACCACCCTGAAGTTCTCCAAGGGGGACCACCTCTACGTCCTGGACACGTCCGGCGGGGAGTGGTGGTACGCACACAACACCACGGAGATGGGCTACATCCCCTCCTCCTACGTGCAGCCCCTGAACTACCGGAACTCCACTCTGAGCGACAGCGGAGTGATTGACAATCTTCCAGACAGCCCCGACGAGGTGGCCAAGGAGTTCGACCTGCTCGGGGGGTGGACGGATGACAAGGGGTCCAGCAAAGCCTACAGTAATAATCCTTTCTGGAACAGGGCCCAGACCAACCCCTTTCTGAACGGGAACGTGCCGGCGGCGCCCAGCGTGGACGAGCTGACTCCCCGAAGTACCGTGGATCTGCTCCTTTTCGATCCGGGCGCGTCCTCGTTCACGGAGTCGAGCTCCGCCACCACGAACAGCACCGGCAACATCTTCGACGAGCTGCCGGCCGCCAGCCGCGTCCAGGCCGAGGCGCCGGGCAAGCGGGACAACCCATTCTTCAGGAGCAAGCGCTCCTACAGCCTGTCGGAGCTGTCGGTCCTGCAGGCCAAGTCAGATGCCCCCGACGCGGCGGGGGTCTTCACGGGCCTGAAGTCCCCGGCGCCCGAGCAGTTCCAGAGCCGGGAGGACTTCCGCGCCGCCTGGCTCAGCCACCGGAAGCTGGCCCGTTCCTGCCACGATCTGGACCTGCTGGGCCAGAGCCCCGGCTGGGGCCAGACGCAGGCGCTGGAGGCGAGCGTCGCGTGCAAGCTGGACAGTTCCGGGGGCGCCGTGCAGCTGCCCGACACCAGCATCAGCATCCACGTGCCCGGAGGCCACGTGGCCCCCGGCGAGACGCAGCAGATCTCCGTGAAAGCGCTGCTGGACCCGCCGCTGGAGCTCAACAGTGACCGCTGCAGCAGCGTGAGCCCGGTGCTGGAGGTGAAGCTGAGCACCCTGGAGGTGAGAACCCCCATCACCCTGGAGATGAAGGTGTCGGCCGAGGTGAAAAAGGACATTTTTAGCAAAAGCACCGTGGGCCTCCGGTGCCTGCGCAGTGACTTGAGGGAAGGGCCCTATGTCCCCATCCCCCTCACCTACAGCTGCGGGGACACGGTCCAGGTCCAGCTGGACAACCTGGAGCCCTGCATGTACCTGGCCGTCGTCGCCCATGGCCCGAACATTCTCTACCCTTCCACGGTGTGGGACTTCATCAATAAGAAGATCACCGTGGGGCTCTACGGCCCCAAACACATCCACCCGTCCTTCAAGACCGTGGTGACCCTTTTCGGGCATGACTGTGCCCCAAAGACACTGCTGGTCAGCGAGGTCACCCGCCAGGCCCCCTGCCCCGCCCCCGTGGCCCTGCAGCTCTGGGGGAAGCACCAGTTCGTCCTGTCCAGGCCCCAGGACCTCCACGTCTGCATGTTTTCCAACATGACCAATTACGAGGTCAAGGGCAGCGAGCAGGCCAGAGTGGTGAGGGGCTTCCAGATGAAGCTGGGCAAGGTGAGCCGCCTCATCTTCCCCGTCACCTGCCAGAACCCCAGCGAGCTGTCCGACTTCACCCTGCGCGTCCAGCTGAAAGGCGACCAGGAGGCCATCCTGACCCAGTTTTGCGTGCAGACCCCCCAGCCGCCCCCTAAAAGTGCCATCAAGCCCTCCGGGCAGAGGCGGTTCCTCAAGAAGAACGAGGTCGGGAAGATCGTCTTGTCCCCGTTCGCCGCCACCACCAAATACCCGACGTTTCAGGACCGCCCGGTGTCCAGCCTCAAGTTCGGCAAACTGCTCAAGACCGTGGTGCGGCAGAGCAAGAACCACTACCTGCTGGAGTACAAGAAGGGCGACGCCATCGCCCTGCTCAGCGAGGAGAAGATCCGCCTGAAGGGGCAGCTGTGGACCAAGGAGTGGTACATCGGCTATCACCAGGGCAAGGTCGGCCTGGTGCATGCCAAGAACGTGCTGCTGGTGGGCAGGGCCCGGCCGAGCCTCCTGTCGGGGCCCGAGCTGAGCACGTCGGTGCTGCTGGAGCAGATCCTGCGGCCGTGTAAGTTCCTCACCTACATCTACGCCTCGGTCAGGACGCTGCTCATGGAGAACGTCAGCAGCTGGCGCTCCTTCGCCGACGCCCTGGGCTACGGGGACCTGCCGCTCACCTTCTTCTGCCGCGCGGAGCTGGACAGCGAGCCCGAGCGCGTGGCGTCGGTTCTGGAGAAGCTGAAGGAGGATTGCAACAACACAGAGAACAAAGACCGCAAATCCTTCCAGAAGGAGCTCATGATGGTGAGTGCTCAGCGGGGAGCCCGGCCTCCTCCCCCCCCCACCCCCCCATCCCCGCCCGTCCGCTCTCAGTGCCCCTCCCTGCGCGCTGGGGCGTGGGTTTGCTGAATCACCGGGCCAGCATCCGGGCGCGTCTTCGCTCCCCAAAACGCACAGGGTTTAAGGGTTCTCGTGCACCTGGAGGTGGGCGTTTGTGGGGGGCCTTTAGGGAGTCCCAGACAGCTCACGAGCCACCATGGAGAGCAGTGTTCAGGTGGCTGGATTCGTGAGCTCCGCGCAGGTCTCCGATGAACCCCCGAGGGCCAGTGGGCACGGGGGGCATGGGGAGACCCCCACTCCAGTTTTCTCTGCTTTGATGTCTTGGGAGAAGATCCGTGTTTCGTCAGATTCCCACCAGGATCTAGGGCTCTGACGGGTTCAGAACTGCCTGTCGTAGAGCACTGACTTGCAGAAGCTTGACGATATCCTCTTGGCGTTCTACCTTGCATCCGGCGGACGTTCTCTCCATGGCAGAAGCGTCCTCTGTTCCCTTCCCCCTCTTCCGGGTGGGGACATGTCCCCAGGCTTCTTCCTATGGAAACCCTTGTGATTTGGTCAGTTCCTTCCTTGCTCCACCAGGCCCCACACACCCTTTTGGCCTCTTGACTTTTGTAAGAGGTGAGTCTTAGCACCCCAGGATTTTCTGCCGCCTGTACTCTCCCCCTTGCACCCGGCACCCGCCGTGCGCCAAGCGCCTCTGGGAACGGATGAGCCAGGTACGCATGTGTCTGAGCGTGCCGCTGAGGTCTGTCCGTGGCACGTGCCGCTCTCGGCTGCCCTGGGAGCTGGCATGGCAGCGCCGGTGGCTCCCAGGAGTACGAAATGCCAGGTGCGTGCAGCAGAATGAGGACCAGACGTTGCGCAGGAGAGGAGGTGGGAACCGGAAGTGGCGAGTAGGGGGCGGTCTTGGCCACCAGGAGATTGGGGGTGCTGGTGATGGCAGCGTCAGTGGGGAGGACGCGGGATTGTCATGGCTGGGGAGGGGCAGGGGCAGCGGGCGAGCATCCCCACCCCCTCCCTGCGGGAGGCCCAGCATCCCCTCGGATGGACCGGGCACAGTGGGCAGGGGTGCACGACCCTCTCCAGGCCCTCGAGCTGGAATTCGCCGTGGATTATAAAATCGGGTTCTTTCGGGAACGTAAACAATACAGATGGTTCCTTCATTACAGCCTGAGACACCCTCGCCTCCAGTGGCCAGAGGTGGGAGACGGGGCAGTGGGAGCAGCCCTTCCCAGCTGGGGAGGTGATGACGAGGGCGGTCCTCTGCTTACCCACGTTCCCTCGTTTCCTTTCAGGTCTTTCCAGACTTAAGCGGTGGTTCTTTCTCTTCCATGTGGGGGGCTCCTCTGACGGCACACGTTTTGGGGGCCGTCCCTGGGGTCCTCTCGTGAGGGATGGGGGTCTCTCCCGGCCCCAGCCGGGTCTGCTCGGAGGTGTGCAGTGTTTCCCTCGCTCGGCTCCTGGGCTAAATCCGTCGCCGGCCTGAGAGCAGGCAGATTAGGATGTTGGCCGAACGTCTGGAAACCACAGGCTGATTTGTCCCTGCGCTGCTCCCCCGGCCTGGAACTCTGCCCCGCGGGCTCGGGAGGGAGGCTCTTCACATCCCTCGGTTCCAGCCCACGGGTCGTGCCCTCCGACCTCTCCCGTGCCCTGGTGCTTGGGGTCGCTGCCCTTCATCGGCCCAGGTCGCCGTCTGCCCCGTGCGTTCCCCAGTCCCGGATGGCATTGCTGCCTCGCGTTCGCGTTCCTCGCTCTTGACCTCACCGGCTATAGATGCTGCGAGAGAAAGGCTCGGGAAAGACTCGGATGTTGGAGGAGTGAAAGAAAGCATGAGCGCCCGCCTCGTCGGGCCCCGACAACCTGAGCCGCGTCCTGCGCTCAGACCGTGCTTCTGCTCTGGCTCTCCAGGTGCGTTCCCTCCTTCCATCGTTGCAGGGCTTTGAGGGGCGTCTTGCACAAGCCCGGGGGCTTCCCGGCGTGCCCCTGCCTGCCTGCCCTTTCCCACCCAGACCGTGCGACCACTGCGCATGAGTGCAGGACATGCTTGCCGGGAGCCCCGAAGAGAAGGCCCCCTGTGTAGACCAGGGAAAGGCGATTGGGGCTGCGGGTGGGGGCTGGTGCTAGTGCCGAGATGGGGGCAGACCAGCAGCCGCGGTGATCCAGGAGGATGGTACGTGGGGCGTGGGGCCACCCGCACCGGATGGCACTCGGGCTTTGTTCTGCAGGCACGGAGAGGGGTACGGTGGTTTAGGGGAAGAGAAGGGGAGCCAAGCTCCTTGCCACGCCCCACAGCCCCCGAGCCACCCAGAAGCAGCTGCCAGTCGGGTACCCCGCTCCGAATGTCATTCCTACAGAACATCAGGAGGACGCCTGGGGACAGGGGACCTAATTTTCTAGATACCCATTTCAAGATATACTTGTATTAAGGATACGAACGGGCAGGTCCTTTTTAGCAGAGGTGAGAGGCACGTCCAAATCCCAGGACTGCCAAGCGGGGGGCAACCCCCTTGCAGGTTTGCGCAGCGATTCCCTTGGCCGCTTAGCCTCCAGTGTGGTTCTCACGCTTGCAGCCACACAAGGGGCACCTCGTGCAGCCAGGCCTTCTGTTTCTGGCTGCAGCGCGCTTTCCCCGCTCCCGTGGCGGCTCGGCCCACTCTTTCACGGCTGCGTCGGTGAGAGGCTGTGTTTTCTTGCCGCGTGCACAGCGCTGTGGACCTTCGGAGCCTCGGGGTCTTGCGTTTGCACAGCTGTCTTGGCTCATCGCAGGTTTTGTTTGGTCCTGAATGGAAAATGGTTTTGTGGCTGGGGAGTACACAGCGGGGAGTGACAGGAAGCGGGTGGCCGGTGCTGTTACCGCGGCGCCGGACTGTCCTGAGACCCCTCCTCCCTTTTGCCAACCTTGGGTTCCCCACTGGGACTCTCACCTTCCTCACAAAGGGGACAGAGCAGAGCCTGTTCTTCGCTCTGGGCGCCGTGACGGTCTTTACCGCGTCTTCTGGTGCACTTGGTGGCAAACACGCGCTTGTGTGTATTTGGACCGGGAACTAGGACTGCACTGAAGGGAAGGGCTTGGTGGGGAGGGACGGGCGGTCAGCTGGGGCGGGAGGGAACAGTCACGGGCGTGGGGAGCCTTGCCGAGGGGCGGCGGCCGGCGCTCAGAGCTGGGGCTGGAGCCTCCAGGGCATGTGAGTCCAGGGGCGGGCTCTTTGGAGAACATTCTCTGAGAAAGTTCCTCTGGGATACAAATCAAGGGAAGGGCAACTGTTTCCAGGAATGGAACAAAGCCCAGGCTGTTGGAAATGAGGGGTGAACCAGGAGATTCGGGGGGTGGGGTGGGGGCTGGAGAGGACGGCATGCAGTGATTGATTCTCCGAGAGTCAGGAGAAAAGCCCCCTGATCCCCCCAGAAAGAGGGCAGTTAGCTCACCACTGCACCTGTAGGCGGTTCCTGGGGTTCTTCTGATGTTTGCACGTCTTGGGAACAGAAGCATGGTTGGGATTAACATACGGCAAAACCGAAATGATACCTCATTGCCTTTCCTTTTTTTTTAAAGATTCTATTTTTTTAAGATTCTATTTATTTATTTGACAGAGAGAGAGAGATCACAAGTAGGTAGAGAGGCAGGCAGAGACAGAGGGGGAAGCAGGCTCCCCGCTGAGCAGAGAGCCCGATGCAGGGCTCGATCCCAGGACCCTCAGATCATGACCTGAACTGAAGGCAGAGGCTTTAACCCACTGAGCCACCCAGGCGCCCCTCATTGTCTTTTCTTAAGAGTATTTCCTAAAACGGGGCTTGGCAGACTGGCTCCTGGGCCGCCTGCTTTTGTAAGTGAGGTCACACCGGACTGAGCCGTGCCCTCTGCTTCACACACCGTCTGTGCTGCTTTAACCCCACACCGGCCGATGCGGGGGCTTGCGACAGAGACCGCGGGGCCCGCGGAGCCAAAACCTCTCCCCGACTCGCCCCAGGTCGGACAGGTTTGGTCACCTGGCTCAGATTCCCGTTCGCTCCGTCGGACTACTGCCAGGGTCGGCCTCCTTTCCAACGGGATTTTCTGGGATTACCTGTGGGTGTTTGTGTGTGTGCGAAAATTAAAGAGGAAGCTACAGGGAAAGGAGCCAGAGCCTCCTGCTCGGACCCGGTGGCCCCCACAATGTGCCCTTAAAAAATGCCTAAATGCCCTGTGGGTGGTGGTGTGGCCGCTCGGGGGCCGTTGAACCCCGCGCTGGCTGATCCGAGTGCGAGCAGAGCTGAAATTAGTCAATGAAAGCACCTCCCTCCCTGCGTTCACCCTGCTCCTTGCGATGGAGCCCCGGTCCTCACCCGTGGCCCCTGGGGACAGAGCTGATGTCACCGCTCCCGCCAGAGGTGACCCCAGTCGGAAGCGTGACTCTGGCACATTCTGTTTCCTAGAAAAGGAGGCCGCCTCCGGAGCTGGGAAGCCGTGGGCGAAAGCTGAGTGCGGACGCGGAGGGACGGACCGTCCCCCGTGTCGCAGGGGGAGGGGACCCCGCCTGCCCCAGCGTGTTTGGGCTTCAGCCTCACCACACTGCGAAAATGTAAATCCAGAATCCGACCGGTGTATCGCACGTCCCCCGGCCACACTCGGGGACAGGGGTGTGTTTATGTCTTCTGAAGCACAGATCTACTAAAAGTTGATTTTTTTTAAACAATATCCCTCGAATGCCTCAGAATTCACGTGAAAACAGACCCTTTTCTGAAATATATAAGGAGTTACGATGTCGCGTAGTCCGGAGCCGTGTTTTATTGGGTTCCGTCCCTGATGTCGAGGACTGAGTGCCCGCAGAGTTTTGGCAAAGGCCTGCCTCCACCTCTGTCCCCTCGGGGGATCCTGGACAGGCCGCCTGCGGGTGTGGGGGCCTCTCCGTCGCTCCCTCGGCTTCATCCTCAAACTGGGGTGAGCTCGGCGCCTGCCTCACGGGGGTTCTGAGGAGTGGATGAGCCCCTGCCCGGCTCACGGTACGTGCTCGGGGCTCGTGGCTTATTCCAAAGCACAAGAGAACCAACCCGAACCGGACCGCGGGGTCGTCACGGCCCCTTCCGGCCGAGGGCAGTTCCAGCTAGCCGCCCGCCCTCGGCCCCGGGGCCGCCCAGGAGGGACCCGTCACCCCTGCCGCAAACTGCAGAGACTGCCCGGCTGGGGCGGCCAGCTCGTGCACTCGGCAGGTTGCCAGAAAAGTCACCATTCCTCCGTCTTGCTAAGCTCCCCCAGTATAAGCGCGATGCGTAGATGGGGATACTCCGTCTCAGGAAGGCGCCCGGCAGACGGTAACTGCGCTCAGTCGGGAAGGGGCTGCTGGGGTTGTCGTTTCCAGCGTGCGCTCTTGGAGTCTTGGAGTGACAGCAAGGGCCCAGATAGGGCCTGAAGGACAGAAGGAACACCGGTGGCTTGCTCTGCTTCTAGGCTCTCCAGGCTCGGGCCCACCCGCCCGAGGGCCCGTCCGAGGCCCACTTTTCCCGCTGCTGAGGGGTCAGCCGAGACTGCTGGGTGGCCAGCCTCTTGCACCGCACGGTGGGCGGCCCCGGGGGCCTGCTGGTTCGTGCTAGCTGATTTGGTTTTGTTCCTTTAAGACCCCAGCCCTGGTCTCACAGAATACGTTGGACTGTTGAGGTCTGTGTTGGAAGCCCACGTGATCCGGCCCCTTTCCCGTGGTGGGGGATGGGGGAGCTTGGGGCCAGGCGGGGATTTGGGCCGGGCTCCGTCCCCTGGCCGCCTTCCATCCTTCCCATTCGCTTCCCTCCTGAGTCTCTCCATAGCTAGTGACTCCTGTCCTAAGGACACACAAGAAAGTTCTTTCGGCTTTGGCAAGAGAGCAATCCTGTTGATTCCAGAAGGTGTTCTGATGGGGGTCCCTCGGGTTCAGCCTTGGGCCTCCCCATTCTCCTTACTCTCCACCCGGGGTCTTCGCTCTGCCCCTAAAACCTGATAGCCCGGCTGGCAGCGTGCGCCTCAGTCCCTGTCTGGGCCCTTCTGCCCATGGAGCTCTGCGTCCAGCCGATGCCGCGCCACGTTCCCCCAGCCCAGCTCCTGGTCCGGTCCCCTGAGCCCCGGGCCGTCCGGTCCGTCTCGGTGAAGCGTCACTGGGTCCGGCTGCTCCCAGGGAGCGGGAACAAGGCCAGCGGCCAGCATCCGCCCTCACCCCGGGGGTCAGCATCCCGGGGCTGCCGAGACAACGCGTCACAGACGGGGCGGCCCGGGACAGGAGGCGTGTTCCCTCCCGGTGCCGGGGGTGGTGGCAGGCCTGCCTCCTCCTGGAGCTCCGAGGGACGGTCTGGTCCAGGCCTCGCTTCCGGCTCCCGGTTGCTCCGACAGTCCTTGGCGCTCCTTGCCTTGTGGCTGCCTCACCCCTGTCGCTGCCTCCGTCCTTACACGTCTCTGTCTCTCTCCTTAGGAAGACAGCCAGTCATGGGACGAGGGGCTGCCCTAATGCACCGTGTCCTGGTTTTAACCAGTGACATCCTCAAAGACCCTATTTCTGAACACAGTCTGGGTTTCCAGGTGGTCATGACTTTGGGGAGAGAGCGCTGGCAAACCCGGTCCACCCTGCAAAACTCATCGCTTTCCTTCCATCCTGTGGGTGTCGGCCATGCTGGCGTTCTGGGGGCACTTTCTAGGCTCTAGAACCTTCGGGGGGAAGAGCGTGTTGCCCCCGCGTGAAACCAGAGGCTGCCCTCTGACCTGCCCCGTGCTCTGCTCCCTCGTCCTCAGGCCTTACTGAAAATGGACTGCCAGGGCCTGGTGGTCAGGCTCATCCAGGACTTCGTGCTCCTGACCACGGCGGTCGAGGTGGCGCAGCGCTGGAGGGAGCTGGCCGAGAAGCTCGCCAAGGTGTCCAGGCAGCAGATGGACGCGTACGAGTCTCCGCACCGGGACAGGAACGGGGTCGTGGACAGCGAGGTGAGCCTGGGGGGGAGACGCGGTCACAGCTCTGGCTGCTGGACAGCGTGTGGAGGGGGACGCGTGAGTGGACGTGAGAAGGGTAGGCTCTCCCTGAGCGGGGCAGGCGTCCTCCTCCCCGGGGCTGTTGGCTGCACGTCCCGATCTTCAGGGACCTTCCGTCAGACGCAGCGTGAACAGAGCCCTTTGTGGCCGCTTCTGCCCGGTCTCTGGCCAGGTCTGTGTGGGCTAAACACCTGGTATGTTGTGGAACTTGGGCCGGAGCCAGCGGGGTTCCTGCTCAGGGGTTCTTTGTGCTCTCACTTGGTGGCGGAGGTTGCTTTAAGCTTCCGGAAACTGGGTTCGGGCCCGGGAGACCTAGGAAGGAGGAAATCCCAGAACAAGGGTGTCCTTTATTCACGCAGTGAATTTCCGAAGAAATGACCCACCCGGAAAGTGCTGCAGGGATCGTAAGGAGAGCAGTCCCTCCTGTTTGTTCAGACTCCTTTGCTGGCTGCTGTTGCGCAAAACGCCTTCTTCCCTCGGAAGCAGGGGTCTGTTCCACCTGTTTCTCTGGGCTTGTCTCTCCCTCCAATGAGAAGCATCAATAACGAGCAAAGGAACTGCAGTTAATAGGCTCCAGTAAGAGGCTCAAATCTCTTAACCATCCGCTCATCTTCTCTCCCCCTTCCCTCCTTTTATTTCGACGACTCCACCATCCAGGCCATGTGGAAACCCGCCTATGACTTTTTATTAACCTGGAGCCACCAGATCGGGGACAGCTACCGGGACGTCATCCAGGAGCTGCACATAGGCCTGGACAAGATGAAAAACCCCATCACCAAGCGCTGGAAACACCTCACCGGGACTCTGATCCTGGTCAACTCCCTCGACATCCTGAGAGCAGCTGCCTTCAGTCCCGGGGACCACGACGACTTCGTGATTTGAGCGGGTCCCCTCACGCCCGCCGCTGCTCTGGGCCCTGCCCGTCGGGCCGTCCTGGATGCCGTCACGCCGTCACGTGAAGCTGGGGAGGGAGGAAGGGCCGGCTGCTCAGACACATCCGGGGCCCCTCTAGGGCTGGACCCACACCCAAGGACCAAGCACACACAATGCTCCGCCACCCTCCTCCATCGCCGGGGGGGCCGGGGGGAGGGGCCGGAAGGGAATTTCTACTGCAGGTCATTGCCAATCACATAGCTTTCTATTTGTTAGGTATAAATTTAAATTTAAAACCCCTTTTTTTAAAGTTTAGGGGGAGGCAGATGAGAAAGGCGGTATCTAATTTTTTTAATGGACCATAACGGTTAAAAAAAACAAAAACAAAAACAAAACCACACCTTAATAGGGGAGGATGCTGTTGAGGTTTTTATGTTCTATAAAGACCTTTTTAAATTATGTTACAGATGTATATATGTATTTAAAGGTCACTGGGGCATTTGTGATTCCCAGCCACACTTTGCGTTTCAACACTTAGCGCGCAGGAAGACGCTCATTCAAGTGTTGGACCCCTTTTGCTGTCTACTTGTAAAAAGGGTAAATCAAATAGGAACGTGGATTTTGGTAGATGAATCCGGCTCTTGCCCATCCTTTCCGAGACTGTCCTAGGTCCTGCTGTCCCCTCTCGACTTCATTCTCTTCTGTCCCTTTGCCTCGTGTTACAGTAAATGATCAGCAGACCTTCTTCGAGCTTTAGTGGGATGCGAGCCAGCAGGTGCCCGTGAGATGGGAAGGCAGCGGGAGCTGGAGCTCGTCACGGCCCCCACCTGCACGCAGCCGGTCATTCAAGAGAACGGTGCCATTCGTCGTGCGGTGGTTCCCGTAGCCGTCGGCCACCGCTGTCCTGTTTCTCCCTGGGAGCGGGGGAGGGGAGTCCTGTGCCAGCGTGTGCCGGCTGCCGCTAGCCAGCTCTGCTTAATTCCGTGCAGAGTCAACCCCTGTCCCTTCCTGGTACACCCCTGTGGCCTGGGAAACAGTGACATAGGGGACACCGTCTTTACAATTTTCTGTACAAGACTATCCAAGCAGGATGAACGTTTTCCGAAAAGGAAACTGTTTCCCCCCGAGAGTCAGGGACTCGGCAGAGCGTTGCACTGATGCCCTTTAGAGTCGCCGATCGGCGTGGCCGCGCGTGGGCACCCGGTGCCGGGCTCCACGATCACGCTGCAGGGGTGGCAGCTCGGGCGGGGAGGGGCAGGACGGAGGAACTACCTGGCAGATCAAGAGGGTTGATTCCCGGGGATGTGCTAGGACACACCGCCCGCTTGTATGACACGATGGGGGGGCCACTCGGGGTTCCTGGACCTCATCCTCTAAATCTGCCGTCTTGAGACGTGTTGTGTTAATGACCTAGTGTAACCAGTGGGTGGTCCCGACTGGGCTGAAACATCCTTATGTATCTGTTGATTCAGATCCTGAAGACCAGCCGTTTCGGAGAAAAAACCGACACACAGAAAAACACTCTCTCTTTTATGCTGCAAGAACCAGGACGTGCGATTCCCCAATCATCCCACGAAGTCACCTTAAATTCCGCTTCTCATTTCCACCGTCATTCTTTCCAGAGATCATCTCTCGCCTTCTCCCCAAAGAAGAAGCAAAACCAGTTGCACCTTAAACCGTGGATATTTTTCCTCAGGGGCTTTAAATAGTTTCCTATGCAACGTGTCTTGTAGCACAAATTCTACAAAAGTTGCAGTAAATTTTATTTGGATATTTTAACCTATTAAGTGTGTGTGTGTGTTTTTCTGTACGCAACCAAACTTTAAATAAAACAGTAGAACCTAGTGAGAGCATCTGTGAATAATGGCTCCCTCCCCAAAGAGCCACCCCTCGATGACAGTATGACTGTTGGTTCAGCAGATGACTTTTATATTTTTACTGAATATTCTGTAGTCTGGTCCAAGAAGCTCAGTTAAAATCTCCAGTTCTCCGGCCGCCTGGGTGACTCAGTCGGTTAAGCTTCCA
>CM052883.1:168635262-168679623 GCA_028534135.1 Potos flavus | reverse complement strand
CCCCACTTGATTTCTTGGGTATGGGTTCACTCTGGCCCCAGAAAAGCAGAGATCGTGTTAATTCTCACCAGAAACCCTGTATCACCAGGCAGGCCCAGTGAAAAAAGCCTTGACAATGAATTTAAATCTCCAAAGCAGGTTAGATGAATAGAGATGACGGAACCGATCTGGAGAACCGACTCGTCCCAGGACACACAGAGGTTGCACGGTACCCCAAACCTTCCCCTTCACTGGGATGCTGCTGTCGCTGTACCTGCCCAGAGCCCTCCCCCATACCTCCCTGTCTCTGCCCTTCTCTGGGCCCCCGGGCACGGTCACAGGATGGAGGCGTGATCCCGGGAGCCTCAGGGAGCAGAGCCAACACACCCGTCCTTGGAGGAGGTCTGCTCGCTGGCAGAGCAGAAACCCAGGCCGGCGGCCCCCGGGGGCAAAGCAGAGTGAGGCGAGCCCGGAGGGCTGAGACCGCTGGTCCTGAGCATCCTCCAGGGCTGGCTGCCTTCATCCCACACTATCCTTTCTGGAAAGTTTTAGTATCACACTTAAAAAGCCATTAAAAATAAAAGGGAATATGCATTGTTTCCCATAGAAATGCTACTCTGCAGATTTCTGATTGACCTATTCTTTACCAAAACCTGCGAATGTTAGGTGGGATACCGCCCAAGGCGGCAAGTAGCCCTTCTAAGATTTCCTTGGACACAGCCATCTCCAAAGGAAAAAAGAAAATGAAAGGAAAGGAGAGGAAAAGGGAAGAGGAGGACAAAACCGTGTTGGCACGAAGTGGGAAGAGACGAAGGGGGAAAGTCCGAGGCCACACGGCCCGCTTGCCGTCGCGTTTCCGTCTGCACCTGCACGCTGGGTGGGCAGAGCTGGCGCCCGCTCCCAGCACAGAGAGGGCCGCGTTCTCTGGTCTCCTCCGTCTGTCCAGCCCAGGACGGGCTTAGTGCCTGGAGCCGGCGGGGAGAGCTGGACGGCTGCAGGGGCTCTGCCTGCTCCCCGCCCCCCCAGGAGTCAACCCCCCACCGCCGAGGACATGGGGATGCAACCTTGGGGCTGAGCGCAGCCGCTGAACGGAAGCTAAGTGCTCGGGCACGCGGGGACCCGGCAGCGGCGCGTCGTTCGGAAAGCCAACAGGCTCTGGCTCCCCCACTCCCTTCCCGCCCCCACCACGTTTGGCCAATAAGATGTGCGTTCAGCCTGCAAAATCCGGTTGTCAGGAAGGGCTCAGTGAAAACCTGCCGCTTCTGAGGGGTCCTCCGAAAGGCGGAGACAGGGGGACACAAGGCAGCTGTCAGCCTGCAGGTTCCTGGGCCCTCGTGTTTCACGGGTGGGGACAGGCCGAGCTGTCACTCCAGAGTCCCGGCAGGAACGGGATGCTGTGCTCAGATCAGTATCATCTGAGGGGATGATGATGCCTTTTTATCAAGAGGCAATTACGTCAAGTCCTGGCTCTGGGAGGTTTAATAACTACTGGGGATTGGCATGGGGGCCGGGCGGGGGAGCCGGGGTCCAAAGCCAGGGGTCTCTCCAAGAGCCGGAAGACCAGAGACGACAGCTCTTAGAATTTTAGTTAGAACAGCAAAATAGAATGAGTCTTAGCACTACACGCAATCACCAGAGGGAAGCAACAGTCCAGTGCCCCCGAATGGAGAAACAGACCAACAAGATGTCGAGCCATACGCACAATGGAGTCTTCCTCTCCATAAAAAGGAGGAAATTCTGACCCACGCACACCGGGGATGAGCCCCGAAAACATCATGGTAAATGCAGAAGATGGTCACAAAAAGTCCCATTATTGTACAGTTCCAGAACAGACCTATCCAGAGAGACCGGGAGCAGGTTAGCGGTTGCCGGCGGCCGGGGGCAGGGACGGATGTCGAGCGACTGCTCAAGGGTCTCTTTTTTGGGTCCAATGTTTTGGAACGAGACAGACGGGGTGGCTGCACAGCTTTGTGTAAATAAATAAATACTGCGGAATCGGGGCACTTAAAAACGCGCCCATCAGAAACCCGCTCGGGGCTGAAATGTTGTGTGTGCACAGGGAACAGTCGGAAAACAAACCTTCACCAAAAAACTGGTACACACGGAGACATACCTCAGTTATGATCAGCAACAACCCACTAAAGGACAAAAGGAGCGTACGTGCGGTCGGGGAAAGGGAAAGGAAGCATCAGAGGAAAAGCGGGCGAAGGAGAAGTCGAAGACAGGAGGCAGGCGCTGACGGAGAGCCCGGAGCACGTGTCCCCGCCGCAGCAGTGACCCCGCACGGGGACGGGCTGCGACCACCTTGGGTGCTTTCTAGGGCTCTGAAGACCCAACCCCGACTCACTAAGCAAAAACAGGAACAGGCTCCCACGAGCAAGCTGAGCGAGGTCAGGGGTGCGGGTGCACGGACCGCCCCCCCGCCTGCCGCCGAGTCCCCGTCCCTGCGGTTTCAGCTCCATCCACGGACGCGCTGCTGCGCGATGTGGGAGCCCAGCCAGAGCCAGAAGGTGTCACACGCGGGCAGCGGCAGCTTCCCGTTCCCATCCTACAGACGAGCAAACTGAGGCCCAGCAGACGGTCGGTTAGCGGGGCCGCATCGCTGTTAGTCACCCAGACACGTTCGCTCCGGAGTCCGGGCCACAGCCCTCAGGGCCCCACTGGTCAAGTGGGAGCAAAAGGTTCCCCCCGAGAGGGCCCCCTTCTGCACGGCCGGGGTGCGCTTGCCAGAGGGTCTGCTTTTCTCACGAGATGCAAGAACCGGTAGCCCGCCCCCGAGGCCTGGGTCTGCAGGACCAAAGCGCACCCCCGAGTCCAGCGTTTGGGGGCGACTCCGCCAGAAGAGACTATCTGGGTCATGCTGGCACGGCAAAGTGGGGGTGCTGCCCGTCCACAGGGCCCCTCGCCGGGTCCCCCACAGACCCATCCAGAGTCACTCTGACGCCCGCTCACGTGTGGCACCCTGAAGAACGTCCACGGCAACGTGGCATCCCGAGGCGGGCAAACTAATTTCTCGTGACTTATACCCCAACCTGCCCCCGACAGATACTTAGGCCCCGGCAGACGGAGGCCTGATTCTGAAGTTACGTTAAATCCCTCTGAAATCAAGTGATCCAAGCCAGACGGGAATCTGGTGAGTGACACTCCTGTCCGGTCCATCCAGGCGCCCCTGGGCTCCGCTACAGCTGGGCGACTTCTGCTGACGGACAGTTCTAGAACCCCGCCTGCCTTCCACCATCGGACCGCAGACCTCCTGCGATGGGGCCCCTGTGTGATGGGGCTGAGGTCGGAAGCTTCCGTCTGGCCTTGCTTCTGATCACTGTTGAGCTTCTCCGAGGCACGAAGCTCCCTTGCCTACTAACGATGAGGTTAGTAACTGGGATCTGGCTCGCCCTGCCTCTCCCCGAGAAGGTCAAGAACAAATCTTGAGAGGGCTTTGCAAACTGTAAAGTGCGGTGCGAAATTTAAATATAAAATGAAGCGACGGAGGAGCTCTCCAAATATTGCACAGTAACCTTTCTCTCCCTGAAGTTTCCTTTTTGCCGCATCGGACTTGGGCCCCAGGACCTCGTGCACCATTCATTAAAAATCCAGCCCTGGTAGTGATGTGGCCGCTGCCCTTGACCTGGACGCTAGGTTCCCATTAACCACCTGCTGAGCGCCTTTGGTTTTTAGGGGTTGTTCTGAGTAAGCCTGAGTTCAACTACAATCCAAAGAATTTCCATAAGCGGAGTCTCCCTCATTCTGTAAATGAGCAAATTTAATATCTGGATTTAACAAAAAGCAAAAGAATTAATGAGGAGATAAAGGAATGAAGAGATTTAATCAGTTTCTGTCCAGTTCGACGTTGGTTTCAGCTGAGCCCTCCAGCCCAGGGGGGACATTTGGTGCCCCTGTTGGACCCTAGCCCCGCTCCTCTTACCTCCCACTTACCCCCAAGCCTGTCTTCGGCCTGCTTCCAAGTCAGGAGCTGTTGCCTTTTTCGAGGGTGCAGATACTCTGAGAAATGCGCTAAGGGCGAGAGGTTTTCTCTGCAGAAAACCACCTGTGCCCCTGCCGTTCTGCAGCAGGCCCTCTAGAAGGACCATGCTACGAGGCCACCGACCTCGGGTAAACACACCTGCTCGCTTCCTGATAAAAATGACGTTCCACAGAACAAGGCCCAAAACAGAGGGAAACGCGATCCGAGGACACCGCAGGCCAACCTAAGCATCCATCGATGACCATTAATTTCGCCGGCAACTGAAGGCAGAGCGGGGGCTGCACATTCCAGCTCCCACAGGGAACAGCGAGGGCAAACAGGATTTATGGTGACGACAAGGAAGAAAGGAAAAAGGATCAAGTTGTGTTTACTGAGCAGAGTCTACAGCAGCCCAGAGGTGGATGGGGGTGGGGCTGGGGGTCCCCGTTCACAGGCAGTCAGGGTGACAGGCACACAACACGGGTGCTGAGCACGGCAGACCCTCACCAGGGGGGACAGCGGAGCGGGCGGACCCCGGACCCACTGGGGCGGCGGATGGCCTGGTGGTAGAGGGAAGACACCATGACCTTGGGAAGACACTGTGACCTTGGGAAAAAAGCTGAGCTCGGACAGAGGCCGGCTTTTATAAAGTCTCTGCTTCCTCTTCTGCCAAACGCAAAGCTTTCCCGCTGAAAAAGGTAGAGTGGAAAGGAGGTTCCGGGAGCCTCACAAGTGGGACTCCGGACCTGCCTCTGCCTGAGGGCGACGGGAGCCTACAAAACGCGACCAGAGCGTGCCAGGAAGATCCAGCTGGGCCCTCCGCACGGCCCTCCCACAGGCCTGCTGCTCACCTCTTGGAAAGAGGGGCCCCACGTCATTCACTCTGGCCAGTGGGTCGTATTAATCTCTCTTCTGACCTCTGGGACCACCACGATGGCGAGAGGTGAGAAGGGCAAGGTTCTGGATAAACAGCATGAACCACAGTGTCAGGGGAAGGCTGCCCCCCCCGACCACATCACCCCATGTTCAGAGGAGCCCCATGACGGATGCTCCGGGGGGCCCTCAATAAAGACACAAGAAAAGGAAGGTCCGGAGAGGCTAAATGGCTTGCCCAAAATGACGGAGTGGTGCCAAATCCCAAAGGAAGGACGGGGGAGAGGGAGGGAGGACGAAGGGAAGGAGGGAAAGGAAACTGCATATAAGCCCAGGGGAGGACGAACGCAGGTCCCCTCCTCGCTGGCCCAGGAGGACCAGCAGCCGTCACTGCCGGGCCCAGGGACGCCCCCACGGCCCTGCACGCTCCCCCCCATGGACGAGCAACAGACACCCCTACAGGGGAGCCAATCCGCAGCCCGCCTGCCGACCCGACCACGGAGGACGGGCTCAAAAGGCTGAAATGGCCCAAGCCGCTCCTGAGCGCTGGCAGCCGGGAAATGCGAAAGCGGCCCGGAGCCGGTCTTACCGAGGATGGCTGTGCGCTGGCGGGCGGCCATCCCTGGGCCAGGTGCACGCTGGGTGAGCAGCACAAGCCAGGTGAGGGGCAGGAGCACAGATGGGGGGGGGAGCGCACACGGGACATGCGATTCCTGAAAAGCAGCTTCGTGCCTCAAATCCTGGTTCTCGGGTCCTCCGCGGCCCGCAGTGCTTGGTCTGGACCCTTCCAATCACCTTCCTGTTTCGCATGAGCAAGTCTGAGAGCATATTTAATTCCTTTTAATCTTTAAGAACTTTCTAGACACTGGTTCCATTTTTACGGACAAGGAAACCGAGGTCCAAGGCTGAGGGATTCGTAACTGAAATCCACCTACACTTAGAAAAGAGGAACGTGCTAAGCTCTTTGCAGAGGACACTTTTCTGACCCCAGAATAAAATGCATTCACTCTGCCCTTCCCAAAGCCCCGTGAGCTTTAAGTAATGAACTAACAAAGGAGAAAACTCAAGCCAGAGAGAGAGGGAAATGTGTGGTTTTCTGATTAGATTGGGGAGTTCTTTGGAATCTGAGCGAGTTTCAGCAAGAGATTCGGAGGCTCTTGAAATAAGCAATAGTGGAGTCTTCCTTCACTCACACTTTTATCTCCAAACCAAGTATGTTAAAAATTTCTCATCTGTCCTCAAGACTTCCCTGCTTGAAGGAGGCTGAAGGGGGCAGGCCGGGGACGAGGCTAACACACGAGGCTTTTAAGAACGCGGATGCCATTCTGAGTATCACTCCACACCGGGAGGGAGGGAGGCTCGGCTTTCTCATCCGTCCACATTCCCCAGGTTCCACGGAGCTGGCTCGTGACCTCACTCGGATTCAACCACACTCTTTACTTAATGAGGCAGCGCTGACGGGAGACATTTGCAGGCAGAGGTTTTGAAAGAGGCTGAGCCATGTCTCAGGCTCGACGCTGGCTGGGGGGCCGCCCTTCGGGACGTGAGGTCAGACCTTGCCCCCGGGGGTGCCCATGCAGGCCTCAGCAGGTGCAGGGTCACGGTGCCCCGGGGTTATCTGGCCAGGGACAATCCCAGCAGACCTGGGCGTCCTGCCGTGGAGGATGCTGGACTGAGGTGCTCTGGCTTGAGGACACGTGACAGCAGGACCCCCTCCCCCCCATGCGGACTAGAGCCCAGTCCCATCCTCAAGTCACCGCTTAGTACTTGCCAGGGGACGGAGGCAGGGGCGAAGGGAATAGTTACTTCATGGGTAGAGGGGATTCTTCTGGGGTGTGGCTAAGCCACGCTGTGAAGGGAAGGCACTCCACGCCAGGAAACGGCACGCTTTAAAACGGTTCACTGGATATTACGTGAATTTCACCTCAAAACGAAACAAAACCCCCCAAACCCCAGCCCATCAGAAAGGTCTGGAGATCCCTAGACTGAAAAGTAGCCCCTGAAAAGAAGACTCCCTTGGCTTCTCCACGTGGTCCAGGCCAGAGTGGGCCCTACCCAGAGAGAGAAGAGGGGTCCGGGGAGCAGAAGGGTGGCTTCCTTTAAGATCGACTCATTCTTGAATTGTAACTTTGACTTTCAAGTAAACGGACAGTTCTAGGAGAAAAAGTTGGTTTCACCTCTAAAAATTAGCGCGGCGGCTCACGTTTGTGGCTTGTAATTTGTTTTTATTGGCCAGCAAAGGACTCGGGGACCCTTGCCCGCGTGAGGCATGCGTCCTCCCAGGACCCAGGTAAAGGGGGGGGTTGGGGGGGTGGCTTAGGCCATGAGCCTCACCCCTTATCTGGAAAATGGGCAGGACAGGGCCCTCCTCCAGGGCTGGAGGAAACAGAAGAGGGGAGGGCGGTTCCCGGAAGCCTTCCCAGGCGTTGGCAGAACCGTGGGAACGAGCCGCGGCCTCCCCCGGAGGAGGAACTGGGCTCCGTCCTTGGCGGGCACGCTCCCCGAGGAGCTGGGAGGCCAAGTTCTAGTATCTGCCGGTTACGCGGTCATTCGCACGGGTCTTAAAGTGAAGAGAAAGAGTCAGGGCTCATTTCTGCTCCCTCACTCGGTCCATCATCTTGAGCCGCAGCCTTGGAGCAGGTGTTTTAATGAGCGGCTTCTGGTGGTGATAACAAGGGGATCGCTAACAGGGTGAGACTTGCTGGAACGACACGGAAAAATCACACAGTCCGGCGGCAGCAGAACTCCTGACCCTGGGAAGCGCCATCTCACAGTGAACTTGAGATAAATCAGACCTTGAATATTAAGGATGCACAGAGAAAACCGCATTCATGTTCCTGTTGGGGGGGAGGGGTGCGAAGTCACAAAAATTGGCTACATGTGTCACGATCCCTTTTTTTGGCCACAGCCAGCGGATGAGCTCTCTAAATGCTGTAGGACACGCGTCCACTCCCCTAAAAGCTCAGCCTGATGGCACGTCTGCCAACCCCCCAAAACAGGCAAGGGTGAGCCTCCCGGGTTGGCAGGAGCCCTTTACGCCGAGATGGAGACAAGAGGCGCCGCTCTGGCTTACCTCCAGGTGGAGGGCCCGGTCCCACCGACCAGCTTTGTCTTCCCTGACATCTTGCTGCCCGCAGGAACCCCGGTTCAGCGCCAGAGAAAGCAAGCCACATAAATACGGCTCAGGTTACAGCTGGAGCAGGCGAGGGGTCCCGGGCAGAGGCCCCCAGGAACCTCCACCGGCCTTATTCAGGAGGGGGTGGGCCCGCACCCGCCGAGCTGCACCCTAAATCCAAACCCAGAGGGGAGACCACGTGGTGGGTCAGACAGCGAGTCATGTTGTACAGCCCGCTGGTGTCTGTCTAGTTTATCTAGAGAAAGGAGCCGAGCCGCGTATTTGCTGGCGCATTTCAGAAACCCTGGCATTCCGGCCGGTGCCAGGCCGAAAGAATGCGAGGAATCTGGATGCCTTTCACTGGGTTTCCCCACAACCCAAACAGACCCCAGCCTCCAGGGCAAGGGGCTGTACTTATAAGGCAAGGGCAGAAGTATTTTAAGTCCTCAGTGTGGGGAGGACTGACCCTGGGACGACAGAGCTCCCGCATTCCTCACATCGCTACCGAAAGGCCCCGGGGGCGTAACGTGCAGGCCTCCCGAACATTCTTTCTGTCCGAAAGCAGATAACTGGAAAACAATGAGACCTGATAGAAAAGGTGGGGAGAGAAGAGCTTTGGAACGAAACCCAGTCATCCGTCCGTCCCAAGTCAAACGGAGGATGCGGAAGAGTCAGATCCCACCTCTGGATGACATGAGATGGGGACCACGCTGGTCCTGGGAGCACCGAGCCCCGGACAGACTTGTCCCATCGCCATGCTGTACACCGGAAACGAACAAAACGTTGCATGTCAACTGCACTTTAATAATAAAAGTTAAGAAGAAGAAGAAAAGAAGAAGAAGAAAAGAACAGCTAAAAAAATACCCGAGAACTTTCTATGAGGACACCATCTAGTCTTTCCCGGCTGCCACAGAATGTCGGGTCCGCCAATGTGTTCCCAGTCCCCCCGCCCGCCCCGAGCCCCGGGGGGGGGGGAGCCCTAACCGCGGCCACGCGGAGCTCCCTCAATCTGCACGTCGTCCCTGGTGGCCACCGTTTGGGAGCTCGTAATCTCTTCCGTGCAAATATGAAAGAGTCGGCCGACCCGGGCTCTGCCCCATGGCTGTCAGGGCAGAGAATGAGCTGCCCGTCCAGTTTCTGGGTAGAGCCAGAACGTTCCTTGGGCGGCCCCAGAAAGGGAAGTCCCCGGTGCCGTCTGACCTTCCCGGGTTGGGGACACTGAGAGCTGACGAGGCTATGAAGACAGAGCCGTGAGGGAGACGTGTGCAGAGCTGTAAAAGGCCAAGAAGCCTCTGGAAGCTTCTTGGAAGCTTCTGGAAGGGACTCCTCCCTCCGGAGCCGCTCTGCCGGCGTCCGGGGCCCGTCTCCCCATCGGGGTCCCTGCACGCCGGCCTCCATGCGGCAGGCCGGGGGCAGCAGCTCCTCCCAACACCCGGGCCGCACGGCTTACCTCCGACAGGCCACCCGCTTCCTGACGTCAGAGTGCAAGTCCCAGGACCCGGCCTCCCGTCCACGGAAGGCAGATGCTGCAAGGCAGAAGGGGAACGTAGGATTCAGAGCGTCGGTCAGCGACACCTCACGCCGGCGCTTTCCCTCTTCCCCGTCTAGGGTGAACTGTGCCCTGAGCCACGTTCACACGGTAAGGTGGGGACAGTGGCCCCAGATGCGCCTTCCCTCCCCGCTGCTGGAGCGAGGCCTGCAGAAGGGCCAGGCCTGGAACCGCCCCCTGGAGACCCTTCCCACCCCCTCCCTCCGTCCCTCCCCTCCCTGGGGCAGGGGCGCGGGGGTGAGAAGCTGCCCCCTCCGCTCCCTGCTGCTGCTGACAGGAGGGCCGCCAGCGTCTCGGAGCTCCTGTGGGGTCTCAGAGGCCCGCCCTGGCCTTCCAGGGGTGCTGAGCCCTAGCATGCGCCTCCAATAAACCTCTCACACAAAGACCTGTGTCGGAGTTGGCTCCCCAGGCAGCCCAGCCTGCGACGAGGCAATTTTTATTTGCTTTTTTATTTGCTGTTTTTTTTAATTTGCTATTTTATTGGCTATTTTTATCGGCTATTCTATTTTCCCCCAGGGCCGTGTCTTCCCTCACCTGCGGTCCCTTCTGCTGCAGAGACTGGCCATTCGACAGGATCATCTCATCGGCTGAACCCCAGAGACGCATCCCGGTCTCCCCGCCAGCAGGGGGGCTCCCTCCTCACACACCGCACACAGGCACTCAGGAGCGGCTTCGAGTCCCACACCACTGAGGGGACACTACGGAGCCCACATCTGCGAGGGATCCCTTAGGCCGGGGCGGGGCTGACGGTCACCACGGTGGGACTCCCCCGGAGCCACGGCCTCCCGGGCCAATCACATGGTGAAATGCCAGGCTGAAACTGCATGCTGGATGCCCTCCCTAAATCAGGGCCGCCGGGCCTGCGACATTCCGGCTCCCCCCCCACCCCCGAGAACAGACGGCCGGGTACAGACCCTCTTCCGAGCGAGTATCTCTCGGGCGACGGCAAGGAGTGCTGGGCCGGCCGGCTAGTTTTCAGGACGCTGCTCCCCCTGAGCCCCCCACAACCTTGGGGCTTCAACCGTAAAATGAACTCCAGAATTATAGCAAGGCGTGGACGAAAAGAAATCAACCCAAAGCCACGAGAAAAACGCGTCATGGACACGGTTAATCTCCAGGCAGACAAAACCTGGCGCAAGCGATGTCGGAAATCAGAAATCGCAACGGTAAAGGGAAGAGCTCCATCAGAGTCGACCCATGCTACGAAAAAGGCAATGACGTGAGAACATTTATTCAAACATGACAAAAGATTAGATCCCAAAGGAGACAGAAAAATGCTGGCAGGGCATGGGACGTTCAAGAAGCAGGGAACAAGACGCCGCCGTCCAGCCGGCGCGTTGACCGTGGACACGTCTGCCTCGCTACCCGCGGGTCCGAGGGAGACGCGTGGCACCCCCGCGTGTTCGTCCAGGTGCTCGCGGCACTCGGAAGATTGATGCCACTTGACAGCTCTCGTCGTGTTTAAGAGGGGGAAACGTGATGAAAAGGGACAGGAGGCGGTGACAGTATGAACAGACGTGGCTCCTCAGAAGGGGGTTGTGGGGGGCTCCTGCGTCTTCGGGCGTCTCTACTCTCGCTGATCTACAGGGAGTAGGGCGTCACGTAGAGCACTTCTTTTTTTCTGACTGTTAAAAGTTATCCCTCCCAAGTCACAACACCAGTCTATATAAAACTGGGGTGTCTCCTCTCCTATTCCCCACCCCTCCCCCAAATCTTGGCTGGGGTCGTGGGAATCTCTCGCCGCGTTCGGACCGGGCGCCCGCTCTGCTCTGCGGGGCCTCACTCCTCTGCTCTGGTCCGTGTGCGGGCCCCTCGCGCCGGGCCAGGTGGTCGGGGGGCTGGCGAGGCCCGAGTTCCCTGGAGGAGCACCCCCCCGTGCTCCCTGCCTCGGCCTCCTGCACCCCCGGCTGCCCAAAGCCTCTCTCGCAGCCACGAAATACGCATTTGCTGAGAAACCGCGGACCACTACGTCATCTGAACCACAAAAAGTTGCCAGGTTTTTTCTTCATGAAGAGCTAACCACAACCCTCGTATTCCATGTTGCTTTAAGGGCTGAGTCACTTAGCATTTTGGGGCAAGGGCCTCGCAAGCTCTCTGGGGCTTGTCATTCGCTCCTCCCAAAGGATCACTTAGGTAGAGGGTTTAATTTCATCCCGTGAGTCTCTGGCAGGTTCCCCAGACTCGGGGGGTGACTGGGTCAACTCCTACCTCATACCTAATATGGGAGGACCCAATGTTGCCCAAGAAGCTGACTCAGATGGCCATGCTGGCCTTTGGGCAGGTACGGGAGTGCGGGGGCACGGGCGCACAAGCACACACATGTGCACGTGCGCGCGCACGCGCGCGCGCGCACACACACACACACACACACGGAACCCCTCGGCAAGTCGGTGCTGGGAGTGCAGGGGGAGGATCTGGTCGTGAATTGTCCCACTGGTGAGGTCCACAGGGGAGGGATTAGGTGGACAGGACCCGCTGGCCCCTTTCCAACCCCCCAGCTCCGTGGTCGACCTCCGAAAGCCCTATGTTTCTGCCCAAAGACCAGCGTTCCTGAGAGGCGAGCGGGCGCGATCTTTGGACCAAGCACTGCTGTCCCCAGGGAGTGGCCATACACCTTGTGGGCTCCCCAGTCCCCAAGGCCCCCAGAAGAAACCACAGGACTTCATGGAGGCTCGTCAAGCTGGCATCAGGTCCCGAAGTCTAGAAGATGCCCAGCTCCCTGATTTCGTGTCAAGAAACAGCTGTGCTGTCATCACTGGACAAAGTGAAGGAAAATCTCCGAGAACCACCGAGCTGTCAAAAAGCAATTCGAAGAACAGAAGATTCTGTTGTCTGTGGGAGTCTCCGAACACGCAGTCCAAGGTCCCCTCTCCATCTGCCGGCAGCTGTTTTACCAGCTTCAGTCTCGGCCGAAGCCACAACTACGGCGGGTTTGCCCTCCTTGAGGAGGTCTGGAAATCTGGGGGCATAGATAGTAAGACGCTCCTGACATTTCGACAGGAAACTATAGTCATACAAAGACAGAGGTGCCAGCTTTGTCCTACATTCTCACCGCAGGATAGTCACCAACAAGACACTCAACCAGGCTTTCCACATCCCCTGTGAATACATGGAACTGTGTCCCCCCTAAATTCCTACGTTGGAGTCCTGCCCTAACCCCCCGGGGATCTCAGAATGTGACCTTATTTGGAAATAGGGTCTTTACTGAGGTAGTGGAATTAAAATGAGGTCCTCGGGGCGGGTCCTGATCCTATGGGACTGGTGTCTTTACAAAGGGGGAAATTTGGAGGTGCACATGCGTGCACACACACACACACACACACACACACACACGGAGGAACGCCATGTGAAGACGAAGGCAGAGATTGGGGTGAACGTCACAGAGAGCCAGCAAATCACCATGAGCAGGAGAGACTCACGGAGGAGACGCTCCCTCATAGGCTCAGAAAGAACCGGCGCTGCCGACGCTCGATCTTAGATTTCCAGCCTCCATACCGTGAGGCTCATTTCTGGTGCTCAAGCTGCCCAGCATGTCCCTGGCTACGGCAGCCCTAGGAAAGCATTACGCCGTGTCCGCAAAGTGGGAAAAGGAATTCTCACGATCCCGCGCATCTCGGGGGCTGCGGTGGGGATGACAGATTTCTTTTAAGGTTTCCAAGCCACCACGATGGACATGTATGGCTCTGTGAGCCAAAGGATCGCTCAGAGCCTGTGTCGGCCAATCTCTGGCGTCTCTCCATGGCGGGAATGGGCTCTCCCTCATCCCTACGCCTTATCCCGCAAGGCACCAAAGTAGTAGACGGAGAGTAGAAAGTAGAACCAGATACATTCTTGTCGGAGGCAAACTTCGGCCCCAGGGCCAAGTCTAGGGTGTCATCTGTCTTTGTATGGCCCAGGAACAAAGAATGTTTTTATATTTTTAAAAGTAGTTGGGGGTGGGAGATGAAAATAAGAGTATCCTGCAACATGACTATTACATGATTCAAATTACAGTGTCCGTGAGTCAGGTCGTGTTGAGCAGAGGCATGCCCATTTGTGTACACAGAGCTGGAAACATTCTGTCCGACCTTTTACACGGAGAGTCTGTCGACCCCGTTTCTACGTGAGCCTCACTTATACAATGGGGCAAAGGAAGTGGGCACGGACCCACAGGCGCCTGGTTAAACAGCAGCCACGTGGAGAGGAGGCAGGGAGAAGGGAAAGAAGACAGCGGGCATCGTGGCTCGAAACACAGATACGGTCCCCAAGGCAAATTCCGTCAGCTCACACGGCCATCTAGCGCTGCTACCCCTGACCTCGGCCAGGGAGACACGCCCCCGCTCCCAAGAGCAACTGTGCACCATGAGCCTCAGAACAAAGTGGGTACAAAAATTGGGTACTCATCCTTTCTGATGGCTGCATAATAGTCCACTGCGTACATGGACCATCGGAGGGGGAGACGAAGCACGAGAGACTGTGGACTCTGAGAACCAAGCTGAGGGTTTGGGAGGAGAGCGGGGTGGGGGGTTGGGCGGGCCTGGGGGTGGGTATCAAGGAGGGCACGGATTACGGGGTGTGGTGCATGAACAATGAATCTTGGAACTGAAAAAATAAAATAAAATACAAAAAAAAAAAAAGAAAAAGAAAAAGAACAAAGTGGGATCTCATGGCCTGACTTCAGCCCGCATTCTTCATTGTTAGGGGAGAAAATCAGTCCCCTGTAAGAGAGCCAATTAATAAAACTAAAATATATAAGTATATAAACAACCCTTCGGTAGACTGGCAATGGACTTTACATTCCTTGTGATCAAAATCAACACACGCACGACACACACAACACACACCACACCCGAAAGCCTGTTCCGGCAGGTGGGGGATTATCACCGCCAAGGGAAAGTGCCTGAAATCTCACCTGATTTAGGTGGTGACGTTTTCTGGGTTTTCTTACCCAGAACGCAGAGCTGGCCCACTGACGTGTCCCCTAATTACGCAGCATTTGGAATTTTACAGAGTATGCGATGTACGGAGTATGGGCTCCCTTCCCCGCTCCTGCAGGAAACCTGCACTGAGTATTAAGTGCAAAGGGAAAGGGGCGGATTGAGACCACCGGACACCCTCGGTGGTTTATCTACGTGTCTCCCCAGTCACGGCCCCGGCCGGTGGGTTCCCGCGGGGCCCCCGACGCAGGAGCGAGCCCGTGGTCTTCATGCCTGTGTGCGGCTGGCCAGCTGGCCTTGCTCCCTGGGTGGAGGCTCGTGTGTCTGTGCGTGTGACAGGGGGACTCGGTGCTACCTGTCCCCTTTCTGTCTCAGACACACGGACGCCCACCCCTGCGGCCAGACGGGGCTCCTCCCCCTCCCCCTCCGGGTCTCTGCCCCGTCTGGCCGCAGCAGGGAGGCCCACGTTCTGGAAAACCGTGTGGACTGAATGATCACGCGAGACAAGAGCGGCTTCCGCAGCAGGAAGACCATTTCGCAGACCCGACTGAGGAGAATCGCTTAAGAACGGGCTGCCAAAAAAAAAAAAAAAAAAAAAAAAACGGGCTGCCACATGAGACAACGTTAACCCTTCGAGGAAAGATGAACAAGCTGGACACAGACGCCTTCACCAGCGTCTCTGTCGTCTGCCGACCTCAAGGTGGAAATCGAGAGGCTGCGCTGTCAAACTCACACTCAGAAGAGACCTCCACCCCACGGAAGATTCCGGGACATGGCCTTTGGCTTTTAAAAAAAGCAAAGTTTTGGGGCGCCTGGGGGGGGCTCAGTGGGTTGGGCCTCTGACTCTTGACTTCAGCTCAGGTCATGATCGCAGGGTCGTGGGATGGAGCCCCGGGCGGGCTCAGCGGGGAGTCTGCTTGTCCCTCTCCCTCTGCTCCTCCCCTCACAAATGAATAAATAAATAAAATCTTGGGCTTAGGAATTTCAAGGACAAGAAACATGAACTTTAATCTCCCATGAAAAATAAATAAATAAATAAATAAATAAATAAATAAATAAATAAAATCTTAAAAAAAAAAAAAAAAAGGGAACGTTATTCTTCTCCCAGGATTTGCGTAACTTTTCCAACTAGCCGGGTGGTCACTTAAGGACGTTCGCAATCTGAGCCGGCTCGCCAGCCTGGGCTTCCCCAGCGAGACGGGACGTTCAGGTCCGGTGTCTGGACAATGATGCTGCCCAGGGGCGGTATCCTGGGCTTCCGATTCTGACCTTTGATGCTAACTTTGCCCGGGGGTAAGCGGGCGATGGCTCCAGGCGGGGAGCTGTGTCTGTGAGACCGGACACTTTCGACCACGATCCGAGGTCAGGACGTGGAGAGCCGGGGTCACCAGGCGGAGAGCCGGGCCAGCACCCGTGACTGATACACGGAGCAAATGAATGGTCAAACGCGAAGGGAACGGAGGAAGACAAAGCAGGTGCGGTAAGACCGGCGTCTCCGAGTGAGGACGTGACAGACCCGGCTCCGAT
Source organism: Potos flavus (assembly GCA_028534135.1). Classification (NCBI taxonomy): domain Eukaryota; kingdom Metazoa; phylum Chordata; class Mammalia; order Carnivora; family Procyonidae; genus Potos; species Potos flavus. The sequence goes on along the minus strand of CM052883.1, from coordinate 168,663,703 downwards.
GCCGCCCTTCCTTCCTTCTTCCGAGACATAAATTATAAGACATCCCGAAGCTTTCGAAGTAGAAGAACATTAAACAGCCTGCCTGCACCAGGCGAAGGGAGTTCAGGTGTGAGTCTTGGGAGACGGTGCAAAGTCAAGAGCTCCCCCCGCGACAAATGCTGAGAAGGCTGAAAATACTCCCGGCGGACTTGGTGGGTGGACGACTCAGATCCTGTTAGGACCGGGACTAGAGTCCCGGCTCCGTGTGACGCTGTGCTGAATGCTCTTCTCAGTGGGGGGCGGGGGGGGGGAGTCACCGGCCTGGGCGCGGGTGCTGGCTGCTTTCTTCCACAGCCCCACGGCCACCTCCTCCATCGGAGTGCCCCCCTTCCCCCCACTCCGTTGGCTCCCCCCCTCCTCGGCCAGGGCCACCAGCCATGTGACCTCTCGGATGCGCTTTCCTGGGGTCAAATTTTCACCCTGGCAACCTGTCACCTGGCAACGGTTTACGAGGCGAGAGAGGGAGACCCCCACAGCTGAAGTCTCCGGGGTCAGTTTTTCTAACTGATTCCAGTTCCTTTCCACGCCTGACTCCTCCCCAACTAAGGTCCTGCGGAGCCTCCCCTCCCTATTGAGCTTTGTTAAAGGGCTGTCGGGGGGCGGGGGGGGGCACCGGCCTCGCTGTTGGACCGTGTGATAACATTCGCTGTTTAGAAAACCCAGCCAGAGCAGGAGCAAAGGGCAGAATGCTTACTTTCTAAGAGCACGAAATGATTCCTCATTCGTTCATCTGGCTACGTATCACAGACCACTCCCCTCCCCCTGCCTCAGAGAACAAGCCGTACCCGCCAAGCATATATAGAAACTGGGTCAGAAACAGAGTTGCTGGGACACACGCTTTCCGAAGCCCGAGATCTGAATAAAGTAATAAGGGGACTGATCTGTATTTTTAAATATTTATCCAAAATGAATCTGCAGTTCCTGAATCTCTTTGTTGAGATAAGCACAATGCTATCCAGAAATGCAAAGCAGTCCCCAACCTCAGGGAATATCCTACTTTTTAACCAAGACGTTTTAAAAAAATGCAATCTTCAAAAAAAAAAAAGTTAACGAGAACCCTGCAAACTCAAAAGGCCACTGGAGTGGTGTGCACCTCGGGAAATGTTTCCACGGACGGCCGCAGGGCTGGGGGACTGCCCCCCCAACTCCTCCTGGGTCCCCTTAGCTCCCAGCTACAACGTGAACGCATGGAATCGGGTCCTGGTCAGAACCTGGCAGGCCAGGCGGTTATGATGGGACCTGGAAGCTGGGTTCTGTCTGCCATCTCGCACTTCCCAACAAAGCCACGTCCCCCGTAATGACCCGTCTCTCCGAATGCCCAGTGACGGCTCTGGATAGTTCCTCAGGCTTGCCTTCATCATAAGCAACCAAAAACAAAGCATGGAAGGTGAACATGACTATAAATGCACAGAAAGGACCGCAAGGGAAGTCAGAAAGTCGGGTCCCTGCCTCCTGGAACTGGAAGAGAAAGCAGGCACGGAAATTCAAGCCTGGAAACGGAAGACACCGAGGGACAAAATGCTCGCTCGAGCGCAGAACGGGGTGCGGGGAAGGCGCCGGCCAGCAGGTGCCCAGGGAGGACGCCAGGTGCACGGGGCGGAAGTCCCCTTGCAGAGCCCCACTCCGTGCGTCTGAACGTTCTCCGACCACCCTCGGAACACCGCCCGCCACCCTGATGGTGGCGGTCATTAAGCCGGGCTGTCTCAGCTCTGCTGGATGGGGCTGAAATCGCGGCCCTTCTCATTCCCCAGGGAACAGTCGCCACACACTCCCCAGGCCGGCCCTGGGGACAGCGCCTCAGCCTCCTGTCCTGAAGAGGGACAAATCTACAGCCTACGCACATGGCTCCTCGGGACGGTCCCTGACACGAGGGAGCCCCAGTGTGACGGTGACCCTGAGCTCGGAAACTCACCCTGCACTTGGCTTTCCCCGTCCTCGTCTCCCAGCTCCCCGCTCCCGTTTCCAGGGACCAGCTCCCCGCCCACAGCAGTCCCCGAGTCCTTACGTCAGGCTCTGCACTTGGAGCACAAACCAAAGCAGATGGGTTCACAAATGTGAAAGTGGCCGCTGAGCACTGGGCCTTTTGGCCGAGGCACAGACACAGCTGAGTGATAGGAAAGGGAACGTGCCGTCGGCTCCGGTCCAAGCCAGTGGGCTATTCTAAGTGTCAGAAATTCCCAATTTAGAAAGCCATGGAAATATTTTGTTCCATTAATTAGATACATTGGTGCCTGAGTGGCATCTGACTCTCGATCTCATCTCAGGTCACGATCCCGGGGTTGTGAAATCGAGCCCCGCGGCCGGCTCCGTGCCAAGTACGGAGCCTGCTTGAGATTCTCCCTCCCCTCTAGCCCCCTGCTCGCTCACACGGGCTCTCTCTCCAAAAAAATAAGAAGACACATTCACACTCCGCCAAACTGGAGAAAAGCAAAGGGTACTCATACTCCGACTGACATTTTACATTAAAAATAAATACATTTGCCATGGCTCACGTCCAGGCTGAAGGCCACGGCCGTCCAAGCTCAGGACTCCCAAGGAGTTCCTGACCCTAGATTGGGCCTGGACCCGGTTCAGGCCCCGCGGTCGCAGGCCACTGGTCAGCAGGGAAGCCCACCGCAGCCTTCTGAAGGCGCCAGGAGCTTGGCCTTCAGTTCCCTGCATCTAGGGCTCCGCTCAACGTCGCTTCCTCAACCCGTCGCACGAACCTGGTGGCCCGAAACACCAGCTCATTCTCTTGCAGTCTGGAGGCCAGAAATCTGAAACCAGTCTTAAAGTCAAGGCACTGGCAGGTCTGGTTCCTTCTGGAGGCTCTAAGGAGAGAATCCCCTTCCCCGCCTTTTTTAGCTTCTATGGTCCCCTGTGCTCCCGGCTCGTGGGCCCTCCTCCGTCCTCCAAGCCCACCACCCCGATCCCTGTCTCCCTCCTCCCAAGGCCTTCCCTGACATCAGATCCCCTTGCCTCTCTCTTAAAATGACACCTGTCATTGCGTTATATTTAGGATAATCCAGGGTAATCTCTCCTCAAATGAATCATACCTGCAAAGTCCTTTTTCCGTATATGGTAACGTTCACAGGTCCCAGGACTAAGATGGGAATATCTCGGTGTGGGGGGGTGTCATTCATCCATCCCATATCCCCTCCAAACCACCACACTTTAACCCCCTAATCCCGCGGCCAACTTCACTTCTCACTCCTGACGTTCTCTGCTGATCGTTTTATCTCCTTTCTCTTCTACTAGAAGAAAACGCTCCGTGAAGGCAGGGATGCCATCCTGTGCAGCTGGGACCCCCTGGAACGCAGCAGGTGCTCACTCGGACGACCCTGCAGGAGCCCCCCGAGGGGTTGGCATCCATATCTGGGCAAACTAACCTGCTCCGCCCGTGGGGCAGGAACCCGGCTGTCTTCGCTCACCGCTGTGTCCCCAGCCCCAAGCCTGCACCCAGCACGCGGTAAGACGTGCACCTGTCCCCCGAGCTTTCCTGCCACCCGCGGTCTGACTTTGGAGCAACTCATCAGCTCCCAGGGGGTCCCGGCTGCCCTGTTCTTCCACCAAACCTACCCTCCCGCTGCCTCACCTGCTCATCCCCCGCCTACCTGCCCACCTGGGGCCCAGCTTCCCTGAGCCATTTCCAGGCTCTCCGCCCCCGCCCCCGTTTGGCCCGATTCCACCTCCAGCCTCCTTAGTACCCACTGCCAAGTCCCTTCATGGAGCAGGGCAGCCGCCCGAGCCCAAAACTCCTGCACACACATCCCGCCTCCTGCTGTAGGGAATGCCTGCTCAGTCCCCTCCCTGCCCAAGGTCCTGCTCCTACCCGCCTCTCCCCCAAAGCCTGTGACTTCGCTCTTGGCAACACGCCCCCGACCCCACTTAGAGGATGGCACCTCCAGGCCGGCCAGCCCAGGTGAGCTCCTTCCCTCGGTGAGCCCCGTGCCAGCACCGGGAGGTGTCCACGCCCCACACGGCACAAAACTGGGGAAGCCATACGTGTGTCCCCAAGCGCCACAAGCCAGCCCACCCAGAGCAGGTGATGCCCCTCCTCCCCTGGGAGAGGCCCGGGCACCATGCAAGACCCAGCACGGGGATTGCAAAGAACAGCCGGGGCTGGGGGGGAGGGGGGGCATTGGCTCTCCAGAGAAAATACAGGACGCCCAGTTAAATTTGAATTTCAAATGCAGGACAAACCACCGTATTAGCGTAAATGTGTCCCAGACAGTCAAATAGACCTGGATGTCGTGCATTTTTATTTGCTAAACCGTATGGGGGTGGAGGGCTGTACAAGGGGGTCCTCACCTCTGGGGAGAGGTGGGGGGTGGCCTCCCAGGGAGGAGAAGGGGCAGTCAGCCGCCAAGCCCCCTGCGGTCCACTCCTCCCGGACTTTGCTAACAAAGATAGTTACTTCCCACTACAGAACTTTAACAAAAAAAAAATAATAAAACAATTCTTGCTGGCTAGAGAAAAGGCTTGTTTCAAGACTATTTTTCCACTCCCGCGTAATCTGCGAGAACTCACAAACAAAGCAGCCACTCTCCAACAACAAAGATCGCCATGGAAACAGACCACCTCCGTCCGAAAATCATGACTTCACCTCACATTCCACCAGAAACCGACTACGGACGCTTACCAGAAAAATCCTTGTGCAAACAAACACAAGCCAACTGCCCCTGAATGGCAGGAAATGGAGCCGCTTTTTCTAATTTTAACTTTCTCTAGGAATGCACTTGTTCTAAACACGCGGGGCACCGTGTCCCCGGACCCACATCCCATCGGCAGTCACCTCCAGAGCGCGGAGCCAAATGCAGACTGAGAGCGGCTGGCGGGCGCACCCCCGAGCCCCAGGCCCAGTGCTGACTCGAGGACTTCTCCAAAGTGACAAGGGTGACACAGCTCCTTGAGCAGGAGTACTCCCAGGCCAGGCGCGGCCCACAGGAGACCCAGCGGGCAGACCCTTCGCAGGGAGGCAGCGTCCAGTAATTACGGTAAACAGGAGCCTGATTTCACAGGCACAGGCACAAGCACAGCCACGGCCGGCCGCCCAAAGACGGGACCTCAGCGGGCCAGAACTGGAACCCTCGAAAGTAACTCTGTCCCCCTGCGACAGGATTCAGCATGTCACTTACTGGGACTGTGAAAGTCTGCGTGGCCAAGGGACCAACAACACTCCTGCAACACTCCAAGCCAGGAAAGGCTCGTTTTCCAGAAAATTCAAATGCAAAGAAATCCTGCAATTCAATAAGGAGGAGAAGTTAAACACCAGGAAAAGGACCTTCACCTTGGAAGTACCAGGGGAGCGGATAAACATTAGTTTAGAGCGATTCGTCCAGAAGAAAGCATAAATTAAAACAAATCAGATACCCTCTCCCTTCCCAAAACAAAAAGTCTGACCACAGGGAGCGGCAGTGGGGGTGCAGAGCAACCTGAAGGACCCGAACACTGTCTGTGGGGCTCCCCGCGACGGGACTCCCCGAGACAGGCGCGAACAGCGAGGGCTATGAACAAGCTCTGGCCCTCGAGGGCAGAGGGAGTAAGTAACCGGAGGTATGAGCATACAGTGGAAAACCACACTGTAGTAAAAGTCAATGAACTGGGGCGCCTGGGCGGCTCAGTGGGTTAAAGCCTCTGCCTTCGGCTCGGGTCATGATCTCAGGGTCCTGGGATTGAGCCCCGCATTAGGCTCTCTGCTCGGTGGGGAGCCTGCTTCCCCCCTCCCTCTGCCTGCCTCTCTGCCTACTTGTGATCTCTCTCTTTTTCTGGCAAATAAATATCTTTATTTATATAAATAAATAAATAAATAATCTTTAAAAAAAAAAAAAAAGAAAAGAAAGTCAATGAACTACAGCTCTACCCCGTCCACACGGGTGAACCTCAGGAACACGGCGTGCGGCCAGAAAGGAACTCTCAGAAGATTGCTCATCGAGCACCCCACGCTGTGTAACAAATGACCACACACAACACACCTATTTCACGGTTTCTGTGGGTCGGGGATCCCGACGTGGCTTGACTAGGTCCCCTACTTCAGGCTACGGCCAAGACCTGAGCCATCCGAAGGCTCGTGTACTTACTGGCAGCTTTCAGTCCCTCGCTGGCTATGGGAGCACGGGCCTCAGGGCCTTGCCAAGTGGGATCCCCGGGTATGGCATCGTGCTTGATCACAGCAAGCGAGAGACAGAGGCTGTTGTCAAGAAGGAAGTTATAATCCTATGTAACCCAAACATGAGGGACATCCATCACTGGGCGATCCCTATCAGAAGTGGGGTGCCAGGCGGGGGGAGGGATTACGCAAGGGTGTGAATACCGGGTGGGGACCCCTGGGGACCACACCAGGGCTGGCCAGCCACAGACAGAAAGCCCGTGTTTCCATGTACATGCACGCTGCAAATGTGAGAAACAACGGACAATGCTTAAGGACCCAAAGTTTACTGGCTATGTGGGAAAACTTTAAACAGCAGGGGAAAAACCACCAAGTTCGAGTTAGGGGCTACTTAAAGGCTTACGTTAGACTGGGTAAAACACACTGGGGGCGGGGTGAGAGGACATGGGCACTGGGGGCGGGGGAGGCAGGAATTCAAAGCTGAAGTTCCACTTCTCGGCCCAGGGTAGGGGCTACACAAGTCTCTACAGGTGTTCGTCGTTTTTGTGATTTTTCTGTTCATCCCCAAAGTGCTCTTTGTATCGACTCAAGATTTAGGAGGCCCCTAAAGAACGAGGACAGGCGCCCCGCACACTGCAGCTGCCTCCCGCTCACCCTGTGCGGCAAACAAAACAGACCACCTTCCGCCCAGAAGCAGGGCCCACCTGCAAATCCTTCTCTCCCCTCCTAGCAGACCAAGTTCAAAGGCCTCCAGGCTTTACCTGGAAGCCTTCTCCTCCGGGGCTGGCTTATGACTCAGTAGTCGCCCCGCCTCTTCCCCGACTCCCTTCCCCGCAGTTAAAGGTGGGGTCAGAGGCCCTGCAGAGCTCACCCCGCCTCCATCAGGCCAGGGGCTCCCCTCCAGGGGCCCGGAGTGCCCTGTGCTTGGTGGTGGCAGTGGCAGTGGCAGTGGTGGGTGTTACTTCTTGAGACAACCGAAAACAAGACCCATCCACAGCTGCAAGCTGGGAGTCACCCAGACCACATCCTGTTTGGCCGAGGCATTGATTCAATCATGCCAATATTGCCGAACAAAGGAACTTTCTACGCAGGCTTGCAGAAGAGAGATGTGACGTCTGTGGCAGGGAACCAGCCCAGCCAGACCCAGCTGTGGTCAGTGGGCACGAACGACCCGAGGGCACGCCAGCGAGGCCTCCGAGGTTTCAGGAGGGTGGGTGGCAAGCACAGAGCATCTGGTCCCTGAGCCCACGGGCTGAGGGGGGCAGGGGCCTGGGACCTTGCATTGTGCCCGGCCCCGCACACCCTCGTCGTCGCAGGCTCCCAAACAGTGAAGGAGTGAACAAAGCACCTCTCCAGACGGCGCGAGGAAACGCACCCTATGAAGGGGTCACCGGAGGGGGGCCGAACCGCCGGCAGCACAGCAACCCCCCCAAACCCCCTGCGAGGCCCGTGGCGACGGCAGCCACCCTGCTCTCCCTCCGGACCCCTGTGCCACGGCCAGGCAACATTCTGAAAGGGAGGAAGGCACACAAAGGAATAAAGAACTCTGAGGTCCAGCCCCCTAAAACCCAGGCCTTTCCTGGGAAAGTCCTCCGCAAACCGCACAGCCCGTTCCTCCTGGAGAAGGGACCAGAAAATGTGTTCTCTCTAACGTACCTTAGGCACGTGAGGAATCTGGACCAGCTTCCTCCATGACCGTATGGGGAACGTTGCGGTTTTTAACCCAAATGTGCCGTGAGTCTCGGCCACGGACGGAGAGACACGTGCCCGGGTGTAAAGGCAAAGGGAGGCCAGGGGAAGGACCTCCTGGAAAGCCTGGCCGGCCACGAGAGGGTCCGTCAGGACCCTATAAAAGGGGCCACCCTGGCTCTGGGTCACCTCGCGTGAGCCCTCGGGGCCCCAGGGAAGGGTGGACCCCAGAGGCCCACAGGCGGCTGGTGCTCCCCCTGCGCAGGGCCCGTAAGCTCTGGTCCAATGCACGCGAGTGCGAACCTGCCGGCCGGGAAACGGCACCTGCTGTCGCCCCCCCGCCCTCCGAGGGCTGGTGCGCAGACTCAGACTGGACTCAGGACTGCCCAGGCTTCAGGACCCGGTTCCCACCCCCGCCTGCCTGCGGGGCCCTGAGCAGGCAGGAGAACCACTCTCCTCTCTGAAAGGGGGCAAAAGCAGTGTCCACCTGGAGGGGCAGAACCCCACGTGTGTGCGCGCGTGCACATACACACATACGCGCACACACGCGCACGCCGGCCACCTTGGCCGCTCCCCGCTCTCCCGCTCCTCCCGCCTGCCACCTCCTCATCTCTTTCTAGCACAATCTCCTCCCTTTACTCAGGCTCAGGCTTATCTCCCAATCATCCTTCTGACAAAATTTCTGACAAGCTGTGAAGCGGGAGCCCTCTCCTCGCAGGGGGCACCACGGCCGCCAGCCCAGACCGAAACTCTGCCGGATCGCTGAGGCCCCGCCCCCTCTCCCCAGACCTCCGGGGCCAAAATCTGCATTTTAAGGTCCCCGGCTGATTTCCGAGCACAGAGATCTGAGAAGCTTGGGGCTGGGAGACGGCAGGTGCAGCTGGAGACCAGCACTGGTCCACACGCTCTCAAGTCGGGTCCTGTAAGAAAGGCTTCTTGCCTGAGATCCCGAGCCCGTGAGTGTGTGCATGCGTGCCCTTGGTCGCTTTCCCGGTGCTGGGCGTGTGACACTGCTCGGTCCCTGTGCCCCGACTCACTGCATAAACCGGGAACATCGAAAGGGAACAGAGGCCTCCAAGCAGCCGTGTGTATTCTGTACATACTGTAATCGGCCGTCTTCCGAGGAGACAATCTCATCCTGTTGTCCGTGCATCAGCCTCGCATTGCTAACAGGATTAGCGGGGCCCCGGGCCGCCCCCCCCAACACCTGCCGCCCCGTTCTGAAGCCGGATGTTCTGGACTCTGAATGTCAGAGCAGCTTGTAAATGGGCCCATTGTGTCGGCGGCCCCGCTCCCTTTCTCAAGTTCACCTGGCGAAGAGATGATCTGCGTTTGTGTTTGGAAGCCAGCCCCCTCATTGGCCAGGAGCGCGGCTCACCTCTAAACGTCTGGTCCAGGAGAGAACAAAGAACGTGCTGATGGAAAGAGTCGGGCCACGGCCTGACCCGGAGTGGACCGGGCCCGCTGCACTTGGCTTTGTAGAGAAGGGCGGTTTCTGGCCGGGGCGTGGGGGCCTGGGCTCCCGGCAGGGGGCGGCTGGTAGCGCTGGCCGGCCTTGGCAGGCCACCCGCACCCCGACACCAGCCGTGGTGGGGCCTCGTAACGCAGACGTGCCTGCAGAGGGCCGGGCCGGCCAGAGCCACACCGAGGAACCCCCACTGCCCACTTGCCTCCCTGACACTCTTCTGTCTATTCTTAAAGGTACACTTTATTTTAGAATAGATGCAGATTTATAGAAAAGATGTGACGCTAACACAGGGAGTTGCCATACACCTCCCGAGGCTCAGTTTCCCTATTACTGACCTCTCACGCTGGGATGGCCCATTTGTCCGGAGGATGAACGGACGCAAACGTGTTATCATTAACTGAAGTCCATTCTTTATCCAGATTTCCTCGGTTTCCCCCACTGTCCTTCTTCGGTTCCAGGATCCCATCCAACACACCACGTGACATTTGGTGTGGTCTCCCGAGGCTCCTCGTGGCTCCTCGTGGCTGTGACACTTCAATTCCTGCCCCTCACCCCAGCCTTCCCCAGTCCAGGCCCCGAACCCCGCAAAGCTCAAGGCAGCTGCCGTCTGGGCCACGCTCGGCCTGCTCCCAGGGGCAAGGCCAAGATGTGTGCCAGACGCACGTCACGCGCCTGTAATCAGGGTAAGTTCTATGATTATCCCCATTACGAATCGCCGCGCGTCCCAGCCGGGCAGGCCTGCCACGGTTCGAGATGAACCGTGTCCCGCTACGGGGAGGGCACAATCGACTGGCTGGGATCCACCTAATTCCCTCCCTCCTCCCACTCCTTGGCCACAAAGCACCCCAACACAACCCGGTGAACACAGGGGGCGCCGTGGGGAGGGAGGAAGCAGCGAGGAGCCCCAGAAGCTGTGCCGGGCAATGAATCCCTTGCTTATTTCTGAGCTAGGAAAGCTTGTCCCTGCCAGCAAGGGCGGGAGCCCCCCATCCCTGAGCGCTGAAAGGACAAGCCCATCCCTAAGGCAGGAGCCTCATGCCCAAGTCAGGCTGAAGCTTCCAGAAGCTCCCGCCTCAAAGTCATGACTGCGGATTGCTGCTGGCCCAGAGCCCCGTGTCTGCGGGGTGAGGCACCCCACCCACTCCGCCCCGCGCAGCATCTCACCGGGAGAGCACGTGGGGTCAAGTCCCCCACGCTCACGGATCTCTGAACGAGTTTCCCCACAGCTGGCAAGGAGCTGACCCACAATAAAGGAAAACATTCCTTCTCGGGGGTTCGGGAGAAGTTTCCCAGCCACACCTGTCAAGCCGGACCCAGAAAAGCACTTCGCCAGGGGCTCACATTCCATGGGGGCGGTGCTACCCGCAGGTCCCCCAAATCCAGGCTTTGGAAAGGGGAGCAGGGTGGAGGGAAATGAGGAAAGCATTCGCTGTCTGTTCCAGAGGGCCCGAAATGTGTATTTCTTCCCCTAAAGTGGGAACAGCTTCTGGGCTGGTGCTGCCCCACAGGAGGTGGTCGATCACGCCGGGCTGGCTGGATTTCAGATTCCCTCTTTTCAAGAAGAAACTCCTCCTTCTGAATGGTCTTTTCAGAAATAAGCTCCCCCAGCAACTGTGTGATGGGAGAAAACCCTGGACATCTAGAACAATTCACTACAGTCTTCATTTTTACCCCAAGCCGCGTTGGTACCTATATAGTAAAGAAAAAGGGTTGCTGAAAACCCTTTAGGGAAAATCTAAGTAAATAAATGCCATTTAGAAGGAGCAGACTAGCCAGCAAGCCGAAAGACACTCACCATCAATAATCACTGAATGCAAATCAAAACCACAAGGAGGTATCACCTCTCCTGCCTTCGGGGGGCTGTTATCAAACCGACAGAACCCAGCAGGTGTTGGGGACCCCGCGGAGCTGGAACCCCTGTGCCCTGTAGCTGGGAATGTAAAAGGGGGCGAGCTTTGCGCCAACAGCATGGCAGTGCCTCGAGAAATTAACAGAACCGCCAGTACGACCAGCGACCCCACCTCTCGGTACATGCATCCAAAATCACTGAAGCAGGGTCTCGAAAGGTATTTGCACACTCCCGTTCACAGCAGCGTTATTCACCAGAGCCAAGACGTGCAACCCGCATGTCTGTGCGTAGACGAATGCATAAAGAACACGGGGTCTATCCTCACAACGGAATATTATTCTGCCTTGGAAAGGAGGGAGATCCTGTCACCTGCTCTACCGCGGACGCACCTTGAGGACATTATGCTGGGTGAAAGAAACCAGCCCAAGAGGACAAACACTGCACGATTCCATCCATAGGAGGGAGCTAAAACAATCACGTTTATAATAGAGCCGGGGAGCAGAAAGGTGATTACCAAGGGGTGGGGGCAAGAGGGAATGGGGAGAAGTGGTTTGATGGGTAAGTTTCGGTTTCGCAAGACAAAAAAAGTTGTGGGATGTTGCACAACAATGTGCACACACTTTACACTATGGAACCACACACTTAAAAATCATGAAGATGGCAAATTTCATAGTATGTGTTTTTTCTACAATTAAAAGTAAGTAAGATTTTTAAAAAGAGACAGAGGTCACAGGGCGCCTGGGTGGCTCAGTCACTGAAGCGTCTGCCTTTGGCTCAGGTCACGATCTCGGGGTCTGGGGATCAAACCCCGCGTTGGGCTCCCAACTCAGTGAGGAGTCTGCCTGTCCTCCCGCTGCCCCTCCCCCATCTCGTGCTCTCTCTAAAATAAATAAAATCTTTAAAAAAGAGGGGGGGAGCTCACATATACAGTAGCCTACTTTGTTTCAGAATGCTTCTGAATAAATGTGTATCTGGCAAAACCCTGCAGTAACACAGTCTTTTTGATTCCAGCCTGGTACCCACAAGACAAGTCTGAAGCAGTTAAAAAAAAAACAACACTCCGTTCCAATCATTTGATGTGGCAAAAAGTGACCCTGCTCCCCCAAAGCTGATAAACAAAAACCACAACTCTACCGACACGCCACTTGGGAACACGCAGACACAGAAACCTGAGCGGCACAGGTCAGCAGGATCGACCGCAGCCCCATGGAATCAGCCGAGAAGTCAAGGTCAGTCAAGGTCACTCGACCAAGGAGCATGGTCTAGACCCTGGGAGACAGCCCGCTCTGGTGGGAGAAGAGAGGCTCCTGTTTCACCCTCTGTGTGTCTGTAACACTTGGAATTGTTACAAAGGCACTTGTTATTCTTATAATAGGGATTTAGGTACACGAAAAGCTTAGAAAAAACATCATGTCGGGAATGATAACCGAGATGTATACTCCAGTGGGGGCGGAGCGGGAGGGTCCCTCTAACCTGGTGCTTTTCCATCTCGAGCGGGCAGAGTGTCACTTTAAGATGCTTTTAAATTTGAAGATGCAAAGGCCCCAGCCCCAGGCCAAGTGACTCTCTAGGGGAGGGACCTGGGTGATAGTTTAACCCTGACAGGTGACAGTCGAAACCTGCTGACGTCTGGAGATACGCCAAGACCTCCCTTATGGTCACAAGGAAAGTAAGGGTGCTGGTAGTCCGGTAGTGATGCCGGCGACCGCGGAGTTCTGCCCGGAGCCGCCGGAACTGCGACGCCAGGACGCCGAGGCTGACCGTGTGTGTGTGTGTGTGTGTGTGTGTGTGTGTGTGTGTGTGACAGACAGACATGCAGATGCAGCAGGGAGGGGGGATAGTTAGCCTTAAGGCCTTGAGAGGAGAGTCCCACCGGGCAGGAGGCAGCAAAAGCAAGGGATCAGGGGGTCCAAACACGCATCACTTCGGGGACCACAGTGGAACCTTAGGAACCGGCCTGGGGGATGCAGGGAAGAGCAGGCTGGAGATAAAACTGCCCAAAGGCCAGCCGGCCAGTCCCTGCAGGCAGGCCACGCCGAAAAGTCTGGGCTTACTCCACAAACCCAGGACGGCCTCAGAAGGCTGCAGACCACATCATGTTTTCGGTTCTTGGGAAAGAGCAGAGGCCCTGGCTGAACCGTGTCCAGTGCATGTGAAGGAATCGATGAATGAACTGGGGGAGGGGGGTCACAGAGTCACACCACTCACAGCTGACGTCAGCATACACGAGACGTGACACAGGATGTGACACAGAAACCCGCCAGGACCCGTATCACGCAGCGTCCCCAATACAGACGGGGGAGGCTTTGAGCCCTGGGGCGCGGGGACTGGGGCCCAGACCCTCACCGCACCCCACAGGCATCCCCGGATGAAAGCATTAAACATACACAATGAAAACCGTATGCACACAAGACTGCAAACCCCACTAATGAGACATCCCCACGCAACAACAACTGGGTAACAAGAGATGCAAAAACACACACGTGAAACTTCTCGGTGAAAACCGGGCCGTGGGAAGAGGAGGGCTGGAGGACGGGAGTCCGGCCAAGAGTCTCCGTGGCCCCGGGAGCGGAGTCCACGAGAACCAGCCCCGCACACACTCCTGACACGCACCAGGTGACTCCAGCGGGTGTGCCCTCCGTTACTGACCCCACACCAAGGAGAAGGAGCTCCCTAAGAGGGCCGAGAAGCAAATGCTTTAGGTCCGGTGGCGACAAAACCAGTGGCAGCACCATCGCACCGAAGACGGACGGTCCAGAAAGGGGCTCTCGGCCAGGGAGGGATCGCTTACGCGCGGCATGAAATCCACCCAAAACAAGACGACCCACAAAGGGCCACCGGAGAGTGTCAGAAACCGGAGAGGGACCAGAAACGCGGAACACACGCTAAAGAGGATTTTTACAGCAACAAAACTGTGAAGTGACAAAAAGATCTGATGATCATGTTGAAGACACAGTCAGCAGTAATCCGGAGAGGCGGACGGTCCCCAAAGTCGTGTGGGGCAACGCGAGCCCAGCTCCGGAAACCCGACAGTCCCACAGCCGGAACATAAGGCACCCACCACAAAGCATATCATCATCCATGAGCTGAATTTAACCGACCTACAGCCAACTTCCCGTCCTGGAGAAAATGCGATTGCCATGCGAGTGTCCAAGGAACCCTGGAAAACACGGGAAGCATTCCTGAAGCCTTTACGGACCCCCATAAGGGGGAAGAGAGAGGAAAAAAGAGAAGAGGAAAAACATTAAGTACTTGAAAAAATTAACTCCTGGCTTAAAGAGGATATTAAAACAGGAACTAAAGACTCCTCAGAAGAAGCAGGGTCCTGCTGGCTCCAGGCAGACATCACGTGACGATTTCGGGGAGGGGGCACAGCATGAAAACACAACTGTAACCACGCGTCCCCACCGGGGCTCTACTGATGCTGCCCCTTCCGTTTATTCCCTCTGGGTTCGAATGTTCTGGAACCTTCCATGCATCATCACCTAACCTGAGTTCCAGACCTTCTGGGCCACTACAGCCTGCCATTCATTCCATCGGCCGTGGTCCGGTTAGGAAGGACCAGGGGGCCCTGGGCGTGGCCCCCTCCCCTGGTGGAGGGAAGGCCCCATGGGGCTTCTCCAGGGGTGGCAGGAAAAGCAGAGGCACCTTTACCCCTTTGGGTGCAGTGGCCTCTCATCTTGTATTAATTCTTAGTTCAATACATAGGGGCCAATCAGAAAGGCCCCACAAAATGGGAGCTATCCGAGGGCAAAGTTCTTAGGTATAAAGACTTATCTCTGACCATCTACCAGTCGGGGTCGTGAGGATCCGTGATTCCAGACGATCTCGAATAAGAGCGCATACGGTGCCCGATGTGCTGCAGATCTTGACAAATGACAGTTTGGATGGAAGTAAGGGGGACTTGGTCCCATGGCCATTCATGACACGGGAAGGCTCACGAGCTCCTCGCCGTCTCGGCATCCGGGTCTCCTCCACCCCCACCCCCATCCTCAAGCTTGGCTCCTGCTGGGGGACTGCAATCACCCCGGCCACCCACGTGGCCATCACCTGCCCGGTCCCATCTCACCTGAGACCTCACCCCGCCGGCCTGCTCACAGCAGCCCCCCGCACCCCCCCCCACGCTCCCTGGTCTGGTCGGTTAGCACCCGCTCGCCCGGGGGTTTCCCTGCCCTGGGGGAGACCGGGCGCCCCGTGTGGGGCACAGCAGGGTAGTGGTTGATAGCCTGGACTCAAATCTGGCTTCTGCACACACAGCTCAGGCAAGTCCTCTACTCTCCTGGTGCCTCAGTTTCCCCTGTTCCACAAAGACGGTAAGAGTCCCTCCCCACACCGGCTGTAAGGACGAAGCCATGGGATGGCACATAGCAAATGTCAGTGGCGTCTTAACAACCACTATTAGCTATTAGTACTATTACAAGCATCGCTTATGTGCGTTGCGCAAGAACGCCCAGGAAAAACCCGAAGAAGAAAACGGATTACAGAAACACGATTTCTTAGCGAAGCGCATTCCGTAGTTTTTTAATACTTCTATTATCAAGTATAATGTTCACTCAATTAAAGAGGGTGTTTACACTTTCTCGACCAGGCGGGAGATGTTCACACTAATTTGACACCAGGACTACTTGCCATCTACAGAAAGGACTTTATTTCCGAAGTTTCTGAGGATCGTTACAGTTCAGAGCAAGACACGGGGTCCAGGACACAGACACCCCCCCAGTGTGGGAAGCACGATGGAAAACAAGGTGCTCGTCTAACCGAGTCAGCCCCGCGGCGGTGCTGACCCAGACGCGCTCGCGAGCCGATGCCCTTCGGGACGCGTCCCGGGCGGGGTCATTCTCCGGGATCTTAGTCCTTCCACGCCGAGGTCTACGCGCCCACAGCCCACGGCGGCACGTGCAGGCCCCGCGTCCACGGTCACGGGTTTGGGTAAACAGCCCCGTCATTGAACACCCAGGCACCAGCGCCGCATAAAACTCTACTCCCTGCGATTCCAGATTCTCGCTGGGTCCGTGGACCCATTCATGAGCCTCTGGGCTGTGGCGTCAATGGAGGGGGCTGGGGGCGGCCAGGGGGCAGCCACCCCAATCCCCGCCCGCCAATTTTCACATCCAAACCACTGTGATTTCTGTGCACTCCCTTCCAGGCCTGTCTGCGGGCTCCGGAGAGCTGCCTATTTGCAATTCCCAGCAGTAAAATCTGAAGGCAGAGGACAGCCACAAACAACCTGACATAGTCAAAGTCGCACTCGCTCAAGTTCTTCCCGTAGTGCCTAATTTACAGTCCTCCTCGAAGCCATAAATCGGCATTTTGTCCTGCACGCCTCATTCACCTGTTACTCCCGGCCTCCAACACCGCACTCCCCCTTGGGGATCACTGCCATTCTCTCCATGTTCCTGCTCATCAAAATAACCCGGCTTCTTCCCAGAAAAATCATCAGGCTCCCATTTTAGCAAGCAGCCAATTTCTCGACAATTCCGCTAATGACAAAAAAGTGGTGTTGATGACCTCACGCTCCAGCTCTTAGATATGTTCTTTCCACCTTGAAAAGCTCACGGTTTTACTCCTAGCACGCGGAGGACAGCTGGTGGTCCTCCCGGGGGCAGAAGATGGCATGGAAGGTCCTCCCCAAGTAGAACCGGGATTAGCCGGGTCAATGTGGGTTAAACGCAGAAATCTGCTCGATGGCCAGCAAAGCCGCCACCTCCCAGTGGCTCAGGCCCCTGGGCCCGAGAAGGGGGATGTCAGGAGGGGAAGGACGGCCCAGCCTGGTGGGTTTCAGAACCTGACAAGGAAAGCCAGGGATCGTCCTGCCCACCGCTCCACGTGCCATGGCCTGGGGGCACAGGTCAGAGACAGCCGCCCCCAGAAAGGTGCTCCGATCTGTCTCTTGGGGTCCCTCCGTGTTGCTTGCCCTGGAAAACCTCCCCTTCTTTCTCAATACTTTTTTCTTTGTGGACTATGAAAAGGCTGGGGCTCTCTTAATCATCTGTCGGCTGGCTTAGTGTCCGATGTCATTTTGTTAACAAAGGTAACTCTTAACACAATGCAGAGTGGTCATTCAATCAGAGGATTTCAGGAGACCTTCCTAGTAAGTCGGGAGGGAGAGGCAGCTGTGTGGGTCACAGGGTGGGGTCACGGAAGCCCCCCAGGGGGACGGGGGTAGGGGAGATGAAGGGTGTGGGGAGATGTCCAGGACGAGGGGCGGGGTCTCAGGCCACCTCCCTGGTCCCTTTCAAGTCAGGCCTACACGTTTAATCAAGTTTTTCCAGCGCCCGAAGGTTCAAAGCTGAACGAAGCCCAGGAGGACTGCTCTATCCAGCCACCTGCCCCTCGAATCCCCCGACGAGTGCTTCCAGAAGGCTGTCTCCTTGTTGGGTTCCTGGCACTGACTCACCCACCCTCTGGCCCCAGACCCTCTGCAGGTGCCTGCCCAGTGGGGCTCCTGCAGGAAGCGTGTCCTGACCCCCCAGTACACCTCGGGAACCCCGATCTCTCCTGGGTACTGGTGGCCACTTGCCTGGACAGAGGCCTTCCCCAGTGGTTTCTCCATCCCCTGCCTGGAACACAGCGGGCTCAGTGTGAAAGCGGGAATGAAGGACTGTGAGTCCAAAAACAGATCATCGGGAGGGGAAGAGGGCCAGGGACAGCGTCCGGACAGTTACAAGAGGCTCAGCTCTCAGACCGAATCTAGGGGCTCCCCGCCCCCGGAAACAAACCACCAGTGTGAATGAGCAGTCCTCTGGCCTTCCCGGCAGGCCCCAAAGTGCTGCCTCATGTCACCATAGGTGAGCGGTGACTCACGGACACAGCGGTGCCAAGCCCAGAGGCGGCAGCCAGGCCCCTCTGCAAAGCCACGTTCAGGAGGCGGGCCAAAATATATTCCACCCATAATTTAGTTTTCCTCTCTTGCCAGAAAGGAGAAGTCCTGTGACACCAGACCGCAGTTAGAAATCAAAATGATGGCCTCCCCGTCCGGGGAAGGGATGAAGCACCGTCTCCTCTTAATGAACCTGCAAGTTGTAAATCAAGTCCGGGGCGCTGCCTTGCATCAGATCCAACTGCAGCCCTCCTCGCCAGAGCGGACCCCAGACGCCGCCCCAGGCAGCACCCCTGACACCCGGAAGGCCGTGACCCCGGGCACGCGGGCTGTGACCCTTCCTCGTGCAGCTGGCCGCAGGGAAATCATCAGCCCTTCACCTCGAGGAGGGAGGGGGCCCTGAGGACCTCCGGACAGACACACCTCCCGTGTTCTAAGACACATACCTTCCCCCATACGTTGATGTTTCTGAAACTGGCGTGTAAGCAGGGGCGCCTGGGTGGCTCAGTCCACTGAGCGTCTGCCTTCGGCGCAGGTCACCATCTCAGGGTCCTGGGATCGAGCCCCGCGTCGGGCTCCCTGCTCAACAAGGACCCTGCTTCTCCCTCTCCCTCTGTCCCTCTCCCTGCCTGTGCTCTTTCTCCCTCTCTGTCTCTCCCTCTCTGTGTCAAATAAATAAAACCTTTAAAAAAAGAAAAGAAACTGGCGTGGACGTGTATATCCTAGAATTGAACCGCGCTTTCCCAACCGCACCCCCAAAAGGTCACACTGCACAGCCTGAGCATTTGGACCGTCAGGAATCAATCCCCACAAACGGGGTACTGGCATTTCTAAGCCTGGTCTTAAAGTTCACCCAGTTGTACACAACAGTCGTGGAAACTTTTCCCAAGATCACTGTCTCTGAAACACTCTTCTGAGTAGCGGTTACACATTCATCCAACTATTAACATAATTAGAAATTCTTGGTAGATTTAAGCACAATAGTGGTAAAAAAAAAAAAAAAAAAAGATTCCAAGGAAAGTTTTCCACGTATTGAAGGACGTATGTATCAAGATAATTTCAAAGTGACTGGAAACTGTCTAAGGATTTGTTAAATAGGGTGCCTCCCGCTACCATCCGACAGTCATTTGGGATCCGAATCTGTGTTTATTGATGTGAAAATAGGTCAACCACAACTTTAGATAAAAAGCGGTTTTTAAAAAGTGTAGCATTCATCCGAAAGATCCGTATGAAAAGAATTGCTATGCACAGAACAACTCCCCACTCTTTGATCCTGCTTTGTTGGGAAGTTTCTAGATTTCCATGTGACATCCCTGGAAACTCAGAGAAAAAAACGTCCAGTTCAGACCACACTGGTTCTCACGGGTGGCAAAGCTCCAGCGATGTGAACTTTCTTCTCCTTTTGCATTTTCTAATATTTTTAAGATGAACGCATAATTACTCGGGTAATTAGGAAAAACACTGAAGTAGAAAGATTTTTCTTTTTTTTTTAAAGAAAATAAGAAGGAAAAATCACAATATTCCCTAAAACAATTCATTTACCCAGAAAGTACTTGTATCCAGCACAACGTGCTTCTCATCCCCTGCTCATGGTCGGGCTTGGGACGCCCAGGCTCAGTGCCCTCCAGCGACCGGCTACTGGTCCCTCGCACACTACCAGCCAGAGCCGCACTCGGTCCCACGAGTGAGCCTGGGGCACGTCCTGCCGACTCGATCCCTTGCATTTCCTCCCGCTCCCAGAAACCTGAGCAACGGGGCAAGGATTGGGAGAGCGAATCCTCACTGAGACATTTACCAATACATCACACAGCTCGTCTGCGCCCGCACACATTTCAAAGGTCAGAGCGAACACCTAAAAATATCAAAGCCCTGCACCCCTGTTTAATGCAGATGGTGAAACATCGCGGAAAATCTCTACTTACTCGGTATTTAAGAAGAAATCCGCGGTGCACACAGGAATCGCAAAAAACTCCCCAGGATAGGTATGGGGCCCAAAGCCCAACACCAGGCGACGAGGCAGTGAAATCCACATCTCCACGTTGACATGTCCCAGCCCCCAGAAGTATCTACAGCCACCGTGTTACCGATGGGAAAGCTGGGTCTCGAAGGGGTCCAAAAAGTTGTCCAGTGTCAAAACCCGAAGTAAACGGAAGCCCAAGATTGGAACACAGACAGGTATGTGGGACTGAGAGAGAGAGAGATCACAAGTTGGCAGAGAGGCAGGTAGAGGGAGAGGGGGAAGCAGGCTCCCCGCTGAGCAGAGAGCCCGATGCGGGGCTCGATCCCAGGACCCTGAGATCATGACCTGAGCCGAAGGCAGAGGCTTAACCGACTGAGCCACTCAGGCGTCCTTAGTCACTTAATTCTTAATAAGGATTTTCCTTGAAAAGCACATATGACTTTCGGTTGTGCAAATTGGACTATTTCATCATGGATTAGTTGAAAAGAAAGAGCCAGCCACAGAAGACTCCGGCACAAGGCCTGACACCGAGGAAAAGCCCAATAAATGGGTGAAACCACAGGAAAATCCCTGTGAAGAGGTGGATGGGAGTATTTCAAGTGTGTGCACGCGCGCGTGTCCTCAAATAGTAACATTGATTCTGAGAGATTAGCATCTAAATGTCAAATTACCTCAAACTGAATTTCTCAAGCTCTTAAAATATTTATAAATGAAACACTGAAGCGAAGGCACCAACGCAGCTCCCGCCTGGAGGAAAGGAACACCTGGGGGCCGTCTCCCCCCTTCCCCGGGATGATGGAGCAGAGAAGGTTCTCGGCGCTTCTCTCTCTGAGACCAACACACGCCCTTCCCCAAATGGAACAGCCCTGAAATCACAGGTAGTTCTAATAAAATACAAGCAAATACATGCGCTACATAAACTCTAAAGAACTCATTTTTGATGTGCGTCACCCAGAGTCGGCACCCTCTGACAAGGGCCCGAAAGGTGAGCGAAATGGGAAATCTGGGTTTCCTCGTCCAGCACTACAAACGTAAGACATCCATCCAACAGCTGCCGACCAACACGAAACCAGGACCCTGAGGGACAGAGCTCTCCTCTTGTGAATGTCTTGAACACTGATTTCTGAGACCACGAAGGGAAAAACACATCCCAACTTCTGCGAGGGGTAACGGGCTAGGGGTCACGGGGACGAACCGTGAGCCAAGAGCCGATGACCCGGTTTACCCACGACCACCGCCCTCACCACCATCGACGGAGCGATTCTGGTCTCCGGCCCCGGGCCCAGCACTTCATGTGAATTATTTATATGGATTATAATCAGCTGCAATAATTATTTCCAGTGAAATTTCAACCCAGTGCTCTTATTTCCCATTCACGCAAAGGACACATGCAAATATTTTACTCCCCTTCTCAAAGCGACAATTCTCAGGGTAATAAAAAAAAATACTGGAAAGCATGTGCATTTTTTTTTTTTGGATATTCCACTTCTTTGTATCCAAAACCTATTAAAAATTCAAATCCTTTCAAAGCGGGCAGTGGTGTAAAATGGGTAAACAGAGGCGGGGTGAGCCTCTCTGAATGAAACGTTAAATGTCAGAGTGATGGTGTTGCCACTTGACAGAATTTATGAGTAAGCTGATTACTATTCACAGGCCAGAATTGTCAAAAGCCAGAAATTACTTCTGTCACATATTGTGTGCTCGGAACTGCTAAGACGTCTAAGAAGAGAATATTAATGCAGCCTCCGAATGGTTATACGGCTAAGTCACCACCCAAAACGTTCACCTTGGTCAGCCCCTGTCTTCACCTGTCAACTCGCGCCTCCCTGGGACGTGCCGTCTGGCACTGCGGATGTGGCCATCAGTAAAGTGTCACTGGTGACCAGCAGCGCCCAGCCTAGCGGGACAGCGTTCATGATGCAGGAAGCAGCGGTCAGCTCCCGACCTCGGGAGTCAAGGAAAGGTTTCTTGAGAAGGAGCCTGAACTGGGTCTTAGGGATCAAGGACCTCCCCCAGCCACGACAGCCTGAGAAGGCATTTGGGGAAATCTTTTACGTTTTTCCTGAAGACAACCACCACCCACGTCCATCTCCTTCCCTCACAGGGCGTGAGGCCACTCACAGCCCTGCATCCCAGCGCTCTGTCTGACCCAGCCCTGGGTCCCTCCTGCCTCAGCCCCACAAATGACAGTCCTAGTTCTCTTATGCTAACATTTTCCCATGTTCTCTGTTTATGCTAGTATCTTCCAACTACCACGACCACATGGTTCTAACAAGCCAAACCCGGTGGCCGCCTGTCTCCCCGTTGTTGGTTCTGTGATTAACCCCACAACTGTCCTGTTTGTGCTGGGCTCCCAACCCCCTTCCTCTACGCCCCCGCCTTCTTCTCCCTCCTCCAGCTGCTTCTCTGCTCCCTCTCTTTGGCCTTCGTGCCCCATCTTCATGAAGTGAGCCGGAAGCGTGCCCCCAGGGCCCCCCGGCTCATGGTCAAGTCTCCAGGAAGCTCTTCCACACTCTCGGGCTCCTTCTAAGGAAATGAGGCCCGGAGTCGGCCCTCTCAAAGCGTTCTTGGTCCTCCTCTGATCAGCAAGGCAGACCGTGCAGGTGAACAACCCCAAGGACACCTCCTTCAATTCTGCACCCCAAGGGCCTGGCTTCCCTCTTGCTAGTGCCAGACCCGCTAACAGGGCTCAGCCGTTTAAGGACACTCCCCCCTTCCCACGCGCCTGCTGCCTCCCAAGGAGCTCTCGCATTTTACAATAATTTTACTGCTAGCCGTGATAGAGAAAAAATAATCTGAGTTATGCGTGCAACCAAGCGCAGACTGACAGAGCCCTTAACCGGGTAGTCTGCCCTGTCTTCACTCGGGCGGTCCCGGGAAGCTCCTCCGGACTCTGGCCCTCTGCTTTAACGTCAGAGATCGGCTCCTCAAACCCACCCGAGGAGCGGCCTCTCCGAGGACAGAGCTCCTGGCTTCGTCCTGACCCCCTTCTTCCAGGAAGACCCCTCTGTTCCAGACCAGCAAGAGCCGCCAAGGCGGAACAAGTACGTGGATCACGACCCATGGAGTGAAAGGGTCCATGGAGTAAGGTCTCCAATCGGCAACCGGAACGAGCCCGAAAAACCTTCCCTGGCTCCACGTGGGAAAGTCGCAACTCCCTCCCGGCCTCCAATACGGGGTCTGCCGTCCCTAGTCCCAAACCACACCTCTGGTGTCCTTCTAACACACACTCCCCCCCCCCCCGCCCCCCCAGCGTAGAGCAACCTGGACACAGAGGAGAACGGGGATTCTGATGGGGAGGTTTTAGGGACTGTCCAGGTCTGGGCTGCGCCCTCGGAGATTTGCATTCCCCTGGGGATCAGGCCGGCAAAGGTGGATTTAAAAAAAAAAAAAAAGTCCCAGGTGATTTCAACATACAGTGTGTTTTTTCGAAGCTGGCCAAGGCACGCCACGCAATGACATCCGAACCCTCTCCCTGCCCAGCTGCTGGGCAGACACGGTCCCCACAGAAGCCAGGTAACCATGTGGCCTCCTCTGTTCAGGGGGGCCGGCTGGTGGGCTCGGGGCGGTGAAGGGCGAGCTGCAGCCGGCTCTCACTGGCTCACACGGGTGGTTCAACAATGCCAGACCCGATAGCTGCCCCGGGGGCCACAGTGGGGCTGTTTAGACCGCACCACTGAAACCAGCAGGTGCAACCATCAAGGCTCTTTGCTGCTCTCCTCCGAGCGGGTTCATGGGCGGACCACAGGCGCACCGGCCTCCTCCACCGGGAAGCCGGGAAAGAACACCTGTATCCTGGCCCGGAGACCAGCGCAGGCTCCCAGGTTCCTAAAAATGGGGCAGGGTTTCCCTGAGTCCCACAGCCTGGGGGAAGGAGGAAGAGGGAGAGGGGAGAGGATGAATCACAGGAGTCTGGAACCACAAAAATCCTTCCACAGGAAGTATTCTTTTCAATTTGTTCAGAAGCGTTGGGCTAACCGGAACCAGCCGAGAGTTTCTCCCGAGACGAGCTTTTAATGAGCAGATAAGAATAATCTCCTGAGTGTGCCATTTATTTCATTGCGAAGTGGAAGGTAGAATCCTTATCTCACACTTAACTTGAGAGACTGCCCGTAATCCTTATCTTCTTCTCGTGACCTCGGTCTGCCCGGAACACCCTCGCTTCAGGGCACAAGGACAGACTTCACGGGGGGCTCCCGTCCAAGTTACCCCCAACTACAACACCTCAGTCTTCCAAAGAAACCAACCTCGACCCTGCAGAAGACAGCGCAAGGGCGCAGACCCCTGGGGAAAAAGGTGCAATCGGCTGCCTTCCATTCAGGCTGCAAACATTTTGCAGGTTTTAAAGATTTCGTCGCCTTCTGAGTACAAGTTCTGTAATTGTCTAAGGAGGCTTCACGCGCCCGTCTTCGTGCACAAGCGTTTCTGATGTCAGCGCCTTGGGAGACCTGAATAAGAGCGCTGGGCTTGGGCAGACGCGGGTTCGATTCCTGGCTCCAGCACTTGGGACCCTTGTGCCGGGAGACTACTTAAATCCTCATAGATTCCCTGTATGATGGAATCCTGCACAGTTTTGGCGAGGATCTTAAAGTGTGCTTGCCAGGCCCGGGGCTTCGTAAGCCCTCAGCAAATGATACCTCTTCCTAGCCCTAAAACATCCCAAATCGTAACTTAAATTACGTGAACTCAGCACACGGCTCTCCTTCCTGAGACCCTATGGGCTTGCTGACGGTGGGGTCTGGGCGGGCGGGCGCTAATCCACCTGGGGGGCGGGGAGGGGGCTGATGCACTCTGTGGGATCCACCCTTCCCTCCTTGAAACACAACGCACACCCCCTGATTTCTAAAATATCTTCGAGTGCTCTGGCCTTCGGAAGGCTGAGCACTGACATCCTTTCCCTTAAGACACTGGGCCAGATGGCACAGGTGCTGTTGTGTAAGTTGCGGATGCCCCCGGGGCCCACTGAAAAGCAGGCTCAGGCTTCCTGAGAGATCCTCAGTAAATAGCAGGATTGTTCCCTGGGCGTTTGGGGACTCGGTGGATTATTCTTCTGTCACCCCTCCAGAAGGTGACGGTGGAATGCGGGGCTTCTGTGGTGCCAATCCGTGGGAAGGCGGGCGGCCCGGCGCCCGCATGGGATGGCCCCGGGCTCCCCTCCCGGCCAGGGGCAGAGCCTGCCAGAGCACTCCTGGCGAAGTCTCCGTAGCTGCTCGGTGACCCTTCCCGGTTCCGGCTTGTCGGGCAGCGACCTCAGGACAAAGGAGTGCTAGTGCCCAGCTCCAGGGCCTTCGGAAATATCCCAGGGGCCTGCCTCGGATTCTCAGAAGAGACATCACACCGCCGTCCAGTACAGGTGCGGGATTTGAAAATAACAAAGCTAAGGAAAACCCACGTGGCTGGCCCCAGGCCCACTTGCTAAAAACAGCAGCTGCTACTTAGTCAAAACAAGGCTGATACCCAAAACAGGGAGCCAGAGAGGGCTGCCTGGAGCCAGGGAGGGGGTCAGCAAGGGTCGAATTCCGTGGCTCTTAACCTTGTTCGGGCCAAGGACTCCCCTAAGAAGCGGAGGGAAGCCAGGTGGCCTCCTCCCACCAGTAACTGCCTGGGATTGGAAGATTTAAATGTAGGAGGGGCCTCCCAAGACCCAACGGCGTAAACCCCATTGGCATTAGCATACCTTATCAACAGGCGAGAAACCATTAGAATAAGAAAAAGTCTGTTCCAGCCGCCACAGGAAAGCACTTCCAGGCTACTGGGGAACCAGAAATCAAGTCAGCAAACAACGGCAAAGGAGAAAATCCAGGAAGACTCCCTCTTCCTCCCTCCACCGAGAAAATTAAGAGCGTAATACTAACTGGCAGAGCGCCCAGCTAAGGACACTTAGCAGCAACTTGCCCAGCCCCCTTTCTGGGTCCTTCTGGAAATCCCCCAGTGTCTGGGCTGGGATCAGCCACGAGACCTCGGGCAGATCAAAGTGCCGGTGGGATCAAACAATAAAAAAATGGAAACTATCAAATGACAGACTGAAGCCCCGCAGACCTGCTACAGGGAGGCTCCTCCTGCACCGCACGGTTTCATCGCTGGGGAACAAAGGCAAACCTGTGTGCGCCTCTCCCCACTCGGGCTTTGCCTCCCTGAAATGAACAAATGCGGAGAGTCCCTGTCCATTGTTGGAAAGGGCCACAGAGTGTGGCGCCTGAGTCCTGGAACAACAGGAAAAAATTAAAGCTCACAGAAGCTTCTCAGGCACCGCGGATCTGAGCTCCTCATTGTTCATTTTGTAAACAAGTGAGCCCTAAGACAAATCCCTAGGAAGCCAGGTTCGTTCACTTTCCGAGTCCTCCCAGAACTAACTGTTCCCTCTCAGATCAGCACGGCCTTGGCATTCCACAGACGGACAAGCATCGGGCCTGCGCAACGGGGGACCTGTCCCTTACCCTCTCCACGTCCACCCATACGCAGAAAGCAGGGTGGGGAGGCCGACTGGGGAGTGCAGTCTCCTTCTAAGCCCCCCTCCCCTTTATTGGACAGAATGCACAGAGCCCGGAACCAGGAATGTTCTCCAGGCTCCACCGGACATTCCTGGAGTCTGTTTCCCGGTCAGGACGGCCAGGTGGGAGGTAGACTGTTTCCCTGGATGACGACAGCAATGTGGAACAGCAAAATGCTCCCTAGCCCCTTAAAGTACAGTCGCTGTCCACCCAAGGATGTCAAAACGCTTCACAAACCACCCATTAATTTTTATGGTGGCCCGAGAAGCCGATGGAGATCATTACCTTCATTTTTACAAGGCAAGGAATCCAAACCACAGGGGAAGGCGGATAGCAACCGGGGCAATGCACTCTCACCCAACATCCTAGGCTGACTGCTCCCTTCTCTCTCCACCTCGGGCCCACAGAAGGGGACTGGCGGCCAGCTCAGAAGGGAGCCAGGCCAATAAAGCTAAACGTAGGCGTTCAGAGACCACCACCCTTGGAAGGCTGGGGAGGGGAGAGTTGTGTAAAGGGATTATTTTGATTTAGGCAAGAAAAGCTCCAGTTGCAACTTACTCATTAAATCGGCAAGCCTGTGACCCCAAGAATGTAAATATTAAAGGCCGGTAGGAACAGTGGGATCCCGGATGGCTTCTGTCTTACTGTTTATATTTCTTTTTGTTACCACGTTTTCTACCCAAAGCAGATACCGTTTTCGTGATCAAAACAAAAGTTATACGAACTTATTACTGATAAAAGACACAGTACAAATCTGCTGCACTAACTCGCCAAGAATGAGCACGAATAAAATCCAGCCCGGCGTCCCCTTTGGAAATCTCACTGCTGGGGAGGCTGCGCAAGCCGGTCCGCACGGAGAGGGCCCGCCGCTCTCGCGCCGCCCAGCACCCCAGGGAAGGGCCAGCGCCGGCCTGGTCCCCCGGCTGCAGGAGAGGCCCCGAGCCAGGAGCCGCCCGCACTCCCGGGCACCACCAATCCGCAGCGCGGAGCGGGCTTCCCGGGAAACATCACTTCGAGAACAACGTGCCTCTCTTCTAGCCGTCCCCACTCGCGGCTGCTCGCTCCCCGGGACGGCCCAGCCATAACCCGGGACTTGCATTTCCATCCCACAAGCAGGAATCTCCGAAGTTGAAATATGCATTGTCACCAACAAGTTTAAGCCGGGACCGCGCGCCCCCCTCTCCTCTCCAGAACCGCGCGAGGGGGCGCCCCGGGGACGCGTGCGGTCGCCGTGCCGGGCCACCCCGCGGGGCCTGCCCGGGAGACGCCAGGGCCGGGGGAGGGGGCTCCGCGGGCGCACGCGGGGGCTCCGACAGCGGCTCGGCGCCGGGAACCCCGGCCAGCCCGTCTGCGCCTGGGTGAGCCAGGCGCCCGGGCGGCGGCGAGAGGCCAGAGGCTTCCCGAAGCCGCCCGGCGCCAGCCGTGCCGGGGCACCCGGACCCCGAACTCAGGCGGCGGGGGAACGATCGGCGCCCACGAGGGTGCGAGCCCGCCGAGCCCCAGCAGGCGCCGTGGGAGCGAGGCCGGGCACTGGGCGGGAGCGGCCCGCAGGGGACCGCCGGACTGCCGCCTGCCTACCTGGCTCGCATTGCGTCCCCGCGGGCTCCTGCGGCTCTCCTCGCGGTCTGGGAGCTTTGCCCGGCCGGGGGCGCGCGCGGCTCCGCGGGAATCTCGGCGCGAATCTCCGCGCGGCGGCGGCGAGCGGCGGGGACCGCCGAGAGTGCCCCGAGCGCTCGGCCCGCGGCTCCGCGGGCGGAGGGTGGTCCGCGCGCCGGGGCGGGGCCGCGGGGGCGGGGGCGGGGCGCGCGAGGCGGGGCGCGCGAGGCGGGGGCCAGGGCGGGAGGGCGGGGGTGGTCTCCGCGGGGGGTGGAGCCTGAAGGCAGGGCGGAGCCTGAGCCGAGGCCACTAGGCAGACAGGGGAGCGGGGAGAAAGGGAGACGGGGAGGGGGAACCGAGCGCAGGCCTCCCGAGGCCGATCGGGCGGGGGCGGGGCAAACGCGGAGGGGGCGTGGCCGATCTGGGGCGGCCCAGAGGCAG
>CM052883.1:168585424-168634762 GCA_028534135.1 Potos flavus | reverse complement strand
TTTTTTTTTTTTTAAACATAGTAATGATGTTGATCCTTGGTTAGTTGTGTATGTTGTGCATGTATATTCTAGTTTGCTTTTTAAATTTTATTCATGGATGTTTTGTATTGTTTGTTTTATAAGAAGATGCTTTTTAAAAATTGTTGTCAAAGCCAATGCCCCTTATGCAGTGGGAATGCCTGCCCTTGGTACGGTGGGGTTCATATTCTAAATGACAGCTGTCGTGACAACATCATTCACTTTCCTAGAAAACATTTTTTACCTCTTGCCTATGTTCTTGAAGCCAAAGGTGAACACGTCCTGACGATGTGTGTTGGGCGATTGCTAAAGTTGGAAAGAGCCTCTGCTCCTGGACAGGGAACACTAGGGGACATAAGCGCTTTGGGGAGAAAAAAGAGAGATTGGTCAAAACCTGCATCTTGTAGAGTATGAATTAAATACATTCTTGCATATTAAAGTACAATTTCTTCATTGGACTGTGTCCATTTCCTTGCTTCTTTGCATGTGCAAATTCTTGAATCTGGAAATCTTTCCAGATTAGCACGACATTTGTGATTGTACACGGCAGCCAAGGAACACACGGCAATGCTAAAAAATTCAGTCTCCTCGTCTCTATTTACATGTGCACACACGTTATTCTCTCTGTATCTCACACACACGTAAACATACCAAGGGTGAAGCATGATTCCTTCTTTTTATGTTGGCAACAAAGACAGCGAATGCTGGACTTGCAAATAGCCTTATTTTTATTAAAATATTTAGTAAGATTTAATGAAAATAAATTCTAAAATGTGGCTCTACATAGATAATTATGATTTAAAAATCTGATAGGCATAAATTAAAACTTGGCCTTTTAATAGATAACCTTGGATATTTTAGAAGAAAAATATTATTTGAAAACTTACAAAAATAATTCAAATTTTGTACATTTGACATGCGATTGAATTTTACTTTTTAATCCCTAAGATCATTAGTGTCAGTGCAATCTAAATTATGCAGAAAATTTTAAAAACAGTAGAGTGATTTTTGCTGAAGTGAAGGCAAAGAAATCATTTTTTATAGAAAAGATATATTTTATTAGTTATGTATATATTTGTTGTAGGACTCGTCCAAATATTGCGAGCTCAACAGCAGAACACCAGACGCAACACGATAATTATTAAACTCAATCTTTGACATTTTGCCAACTTCTAATCCTACGAAAACCATAGCTTTATGCAAATTTTTGTTTTTGTTGTTTGTTATGACAGTGTATTTGTCATGTTAGGATAAAACTGATTTCATTTAACAATGTGTTAGCTTGATTTATGACTTTTGGATATTTACACACGTGGTATGCAGGCCACCATTTGTAATCTGTTTCTGGCAGGGCAAACGTCTGGCGACCCCGGTCAAAACATTCCTATTGCCTTGTCTGTCTTTGGTGTTGAGCTTTAGAGTCCCCTTTCCACCTTGATATAATATAAATCTTTTGCTACTTTTTAAAAAATTATTTTTAAGGCTTTGTTTTCTATCAGTCCTTAATCTGTCTGGAGTTCATGTTGGTTTAAGATGAAAAGGAAGAACTTAATTCTGTCTCCCAAATTCTTAGTCGATTTCACACATAATGGTTTTGCTGAAAGATCTTTCACTTCTTCACTCATTTGTAACTGAACCTTTATAATATGTTACATTTATTTGTAACATGTGTTTTTATCCCGTTTCTGGGCCATCATGGTACTGTTTTAATTCTTCTCCTTTTTTTTATCATCACTGTTTTGCTTTATGATAATCTTTAGGATATGTCTCCCTTCATTATCTTTATTTTTCACAAATGTATTAGATGTTCTTAAAAATTTATTTGCCAGATGAGCTTTACAATGTTTGGCAAGTGAAGAACAGTTTTCTTCTTTGTTAAGACAAAAACAAAGTATTTATGAAATTTTGGGGATAAAAGAGAAAGAAAATAGCTCTTATAGCATTTTTGAAAAAATGATCTTTTCTTTTAGGCTTTGGAGACTATGAAAACACATTTTTGCATCTTGATGAGTTCGGTTCTGCTTTGTTTTATAAGAGGAAACTAGGGCATGCTGGGAATCTGTCAGGGGTCAAGGTCTGTGCAGTTGGTTGGGGAGACTGGCTTTGTGCAGCGGTGAGAAATCCAGGGGACCCCCACTCTGAAGGCCCCCGCAGAGCAAGGAGACATTCCTTGAGTACAACACTACTGAGAAAGTGGGTGTTGCTATGTTTCCCGCTATGGCAGGGGTGCAGGGGGCAGGGCTCTGGAAAGAATGAGGACGGAGGGAGGGATCTAACGGAGTGTCAACATGGGCCTTGATTCTTGGGGGCGACTTAGGGTGGGAGGTAAGCCAAGATGGGCTCAGACTGCTGGTAGTGCCAGGACTGTGTCTCTGGGCAGAAGTGGGGGAAGAAGATTGCAGTGTGGGGTATGCAGGGGACACAGGGCTGCTGCGAGGCCCGGAGTCCTGAAGTTTATCAAATCTACAGCCCTGGTGATCCTTCTGAATCCCCACTAAGAGCTGCCGAACTGCTTTGGAATTCTTATTTGTTTGGGATGCCGGGCTGACTCAGTTGGTGGAGCACGTGACTCTTGATCTCAGGGTTGTGGGTTCAAACCCCACGTTGGGTGTAGAGATTGCTTAAAAATAAAATCTCGAAAAAATTATTTTTTTGTTCAATCTTCTCTTTCAGGCTTTGAAGACTGTAAAAACATATTTTTGTGTATCGATGAGCTCCAGTCCTCCTGGAAACATCCTGCTTTCAAGGCAGGCTGCCTAGAAATATTTTGAAAAGACTGACCCTAGAGCCTCGTCTGGGCTACCTTCCATGAAAATCAAATTTGGGATGTCCTGCCCACAACTCACACAGATGCTCCTTCCTTGCTGGACCGGCTATCCTATAGACAAGTGTGTGCGAATTTCTCAGCACCTTGGTTAAAGATACAAAGGTACGGATTTTAGAAGATGCTCCCCACCCCACAGGACTAGCTGCGTGATTCACAGGGCCAAGTGCAGAAACGTAGAAGTTCAAAACGCAAGTGTAGAGCATTAAACTTCACATCGGCCATCCGAGCCCGGTCCCCGGGTGTGAGCACAGAGTGGCTCTCTCTCCAAAAGGGCCTTGATGGTAAATGACATACAAAAATACAAAAACAACACATTCCAATAATCCAATGTTTAACATGTGCAAAGAGAATCATAATTGTCCTAAGGAAAATATTTTGGCTTGAGAGTCTCAAGATAAACAAGTTGAAAATATTGAGAAGACAACATCGAAGGAGACAGAAGATCCATTAAGGAAAACTGGCGAGAGAGAAAAGGAAAAAGCACCAGCTACCCTGGGGTGCTTGTGGGGTGCACAGGTCTGTCGCACCATTGTCCCGACGACGGTGAGAAGAACTCATGTTGATGACGGAGACAAAAGTCAGCAAAACCCACCCAATGAATTATTGAGAGGACCAGAGGCATATGATTATATGTCGCCCAAAGAATAAAACAAGCAAAATAGCAGAGATATAAAGTTTGAATAACAAAAGATTGAAATGTTTAGCTAGATAATATCAAACTGAAGAAATAAATGTGACATAAGAATGACACCTAAATGTAAGAGTAGAGGGTGAACCGAAAACAATATGAAATTATTAGTATTAATTTGTATCAGTTTGCTAGTGTTACACAACAAAGTGTCGAACTGGGTGTCTCAGCCCTGGAGGCCAGAAGTCCAAGGTCAAGGTGTTGGCAGGGCTGGTTTCTTCTGATGTGGTGGAGGAGAATCTGTTCCAAGCCTTTCCCAGAGTTTCTAGTGGTTCGTTGGCCATCCTGGGTGTTCCTTGGCTTGGAGAAATACAACCTAGTCCCAGCCTTTGTGTTCACACGGCATTTTCCCTGTGTGTGGTTCTGTGTCACAATTTCTCCTTTTTATAAAGATGCAGTCATGTGGGATTAGGACCCAACCTACTCTAGTATGAGCTCATCGTAATGATATTTGCAATGATCTTCTTTCCAAAGTAGGTGACATTTCGACATAATGGAGTCAGGACTTCAGTAAAATTTGGTGGGGGAAAGGGGGCTCAGTTCAACCTGTGACAATGATAAGATAAAGAGCAGGACAGTAAAGAGATAACTTAAAAGAAAAACATTGAGAGTTACATTTCTTAAGCGTAGGCTATACTATTACACAGAAATCTTTTATGTGAACAAAGTGAACAAAAATCCAACCTTTCTGGAAAACAAAATCAGAAATGAACAAATAAAACAATAGGCATATTTAATAGCCTAGAACAGCTTCTTCAGGCTGAGACCCCCTTGGAGGTGATCCTCAGGACAGAGAACCGAAAGGGGGTAGAGGGACCTGGGACCAAATAATGTCATCACGTTATCATGTCACCATCTGACAGCCACTATCCTGCGTGGGAAAATTCTTGCCGAACCTACAGCTCCCTTCTTTCCAGCTTGGCTAGTGTGCACGTGTACGTGTGTGTGCATGTGCATTTGTGCCTGTGTGTGCACGTGTGTGTGTGTGTTCACAACCTGGACCACAGAGAAAGTAGTGAAGATTCTGAAAGAGAAAGCGTGTCCAGCAGGAAGAGAATCGACAGGTTCCGAGAGCAGCGGGGAGGAGGAAAGGCTGGGCGTCGGGCGGGCTGGGTCTCGGGGCAACTCTGAAGAGGAGAAAGCCCTTGCGAGAAGCAGTCGTCAGCTGTGGAGCGACGTGAAGAATGACAGAGAGGAGAGAAGGATATTCAAGAAAATTTGCTTCTCAGTGTCTGTCTATTTTCCCTTTGGCTTTTTTGAGAACACGACGCGAAGATCTGAATTCCTTTTGTGTTTTTGTTTTCTTGGAGGTGACCCCACGCAGGCTGGACGGGGGGGGGGGGGGCGCTCTTTTATGCCGACTGCAATCGGCTTGGGGCTGTTGGCAGAGCACCTGCCAAGTGGAGGGGGGGACCGAGGAGGGAAAGTGCTGGACACCCCCCGCCCTCTCATCTGTATTCCTGCGTTACCCCTAAGTGCCTTCCAGCAAGTTCCCCAAACTTCTCATCCTTGTTTGTCTCATTCATCACATGGGGCCAATTAATAACCGGAGGAGGTGGTTAATCAGCGCTAGCTCTCCAGCCGGCTTCCAGTGAGCGGCGCCGATGGCCCTGCTGAAACGTTAGGTGTTCGGACGGTGCGAAAGGCACGGGTTGTTTATGGCCCCTCTCCACTGGGGATACTTACGCCCCCAGTCCCTGCGAGCTGGCCTGTGTGAATGTCAGCCGCTCTCTTCACACGGGGGACCACCTCCTGTGACCTCTGGTCCGGGTTCCCCCTGAGCTGTTGCAGCTAGGGCAACGCCAGACAGTCAGCCTTGATTAACCGTTATTCATCTCACGGTCTCCGATTTGCAAACATTAGTGAGCAGTGCCAAAGGTGGTACGAGGACAATCATGGGGTAGGACCTAGCAGGTGTGGTTTCTGGGTTACCGGGGTCTCTGTCGATGGCGGGAGACCCAGAGGTCCTGATGAAATGTCACTTGGAAAGAAGACATTGGTATGAACGTGCCTTCTATCTCTATGGCCGCCTCTGCCACCAGCCTCCTATGATTATAGACTCTCATGGGGTCTTTTTCTTTTTCCTTTTCTTTTTTTAGTGAGGGAGAGAGATAAGTGGGGGGCCAGGAGCAGAGGGAGAGGGAGAGAATCTTAAGCAGGCTCCATGCCTAGCACAGAGCCCGACACGGGTCTCGATCTCACAACCCTGAGATCATGACCCGAGCCAAAATCAAGAGTCGGATGCCTAACTAACTGAGCCACCCAGGAGCCCTCATCGGGTCTTTCCAGGAGGAGAAATAAGAAAAACTCCAAGAAGCAGAACGAGCCAGCACAGAGTAGGAAACGTATTATCAAACGAAAGGGCTAGAATGTATTTGAGCGAATCATGAGGAAAATATATCCATTTTTGCCTTATTGAAATAGTTGAAATTCAGGAGAACTGATATTTACACATATGTATGGCGTCTATTATATCTTAGTCACTCAGTCTATTTGGAAAGGTGCGCGGTAGCTAGCTAGAGAGGAGTTCCAAGTGATTTGTGACGGCCGTGGGGGGCACTGTCGCCCTCCACGCCGGAGGCTGCACCTGATTGCCCTCGCAGCCCCGCCCACCTGTCCGCTCGAAGCCGTCCTTGTACTTGACCGCAGTTGTGCAGGGCGGCAAGGGAAAGTCCTCAGGGGATTTTCACGTCGCCACAGACAACCCACGACGTTGAGAAAAGAAATGATGTCAGTCGGGGGTGCATATCTGTTAAGCAACAGGAAATTCTTTCCAATTCCTATTTTCTTCTCCTTCAGAACAAACTTATTTCCTATATCATGGGGCCAGAGTTTTTTGTTTTTCTTTTTTAATGGACTCTGATGGCAGCCACTGAAAGCAAATTTATTTCATTTGCATCTATTTGTCCTGCTTGCACGATACAGGAAAAGTAGGGTAAATTTTTCCCCCCAGTAAATTTTTCAATTTTCTGCAATATCCAAATGCCTTCAACTCAGAGATGATTTCCAAAGATACCTGGGTGATTTCCATCTTGCTGCGCACTGGAGACGGGAAGAGGATATTCAGAAAATAATTATATTTAGCATAACATTTTCTCAGCAAATAACTGTACAGGCTGTATGCACGCTCTTCTCTGTGGATCACACACTCACAGTCCAAGAATGCCGTTGTGGTCGGTTCGAACCCCCGTATGGATCGTTAGCATTACAAGTCCCTGTATTGGTGGCATCGAGTTTTATATAATTTTTATTGTTTCTTGAAAAACAACTTCCCCAGGTAATTACTTTGATACCTACTGGTTGTACGCCTCTCTTCCCTAGTGGGATGCATACGGAGAGGGTTCTTCCAGAACGACTCTGATGGTTCTTATGCAGTCGGCAAACTGCCCATCTTCCCCCAAGGGTTTAATTCTGTTGTTGAGAGCCACTGGCAGCTGGCCGATGGTGGACACGGACGGGGATGTTTGCGTGCCCACCCTCCATGCTCTGACTCTTGGTGCTCACGCTGTGATGCATAGGGTGACTTCTCTACGCCCCTGCAAGGTGCACGCTCGCGCCCCTAGCCATGGGTCGATTTAGCAAGCCTGGGACCACACCCCTGCCTCAGCCCAGCTCATCCGCTGCCAGCCACCCTGGGTGTTGCCAGGGGACGGGAACCCACCGCCGGTCACCAGCCTTTGCTGTCCCAGCTGTGCCCCTCCTCTCGTCCCGCTGCCTCTCCTTCCCTCTTCTGTCTACCTCCGCGGTGGGGCTGCCTTGCGTGCATTCTGGCCGCAAGGACACCCAGCCGACGCCCCGGCCGGGCCGCCCCCAACGGCCACATCCCTAACACGATCAAGGGCTTTCAGAGTCCCAGGGATAAGAACCAGTTTGCAAACTTTGACAGAAGATCCCTTCTTTGATCTGAAATCGCCTTAAGGACTTTCAGTTCTAAAAGAATCAGGAATGTTTCTCAGCCAAGAAGCGGGTGATAGAACTTGGAGAGAAGCCATGTGGTGTGGGGTTGAAGGCACGGGCTCTGGAGTCACAGGGGCCAAGGTCAAGGCCTGGCAGCCCTGTTTCCCTGCGCCGTGGGCTTGAACGGGTCACGCCCCTTCACCACACCTGTTTCCTGGAGACATCCTGAAAATGGAGCTAGTGACGGTCGACCCATCGCACATCGGCTAACGTGAGGCGGACGTGGGGATGCGAGGGCACACAGGAAGCACTTGGCAACAGTGTGATGCGACCGTCCTTGTTTTGACTTTAAGGAAATAAAAGCGCGTTCTTAATTCTCCCGCTGAGACGCAAGTCACCTGTCCCATCTGTCCGCAGCCTGGTGGGCAGCGGGATGCGCCCTGAAGGAGCCCCCCCTAAATTAGAATGTCACCGGCTCCTGATCAGATGAGACCTGGGGGCCGCTGGTCCCTCCAGGGCTGAGGGGACAAAGCCGCCTCCTGCTTGATTTGTTCACCGCCTCTGAGATGCTGTTGTGGGCTGAATTATGGGCCCCCCAAGGGCAACCCCCAGCACCTGAGAATGTATTTCCACATAGGGCCTTCGACGAGGTGATAAGAGTTAAAACGAGGCTGTTGGGGGGGGGGGCCCTAATCTGACCCGACCGTTGCCCTCATAAAAAGAGATTAGGGCACACAAAGAGACACCAGGAATGCGTGCACAGGGGACAGGCCCTGTGGGGGCGCGGCGAGAAGGCACTGCCGGCAAGTCAAGGACAGGGGTGTCCCCAGAGGCCAGCCCCGCCGACAGCTTGACCTTGGACTCCCAGCCTTTGGGACTGAGGAAACAAACGTCTGTTGCCCGGTCTGTGGTACCGTCATGGCGGCCGGAGCGCACACAGACAGGCGCCGTCTTGCTGCGACAGAGCTCCCTGTGCTGACAGAGGCTCCCTTAAACCGACAGGCCTCCTCCACCTACCTCCTGTTCCTGCTTCTTTGTCCCAGTTCCGAGCCCCCTGCAGCCGTCCCGGCCCAGAGCCTCGGCGGTTCTCGGCTCTGGCTGTTTGGTGGAATCGTCCAAGGAGCTTCCGACGGAAGCAGCAGCGTCCTTGCGCCACTACCTGATGGGCAAGCCAAAGAAGCCCGCAGGCGATTGCCATGGGCACCAGGGCGGGGACCCCGTCCGAATGTCTTGACCTTCCTTCTCCCTCTTCCCACCGGGAGGCCAGCCTGGGCCCTCCCTCACCTGGAACCACCCTCCTCCCCGAGCTCTAGGCCCACGGGGGTAGCTTCCACATGCATCTGCTTGTCTCTGTCCCCAAGCTGTCCTCCAGAGGGTCCTTCCATACTCACCTGGTCCTGAGAGCCATGGTTTGGCCCTGCCGTTCATTTCCACCCTCACTGCTGGTGCCTTTCACCGCGGACCCCTTCCTGTGGTCACACGACGCGGTTACGGCATCGCAACCACGACAGCCTTCGGGCCTCTCCCCTCCGGATCTCGGGGCAGCTTGCCGGGGCTGGACCGCCTCCTGCTGGCCAGCAAGGTGTCCCACTGGGGAAGCCTTCCTCAGCCTCCCCGCCATGCCTGTGTCTCCATAGCTCTCTTCACATGGTCACATACACTGACACATAGTTACAAAATTATATATCCACGTGCACACACGTGTGTGTACATATAGAAGCCTACACATGCATGTACAGACATCATGTATGGTTTACATACACGTACACACTGAGTGCTCCACAGGTGGAAAGTTTATTTTGTTCACCTTAAGTCTTCCTAAGATTTATCTACATGGAATAAATAAACACATATTAATTAAATATTTTTCAAATGAAAATGTATAAACATATACGATAAACATGTAAAGTAAATATGTAATTTTGTATAGCTATATAAATATAGAAATAGGATATACATAGACATAGCAATATATGAATATATTGAGGGGCGCCTGGCTGGCTCAGTTGGTGTAGCTTGTGACTCTTGATCTCAGGGTTGTGAGTTCGAGCCCCACTTTGGGTGCGGAGAGTACTTAAAAATAAAATTTTTAAAAATATATTTCTATATATAAGTATATTGATATATAAATAAATATTCATAAATGCATTTTTTCCAAATGAAAAACTGAATTTGTCCCAAATCAGGAGGGGAAGGACTTGAAACGCTATCTTTATATTAAACCAGATTCTCATGTAAATTCTCTGTCTTATTCTATTATTACATGTCCTCTCTTAAGCCAGTGTCGGACTACTTTAATTATAGCTGTGAATGTACTCTGATATTTGGTGCGATACTTTCCTTTCCTTGTTTCTGACATTTCGTTGGTCTTCTGGCATATTTTCTTCATATGAACTTAAGAATCAAGTTTTAGTAAATCCCTGTTGGAATTTTGACTGGGATTATATTGAATTTACAGATTAATTAGGGTGAGAATTGATGTCATCATGATAACAAACATTTCCATCCAGGAATATTCTGTCTCTTTGGGTCTTTAGGTTTTTCAGTTAGGTGTTACAGATTTCTCTATAAAAGTGACAGCATAATTCTTAGAATGTTTAATTTAATGTGTCTGATGGGTTTCGACATTGTAAATGAAATATTACATTTTTTTTCTACAGTGAAAAGTTTGAAAAGCTTACTACATGAGGGAATAAGGAACCCTAATATACTGAAACCTGAACCTCAACAATTATTAGCTCATGGTTAGTCTCACTTCCTCACTACCCCACCTAATGTCCCCCATTCCCTGCCCAGTGATTTTAAAGCAAACTGTGGATTTCATATCATTTCCACCACGGACTCCTTCACTTTAACGTTGGGCCCGACAGCTTTCTTACCTTTCTTATTAGTTTTGATAACATGTAATTAATTAATTGTGTTTTTTTTTAGGCAGAGACTCTTTTCACTTCATCTCTCCTATCCCCAACACGTTACAGAACATCAGGTGGGTCATCCATGATGGGTTTGAATAAATTTGTTCCCAACCAGCTGTCCTGAGTGCATCTCCCAGCTTGCTGTGTGCCCTACGGAGACCATCTCGACCCCTAGCGTCATGTGACCTGAAGGGCACTTCCTCCCAGCACGCGGCGACCTTGAACTCTTACTCAGGTTGAGCAGGGCGATGCTGTTTAACATCCTACAGAACGTGCACTCCTTGGTCATTGAGAAAAACATCTTATAGTTTGGATCAGCCTCCCCCAGACCCCTCTGCACCTCCCAGTCTCCATCCTCAGAGGTGTGTGCCTTGGGTTCATTCCCGAGGACCCGCCGCGGCAAAAATGGGGCAAGGTTCACCTGAGCAGAGCCTGGCAAATCATTTCTGTAGAGTTTCTACTGCTCAGAACCTGAATCCATTATTCAGCTTTCAAACAGGAATAAAATATGCAAATGCAGCATGTAAAAGTGCTTGCACAGCACCTGTCCTACTTTGGGGTTGGCAACTGCTAGGCCCACCGGAGTTTAGAAAGAGAGAGATGCTTCAGTGCTTCTGCCTGCAAACTTATAGAAAGAGATGCAAACCTCAGCGACAGCCCGGCATTTCCTTGACAAGAGCGCGGCCGCTTGTGTATCTTGAGACCTGACCTTCAGGGACCCACCCATCAGCACACAGCAGCTGGAGAAGAGGAGCCCAGCCTCCCCAGGAGCCATGGGTCAGCCAGCCCACGGGTCCCCTGATGGGGTGCTGTGTTGTCAGTTTCAAATGCAAGCACGTGCTCCTCTCCTAAAATAATCCCTCCCAGCGATCCTCTGTGTCTTAGTATAAACTCTCTTTGAAATTCTTTGTTTGACATTTTGGGTGATGGCATTCTGCTACCTACTGGGTAAAGTGGGCATGTTTTCTTGCTCTGATGCCGACCCCATTTGAGAATTCGCTGAAGAGGGCCGTGTCCACTCGCCTGACCCGCCCCCATCACAATGTTAGGGTCTCACCCATAGCACTGCCTTCAGAGGGCTTCGCTTGGAAAGCTGGTCCGCATGGGGACTCCCAGAGCACACCCTGGACTTCGGCTTCCCCTCGGGTTCCTGGGCTCGGGGGCAGCTTTAGTTGGTTCTCCCGTCTAAAGTAGAGCCAGCGGGGTTGTATATCTTGGGCTGGGCGGATTCACTGTCATTTAAAAAGTAGCTGTTGTTTAATGAAAAGGGGGCTGAGTTTGAAATCCCAAACTGTGGGTTCAAGCCTGTGTACGACTCACTGCTGGGGCCACCCCCGTGGAGTCATTTTATGTCAGTAATCCTCAGTGGCCGCATCTGTGAAATGGGCGGAGAAGTCACGACAGACAGCAATCGTGGAACCAGGCGGGATGTCCGTTGGGAAAGTACACAGCAGTGTGTGTTTATACTAATGTCACTGGGGCTGTATACAGCTGCACCACGCTCCAGAACGCGATGCACTCTGTTAAATGTTGGAGTACTTCTGTTTGTAAATAGCTGCCCTCCCGAGCCCCCTCTGCCCACTCCCGGAGCTCCTCACGTCTCCGACCGCCCCAATCGCCCCGTGGCCCCTCCCGTCCCACTCCCACTGTCTTGGAACAAAGGGGTTAATGCCTGGCACTATTCAGCAGACGCACATTTTCTGCCTTTGGCTCCAAGCAACACATTTATTTTCAGCATTAACTGCAGCTTAACCCCGGTGTTAAAAACTAGAAAATGCAGAAATTAAAATTGGCCACTTCGGGCAAATTCTCTCTCTTTCTCTCTGAAAGTATGAATTACTACTTCTACCTTCTGGGTAAGATGAAATGAATATAATAGGGCTGATCTTGTTTGTCCCAATAGAATATTTCATATGGTAGAAGAAGGATAAATTATGGGTTTTGAAATTCCCTGAAGCTGCAATTCAAGAAACGTATAATTAAGCCCCAGCATTGTCAAAGAGTAGAAAATATTTTTCTTCCAACTTTCCTATGGTTTAAAAACCGTTCGGGGTTTTGACTTTCGTGACAGCAGTGTAGACACCACATTGAAACTCTAGGAACAACTATTACCTGGTGAATGCAAGTCAATGGATATTCTCATATTGCTCTGATGTTATGTTAGTTTCCTTGGGCTGCAACAAAGTACCAAAGACTTGGTGACTTAAAAGCAACAGAAATTTGTTCTTTCACAGTTCTGGGGGGTTCAAAGTACTAAATCCCATCCCTCCAATCTCTGCTCGTATGGTTGCATGGCCCTTTTCTTTGTGTCTCAGATCTTCCTCTGCCTTTCTCTTCTCTTGAAAGGACACTTGGCTTTGGATATAGGGACCACCCTAACTCCAGGATGACCTCACTTTTAGAAACGTAATAATTAAGTTTATATTAATAATAATTTAATAATAATTAAATTTATTAATAATAAATAAAGCAAAGACTTTATTTCCAAATAGGTCACATTCATTGGTACTGGGTGTTAAAACTTGGATGTATTTTGGGGGTACCCAAAATTTAAATGACAATGGATTTTAAAACCCCAGGAAAAGCACTTCATGGATTGACAGCAGCAGTTATCTGTTTAGAGAAAATGATAGGAAGAGGAGAGAAGGCAACAGGAGAGGAAAGGAGAATTTTGCCTCTATCTATAAGCTATTTAAAGTTTTGAACCCGGCAAGTCAGCTACTTCTTAAATATTAAATAAATGAATTTAAAGAAAAAGGATAAAATAGAGGTATTATCAGTTACAATGTCACCCTAGATCTTCAACAGAAGGATTGAAGACAAAACAAAACAGCATTAAGATTTTTTAATAAAAGGAAGATGAAGGTGTTGTAAGTTGATGGTTATTTTTACATATTGCAGAATATGCAAAATGTCAGCAAAAAAAAAAAAAAGTAGAAAATAAGATATCATTATATTGGCCTGATTTTGTGGTGATTCCTGTTGGCTTTATTCTGCATGTGTATGTATTCGTATGTGCCCGTCCAGTCACCAAGTATTTCGTGAGCAGCTACTATGTGCCAGTCCTAGTCACTCAGATACGCAATGAACAGAAGGGACAATAAGTGGAAGGGAATTAACCATCTCATTTACTTCTTATAATGACCCTGAAAGTGGCCATTTATTGAAAACATCATCTTACAGATAAGGAAACAGGCCGATGAAGTCATCTCGCTCAAGGTCAAATAGCTAGAAAGTGACAGACCTATAATTTGAGCCAAGAGCTCCTTGCCTTCAGAAACGCATCCTCTTAATCACTATACTTAACTGCATGAGAGGTCAAATCATAATTATAACGTTATTTATTGAGTGTGGAATTACACTGATGGGAATTTATTACCTTCTCAGAGAAGATTTTTAATTTTTTATCGTATCTTAAAATACATTAAAAAATTAAGACTTACATGGGGCGCCTGGGTGGCTCAGTGGGTTAAAGCCTCTGCCTTCAGCTCAGGTCATGATCTCAGGGTCCTGGGACACTGGGACCGCATCAGGCTCTCTGCTCAGCAGGGAGCCTGCTTCCTCCTCTCTCTCTGCCTGCCTCTCTGCCTACTTGTGATCTCTCTCTCTCTGTGTCAAATAAATAAATAAAATCTTTAAAAAATTAAGACTTACAAAATAGAAAATAGAAGAAACTATTAATCCTATAGTCCAGAGATAAATAGCTTGTATCTTCATAGTTTTGTTCTATTCATATAAATAAGTAAGTAAATAAATATTTATACTTTCAGAGCATAATTGTCTGTTAAGGTAAGTACACACATTTCTTTGTTTTTCTGATTATATCATGATCATCTTGATATGTATACTGCTAAATATTTTTTTAAACACAGACTTTTTATTGCATGAGAAAAATATCATCTGAATGATATATTTAGCCAACTCTATATTGTTGGACGTTTAGGTTGCTTGTAATTTTTTGCTATTATAAATAACTCAGGAAGAACATCCTGATATACATATGCATACATACATATACACATATTTAGAGAGAGTGTCAGTGAATAATCTAATAACTATAGTCATTAGTTCATCTCCCTATGTCTAAGAAGGGAAGTTGCTGTGTGAACATACCATCTCAGCTAATATGCTGGGGACATTGATATATTCATTCTTGGGATTCATTTATCTAAAGTCCAGCTGTCTTTCCTCCTTTTGTTAAAAAATTATAGTACCAATAGCAACCATTTACCTTAATCATTTATCAGGCTTCTCGCTGCAAGAAACAAAGAACTATTCAAATTATGCTGAGTAATGAGAGACGCATTACAAGGATAAATGTGGTCATCGGTA
Source organism: Potos flavus (assembly GCA_028534135.1). Lineage (NCBI taxonomy): Eukaryota > Metazoa > Chordata > Mammalia > Carnivora > Procyonidae > Potos > Potos flavus. The sequence continues at coordinate 168,620,085 of CM052883.1, read as the reverse complement.
AAATTTCAGCCACATATCCAGACCTCCTGCAAAATGCAGAAGCTGTGATAGAGGACAAACCACACGGAGGTGGAAATGGGAGGTCATCAGAAGCTAAGGAAAATTCCAGATACCTCAGGACCAGAGTTTTATGAATACTCTTTACGGTGCTTCGTTTGTGGCTCGGATATTTTCTTCCTCTGCTACTTCTGGTTCTTAATGACTGATGCTTTTCTCATTGTTACATCTCTGTTTAAATTCCCAACAGAGAGAATCTGATTGGCCAAACTAATTACTGTGATGTTTGCCACCAGGGGCAGAGCCAGCGTTGTGGATATGTAATCCCTGTGCTCAGAGGGTCCCCGTGCTTGGTTTCATGCTTTGTTACTTGAAATTACTATCTCTTTTATATTCGAACTTGTGTTTTGGAAGCGAAACCCAAGGGGACAATGGAGTGAGCACAAGTGTGTGCAGAGTGGGCGTGTGCGTGTCCCCATTCACATGCAGCTTTTGTGATGTCCCATATGCACAGAATTCTGGGGACCCAGGATGCAAGGAGAGTTCAGAGGGACTCAAAGTGAGGAAAAGGTAAGTGATAATTTTGCAGCATCCATGGCTGAATTCAGGAGGGAGACAGAGATGAACCCAAGAGACATACTTTCCATTAGATGCAGAACTTGCTTCAAGTGCAGGAAGAAGTCAATAGCATAGTGAGAAACACTAATGACCACAGACCCTATTATTACCCATTCTTATTCCCGGTATGAGCCAACGACTTATGCCAAAAATGATGACACATGAAGAAAGGGCAAAAGACAGAAGCCTCCTCTTTTTCCTTTCAGTTTCTCCTTACTCATCAGTAAGTCAAAAATAGAGTGTTAGTAGACCGTGTGTGTATCAAGAAGTGAAATAAAGACAGTTGAATTAATGCTTTGCAGTGTTTCTGATGTTCTGGTAGGATGGAAATATATGAGCGTGTACAAGTTACAAAATACAAATTGTGTAATTTTGGCTATTCAGCATGTGAGTTAAATGCTCTTTATTTGCATTTAAACAGAAATCCCACAATATAAATAGAAATGGTAAAAATTTTACATTTTAATTTTTCTTTACTTGAAACGACATTAAATAGCAAATAAAAAACACCATAATAAGTTATGAAAGGCTGCAGAAGAAAGGAAGACACTTTATATTTTGTCACATTTAATGACACATTCCTTCTTTTTGAACAAGAGAACCCGCGTTTTCATTTTGCGCAGGGCCCCACAGGTTGTGCAGCGCCCCCTGCAGGGTGCTGTACCATAAGGTTCTTAGTGCCCTCTGGGGGCGTGGCCTGCTCTGGCCCAATCAGCTTAGGGGCCAGGAGTCACGTGAGATGAAATATGGCTGCCTCCTAATGAGCCTGGGGCAACTTCCTGGGAAGTGTTTCTTAGAAGGGAAGGCATTTTTTTTTTTTTAAATAACCTTTTTACTTTGGAGTGATTTTAAGTTTGCGGAGAAGTTGCGGAGATGGTGCCGAGGGCTCCTGCAGCCCTCTCTCAGTTTCCCCTGAGGAAACCCTCTCCCGTCTTTTTCTCTTTGGAAGGAGACGAGGGCCCTGCAGACGGTGGTTGGTGGCGATTTCAGTCGGAGGGAAGGCTCCTCGATGGTGCCGGCTGTCACTGGACCCTGCTCTTTCCCTGGGGACCCTGGGCGTCGCTTGCGTCGCTCTTACAGATCCCTGTCACTTCTTATCCAAGTACGACACGCACACAGATCCCGAGGGAACACCCCCGTGGCAGGCAGCAGCGCGCGTCGCCGGAGGGAGCGGTAGAATGTTCTGCGGGTCCCCTTGTGGCTGACGCACCTGTAAGGGACCAGGGCGGCCCCGCGGTGGCGCGTGCTGAAGGACGCAGCGGGAAGACCAGAAGACCGGTGTTTGATGTACGGGGTTTCTTGAGCCTCCAGAGGCATCGTGTGTGGACGGGGTACTGTCTTTCCCTGGTGCTGTTGATGTCACCGACCCTGTCCTCGGAGCCACCTCGGAGCCTCTTGGGCATCATCATGTTGGCCACCTGGATGAGGCCGTGTGGCCTCCAGGCCCCAGCCCCCCACCTAGCTCAGCGATTGTTTAATTTATCAAGGGCTGGCCGAGAGGGGACGCAAGGCTGAAGGGCCGGCCGGCTGCAGCCACATTGTCCGCTCAGGTCTCTGCTTCCTCGTGTGGTGCACAGCACGCTGGAGGAATTGTCGGCGCCGCAGGACAGCGAGGATTGGAACTAGGACGCCTGTGTCAGCCCGAGGTCAGCCCTGCAGGCAGGCTCTGCGGGAGAGCTGACAGGTGCCCTCTGAGGGCCGGCCTTGCTGCAAACCGGCGAGCTTGGTCTGCGCTTGGCCAGACAGCAGGGAGGCCTGCCCCCATCCTGGGGGGCCCGGCAGTTTGGGTGCGTCATGTTCCAAAAAAACGGAGTCATTTCGGGAACACCTGGCTGGCCCAGTCCCATAAGCCTCTGCCTTCAGCTCAGGCCATGATCTCGGGGTCCTGGGCGCCAGCCCCATGTTGGGCTCCCTGCTCAGTGGGAGGAGCCTGCTTCTCCCTCTGTCCCTCCCCCCACTTGTGCGTGCTCTCTCTCTCTCAAATAAATAAATAAAATCTTAAAGAAAACAAAAGAAAGAAACGGAGTCATTTCAGCCTCAGAGGGGGCAGTGCTCAGAGACCAGAGGGCAGCAGAGAGGGTCCAGCCCCCCCGGCCCCCAGGAAGGTGAGGGCGGCTGTCACTGGTCACTGGTGTCCGTGAGGTCAGCTCTGCAGCCCTTCCTGCCCCCTGACTGGGATTCTTTATTATTAATGTACCTTAAAGTAAGTGCTTGTCTGGAGCGGGCAGCCTCAATTTGAAGTGGAGCCCACTTCAGCTTGGGAAGCGGATGTGTGGCTCCCCCAGACACCCCACGGGGATGGGAGGTCCGAGGCCCTGGGCCCCACCACTCCCCTGCCCAGGGCATGTTGGGGCCGGGTGGGTGGGGGGGTGGGGGAGAGGCCGTTTTTTTTAAGCACTATATTTTGGAAGTCTCCCACCCCTCTTCCCCCAGCGAGCACTTGTTCATTGCTCTGTTTTAAACAATATCATGCCAAGTTTGAGGCAGGACATTCCCTTAGCCTACGAAACTTGAGCGTCATTTCTCAACTGCTTCTGAGAAACTGTTAAAATGGGTGTCGCTTCCCTTTTTAATTCACCTTTCACGTGCACCGGAAGGCAACAGGTTATTTTGAATAATGGCAAATGAAACGGGCTTTCTTAAACATTTCCGATGACAAAGCTCAGCACAATTAATTATTCCAACAGCAGAATTTCTGTGTAGTCTCCCTGGCGGAAAATGGATCGTAATGAAATATTAAGCCTTCAAGTCTTCTTTGTTTTTTGTTTTGTTTTGCTCGGTTTGGTCTTTGTTTATTTGTTATTTAGATGTGCAGATGTGGGAAATAATTCCTTCTTCGTGGGCAGCAGCAGTTCTTCCGAAGCACAAAGGACGGAGGATGTATAAACCTTCCTTCTCTGGCCGATTCCCTCCCGCTGCTGCACGGGAGCGCTCCCCTCCCTGGGCAGAGCCGGCGTCCACACTGGGGTGCGGCTTTCTGAGCACTTACCCCAGGCACCCCCCTCCACCCAGCGGCCCACCCACGCAGGCGCACCCTCCCCAGATCTGCAATCAGATACTCTGGGTCCAATCTCAAATGCTGGTCATGGAACAGAGAGCTCCAAGCTGGCAGGGAATGTGGGATTTCCGCTCCCGGGAAGTTCTTGGGAAGCAGATTTTCTGGAAGATTCCCCATACCAGCAGCCATGCGGTTCTTGACGACCCCTCTTCTTTCAGGGGAAAAAAGCACAAACACACCCTTGTAGCTCTTCTCCACTAGGTTCCACAGACAGCTGCTATCAGCAGCTTTGCAAGCCTGGGGGAGATTGTGTGACCTCTCTGGAATTTCAGCGTTTGCTTTCCCTGGGTTTTGTAACTAGTTCCTGGCTCCTTGAACTGCATCCAAGCGCCCGGTTCGTGGTGTCATAATCGCTCACCCGAGACAAGGGCAGAGATTTGATTTCATATTGTAAAGCACAGCGCACCTGGGTACCACATAATGGCTCCATAAGGCGCATTTTACACCAACTATGATTCATTCCTATCGTTTGGTTGAAGGCCAGGATCTGATAACACAAACTAAATACTTCAACGGCTGGAAGATGCCTAACTGGGAAAAACAAAAGAAATCTTTTCTTTTCCTTCTGACTTTAGACTTAAATATATATGTATATATATATTCCAAATACTCCGCATGACTTTTAAACGGCAATAACAAAAAAAAAAAAAAAAAGACCTCGAGGGAGTAGGATCTAAAATGTATTTATCTTGCTGAACTTGGATGCACTTCAGGGTTTTTAGCAAGCTGTGCCAAGCAGCATATGAAAGCAGTGAGAGAAGTTTTGAAGCATCTTAGATGTGTGACCTCAGGCAAATGACTCAAACTCTCTGAGCCAAAGTTTCCTGATCTGGGAAATAGGATCACAATGCCCATCTCACAGCATTGTTGTGGGGATCAGATTCAATAACAAAAGAAAGCCCCTTGCTCCGTGCTTAGCACGTAATATAGGCCCAGTACATGTTGGTCTTTCTCTTGTTTCCACCCACAGAAAACAGTGGTGTGGGGCAGAGTGGGTTTCTGGCCACCTCTCTCTCTCTGCAGCGGTGAGACTTGGTGGGGACGGGCCCCTCCAGGCTCGCAGGACCGTGTCCTGATTGACCTCAGCTAATTACCGTTACCTGTTTCTCCTCCTGCCAGTGTGATCGATTCTCACCACTCCTGGCCAAAGCTGGTCAGCATAGGTCAGTGGCCCGGCCACAGTGATTGGCTCAGGACGGACCCGTCAGCATAAAGCTCCGTGGCTTTTTTTTTCTCTCTCTCTGTGAGCTAAGCGTCTGGACCCCTGGCTGCTGTGGAAGGTGTCTTGTGACCTTAAGGGAAGGCTGCTGCTGGACAAAGCCAGCAATAGAAAAGGGCAGAACAGAGCGTATCTCTAAGAAACAGGGAGGAACCCTGTTTGGACAAAGCCTGAACTGCCCTTTTCAGTTACCTAACCATTCTGTCCCCCTCTCGTGCACCAGCTAATTCTTCGAGCTGCTGTAAGAAGAGATAGTCTTCGGCAGTCTCCTTAGGTTTTTATTTTTTTTTTTCCCCAAATACTTTTATTTTATTTTTTCAGTGTTATAAGATTCATTGTTTGTTTTGTTCCAGATCTAGAACTAGGCAAGAATGCATGCTGTTTCAGCATGTCCACCAACTGAATCATTTCTGATGGATTTTAAGACCACACTAGATATGCCACTATTAGACAAAACTCCGTTGTATACACTTGGTTCTAACTTTTCCTGCTGGCAGGGACCACCTGCAGGAGGCTGAACCTCTGAAATCCCTCCAGAACACGAGAGTTGGCACAGTCCCTGCAAGAGCGGACCGTTTAACCCAGTAATCCAACTTCTGGATACTTCCCTCGAGATACAACCCTAAAGAAGAAAAACAATTTCTTTGTAGCATTATTTATTTACATGGTTTTTTAAAAAGGCTTATTTATTTCTTTTAGAGAGAGAGAGATAGAGAAAGGGAAAGAGAGAGCACAAGCATGAGAGACAGAGGGAGAAAGAGAGAGAATGTCAAGCAGACTCCACATTGAGCACAGAGCCCAGCGCGGGGCTTGATCTCATGACCCTGAGATCAGGACCTGAGCCAAAACCAAGAGTTGGGCACTTAACTGACTGAGCCACCCCAGCTCCCCTTTATTTGCATATTTTAATTAAAATTAGAAAAACATCACATTCGGTCATAAAACCTCTGATAGTAGAAAAGGATATAAAATGAAATACATTAATACATTCCAGCCACATGACCCGCCTCTCTGATCTCACTTTTTAGAGGTAACCATTGTTAACAATATTATTCTAAAATCTTTTTTTATCTAAATGACCATATTGGAGACATTTTTGTAAAAGAGTTTGTGTTTTGAAAAGATTTAAAGAAATACTGAAGTAATAAGGGGGCCTATGAAATCATGCTGCCAGGAAAAACCCACCCAGCCACCCACCCACCAAAAAACCAACCAGCCAATGAATCCTGAAACAACGTAAATGCCATCAGTATGGGGCTGGGCGAGTGAATGTGATACCATATAATGGAATGCTGGACACCCTTAAGAAAGAATGAAGGAAACTTACATGTACTGAAATGCAAAGCTGTCTAAGGTATGTCATTAAGTGAAAAAAAAAAAAGCAAATTACAAAACAGTATGTACAGTATTTATCCCTTGGTAGTACAGTGGTATAGTTTTGTATACTATATTATTACTTACCCTTGTACCCTGCAACTGGGCCATAATTGCTTATTATTAGTTACAGGAGTTTTTTAGTTGATTCTTTTGGATTTTCTACATAGATCGTCATGCCATCTATAAAGACAGTTTTATATTTTCTTTTCTAATCTGTCTACCTCTTGTTCCCTTTTCTTGCCTTTACTGCATTAGCAAGGCCTTCTAATACAGTGTCAAAAAGGAGTGGTGAGAGGGGACAGGCTTCCTTGCCTTGTACTTGATCTTAATGAAAACCTTCTAGTTTCTCACCATTAAGTGTGATGTTAGCTGTAGGCTTTTTGTAGATATTCTTTATCGGGTTGAGAAAGTTCCCCTCCATTTCTGGTTTACAGAGAGTTTGTACCATGAATGTATATTGGATTTTGTCAAATGCCTTTTCTGATCTATTAACATGATCATGAGATTTTTCTTTTTTTAGTCTGTTAACGTGGTGGACTACTGTACTATTTTTTAAAAAATATTTATTTATTTGAGAGAGAGAGAGCAAGCGCAGAGTAGGGGAGGGGCAGAGGGAGAAAGAGACTCTGCAGAGCCCGACATGGGGCTCGATCCTGGGACTCTGAGATCATGACCTGAGCTGAAACCAAGGCTCAGCACCCAACCAACTGAGCCACTCATGTGCCCCTACTATACTATTTTTTAAATTTGCTTTCATAACGCAAGATATGTTTGGATTAAGGCAAGATATTTTGGATAGTTTTGGAGCATAAGCTGCAGAATTTTTGCTCTAGGGCTCATGGCTGAGAAGAGGCTCTCTGGTCCAGAAGCAAAACTCTGGGTTGCAGAGGGCTGGACCGGGCTTCCTCCTTGCATGGTGCCGCATACCTGATCGGGCCAGCTTAACCTCTGCACATGTCTCTAAATTCCACTGAGTCCAAAGAACTTGGAAGGGATTCAAACAATATGTGTCAGAGTCCAGGTTGATTTCTGATAAGAAACATTTCATAAGAATTAACAGAGACAGAAAAAAGTAATAGCTTTATAAAGTGATATTATAGAAAAAATCACTAGTGAATGCAAAACAAAACAAAACAAAACAAAAAACCTGCTTCGAAAGAAACCAGAGCAGATGTTTTCCACTGAAATGGAGTTCCGTAAGGAATAGGGGAACGTGTTGCAAGCTTTCCGGTGTATATTCCTTCGAACATTCAGGAAGAGGTTGCATCTGTGAAAGTTGAGCAGGGAAAGACAGTGGGATCAGGCAAGAATGTGTGGAAATGAAAAACGTAATAATGGAATTTAACATCCTAAATGGAAGCGTTGAGTAACAGATTCTGCACTGCAGGAAATGGATTCAGTTAAGTAGATGATGTACATGAGAAATTGTCTTATATCTGAAAATGAAGGTCAAGGACCTGAAAAAGACAAGGAAGTGATGTGATGGGAAGTAAACTCAGGGACAAAGGAAAGTTCAAGAGGACCTCATGTACACATCAGGAAGCTAGAACGAATGGAAAAGAAGCAGTAAACACATAGGAACTTTCTTGAGCTAAAGAAAAGTGGACCTTCAGATTGCAAAGGCGCAGAAAATCAAAGCAAAATTCATTAAAAGAGCCCAACATCTGGATTTCGCACGGTGACACTTTCTTATTTCAGGCGTCAAGAAGAGACTCTTAACAAGCAGAAATGAACAAACACACAAAAACCAGCAAAAAACCAAAAACAAATCGGAAAACCTCACCAGAGCCAGAAATCAGCCTGGCTTCCGCCGTCTCCACAGAATCGATAATCCAGAAGGCGGCAGAGTGGCGTCCTTAGAATTCGGAGAGTGACTCTGAAACAAACGTGTAGAGAATAAAGGCGGCACGCGCGGACGGCAAGTCCGAGAGCATCTGCACGCTGGAGATGGAGAGGAAAGACGCTCTTAATTCCATTTCTTCATGAGTGCGAATTTCAAAGCACCTCTTACTAGTAAAACAATTGGTTAAAAAAAAAAGCCCCATAAACACCAGAAAAGGGGAAAACGTAGCGAAACGGAGAAAATAATAATGCTTCTGTGTCACACCGCATATGGAGAAGTCAATACATTTCCTTTAAAGCGGAGCAGGGAAGAGCTCTTCCTTTCTAGGCGTCTCAGAAACATGCTTGCCTGTACGTTGAAAGCCGTGACAGATGTCGACGGGCTGAAGTTTTGCATCATCCTGTCCAGGGATCGTCTCCGGAAGCACCCGATGCGCGCTCCCGCCCTCCCTGCTTCCAAGGCTCCTGGACACTAGGTGTTTCTGGGGCCGTGTCTGCACTCGTGCTTGGGGGGGAAGCTCAGACCGATGGTTCAGCAAGTCACGAGCCCGGAAATGATCCCACGCAGCTCACTTTGCTGATGAGCCAGCCTCACAAGGATACAGTTAAAGCCTCAAGCCTGGCTGGCTCTTGAAGATGTGACAGCTGAGAAGGGTGCCTGCAGAGCCCGCCGCAGCCCCACTCCCCGTGCCCCCCTCTCCCGTCCTCCGGGGTGCAGCCATTCGGCTCGCCATCACCCAGACACCCACTGGGTTTTCCAACATTCCCACCTCTGTTCGTCTTCTTTCCACCTGGGATCCACGGCATCCCCTCAGTTCTACCCAAGCTTGAGATACCTGCCGGGCTCTGCAGACCAAGCCAGCACGCTTTCCAGAGGAAAAGACCTCAGTTCTGACCCTCAGACTCCTCCAGAGGGTTCCCCGGGTAGGATGGTTCGACGTAACAATTTTTAGACTTTACAATGGTGGGAAAGCGATAGCATTCAATAGAAACTGTGCTTGGAGTTTGGAATTTGGATCTTTTCCCAGGCTGGTGCTGTGCAATCGGATCGTCTGTCATGATGGGTCATCGGTGGCTCCCAGCCGCCCCGGCGATCACCACGGTCAACGACCGATACACCGACATCTGTTGTGTGCCCACCCGGCCATTCTGTCTGTCGTGCTTCGCACGGTGTTCAGTACATCGCGTGCAGTATCAGCACTTTTATGATCAAACAGGCTTCGCGTCGGATGATGTGGTGGCATGGTAGGCTAGTTTTCGGTGTTTTGAGCATGTGGGAGGTCAGCTAGGCTGAGCTCTGATGTTTGGTAGGTTCGCTGTATTAAATGCATTTTCGATATGTGGCATTTCAATTTTGATGTGTTTATCAGCACATAACCCCTTCGCAAGTTGAGGAAGAGCTGTAGCTTGTTTTTCGGTTATGAGAAATTTCTATTTCTTTTCTGATTTCCCAGCTGATTGACTTTGGATGCAGTTTTCGCTGGCTTCCAGAGCCTTCCCACATCTGTCCTGAGGGTTCTCGTCAGTCATGCTTCCTCAGAGCGGGCAGCGGCAGCGGCGAGGCCAGCGGCGGGTGGCTTCGTCCATCCAAAGTCAAGTTCCCCAGGCAGTGCTGAGCATGCTGGGTGTCCTGGGACCGAGGCTCCCTGCCGCATGGCCTCACCCGTCTTTTCATTAGCCCAGAAGTGGGGCACCTGCCACTCCCTGGGGTCTGTCCTGGCCACCTCTAAGCTTGTTCTCCGACTTTCCTAAGACCACTGGCTTTTCCTGAGTCCCAGACCCTCCTCTGACCCTCCACCCCTTTCTCTGCACCCTCCCAGAGAGACTTCCCGTCACGTTCTGCCCGCGGATCCAGCGCGACCTCACCACACCCCAGGACACAGTTCGGATGAGCCCCTGGATGAGCTCGCCCCCTTACTCCTGGATAGATGTCAGAGTCCTGACGCCTCCTGGCCAGACCACCGCAAGCCGTCCCATTGGTACGATGGGTCACCAAGGCCCACCGAGGGGTCCTCTGAGGACCGGGTTTAGGTCATATCTGAACATAGGCTTTTGACACTGGATGATTCTTTCTCTCTCTGACTACTTAATACTCCAGTCTAGGTGACATGCTGGATTCTTTGGCAGGAAGTTGGTTTACTGCTCAAGGTTATGTGTCTGGGGAGACTGTCCTTTATCCCTCACCCCAGAGACAGGGGCTCACAGGGAGTCGAATAGGGATCACATCGGGACTCGCTAGCTGGAATGACGGGCAAAGTCTAGAACTGGGTAAGTCTCAGCTTCCCTATCTGTATATAACAGGAAAGCAGGAATATCAAGTTCTGGGCTGTCATGAATTAAAAGAGATCAACAACACGGGAGGGACTCAGCATAGAGAAACCTCTTTCTTTCCCCGCCATGTCCTAGGGCCCACGGCCGAGTGTTCAGACGGGGACCCAGGGACACTGAAACACAGATCAGCCTTGATGTGAAGCTTTTATATATTTATAAAATGTTTTTATTTGTAAGGCAGAAATAATCACCTTGGCGTGTTTGACACATGTTATTACGTTTGCATTTTCTGAGACGTACCACTAAGGTCATCACGGATAATCCAAAGTGTTTCAGATTCAGCCTCGGAGGGCAAGCAAGTTCTTCTCTGGATGTTTATGCCAACTGAGATAGGATGCAATGAGGTTGATCCAGGCGATTGACTTTGAAACACTGGGTAGTTCAAGAAAACGCAGAAATTGGACGTATGTAGCAGGACACATGGGTGCTCATGAAGAGGCAGGAAACGAGAATGATTCTGAAACATTGAGGAGATGAATGCATGACGGTCTACATGAGAAGGAGCAAGGCTAATCAGGACGGGTTTCCGCCTCCCGGCTCTCGGCAGAGGCAGAATGTGGCCAGTTTACACTGGGGATAAAAAGAGCAGCTTCCATCTAGACTAAATCAGACGTTTCTTCAAAACCTCGTATTGGAAAACAATGTCCCAGCCACACCAGCTGTGTCCTCAGAGGGAAGTTAGGCCCGCGGGTATTGACTTTACTCCCGTGGAGACGTTGCCGGCCCTCGACCGAACATTCCAGAGGCTTCAGTGCCAATCGGCCTCCCCGCCCCTGTTCCAACTGTGGTCTTTCCTTCTGTTTTGTTTTTTTTAAAAGAAGGCCAAATGAAGCTTGCAAAGGCAAAGTTACTGCCATAAAATGGGGCAAATTCCTGCGGATTTGAGACAGGACCCACCAGAGGCACCATTCACCAAACCACTAATTTCTAATCCATGAGACCCAAAGATAGAGGCGAAAGTCATCGCGCGACGCACAGATACTCTCTTTATCGGGCCGAAGAAGCAGAGTGTTGTCCGCAGGATCAAAGGGCCAGGAAAAGTCATTAGAACCGCCGGCAGTCCTGGGTCGCTCTGGGCGTGCTCTCCCCAAGCCGGCAAAGCAGAAGCAGAGTCTGCCTTAGAGGACAAGGCGAGAGTCTACCTGCTTCTCAGCATCTCCGCCCGAGAAGCTGGAAACTGGCAGACATCCAGACCTCCCCCAGGTGAGCGCCTTAGTCTGTCTGAGCTTTTTAATGAAACGAGAGAGGAAATCGCGAGAAATCCATTCCCAAGGAGGCCTCGGATCAATTTCGAGTCTCTGAATGAGGTCCAGCCAGCCAGGGAGTGTGCTAATCCAGATCCCCAGGGTGCCCCAGCGAGGGCGGCAGTGTCCCCTAGCTGTCCTTGGATCTAACGAGCTAACTCGGGGCCACCGGTAAAGGTTTATTATGTCTGAGGCTATGAGAAGCTTGAAGGAAGATGAGGATTTCAGAGAACGTACTTTCCTGGTACTAGAGAAATATGAACATCAGAAAAGGTCATTGAAAAGCGATTCCGTCCCTTCTGATGTCACCGGCTGAGTCAGGAGTGCACGCGTCCTCTGCGTCAGTTCTGCGAAAGCTTGAATTCGGAGGACGGCTGAGCGGTGTGTATTTGGGTAGAGGAACAACCTGTGGCTGGGAGCCAGCCAGGAGGCCATCTGCAGTGTGACCGTGGCGTGTGGCCGCCGCGCGTGCCCAGACCACAGGCTGCTTCTGTCCCCTCCGCGGACACATCTGTCTGCCGAGCAGGTGCCCAGACGAAGGCTGCCCTCTCGACTCAGACGCGTCTGTTTTAACCTTTCCTGAGTCCTCGAGGAACCCCTCCGGGAGTCTGATGAATGCGCCGAAACATTTTTCATGAGAAAAGAAAAAAAAGTGCACACACACAAACACAAAATAGGCAGGAGCTATTTTCAAGGGGATGGATGCACATGTGCCCTTCACGCACCTCCGAGCCTCTAGGCAAGGATGACGATACTAATGATACTGGGGTAATATGTTACTCCTACTTCACAGACAGAACAAAGGGATTTGGGGTACGTCCATAGGAAGAGGATGAATTGACAAAATCTTCGAAATGAAAACTATTGCTTCGGTGCATCATGCAAAGAAGACTGAATCTTTCTTGGCCTTAATTGACTTGGCTTTGGGAGATGTTAGTCTAAAAATAGAACGCTCAGATTATTACTGCCTTGATACATTTGGTAAGATCTGTTAGGTTTTGAATGGGGAGAAATTAACATGTAAAGGTATTTTTCTAGGAAGCAACATAGCACAATAACAGAAAAAAATACACAAATGAATTCCAGTTTAGGGAAAGAATCAGGTGCAATAAATTCAAACAAACCGCAGCAAGAGTAATGTTAGAAAGGTTTCATCCATTTATTGTGGCGGTCGTTAATCATCGCGGACACATTATTAGTTTTGACAAAAGTGAGGGGCTTCTGTGGATAGATCTCGTAGATAGTTTATAGGGGTTTGTGAACTGATTCGGGTCTGTTCAATGTGCCTTTACAGAGAATAGTTCAACCTGTGCCCTGTGGAAGCAATTTGTATCATAATTGGAAAGATGTAATTCATTGCAATCATATCAGCCTTAAAACCATTCTGTGGTTTACATTTATTATGAAAACCACAGTAGATAAAGCATCTCCGTTTGTGTTGGCAGCCTGGCTTAGACCTTTGTCCCTGCATAATTACCGAATGTCTTTTAAGCTCTGAACAGTGTCCCAGCTGGATGATAAATGATTAGGTCCTTTTATTAATCAAGGTGGAAAGAAAGACTATGGCTAGATATAGGTTTGTGTAACTAAAAGGCCATGATTTGGTGATGGACTTCTGTTCTAAATATATCAAACCTGGAAATTTCTTAAGAGACCAACACAGAACAGCATCCAAGAACTGCTCCTTTTAATGCATTTTAACCCAATTATAATACAATTATACATATATGCATATATATACATATACATAACACAAACATGCATATATACAAATTTTTTAAAAAATATTTTATTTATTTATTCGACAGAGAGAGAGAGATCACAAGTAGGCAAAGAAGCAAGCAGAGAGAGAGGGGGAAGCAGGCTCCCTGCCGAGCAGAGAGCCCGATGCGGGGCTCGATCCCAGGACCCTGAGATCATGACTAAGCTGAAGGCAGAGGCTTGAACCCACTGAGCCACCCAGGCGCCCCTATATACAAATTTTTGTATAGGATTTTGTATAGAATTCCTTATCCTCAAAACTTAGTACAACTAGAAGCATTGAAAGAAGGCATATTTTATGTGAAATCATGGTCTTTTTGAGTAAGCTTTCTTTACTCAACAGGCCACAGAATTCTCCTGTCCTTAACACGTTTGAAAATGAATACAGAGTAGCACAATCCTTTTACAGACATTACTTAAGCTACACACACACACACACACACACACACTCCTGTTTGTGTTTCTTTTTAAGATTTATTTATTTATTTATTTATTTATTTAGAAAGAGCGCGCATAACCGGGGGGAGGGGCACAGGGAGAGAGAGAACTCCAAACAGAGCGAGGAGCCCCACGCAGGGCTTGATCCCTCAGGCCCAATATCATGACCTAAGCTGAAATCAAGAGTCAGGCACTTCACTGACTGAGCCACCCAGGCACCCCCCCCCCCCCACCGTGTTCCTTATCTTATTGAGGAGACATCTACTGTTTGCAATTTGGAACATTAAAAATTGTAATTACTCAATAATGCTTTTAATTTAATCCAGTGCTTAATGGCTAATGCATTTGTACACATTAATGTTCAGGAACCAAAGTGGTACTCAGTGAAATGTACCTCCCATCCATGCCATCCACTGAGTCGGTTGCCAATCTCATTTTCAAATCTCATGTATCCTTTTAGAGACCCTCCGGTCACACATACAACCAAAGATCTACCACAGAGTCTTCTTTTCTATCCCCTCTTTGTTACCCAAAGGGTGACATAGAAGGCACATTGCTGTTTTCTTGCTTTTTTTTCACTTAACAGTATGTCTTGGAGAGTTTCTGTGTCGCACTGAGGGAGTTTTATCATTCTTTTTACACTTGTGTAGTAGTCCACGGCATGGATAAGTCATTGTAAAATCAGTCCTCTACTGATGAATGTTTGGGTTGCTTCCAATATCTTAACTATCAATGAAGCTTCAACATATCATTTCATCTCTCTGTGGATACGTCTGTCCGATAAATTCCCCAAATGGAGTACATGGGCAAAAGGAACTGACTTATTATTTTGGCGCATATTGCCCAGTTTCTCTCCACTGGGACTGAACAAACTTCCATTTCCATCAACTGCGCGTGAAAGCACTTGTTTCTTAAGAACTTCACCAGCAGTGTTGTTAAACTTGGGAATTCCGGCAGAGTTTTAATTTGCTTTTTTCTTATTAAGAGCGAGGTTCAGTGCATATTCATTGCACCAACAGTCCTTTGTAATTTCTTCCCCATGAAGTATCTATTCATATCCTTCAGGTCATTTGTCCTCGCTTCTGTTTTATTTTTTAAAAGTCTTATTCTTAATACTTTCTAGGATCTCAATATGTGCGGGAGATTGGACCTTTCCCTGTGCTTTGAGTTGTAAATATTTCTTGTATGTTTGAATACATTTCTATTGCCTTTGATTATAAAGATTGGAAGTGACTATAGAAACTGGATGAATTCAGTGCAGACTACCGGTCACTGATGTTTACAGAAAAGCTCCATGTTAACGTAAAGCCTGTGTTAATTGCCTTCCTCCATGCTTTCTGCAAAGTTCCCTTGATTAACTACTCTTTTACTAAAGTAAAATTGAATGCTTAGTTCGAAGTATTTGGAAGATTAGAGTAAGGCAAACTAGGGAAGCCCTCCAGTCATTTCCTATTCCCCTACTATGTGCCAAGTAAGGTGGTGTCTTTTTTCAGAATGAAAAATTAATGACCGTGCAAATACAGGGCATGTTTCATTCCATCTGCAGCCGTAATTCCCTTGCCACGTGTGGCGACGTATTCACGCGTTCCGGGTACTGGGATGTGAGCATCTTTGGTGGGAGCGTCACTCTGCTGATCACATTACCTCTCTGACTGTGTGTTGCTTCTCAAGGAGGCTTTACATTGTCCCGTTGGAGGATGGGATGGTTGAAATGTGAATTCCTGGCTCTAGGCTATGGACCTAATTGGATTTAAAGACTTACAAGTTTTTTTTTTTAAATTCTGGATTATATGACTGTCTGGCTTCCTGACCATTCTCCTTAGCTCCTGTCCATCCTTTCCTTGAAGATGTAGCTGGGACAGAAATCCCACTGGCTGTTAATAGTCTTCTGGGGTGGGAGGTGATTACAAAAGGAATCCTTCTGAGTAATTACTTCTAAGTTTGTGGGCATTTGGTTGAAACATCTTTTGTTGTTGTCATTTGGTATCAAATAATAGCTACGGTTTCTTCCAGCCTTCCGACAGATTGTATCTTACAAAGATGGCCAAACATTCCCCCCCACAAAGATGTGAAGTCTAATTTTCCTCTCCTTGGAGCTGGGCTTACTTGCAACCAGCAGGATGTGGCAGGAGTGTCTCCGTGTGACACCTTAGAGCCAGGTCAGGAATGATCATAAAGC
Organism: Potos flavus; assembly: GCA_028534135.1. Taxonomy (NCBI): domain Eukaryota; kingdom Metazoa; phylum Chordata; class Mammalia; order Carnivora; family Procyonidae; genus Potos; species Potos flavus. The sequence goes on along the minus strand of CM052883.1, from coordinate 168,604,021 downwards.
TTCCTCCTTATCCTTTTGGGATGCCCACTTTGGGGAAAGCCGGCCACTATCTGAGAAGCCCAATTACGTTGTGGCCACCATGTTGGACAGGCAACCTTGATGCTCTGGTGGACAGTCCTAGCAGCCCTCCAGCCTTTGCCCCACACCCAAAAAACCCCACCAGATAGAGTTGATCTTCGCTATTCATTGACTTCAAGTTTGCAAATTCTCCGCCTCACTAGAATTTACCATAGCTCCCAAATCAATGCTCGCAGCACCTTTGGGTCATTCATGGATGTGTGCAGAGGGACAAGAGGGTTGGTCTCCCGACATGCACATTCCCAGCAGAGGTAGAGCTAGACTTTCTCGTTTTAGCTCTCAGGCTATACACAAGTGTCTTTTTCATGGCCCACTTGGTGCCATGTTTTCAGCACTTTTGTGTTTTTTGTTGGTGGTTTCGCTGTTCAAATCGGGCCCAAGGGTAGTGTTGAAGTGCTCGCTGGGGCTCCCAAGCTCAGGAAGGCTATGATGTGCTCGCGGCGAGAATACATGTGTAAGAAAAGCTCGTTCAGGTGTGAGTTCTGGGCGAGTTCAGTGTGAATGAACTAACGATTTGGTACATCATGGAAAAGGAAGGGGACATTTGCTAATTTGTACGTGAGGCCACCCACTTCTGAAAGTGCCAACATTGCACGTGTATGTGTGATGAAGCTATGGAAAGGCGGCTAAATCCGTGGATTCATGAGATGATGATTGATTAAGAAAAATAAATAAATACAGCATAGCGGACGGCACTGTGGGGAGGCAGAAAGCCAGAGAAATTCACGATCACGTGACTCAGGGTCAGGAGAATGTTAAACCCTCCTTAGATAGTGTTTTAGGATTTAGTACAAAGAAATACTGCTAGGATATAATTATAATTAACCTAATTACGTTGAAGAAATATGGGTTAAAGAAAGTGTCTTTACACAGAAACATGCATTTAAAAAAAAGGTTATGTATAGATCAGTTGATAGAAATGTTGGGAGCAGAGGCTCTCAGGGGCCTAACCTTGAATTTCCCTTAGGAGCAATGGCTCAGTATTTGCTAATTCAGGGTTCAAGGCAGTTTTATAGAACATAGCTAGTGTGAATAATGAGATTTGACTGTTTATCAATGAAGCCGGTCCTGCTCCCTTCACGCCAGCCCATCGCCAGCTGAGTATTGCTGAATGACACCAGCCAGTAACATGGGCAGCAGAGGAATCTCCTGGCTAAGGCCGGCCTGGGTTCGTGGCTCCCAGCATCTGTGAGACACAGTAAAGTGGTTCCTGTTTAACCCACCACGTTCTGCGGTAGTGGGAGAGGCAGCCGTCGGCTACGAGAGCGGGATTTGGGACCAGACAGGCTAACTTTGGTAGGTGTTGTTTCTTTCCTTTCTGAGGACAATACTGCAAAGTAGGCATCCCTGAGAAGTTAGAGGTGAGGACACTGAGATTCGGAGGATTTGTCCAGTTCAAGGTCACGCAGTTGTAAAATGGTGGCATAATGATTCCACCCAGCACAGACCTAGCCCCGACTCATGCTCTGGTCCCTGTCCCACACTGCCCATTGAGAAGACCTCAACCGCTCCCGACTCAACCACTTAACATGAGGCTAGATAGATTTCTTCTCTCCTTTTATGCCCATCAAGTTGTATAGCTATGATAGCTGGATGTTCGCCCACCTCCAGAGACTTTCCCCTGGAGCGTTTGGCAGGACCTTCAGTTCCGTGCGCCACACGGATGGTCAGCACGGTGAGGTGCGTATACTAAGCAGAAAGCCCACCTGGAAACGAGGATGTCCTCTCTGTTAGGTAGTGTTCAGGCTTTCGAGGGCAAGGACGTGGGGAAGGACTCAGAATGAGAATCGGGATTGCTGTACAAACCTGGCTGACTCATGTCCCCCTGGGACTTCCTGTGTCCCCACTGTGTCAGGAAGAGACTGGCCATGTGTGTGTCTCCTGCAAGCCGGGCCGAGTGACTTCAAGAACATACAAGGCAGGGGGTGGGTGGGGGCGGCGGGGGCATCTTCTCCAGGAGGGATCCTGGGGCTTGGCTCCCAAAAGTTGAAAGGACAGGTTCACGGACATGTGGTCTGATGGGTCCTGTGGTGACCCTCCTTGGTGTCATCGCTGCGGGCGGGGAGGTGGAAAGCGAGGGAGGTTGGGCATAGAGCGTGTCTGTCATTATGATTCCGGGCAAACAAAGGCCAAAGGAGTTTGGCTGGGCCCTGATGGATGCCTGCTTTGTCCTACGGCTGGTAGGCTCTGGGGGGAGGGGGCAGAGTACGACAACAGCCGTTACTAGAATGAGTAGGTGGAAGGGACAATGTAGGAAGGTGCATGCACCTTCCAGCTCCCTGGTGTTTGCGTGCCCCAGTGTATCCAGCTTTTGGAGAAAGCCACGTGGTTATATGGTGAGCCCTGTGCTGCTTGTCCCCATGTCAACCTCATACCTCATACCATCAACCTGATACCGTTACATAAATATTGTGGTCCGTGGAATCATGGCCTCTCAAGATTTCCTTTTCCTAGTCCCTGGAACATACTACCTTACATGGCAAAGGGGAATGGCTAATCAGCGTATCTTAAAATAGAGAGTTTATCCGAGATGATCCAGATGGGCCCAGTGTCGTCACATAGGGTCCTTATGGCTGGAAGTGGCAGGGAGAAGTCACTGATGCGATGTGGGAAGGACTCAGCCAGCCATCACTGGCTTTGAAGATGGAGGGGGGGTGGGGCACACGTCAAGGAAGGTGAAGGGCCTCCAGAAGCTGGAAAAGGCAGGGAACCAGATTCTGCCCTGGAACTGGGTGCTGACTCCTTGATTTTAGCCCAGCGAGATCCATTTTGGACCTTGGCCCTCCAGAACCATAAGGTGATTCGTCTGCGTTGTTTTAATCTACCATGTGCGTGATACTTTGCTACAGCAGTAGTAAGAAACTGAAAGAGGTATAATTTCCCGTAAGTAACTTGCCCAGATCAGCAACATTCACGGGCCGAAATAGCAGAGCTGAAATTTGGTCCCGTGTCCGTAAGATGCTGGGTCTACACGGTACAGCCTGAGGATGCTGGTTCTCCCTCAGGATCTCCCGTCACTTTTCCTTTGGAATTAGACTCGGTGACCGTTAGAGATGCTGATGTGAAGCCGAGGGTCACCTCAGCCGCTCGGGATGTGTCTCACCAGGGACACTGTGACATTGTCATCAGACCTAGTCAGCAATAACTCAATATAAGTGCAAAAGTGGAGGTTTTGGTGGGCAGGATAAAATAATAATAGAATTAAACGACATTTTATAAAAGTGCGAGGGCTGCATCTTAATTCAACCCGGCTCCTTGTCCCAGGGCAGAGCTCAAACTAAGGAATATTCAAGACCGCTGAGCCAATGGCGTTAATATTGATGAGGCGTCCGATCCCGCGGGCCGTGCTGACACGTTGGCTCGGGAGCGTGATGTTCCGGGTTTGGGCTCGGCTCTGCCCTCCATCCCTGCCTCGGAAACTGAAGGTCGCCCTGCCTGTGCTGTCTCCATCGATCCATATGCTAAGCCGTCATTAATACTTTCCCCAGGGGCCTCCTCTCTTATCCTGGGTTTTCCTCAGATGCCACCTGCGGGAAAGGTCACACTGGCATCCTGGTCAGCTGCCCTTTTTACAACATGACCTTGTCTGCGTTTCAAGCTGTGATGTTTTAGCCCCGGGAATCGCCTGGAGGATTCGCAGGGTGGGGGATGTGTTGGGCCCGGCGGACCCCTCCCTCCTTGTCCACTCCTACCGGAATCACTTTGTGCTTATCGATTTTGTGTTTTCGCTCCTACGCGAGATCCCATGTCCAGAAGCGGTTGGCTGCTGCGGAAAGTTTCAGAGATGTCGATGGGAAGGTCTACGGCGGGAAACTCTATGGGAAACACATTCAACCCATGGTAAGTATGGACACAACGGAATACCAGACACTTTTCGAGTCGCTGGGGGGAGGGGGAGGCTTACATGAAAGAGATGAAGGTTTCCGCCCTCGAGGAGCTCATGACTTTGGGGAGGTGAAACATTATCCCCGATGATCACTGCACTTTCCTGGCCCCGCACTTGCAACGTGTATGATTTTCACACGGAAACATCTATTTTCTCACCGTTATCTGATGGCTGGCGCCCTCCCCCCCCAGTTGTGGAGGTGTCTTAGCAATGATGCCTCTGCGCTTCACACTGTGAGGCTCTGGTCCCTCCGCGGACACCCAGAGGCTGCCCGGGCCCTCACTGCTCCACCAGCCCCTTCTGCGGGCCCCGGTGGGGGGGGGGGTCGATCCCTGTGGGAGCGCAGTGTGGACTGCTCTGGGGGTGAGTGCGGACAGAACCCCATCTCATTCTGGTGCCCCCAGTTCTGGCTGGTTTGTGAGGAGGACCTTTCTTTCCTTCTTGGCTCTAAGTTTCGTGTCCCCAGGATTTTGGTCGGGCATCTCTGGGCTGGATCAGCGTCCCCTGGGCTGGGAGTCTGTGGTCCTCTGATGACTCTGGCTTTATTCTGGCCCCATCTTGCCTCCTGGGTCTCTTCTGGGAAAATTCTTTTCCAGTAGTACCTTCTGCCTGTCCCTTCTCTGAATGGGCTTCTGCCTGGTTTCTGCTTCTACCCTGACCAGCCCCCATGCCAGTGGTGTGTCCCCAGGCTGTGTCCCCTCCCCGCACCCGTCTTTTGCCCTTAAATTACTTGGAGTTCCTCTCCTCCCAGACAGGCTGGGAAGGGGGCCAGCGGCTCTGCCCTCACTCTGCCTTGGTCATCCTAAATGACATTGCTCTTTATAAGACAGTCACCAGTGGGAACCGCGAGAGCTAGTGTCCCCTGCCTGTGGACTGACCTCTTGGCCCTCCTGTGGTCCCCGCCTTCCTTCCCTAGGGTGGGGTGGGGGCTGGTAGGCACAGGCAAGATGTTGTTGGCATACACGGTGCCTTAAACCTCGTCGTTACATTTAAAGCAGTACATTTCCCACAAAAATCCAGGTTTCCGGCTTGTCTTGAGAAGTTGGACAGTTCGGCCCCCCTGGGTCCCCAGGGAGTGGTCAGCTGCTGCTGTGGTCAGAGGGGGTGTGTTGTGTCCAGCCCACACAGCCTACTTGGCCCGCCTCGCTCCCGTTCCTGTCCAGCCCCTGTGAGCTCTGAGTGTTCGAGCCCTGACCTTCTCGCTGCAGCTTTCAGAATAGCTGGGGTTATTTCTGGAGCTCCCCCTCGCTTCCTTCCGGCTTCGCTCACCCTGACCCACGCGGGAACTGTGCGCCTAGATGTGAAGAAGAGGGAAGGGCTCTATTTAGTAGAGGTAAAGAGGAGGAGAGGGGGGTGAAGGTCGTCAGTTGCCTCCTCTCATTTCCTCTTTCCCCGTTGCTGGTCCAAGCTGGGGAGAGAGTCTCCTCATGGCGTCACTTCCTCACGGCAGTGGAGGTGATGGAATGGCTCCTCTCGGACTAGAGGGAGGCTGCCCTGGACACCACTTCCCATTGCTTGAGTCATGGGGCTCACGGCAGGGCTCATGGTAGGTCTCAACCACCGTCACTCCCAAATCAGGCGCACCCTTCTTGATGCGTCTTGTGAGTCCTCCTGCCTTGGAACAGGGAAGGTCTTCACCCAGGACTCTGCCCCAGGACTGGCACGCGAGGAGTAAGAAGCTGAGCCTCCGTGGGCTAGTTTCTTCTAAACCCAGGTGAAAGGAGATGCTCCATTACTTTCGGGTCAGTTGCTTTTTCTTCTTTAGGGAGACGTTTTGAACAGTAGAAATCAAGGCACTTCTATGTTTCCCCCAAGGGAAACATTTTTTATAGTATATAAAAAATATATATGATGTATAAAAATATACATTTTTATAGTATAATATCAAAACCAGGAAGTTGACCTAGGTGCAAGGCGCAGACCTTATTCAGATCTCGCTGGTCTTACGTGCACGTGTGTGTGTGTTTATGTGTGTGGTTCTGTACAACTTAATCACTTGTGCACATTACGTGACCACCAACCCCAGTCAAGATACGGATCCGTCCCATCTTCCCAAAGATCCCTCGTGCTACGATTCCACATCCACCCTTCCCCACCAACCCTGCGCAACCGCTGGTCTGCAAAGGGAATCATATAGCACGCACCTGTTTTAGTCTGTTAGCACCGCTATAACAAAATATCATAAACGGGGGGGCTTATAAAAAATGGAAATTTATTCCTCACCGTTCTGGAGTCCGGGGAGTCCAAGATCAGGACTCCGACAAATTCGGTGTCTGGTGAGAGCCCTCTTCCTGGCTCACAGACTTCCTGGTGTGCCCTCACATAGTGGGAGGGGTGGGGGAGCTCTCTGGGAGGTCTCTTTTATGAGAGAACTAACCTCATTCATCAGAGCTCTGTAAACCCCTCCCAAAGGCCCCACCTCCTAATCTCATCATCTTGGGAGTTAGTCTTTCCACATATGAATTTTGGGGGAAATACAAACCTTCTATCTATAGCAATATCCTTTTTGAGATGGGCATTTTTTGTTCAGCGTGATTGCCTTGAGACCCATCCACGCTGTTGAGCGTATCCATAGTTCACTCCTTCTTGCTGAGGAGCGTCCCATGGCGTGCATGTGCCCCTGTGTGTTTAATCATCTTCCCATCAAAGGAGGTCTGGGTTGTTTCCAGTTTTTTACTATCATGAATAAGGGTACTATGAACATGTAGGTATAGGGTTTTGTGCAAACATTCCAATACGACTCTTTCCTTCGATTTTCAGAAGAGAAGACAAAAACATTACTCTTTATAGGGAAATTCCCATAAAAAGACTGACACTTGATGTGCCTTTTACATCTAGCTCTTCTCCCCTCCCCCGGTTGGATTCAGTCCCTCAAATCCCTTTTATTGAGCACCTATTATAGGCAAGATTCTCTATGCGTGGGTCCACAACAGCCCCTGCCTCGTGCAGCTTATCCTAAGCATACATGCAAACAAACAAGGGCTCTGGAGAAAATTAAACGGAGTAATGAAGTGGAAGAGATGCACGATGGAGAATCACAAACACAACTTTCTAAAAATCCTACACAGGATGCTTCCCAAACTAGGGTTTTCACGCTCCTCAAAGCACAAGGCAGGGCAGCATTTCTTCAGTTTTGATGTGCAAAGGAGTCACTCCAGGATCTGGTTATAACGCAGATATGGATTCTCTTTGGCTGGGATGGGGCCAAGATTCTGCATTTCCTATAGCTCCCGGGGTGGGTGTGGGGCGGGGGGGGGGGGGGAGATAGCTGAGGCTGCCAGGCGGGGGTCCACACTTGGAGTAGCAGGTGCTAGACTAAGTATGAAATGAAGCCTCAGAAACACACAAGCCCATTAACAGTACTTGATGGTCTCTTTTGGATGTTAAACAAATACATATATTTATTATTTGTGTATATGATATTAAACATATTTATTATTTATATATGATATATAAAATATGTAAGTGGATGAAAGTTCCCATGAATTTTAAATATACATAAAGAAATCTACTTTAGGCCACCTCGTTAGGGCTAGATCTCCAGCCCGCATACTGCTGTTTATGTCTGAAATGCTCGGGTGGAAAATTCTAGGCGTTTCTGGCCGTGTGGCTTCTCTGTTTCCCGCAAGCTGGGCCCCTTCTGCAGAGTCCTCTGTTGGTCCCAGGCTGGGCCGGAGCTTTGTCACCTGTGGGAGCAACTTGTTCTGGGATTTGCCTTGGGAGCCTGAGGCACATTTACCGAATCTCCTCTGAATAAATCTGCGTCCTCCGCGGACCCAGTTAGACTTTAAAGAGAGACTCGATTTCTAAAGCCTTTCTCTTTAGCAGATAATCTTGAGCTCCCCCAGTAAGGTTTAAACAATAAATGCATTTTATTTTATTTATTTTTTAAAGATTTTATTTATTTATTTGACAGAGAGAGAGATCACAAGTAGGCAGAGAGGCAGGCAGAGAGAGAGGGGGAAGCAGACTCCCCGCTGAGCAGAGAGCCCGATGCGGGGCTCGATCCCAGGACCCTGAGATCATGACCTGAGCCGAAGGCAGAGGCTTTAACCACTGAGCCACCCAGGTGCCCCAATAAATGCATTTTAGCTTGATATCCACTTCTTGCCTAAGAGTTTGCTACGGGCTGGGCGTTAACGCAGCCACACTCACAACTTCTGTTTCTTGTTTCCTTTGGGATTTCGCTTGGGCGATGTGATGGGGAGACCGTGCACATTTAATTCTATATGCAGATGAGATGGCCTGGAGCACTGGAGCTGGCTGCCTGCGCCCTCCCTCCCTCTGCCCCCGTGGGGCGGGGTAAGAGCACAGGTGAGGAGAAGAGGGGAGGCACTCTGCAAGAGGAAAGCCTGGTTTTCCATCATCCGGCTTCCTTGCTACCGATAGACCATCCACATCCACCCTGGCCTTCCAGCAAAGGAAAGTGGTGGAAATCGGATCTGTAGATGAGAGACTGGCTTTGCTGCAGAGGATCCAGGCGGTGGGAAGACTGACACGGACGTGGGTCCAGGCTGCCGGGAGTGACAGACCAGGGATAGACTCAGTCCGCCCTGCAGATTGCAGATTCTGTCCAGTGTGCAGCTGGGAGGTGGCGAGCGGATGCTGCTGGGCTCCCCGATGCCCGGGAAAAGCTGGGCGCTCTTTCTCCTGGCCATCGGCTAGATCGGACCTCCCAGACGCTTACGGGTAGCGGGAGCCGCGTGCCCGAGATGGGTACTGATGGAACTCGGCAGAAATGCCCCATCCCGCTTCCACTTCCAAGTCTGGCCATAAAATGTCCCCTGCAGGATCCGCTCACCCCCTCCTTCCCTGAGGATCCATCCCCTGAGGACTCTGTAAGCTGTGGGTCGTAAAAAGCAGCAGCTCCAGAGAAGAGTGATCTGGGTCACAGCTCGAAGAGCGAGCTGAAAGTAAACCTTTGTTGCTATGTTGAGCCAAGAAGTTTCCAGTGTTGCTCCAGACGCTGGCCCGGCTCTCTCTGAAGTCAAAAGACTGGACAAGCAGGACGGGGGTGAGACCCTCCCTTCACCCGGATTTCCGTTTCCTCGTGGCCACTATTGCGGGTCACGGTAGCATCGCCGCAGGCACATGGCAAGGAGAATGCCAACAAGGCTCTCGGACGTCATTTCAGATCATTTTCCTCCACGTGCCTCCGTGTTCTTAAGAAAATTATAATTCTTGGCCGAATGTCAAAGCAATCCATGCTCCATGTAGAAAATGTGGGCCATCCACAGAATCATAAAGATGAAAATAAAGATCACCCACTACTTCCTTATTCAGAGATAATCTCTGGCCACGGTTTGAGTATTTTTTCAGTTGTTGGTGTGTGTGTGTGTTTGTGTTAGATAATATATGTACATTTACGTGTAACATCTCATTATATTCTGGTGTGAGTGTTTTCTCCCATCATGAAAACATGCGGAAGGATAATTTCACTGGGTGAATAACATTCGCTTAAAGGCTATATTCTAGTTTACTTAAGGCTTCTTTCATTGCTGGGCATCTGGGTTGCTTATAATCTAGTAAAAGCTAACTGTGCCGCACATCTTTGTACATGATCTTTATTCGAACCTGCGCTGAGGTCCCAGGACGCGCCTTCAGGTTGGAATCTTAGGAGTGGAATTATCCAGAGGCAGAGTATGACGGTTTTTTGAACCTATGACTAAACTACTTTCTGGAAAAATGATGTGATTGACACTCCTGAGGATGAAGGGAGCTTTTGTCACTCTCTTTAGAACTGACGATACTCTGGCTTAACTTTCTCCCTGTCATCTTGTTGCAGGGATGCGATAGGAATGGAAATCTCATTCTGAACCATTGGTTCTTAATTTTGGCAGGGGGCGCTGGTGGTGGTGGTGATAGGTTCATTTAAGATCCTGGAGAAAGAGATGATCTTCAGCTTCCTTGTATCCTCTCCCCCACCTCCCACTGGTGCACGATTCACTAGGGTTTGGAACAGATTAATGGGGGTGGGTGGGAACAGGGACACGCATGAAGACACTGGTGAGGAGTGATGGAAGCTGGCAGTGAGGATGGAGGGAGGGGGATATGCTCAAGTAAAGAGCGGCCAGAGTCCCCAGGGATTTCAAATTAGTATAAGTTCCTTGTCAATGCTGAGCCTAGACCCTCACTGCCTGTCTGGTCTTGTCCCCACGGTCATTTTCCTTCCTCCCTCTCCCTCCGTCCTTCGGTGTCTATTCTGCATCTGTGAGCCAGGCTCCACATTATGTGGTCTGAGTACAATCCCGAATACGGCCTCTGCCCTCCCCCACCCCACCCCATAGGAGTAGGAGAAGATCAACAACAAACAAATAAATTAAAAACTAAATAAAACTTCAACTGATGATAAAGTTTCATGAAGAAGGAAATAGGATGCCTGGGTAGAGAGCTGAAGGATATCTTAGCTATCTGCTGCTGTGTAACAAATTACCCCACACTCAGCAGCTTTGGACAATAACCATCTGTTATTTCTGGTGTGAGTCAGGACTCTGGGAGCGGCTTAGCTGGGTGGTTCTGTCTGGCTTGAGGCTGTGATGAAGCATTCGGCAAACTTGCCGTGGGCTGAAATCCCATCTGAAGGCTCAACTGGGGCTAAGAGTTGATTCCAAGGTCCCGCCTGTGACTGCCGACAGACCCAGATCTGCATGGTTTGTGGGACTGAGCGCCTTAGTTCTCTGCTAGACGTTGGCTGAACGCCCCCCCCCCCAAGTTACTCAACATGTGGTTCTCTCCTCCACAGGGCAGCTCACTACACAGCAGCTGCCTTCCCCCGGGGGAGTGGTTGAGAGAGAGCGCGGAGGAGATCATGTGCATCCAGAACAGAAGCCACACTGTTCTTCTCACCTAATCTGAGATGTCGTGCTGTCCCTTCCACTGTATTCTCTTCATTAGAAGGGAGCCTGGTATTCTAGTCCTCATACGAGGGGAGGAGAATCAAGCTCCACCTTTTGAAGGGAGGAATAGCAAAGAATTTGTGGGTGCATTTTTTTTAAGCTACTACAAGGAGGAATTGTGGGGGTTGGTATAACTTTCCATAGGATGACCCTCTAGGTTTTAAAAGACACATTTCAAATATTATTGAGAGCTATATTGCAATAAGTTTTCATTGGTCCCAAACCCCTCAGCTAAAAAATCTTAAGGCAGATGTGTTTCCGATTTCACAATTTTTAACATTGTAAAGAAGTAATACGCCGTATGTGCCCTATATTGCATAAAACCCTGCAGTGGGATCTGGGGCTACAGCCTGCAATTAAGCACATTAATATTTCTGCAGCGAAACCTCTGAATATTCATACCACGTTGGATAAATATAATCTCTGAATAGCCGCAGGCCAGTTAAGGTCAGATTTGTGGACAAATTTATGCCAAACGTAGAAAGAACTTGCGTTTATCAGAGCTTTTTGGATTTTGCAATTACAGGTAGAGGGTTGTAGACCTATAATATATCTCCCATAGTGTACCCGTCTAAAATAAAGAGTAGCTACTTACTCTTTAAACTCTTTAAACTATTCTTTAGCAGATACTGTGCGAACTTAGTGAAATGATTTTTAAAATCCTAAGAACCCTCAGAGATGGTATACCATGACGCAAGGGGTTTATTCTTCCTGGGATTGGAACCTTCCAGGGTAGGAGTGGAAAGCGAGATTGCAGCCATACTGAGGTCTTTGTGGGAGCCCGAGATCTCCGGCCTTGATCTTGGGAGTTGTGGGGAACATTGAAGAATCTGGACCCCCGAGCTCAGAATAACATCATCCGAGCAAGGGTTTGACGAAGAACTTCACAATTGGATTTTGGAGAAATCCAAAATCCCCTGCTCTTTTCATTCTCTGTAAAATCTGCCACGGACACTACAGTGATATTTTTCCATCAGAAGGTCAGAGAGCTTAATAATGTTGGCCCCTGGGCCCAAACCAGATGACATTATGGATTTTAAAATGAGGCCATGGCTGAAACTCCAGCAGTTGCTGTTTTGATGTCTCGATCTCTATGGAAAAGGGAAACATCAGATTTATTTTATTTTATTTATTTTTTTCATTATAACATTTTACTTTATACAAAAATTCTTGTTTTAACTTCGCTTTTTAAAAAAAGATATCATTTATTTATTTTTATTTTTAAAATTTTTAAATTTTTTCAGTGTTCTAAGATTCATTGTTCATGCACCACACCCAGTGCTCCATGCAATACGTGCCCTCCTCAATACCCACCACCAGGCTCACCCAATCCTCCAACCCCCTCCGCTCCAAAACCCTCAGTCCATTGCTCTGAGCTCACAGTCTCTCATGGTTCATCTCTCCCTCTGATTTCCCCCAATTCACCCCTCCCTTCCCTCTCACAATGTCCTCCATGTTTTTCCTTATGCTGCACACGTAAGTGAGACCGTATGATAATTGACTTTCTCTGCTTGACTTATTTCACTCAGCATAATCTCTTCCAGTCCCGTCCATGTTGATACAAAAATTGGGTATTCATCCTTTCTGATGGAGGCGTAATATTCCGCTGTATATATGGACCGTATCTTCTTTATCCATTCGTCTGTTGAAGAGCATCTTGGCTCTTTCCACAGTTAAACATCAGGTTTAAAAACTAAAGGCTTCCGGGACGCCTGGGTGGCTCAGTTGGTTAATCAGCTGTCTTCAGCTCAGGTCATGATCCCAGGGTCCTGGGATCGAGTCCCACATTGAGCTCCTTGCTCGACAGGGAGCCTGCTTCTCCCTCTGCCTCTGCCTGCCTCTCTGCCTACTTGTGATCTCTCTCTCACTCTCTCTCTGACAGATAAATAAATAAAATCTTAAAAAAAAAAACCTAAAGGCTTCCTTCTAGGATGGGGAGGAGCCCTATTTGATTTTAAAAGTAAAATTAAATTGAAAAACCCAAATAGTGAGTGGTCATTTTGAGGTTTCTAAAGAATAAAAACGAAAGCTTCTGGTGTTTATGGGAAGTACCCGTCTCTGGAGTTTGCTCTGTGTGTATCCCCAGGTCTGACCGGGGAGAGGGGTCAAGGGCAAAGCACTCTCGGCGAGGGGTGAAGGGCAGGCAGATGGTCGCTACTGCCCGTCTCCAGATTCGGGGACCCATCAGGCCGGCTCCGGGGGTTCACACCCTTTAAACTCCGTGACTTGCCTTCAAGTGCTGCCCTTTGGACAGATCTTTTCCTGCTTTGTCCTCCAGCCCAGGCAACGGTGTGCTGGTAAAGCATCTCTCAAAAAAAAAAAAAAAAAAAAAAGCTATGATTTGTAGCACGTGCCAATTTCTGTGGTATAAATACTCCCACCACGGTCTATTTCAAGCTACGAACAGTTTAACAACTAGCTCACGCAATTCTTGCATATTTGGCGATCTGCTTTGGGAGATACACTTCTGAGCAGAGCGCGTGCAGTATATCTCAGACTAAGTTGGTTCTGGGTGCGATATGGGGTATCGATAACGGGAAAATAACTAGCAATGAGCTCACTGAACACTGCACAGAGTTTCTGCAGCAGCGCCTCTTGGTTTGGGTTTCAGAACTTGATTTTGGCCTGGCACGGGGATTTCTTTAATCCCCATTACTGCCCTTATGCATGCCGACCCCTCTTTTCATATATCTTAAGAATCCTCCCTTGAATGAAACTGAGAGCTCTAGTTTGGGCTTGTGTGATAGGGCATCAGGGCCAGATTTCTAGAACAATCCATGCTATTTTGTTTATAATAAATTAGGAGCTCTTTTTTTTTTTTAAATTTTAGAGAGAGAGCTTGAGTGGGGGGAGAGGGAGATGGGGACAAGCAGACTCCCTGCTGAGCGGGGAGCCTGACACGGGGCTCGATCTCGAGACCCTGAGATCATGAACTGAAACCAAGAGTCGGACACTCTTGAGCCACCCGGGGGCCCCAATCTGCTATTTTTATTTGCTGGCTATAAAAGAGAGAATCAGGCCCCAGATGTTCATTTGGGACTATCACATTTGGGTATTTGGGACTATCACGCATGCTTCTTTCAGAAAGTCCCGTCCATGCCCTATTACCTTCAACCAATCCTTCCAAGAATCCACACTAGCCGTGTTTCTGGGTGAAATCAAACTTTCTTCTCTCCCGGCATTTTCGGCCTCCTGCAGAATAAACAGCAACCTCAGGAGACAGATATATCGGCAGCTTTGTGCCCGCACAACGTTCCCTTCCCTGCCAGTCGGGGAGAGCACTGCCAGCCCCCATGGCCCCCAGAAGGACGCCAGAGGCAAGGGAGTTTCCTTTTCTTGGCTGGTCTTTCAAGTAAAGTGAAGAATTCTTGGAGCGTGAGTCATCTCTCCCGACTCCAGACAGGATCCTGTGGCCCGGACCTCCTGGGGGAGAGGGAAGTGAGAACGAGGCAGAGCAGCCATGATTCTGTGGGGTCGGAGAAGGGCTCCCAGTCCCTCCCACCTCCGCACCTCTGCCCACTGGTTTTCACAGGGGCTCTGTAGTCTTCGAAGCGAGGCTTATGGAGATGGGGCCACAGACAGAAGCAGGAACGGAGAACCCGCTAATAGGGGACCCCGGAGAAAGGAGAGCAGTCTTGCCCTTGTTTCTGCGCACGGCTGAGGGCTGCGAAGGGCACCCGGGCCTCAGGGGCTCCGCTGGAGCTGTGGCCAAGAGCCTGCCCTGTCACCGCCACGGAGCCGCTGGGCCAATCCAGAGCCCCAGCCAACACAACCTCCGAAGGGAAATGAAGAAATTCCTGCCCCAGTTCCCTGAATGCAAGTATTTGCTATTAGGCAAAAAAAAGGGTTCACACCAAGAATAAATCTTCATTCTGAATTGTAAGCAAATGATTACTTCTTGTGGTCACCAGACAGTACCTGGGCCATTTTGATTTACAGCAAATATGTGATTTAAGATGTGAGTATGTATATTATCAAAGGATCCTTTGCTTTACCAAGGGATTCTTTACAAATAATTGCATAGTGTGTTTGAGTGTTCGATTCAACTATTTGGATGGTCAGAAATCTGCTATGTCAAATCCCCTGTCAACTGAGATCGAGCAGGAATAAAGGAAAAGGACCCCTGACTTGCTACCCTACCTGGGCTTGGATGGCCTTAGGCTTGGGTGGTCTTCTGCCCTGGATGGCTTTGGGCTTGGATGGCCTTGAGCTTGGGTGGCCTTCCACTCTAGATGGACTTGGGCTTGGATGACCTCCCACCCTGGATGGCATTGAGCTTGGGTGGTCTTGAGTTTGAGTGGCCTTGCGCTCTAGATGGACTTGGGCTTGGATGGCTTTGGGCTTGGATGGCCTTGAGCTTGGGTGGCCTTCCACTCTAGATGGCTTTGGGTTTGGATGGCATCCTGCCCTGGATGGCCTTGGGCTTGGATGGCCTTGGGCTTGGATGGCCTCGGGCTTGGATGGCCTTGGGTTTGGATGGCCTCAGGCTTGTGTGGCTTTTGCCCTGGATGGCCTTGGGCTTGGATGGCCTTCTGCTCTAGATGGCCTTGCTAAGCTGAGTTCTCAGAACCCGGAGCCCGAGGGCATCTGTGCAGGCTTCTTTGTCACCACAGTTTGGAAATGGTTAAGTGGCTTTCTTTACTGCAGACTTTCGGGCTCTAGTATGTGAAAATTTGCTTCGAGCATCCCTGAGTGGATCACGTTACACGACCTTAGTTGATGGCAAAGCCCTATGGATCCATGTCTACTCCTGTTGAGCCATTCCGAGAAGGAGAGGATTAGGCAGGAGCTCATCCACCAACCGAGCTTCCCAAACACAACCAGAGTTTCAGGCAGGAAATATGTTTCTGCAAAGCATGCTCTTTTTTATTGACATGGTGGGTAACTCTCCCCTACCCTCACAAGGCTTCCAAAGACTGTTGGTAGAGCCTGAAGACCTGGGAGGGCTGTGCTTATCCTGATGGCCCCACTGCTCACCAGGCTCCTGTCACCCAGGGAGCTGGTCTGGACTTGGAGGGGGCCTGGCATCCAGAAGACAGCGTCACCTTCAATGCCACATTATCCACCGGTACGACCCTTCCCTGAAGCAGACGCCATCTCGACTTTCTCAGAAGCCTGATGTTGTGTTAGTCTGGATTCTGCCCAGCAAATAACGGCAGAATTTATGTTTTGCGATAAAAATAAACGCTGTGCTGCCCCGGAGGCTCCAGTGTGAATGTTCGGTGTGCGCCGTAGGGAGACTCTCGGCCAACGGACCAGTGAGCAGGTGTCTTGACCTAATCAGTTTACGAGAAGCGGGCTTTGTGGTTCTTCCCCGCAAATATCCCCCACGGCCCGCGGTCTCGACAGTCCTGGCTCTCGTGCTCTTGTGGGCCCTTCTTACAGGAGGCTGTGGAGCGTGGCAGGAAATTTGACGGCCGACCGCGCTGCGTTTGTTTTAAAACGATCACCCGGGTTAGGATTGTTGGACATAAAATACGCTTCAGAAAGTTCATGCGCTGATCTTTCCTTTGCAGTTTCTGCAAAGTCGTCTTCGGGAGGTTATTTCGATGCACGTAATCCCAGAACAAATTAAAACACGCTTCACCCAGGAGCCTCCAGAGTCAGAGGCTACTTGCGCTTGTAATCCGGATGGGTTCTCAGAAGCAAGCGTGAAATCGAACACCGGAAAACGTCATTTTAATGATGATTTTTCGCTCTCCAGGTATCAGACTCCTGAAGCATGTTGTTTATGGGCAGAGCCAAGACCGTACGTATGTGCTGTCCCGTAGTCCACCCACGCATGCCCAGAGTGCGGCCACCGCCTCGGAGAGTCCTGTCACTCTTAGCAAAGTCCGCAAGTTCGCCAGTGGCAGACTGAGGACTATGAGCACGCGCGTGTCCTTCAAATCCGAGGTCTCGGCAGTGCTGCTGGGCACTGAGGACTTCGATCCACGGTAATCAGATGTCCGTCCGCGGTCCTGCCCCCTATGACCACCGGATCATGAATCTTTATGAATATGTCACTTGCTTTTAAAGATGTTGTTTCCAAAGGAATGTTTCCCAGGAGCAAGATCGCTAATCCAAGTGAATGAAGACTTTCGGGACTTGTGAAATGTGAATGGTTTTTCCCAAAGGGTTGTGGCACGGTGCAGGGACACCTGCCGTGAATACACGTGCCTGTTGGGGCACATTGGCCCCACACACCCGCCAGCCTACTGGCTCCAAGTCCCCCGCGGCTGTTGTCTCCACGGATGGTTTGGTGACTGACACCAGGACGGCCTTCGTCTCTGAGTCAGGGAGTCTCCTCAAGGATCTGCTTTCTCACATAGGTTCTGTTCCCGGAAGAGCAAGGAGCAGAACTAAGATGACAAATTCGGATTTTGGGAGTTCTCCCAACTATACTTCTTAGATACAATGAAACCCAGGAAAGAAATGTTTGGAAAGAGGGAAATACTTTGGGTAAGATTTTATTTTGAGGGGTGAAATAAAATGGGAGTAAAATCAAAGGGCGTCGGGGTTGGTAGTGCACCCAAAAATGGCTTCCACCATAGGAAATTATATACATTTTTAGAAGAAAGGTAAGAAATATTTCCACCAATTTCAGCTTAACGTCATTAACTAGGGAAATGAAGACTATCAAAGACGTCTCTACACTTGACTTTGTACTATAGCTTTGCTTCATAGATTTTGAGACGGTAACTTGAACTTAATCACATAATACAGCTTATTTTATTTTATTTTTTTTGCAGGAAGGTCCCTTGGGATGTAACAAATGCCTAAAGAATTATACTGTTCATAGAACTGTGCCAGGCACAGAAGAGATGTTCCAGAAATAATTAGTGAACAAGTCAATGAACCGAAGACAGACGTAACCAAATAGCGAAACTAAAATCACTTCTCAAGTCAAGGCTGTGCTTTTAATTGGGTAGTTTTGGTTCTGATTTCTTTGGTTCTTAATGGAGATTTCTGAGGGTACAGATCGTCTCTTTTCCTCAGTTAAAACGCTGGGCTTTTTCTATAGCCCCGTTTGAGGATCTTGACTTAAATAATGCCAGTAACAAACAATGTCAAGGAGGTGAATGGTCATCATCGATGCTTACATGTCTGCAAGGAGAGTTCCTTGTTAATAACGCCTACGTATAAATGCCAGGCAAACATATCTAGTTTATTCTGCACCGTGTTATGACACGATCTTATGGTCACGTGCTGGGGCTGTATAGATTCCTTTAGTGAATCCCCGTGTAGGAATCATGGATGTATTATAGTTTCCATGCACAGACTAATGTCAATACATAAGTGTTTAAGTCTTCGATTACCACACTAAATTATTTCTTCCTCTTCCAGGCAGATTTTTCTCATCTGAGGTTAATGTGGGTTTGCTTTCACATAAGCATCTGTGGAATGAGTCTGGACTTTGCTAAGCGGCGGTGGTTCTCAGGGGAGGGAAGGAAGAATAATGGCTAATCATTAGTTGTGGTGTGGGCGTTTGGTTGGGAAAAACCAGCGGGCTGAGCAACCGTACCACCTCTGATTCGCAGGCATGGGCTGTGACCCCCTCCGGTCCAGCCAAGAAGGAGTCACACGCCTTTGATGACTTCTTTGTTTGCTCTCAGGATTAACTGTGATTTGAAATGACTTCTTGGCCAAAATCTAGACTTAATAAAAAGTGGCTAATTCTGATTTTAGAACTGAGCTTGGAGCTTTCTGCTGGTCACGGCTCCAAAGTGGGGAAGCTCCAGGGAAAAGAAAGGGGAA
>CM052883.1:168530468-168584924 GCA_028534135.1 Potos flavus | reverse complement strand
GCACGTGCACCCCCACACCTGCACGCACACCCCCTCCTGCATGCACACACTCACACCTGCACACGCACCCCCACACCTGCACGTGCACCCCCAAGCCTGCAGGTGCACCCCGTGTCTGGACACGCACCCCCATGCCTGCAAGGACGCCTTGGGAACTTTCTCCTGCTGATCGTTGGCCAGGTCCCAGGGCTCCTCGGCTGGTCAGTCACCGGGATGCAGCTTTAGTTTTTGATATGGGACTTATCCCAGGCCCTGGGAAGGCTTACACATATTAACTCAATCCTTCACGGCCCGATTAGTCAACTCATTTTACAAGTGAGGAAACTGAGGCACAGAGGGGTTCGATAACTTGCCAAAGGTTACAGAGTTCAAACCCAGACAGTTCTGAGCTCTGAGCACTTCGATGTGAATGAAATGCGTTGAAGTGTAGACTGGCTCTTTGGGCCACGCCCATCGGGAAAAGGTGAGTCTCCCGGAAGCCCTGTGCTGTCTTCTCACCGATAGATGATCTGTTGGGTTCTCAGAGAAATTCAACGAGACCTGGGAAGATTTGCCCTTTAAGTGTATGTTGGGAGCTGGATGACGGTGTGAGCGGGCAGCCTGGCAACTTCATCGGTGACGCCTCCCTGACCAGTGTCTACCACTATCGTGAAGGCGTCCCAGGCTTGTGCACAGAGCTCAGAGTGTGTGAGGAACCTCAAGGTAAGAGCCGCAATCGACGGCTGGTCCAGAACCTTCCTGGTTCAAGAGTCCTGCGGACTGGAATGGGCCTCATCCATTCCCAAGAACAAGTGTTGGGGGGTTAAAAACCCAGCCAAGGGTGTGTCTTCCATGTCTCGAGTTCTCCCAGCTTCACTTTGCTGCCCGCCTAGTGCATGGTCTCTCACACTTCCCTTCCCTCGTTCTCTTCTTTACTGAGCTTTGCATTACAACCTCTCACCCTCCATCCAGGCCCCCACCCCTGCAGTCCATTAGGACGTTGCCAGTGGCTCCCTTCTACTTTACTTGGCCTCTCAACAGAATGTGCCCCGATCCCTTACCTCTTTCTTCTTGAAATGCTCTCCCCACTTGGCTGCTGTGACCCTGCACCTCTCGGCGTGCGGCTACACATCATGAGATGTGGTTGCTATGGTGATGAGATGCTGAAACTGGGAGAGGAATGTGACCGGGGCGGGGGGGGGGGGGCACATTTCTGGTAATTTTAAGCTACATCAGTTAGGATTCTTGGCTACAAGCAAATGAAATGAACTCTGGACATTTTTAAACAAAAAAGAACAATTCTTAGAAGGCTATAGAGGCTTATGGAACCAATGGGAGTCCAGAGGCCCAGACATGGGAAATTAAAAAACACTGGAGGGTTCAGAACTGAGTAAGAGGAATAAAAGGAGACATAAGGGAAAATGAAAGTTGGAGAGTAATAGGTATGACAAATAGGATCAAAGAATAGGTATTTTTTAAATTAAGAATGGGTAAAGCATGAGCACATTTATTGTCAGAGAGAAAGAAATTGGCGTGAAAAAGAGGGATTTCTCTGATCATAATGTAATCAAGCTAGAAATAATAACAGAAAGAGATTCTGGGAAAACCTCAAGTATTTGCATATCAAACCAAAAGCATCTAAATAACCATGAGTCAAAAAGGAAATCATAAGGTGTATCAGGAAATATTTTGAACTGAATGAAAATGAAGACACAAAATTTCAAGATCTGTAGGATGCAGCTAAAGCAGTGCTTAGGGGGAAAATTAATAGCATTAAACACTTGTATTAGAAGAAAGTTCTCAAATGAATAATCCATGTTTCCACTTAAAGAAATGTGAGAAATTGGAAAATAAGGTAAATTAACTCCCAAAATAGCAGAAGGAAAGAGCGAGTAAAGATATAAGCAGAATTGGTAGGATTGAAAACAAAAAGATTATAGAGAAAGACCAATGAAACTAATTCAGGGTTCTTGACAAGAGGCAAGGTACAGAACAAGTGTGTTTGTGTGTACATATGTGGGGCTGGGGGTCTGTGGCTAGCTGATTAAGGGATATCTAACTTAATATTTTTTGTGTGTGAAATAATAGGTTGAGTGGTCCACTGAGAAGTACACAAAACTCTGGAGCTGATGAAAAGAGAGGTGACATTTCGGCGTATTTTCTGGAGGAACGGGAGGAATAAATATATTAGCTTCCTACTAAACAAATTATAATAAACTTGGTGGGTTTAACAACACAAATTTACTCTCTTACAGTTCTGGAGATGAGAAGTTTAAAACAGGTCTTACTGGGCTAAAATCAAGGTGTCAGTGAGGCTCTGTTCCTTTTGGATGGTTTAGGGAAGAATCTTTATTCTAGACTTTTCTAGCTTCTAGGGGCCACCCCCAGACCTTGGCTCAATGCCCCATGCCCCACCTTCCAAGCCAGGAGTATAATATCTTCTAATTTCTCTCCCTCTGATCCTTGCTTCCATCATCACATCTCCTTCTCTGACTCTGACCCTCTGACCTCCCTCTCATTAGAACCCTTATGATTAATCCAGGATAATCTCCCCACCTCTGGTGGCTTATCTTCCTCACAACTAACTGCAAAGCCCCTTTTGCCATGCCAGGGAGCATATCCCTCGTTTTAGGGATTAGAACTGGACGTCGTTGGGGGCTATCATTTTGCCCACCATAGTACATAAGCAAGAACAAGCAAAAGAATTGAGAAGGGCACCCAGGTCCAGCCTCACTGGAGACCATGAACTACTTGTGGCCCAAATCTCCAATTTAGGACATTTAGGAAATGAGATAAAGGTACTAAGTTGGCAGACTGTGGCTCTAGACCAGGATACGCCATTTTGCTGGGAGTATGGCAGAAGAATGGGATACAGGGAATAGGAGTTTGAATAAAATGGTACTATATCCACTAACAGTGGGATCCAGGCTGGGTAAGCAGGCAAGGGAGAATGCTCACAGAGGGGGAGGAAATCAATATGTCAAATCGTGGTAAAATGCACAATCCATGGCTTCAGGTACGAGAGACTGTGTGATAAATGGATACTAACGACTCAAGAGAAACATTCTTAATATAGAGGACTTTCTCTACTTCCATTCCAATAAATAGCAAAAAAGCAGAATTTTCTGATATCCTACCTTTCTCCTAAAGGAATGCATTTAATCTACTCTTCATACTCTTCAGAAGTCTTAGAATAAAAAAGGAGTCTGTCTTCTAATGTAGTAATTTATCACAACCTATCCTTGCACCGAATTGTTTTCATCCATCAGATATGATCTTGTGACTCCAACATCTTGACAGAGAGGCTATTTGCCAATGATCAAACAGATGCATTTTGTTCTGCGTGTTATGAATAGTAACTTAATCTAAAAGGGATCTGTTTATTAATAGGCTATAGGATATTTTTCAGAACGAAAGAGGAGGACTTGGTGACTGTTAGTCCTGAGGACAGAGTTACACGTTTAAGGAGCATGTGGTGCAGAGGGAAGAAAGAAAAATACTGGAATGTGCTTGAGAGACATCAGAGAATGGTTCTTTGAAATTGATTTTAAAAGTAAGGATTTCTTTTTTTCATTATTGTCTTTTCTTTCTTCTCCATTTTAGATGTTGCAGAGTGGAGTTTGAGGTTGGATCCTGGAAATGCCACCTGATTGTTGGTAAACTTGGGTAGTTCTCTGCCTGGGTTACCTCATGTACAATACAGAAATAGCAGAAGTACCTACCTTAGCTTGTTAGTAAGAGGACAATTTAGATAATACCCGTAAGTCCCATACAATAGTATCTGGCACTAATGCATTTGTTTAAAATAAAAATTCATCTTACAATGAGATTCTTTGGAAAAAATTTTTCATAAATACAACAGAAGATGCTTCACACTGGTTCAAAACCAAGTGTAAATATACTGTTCCACTTTATGTAGATGAGAGTTGATCCCTGGTCTTTATTAGAGTGAAATGTTCTTGACAGTTTTCTTGGCCTTGTCAGTGACAGTGAATTTATTTCCCCTCCATTTGCCGTGGACTGCAGAGAGTTGACCAATTTAAATAATCACCTTCTACTTTGCTAAAAATGGAAACTCCCCAACTCCCCAACCTGAAGACAAATAGCAAAGCTAATTAGGTTACTTAAATCTTCTAAGACTTGCAATCTAGACATTGTCAGGTCAAGATGAGGCATTTGGATTGGAGCGGGGCTGGCTGGTTGATGGGATGTGATAAGGACATGGCAGACCCAACACTGACCTCATAAGTGATCTTGCAGAGAGGGGGCGGTCACTGAGCCAAACATCCATGACTCTGTAGCAACTACTGAATTGTGCGCCAAGAATGGTTGTGATGGGTCACCAGAAATTTCACTAGAGACCAGAAAGTCCTCAGTCACAGCTCTCAAAACAGGGCCTTGCCAAGTAGTCAAGGCCAATGTGTCAGCTTGCTAGAACCATGGGGACAGCGATAGAATGGCCCCAGGTGTTTTCGAAGACTTCGGGTTGAGGGGTCTTCCCCTCCATTATTTTTAAGTTACTTGAACGGGTTATTCAAACTCTCTGAATCTCTGTTCTCAGTAACTGACACCCACCTGGAAGGTTTGCTGTGAAATGTCAGCAAGGGGGTATATCTAGCTTCACCGAGCATGCTTAGTATAGAGTGGGCAGTCAGGGAATGTTTCCTTTTGGTCTTGTCCCCTCCCATTTCTGCCCTCGGCTTCCTGTCTTTGGAGCAGGAATAAGCCTAGCTACTTCTCCCACGAATTCAGGAGCCGTTGTGTTAAAGTGAGAAGGCGGAGCTGTTTCTTTTCTAAAAGGTTCATTAATTTTGAGAAATTAGTCTTTGGTAGTGAAAGCCGTCCCTTGCCCCTCTTGTCATGTGAGAGGGGCAGGAGATCTGGCGGGATGCCTGGCGGCCATCACCGTGGGTTGGTGGGGCCACAGGACCCAACCACGGATGGCACTGCCAGGCTTTCATACAAGGTCAGGGAAGCTACTTCCTCAAGAAAGACCGGGTACATTTCCATAATTCCAGGCACGTTTGCAAATTTCCAGGAACCGCAAGTCACTGTGCTTCCTCTCCCTTCAAGGGCCATGAAGGACTATCCCTTCTCCTCTGGGGTGAGTCCATTGCAATGTCAGAGTGTGTGTGCATGGAGGTCCCAGCATCAGGTGGCATCTGCTCTTGTCCTTTCTCCCAGTGACCCTGCCCCTCTCTAGCCCCTGCTCAGTATTCCTGTTCTCTTGCTCACTTACTGGGCATCAGAACCCAGCGCTGGGTGCTTCTAGAGGGCATTTGTCGGAAGGAAGGAAGGAAGAGGAAGAGAGTCACCAGCTATGCTTTGGAAGAATTCAGTGGCGGGCACGAGGGGCTTTACTTGGCTCCCTTCATGGCAGTTGTTTCACCCCATTGGTGCCCCATTTAGCGGCAAAAATCAAAGGAGGAAAAGGATCCATTTAAGTAACTTCTGAGAAGCTCCTAGGTTCTTCTCTCCAGCCGCACCGTTCTGGGAACTCCATCCAGTCTGGGGACAGAATCCAGCTGCCAGCTGCCAGCTCCCCTGGAGGTCGCGTGTGCATCTGAAACTGAATTGGCCGGAACTGACCTCTCAGTTTGAACTGCACACCCCACCCCAACTTGCTTCTCTTCCAGCTCCCCTTTGCTCAAGCCACATTAAGAGTTATGCTGGATTCAAGACCTGCACTCACCCCTCCCTCCATAAGCAACCCCTCGTTCTGAAGTATACCCTCTATTTGTGCGCTTGTCTTTACTCCACTGTCACGTTGTCTAAGCCCTGCCCCCCCACCTCAATACCTGGTAACCATCTCAATAGATATCTTTGCTCCCATTAATGTCCGCCTAGGATCTGTTCTCCTGCGTCAGCAGACGATTTTTGGAAACAGACCAGAGCCCATCGCTCTCCTTCCTTAAACCCTACAGTCAATAATTCCCTTGCACCTCAGTGGAAATCGAAGCCCCTTGCCTCTTGCTGACTGCAAGAGCCCTGCAGGTTTTGTCCCCACAACCTCCTTCCCTTCTTCCTTTCCCACCCTGGCCTTTTGTCTGTCCCTCAGACACGTCAAGCCCTTTCCTGCCTTGAATCTTTACAGTCTTCTCTCCTCGCCTAGAAAGCTCTCTCTCCTGATTGGTCGGTGGCTGGCTCCTTGTGGGTCAGACCTCAGCATAAACGTCACTTCTGCAGGGGGCCACTGGGACTACCGGATCAAAATCAGACATCTCATCCCTCTCTATTACACTCCTTTGTTGCAATTCTCTGATTAGCCCTTATGTGACTCTGGCATTTAAAAATGTGTGTAGGGACGCCTGGGTGGCTTAGTCGGTTAAGCACCTGCCTTCGGGTCAGGTCATGATCCCAGAATCCCGGGATCGAGCCCTGCACCGGGCACCTCACGCGCAGCCGGGAGCCTGCTTCTCCCCCGGCCTGCTGCTCCCCCTGCTAGTGCTCGCTCTCTCTGACTAATAAATAAATAAAAATTTAAAAAATGTGCTTATCAGTTTTGTTTCTGTCTTCCACCTCAGCCCACCCTTTTACTCTCTGCTTCAGGCGAGCAGGACTTTGTCTGTCTGGTTCATTATTAAATCCCCAGCAGTTAGAGGAATGCTTGGCACATGGTTGGCACTTGGTAAACTCTGGTTAAATGAATGAATGATTAGTGAGACCAGTCTGTGCTCTCCCTTAACCATGTTTTTGGCTAATTCGGGATGCCAGTAGGGAGTCGGTTCTGGCAAGATCTTATAGGGCAGGTTTTCAACCTCAGCACAACGGACATTTGGGGCTGGATGATTCTTTGCTCCAGGGGCTGTCCTGTGCATCGTAGGATATTTACCAGCATCTCTGAGCATTACCCAGGAGCACTCCCCCAGCCTCAGGCTGTGACAACCCAAAATGTCTCCAGATATTGCCATGTGTCCCCTGGGGGAGCAGCATCTCCCCTCTCTCCGCTGTGAGAACCGTCCCCACTGGAGGGCCGTCTGCAGCTCGGGTGGTTAGACACCCGTCTGGAAGTCAGGTCCCCAGACCGGCGGGTGACCCCTTTGGGAAGCTGCTCTACCGGGAGGGCCCAGCCAGGCTGCGGGGCAGGCAGTCCCGACCTTGACCCCAGCCCCACCACTCGCCAGCCGCTGAAGGGGCTTAGCTGCAAAGGCATGGGCTTCTGGAGGTGGGAATGGGGGCGTGCATTTCTGGGGCCGACAGGCGAGGCGTGGGTGCGAGCGTGCAGGGGGCGCAGGGGTCCTACGGGGTAGAAGCTCCATCAGCGGCAGCCCTTCCCCTGGGGAGCCCCGTGCTGTCCTCAAATGGTCGCTCCCTTTACGGAGGTGCTGCCTGTGATGCGGACGTGCAGGCTGGGTGGAGAAAGGGGACGCAGGGGTCCCCCACTGAGGCCTCCCCGCACAGCCGGCTGGCACACCGGCTCTAACCCCCCGCCCCTGGGACTCGCTCCTCCGGTTTCCACAAAGGCTGACTGTGCTCCGAGCAGCTGCAGCGGTCGGGGCCTCGGGGAGGCTGTGGGAAGGGTCGTGGTCCCCGTCAGCCCGCAGCTGCGGGAAGTGGCCGAGCCTCTCTCTCTCTTTCTAATCAGTGTCCGGGTCCCCAGCCGGCAGCTCAGTTCTCTTCAGAGAGTTACATCTAAAGTCCTCTGTGAGGCCGAAAATACTTGTATCCAGCAAAGGGCCTTTGAGAAATGTCCGCCCTGATCGGAGGGTAGCTGGACGGTCGGCCTGGGAACTTGGGAGACTTTCAAGGGGGAGAAAGAAAAGAGCCTTGTTCAGGCTTCTCTTAGCTTAAAAAAAATAAAAATAAAGTCATGGCCTACCTAATTAATTAACTGAATTCTAAGGAGATGAGCAGACTTATTGTTAATTAATTTTAAATGAATGTAAATGATTTATGCCTAAAGTATTTGTGGTTCCTGCGTTCTGTGGGG
Source organism: Potos flavus (assembly GCA_028534135.1). Lineage (NCBI taxonomy): Eukaryota > Metazoa > Chordata > Mammalia > Carnivora > Procyonidae > Potos > Potos flavus. Next base: position 168,577,015 of record CM052883.1, on the reverse strand, counting down.
CCGGTGATTGGGGGTGGGGGGGGCATCCAGAGTAGGGGGCGGCCGGGCCTCGGGCTGGGGCAGTGTCCCCGTGTAGGGGCAAGACTCCTGGACAGGAGCGACCAGTCAGGGATTCCGTCAGAACTGATGGGCCAATAGGTTTAGGGTCTTAGGGATGAGAATGCGGTGCCGTGAGAGCAGGCAGGGCGGAAGAAGGAGTGGGGGTGACAGTGAAGGGACCTCAGTTCTGCCTGGGCTGCTCAGAGACGCTCTCGTCTCTGCCCCACATGTCCCTGCCTAGTGTCACCTGTTCTCACTGCGGAAGCATCTTCTCCTTAGGGGAGGAAGACGGTGAGACCCCACTTCTCAGACTCCTAGCCGGGCAACCCCAGGGGACAGGAATTGCTCCCCGGGTTCCCAGCGCTGGGACGGGTCTCATGATTGCTTCTGTGGCCCAGGAGTGGTGCCCCGCTCTGCAACACGGGGAGCTGGGTTCATTAAGGGAAAAAAACAAGTGAGGGTAGAAATGTGTCTGCAGCTCCATGTGGCGGCCCCCAGGGCCCTGAGTGACTGCCGCCAGCACCCGGCTCGGCCATCCACAACGCGGTTCTTTCAGAGGGAAGAGATTCAGCCAAGCTTTTGAATTGGCTTTGTGTAAACCCGAGAGAGAACAAGAGCACTGGGCTGATATTGTGCGGAGATTTATGTTGTAAAGACTCAGAGCGAATTCCTCTTAGAGACCCAGAAATGAGAGGCAGGAATTGACCCCTCTGATGTCTCCCAAGATGCTTCCGGGGACCACGTCCTCGGCTTGCTCAGCTTCCGCTGCGAGTCTCCACTGCTGTTCCAGTGAGTGGCTTGAGGCAGGAAGAGGATGCCTCCAGGGTCTGACCTGGGTGACATTTGCTCTAATATTGACTGTTATCACTAAAACGTTTAAGAAATGCGTGTACTGTTATGGTTTGAATCGTCCGACCCATAGTCCATTTGTGTCCAAGTCCTAACTCCCCACCCCGTAGAATGTGACCTGATTCGGAAGCAGGATCACTGCAGGTGTAATTACTTAAGATGAGGTCATGCTGGAGCAGGATGGGCCCTTAATCCAAGTGCACGACACACACACACACACACACACACACCCATGTGAAGATCAACACACAAAGAAGGCGGCCACGTGAAGCAGGAGCAGGGGTTGGAATGATGTTGCCCCAAGCCGAAGAATTCCCCGGGGCCACCAGCAGGTAGAAGAAGCAAAGAAGGACCCTTCCCTGGAAACTTCGGAGAGAGTGAGAACCTGCAGACGCCGTGATTCTGACTCCTGGCTCACCCACCCAGCCCCACAGCCCCATCCAAAGACTTGCTCCTGCTGGAAGAAGAGAGGGGGTGGCCAGGGTAGGGGCAGAAAAATATTCCCTTCTTCTCTTCTGGGTTCTTCGTATGGTCTAATAATCGAATGGATATAAGACAGATTAGCAGGAGAAAAATGAACAACAATTTAAGATATGTTTGCCTCCTGTGTCCATGGGAGGCCCCAGGAGATCTGAGTGACTCCCTGAAGTGACCCAAACCATCATCCCCTGAAATGCCATCTTTAGCTCAAGACCAAAGAAGATACGGGGGGTGGTGGGGAAAAGCCCATAAGCAAGGGTAAGGCTGCTGTGCAGATGTAAGTCCTTGACTTCCCCACTGATAAGAGTTCCTAGAGAGTGAGGCTCCCCGTCTTCCTGGTGTAGCCGGGAGAAACCCTTACCGATGGAGATTTCTTTTTTTTTTTTTGAAAGATTTTATTTATTTATTCAACAGAGAGAGATCACAAGTAGGCAGAGAGGCAGGCAGAGAGAGAGGAGGAAGCAGGCTCTCCGCTGAGCAGAGAGCCCAATGCAGGGCTCAATCCCAAGACCCTGAGATCATGACCTGAGCCGAAGGCAGAGGCTTAACCCACTGAACCACCCAGGCGCCCCATCTGAGAAGTATTTCTGTCTTTCTGCAGCTGTACTCAAGCTAGGAACCATGGGGGCTGCCCTGACTCCTTCTCTGATGACCCTCGGGGGGCCTGAGATGCCCTTCAGATCATCTGCAGCCCTCCCAGAAGCAGGAGGTCCGGCACAACCCAAGATGGGCTGTGAAAGTCAGCACGCAGGGCTTCTGCGGAGGGAGAGCAAGCGTCTGCTGGGTCCCTGGGGCACCGAGCAGGCGCAGGGGCAGGAGGCACAGGGCACCCGAGGAGGGGTGGCAGCGGGGGTTGGCCCTCCCAGTTTCACTTACCAGGAGCCAAGCCCCAAGCCAAGAACTTCATCCGGATGGACACGTAAAAGATTGGAAATTTACCTGCTTCACTTGCCAAACACTAACTTTGTGCCAATTGACGTGTTCCGCATTAATCAGTCTTCCTTATAACAACGTGTCCTACAGTGCTTGCGAGATAGCATGACTGGGATAGAGAATATTTCCTTGTTCTGGGGAAGAGGAATTCTCAAATTCATCACTTAGTGAACAAAGGGGGATTGTCATGGACGTGTCAACAGGGCCCTCGGGGTAAGAGCCAGCAGCAAAGCAGTGCAGTCATGCAATGGATTGTAAGTACGTCGGAGTCAATCGGACTCATTTAAATGGCTTCTAGCCCACATTTTCTAACGTTTGTAACATACTCTTACCATCACGATGATCTTCCCAAGCGCCACGGCCTCGTGGGTTGTTACGGTTGAATTGGGTTTTTCTCAAAGATGTTGAAGTCCTAACTCCCAGATCTTTGGGAACTCCCAAGTCCCAAATGGGACCTTATTTTGAAAGAAGGTCTTTGCTGATGATCGAATTAAGACGAGGTCATTTTGGAGGAAGGTGCTTATTCAATATCACTGGCGTCCTTAGTAAGAGGGAAATTCGGACATAGAGACCGGGGGGCATAGAGGGAGACCACGCAGGGGGTGCAAAAGGCTGTCCATCTACAAACCAAGGAGAGAGGCTGGGGACAGCTCCTTCCTTTATGGACCTATGAAGGAACCAACCCTGCCTATATCTTACTTTCAGACGTGTAGCTTCCTGAATAGTGAGACAGGCGATGCCTGTTGTGTATGCCACCCACCTTTTTTGGTCATGCTCTGCTGCAGCACCCCTGGTGAACGGACTCATGGGTTATCTCAAAGTTTGAATTCCTAGAATCCATCATTCCACTCTCCGTGCTAGAAAGCTGCAATGGCGGTAAGACTGGACTATCGATGATATGTGAGTGAAAAGAAGCACACAGGCCTGCTGGAGTTCGCAGCCAGGAGCAAAAGAACACACCTCTGCTGCGCAAAGGTGGACGGGATGGTGAGAGATGCAAGGAAAGTTGCATTTTGGTCACAATCCATTGTGGTATGGCCATGCCAACCAGCCATGCTTGCTTCCCGCAGCCTGGTGGCCTGGGGGCGTCCTCCACAGGGAGCCTGCAAACAGCGATTTCTTACTCTGGCAGAGCACTAGAATCACCAGAGTGTTTGTCCCAGATCCCGAGGGTGGGCTGGAGACATGCATGTGAGCAGATACTCGGCAGGGAGTTGGGTATCCCGTGCAGGAAAAGGGGCCAGCGTTCCACAGTGAATAAGGCACAACCTTGTTTCTATCGGAGAAACGGCAGCTCTAAAATAGTGAGCTCTGAGGAGGGCCTCCATCTGCTACAGGCTATTTCTGAAATCTTATGACTCTGCTAATTCATTTAATCATTAATTTGGTATTTCATAAAACTGGCATGTTTCCCTTTTTTCTCCAATTATAAAACACTGCTATTCTCTGCACATTCCTAAATTCTTTGCAGAGACAATTAACATTATTTATTTGACATGAATCTACATGGTGGTGGAATCGATCAAATCTGCTGTGTTTTATGAACCTCACTTGGGTGTAAAGTCACGAGAAGCATCACGATGATACCTTGAGAATAGTCATTTAACGAAGGAATGATATTCTCATGTCACATCTCTGTTTTCTCGCTTTCTAAATAAAAGCCGTGGCAACCAGGCTTGTTGCTCTGGGCAGGATTACACTGAATTTATTAAGCAATACCCCCGAACTGATGTACGTGTTGCAACAAGTGGAGGGCAATTGCTGAAAATTTAATAATGAATATTTTGGAACAAAATAAAGAAAAAATTGAGTCAAGATGACAAAGTCCAAAATAGGAAATTGCATACAAGGTGCAGCATGACGCAGCCAAAGGAGACAGGAGTTTGCAGTAAAAAAATCCAGGTTTGCATCTCAATTCCAGCCAAAATGCAAATTTATCTGATAATTATCTTATCGTTTATGAAAACGAGAGGAGAATGGATTAAATGAGAAACTGATAATTGTGTCGCATGATACTAGCCTCAGAGAGGTCTGTATTGGATTTCAGTTTCTTTTATTATTAAAGAGAATAAGCTTTTACAAGAGTAGCACCAATTTTGGGGACATACGGAGAGCGACCCTTCATTAGACTCATGTGTTGCTAATCTTCCAGAAATATGATGACAATTTGCTGACACCTGGACCTTCACTAACCCAGTTGTGGTCTGTGGACCACCAGCATGACATGATGTGGGAGCTGGGGGGGGGGGTTGCAGAATCTCTGGTCCTACCCCCAACTCACTGGACCAGAACTATGTTAGATTTCCAGCTGGATTATATGCCCATCAGGGCTGGGAGGTGCTGCCCTTGACTACTGAGGAGGGAAGAGTTTAGGGGGTGTTTTGTTGGCTTACAGAGCAGAAGTGTCCCTGAGAATATAATAAATACATATGTATATATAAGAGAATGTAATATAGTACGATGTAATAACATAACATAACATAACATAACATAACATAACATAACATAACATAACATAACACAACACATCCAACCATTTCTATTTTGGGGAAATGCTCATCTTTTTAAAAAGCAAATAGATTCTTGAAAGTTGGCAGAATAGTGGCAGTGCAGTTTTAGATCTTCTTAAACCCCACATATAAACACAGTATCTGGATAGTAAAACCAAAGTGGATAGACAACATTTACAATGAAGTTAATTGCAAGGTAGTCCTATAATCTCCAAATTTCAGTCACAGGGCATGTATTACCAGTAGCTACAAGATCTAGGTATTATCAGCACCCGTGGGGGATGAAGCAGAATGAGGGAACAGGGCGTCCAGTGGAGCTTAGACAAGGGGAACCCACAGAATAGCCCACATACATTCACTGGAAAGCATGGTGGCCAATTTGAGAAGAGCAGATTAAATTAGACCAACCCCCCCACCTCTGTAATAGTGATAAATGCCTGAGCCCTTGGTAGGACTAGGCTAGTCTTTGCGAACACTTGGAACTGGCTAGCAGAAGCTCCTCTTTGGGATAGGGTCTCCGAGGTAGGTGGGAAACTGCTAGAGAAGAACCAAACTGAGCAAGAGAAGGACACAGGCAAGAAGGAGAAAGATCATTTAGATAAAAACGGGGAGAAAACAAAGTCAGAAAAATCTCAGAAAGGAAACCCCTATATATACTTTTAACACTCTATGAAAACAATTCCAAAAACTGAGGATAAATACATTTCCACAAAGGTGAGCAATGGAAAATCATCAAGCTATTCCATATGAAGTTACTGTAAGATAAAAAGATTACAAAGCAGAATACCATCCTCATACACTTAACAGAAGAAACTGAAAATAATAGATCAAAACATCAACGTGCTTTTTCAAAATGAGCTCAAAGGTATTAAGGAAATGATACAAGATATAAATGAGAAGAGCTCAGAAGGAGGCCATATGCTTTAAGAAAGAGTTAGAAATAAGAGAGAACATTGTTTGGTTATGAAGATGAAGCTGGAAGAAAAATAAAAGCAAATGCAATGAGCAGCAATGCCTTATGAGAAATGGAAAGTGAAGGGGGGAAATTTTTAGATAAAAAAGAAACGAGATGTTAACTAGACTTACGGCGGGGGTCACTTTTCAATATGTACATATATGGGATGATCATATTGTGTACCTGAAACTCACACAGTGTTCTATGTCAGTTACATCTCTGTATGAAAAAAAAAAAAAAGAAATGAAGAAAGCAAAAGTGTTAGAGAGAATGTGGCCAACACTGAAGACCGGCAAAGAGGATCCAAACTACGGGTAACCGGAGTCCGCGGAAAAGACGCTACACCTTAGTCCAATAATGACACCTCTAGAAAAATGCTTGAAATTCAAAAATACGTATGCAAAACTATGTATTCAAAGGAATCTGTGGATGCTGAGACTATCAATACAGAACAACCAACACCAAACATTCTAACACAGTGATTAGACTTGAAAGCAAAAGAAAAAAGAAAAGAAAAAGAAACTCTTTGGACCAACCAGGCAGCGGAAGGACTTGATTTAACAGGGAAAGCAGAGTCCTCATCGTTAGACTTTCCTACCCTATTGCTTTGTGCCCGAAGAGAGTGGGCGTGGAGCGTGTAATATGCTCCAGGGAAAAAAATGAAAAGACAGGATTCTACATCTGATAAATCGGCATCAAGTGTAAAGGGCCTGATGAGCTGTTGTTAGCAGGAAAGGCTTGGGGGCACCTGGTCCCATGAGCCCCTCCGAGGAAAGCCACTATGGCATGGTTTTCACACGACCAGAATGCCAGGTCGTGGCACTGCTGGCGGAAATGAATTATCCGTCTTCTCCAAGGACAAAGGCGAAGTGAAGGTTGAAAGGGAGAGTACACCGTGCAACAGCCTGAGTCCTGGCCACTAAGATGGAGCACAGCCTCTGGAAAGGGGAGGGGGTATTTTTTTGCCATTTTCAGCCATTCTTACTGGTGGTGCCATTGCGTTCTCAGCCATATGGATGAGGAGGGACAAAGCAGACAGGTAATCATAGAATATTCTGATTGTCATCCCCTGCGTTTTGAGAATGCGGATTCTTGCGACTGAAGATGGGATATGCAGGCATCATACAAAAGAGATTAAATACAAACCCCCGAGTCCTGAGTTTGAATTGAACACAGCATGAACTCAAGAGGTGCTTTTCACGTGCATGTGTACGCGGGTGTGCACACGCTCTCTCCAGACTGCGAGACACTCTGCATATCGAAAGTCCAGAACTGTCCGGTAGCTACACTTTAAGGAAGAGAGAGAATGGCAGGGAAAACTCTCGATTAAGAGATTTACCAAGTTTTCAAAAATAGGTAAAATCTAAACCCTTGTGTCTAAAGATACACATCAGATGGTAAGCTAGTTGTAAAAAAATGTAAGAAAGTTTTTGCTACAGAAATGGGGGTACTGGTCACTTTAGTGTGTGTGTGTGTAAAAGTTGTGTAAAAGGGAGTAAAAGTTGATGAAAATTTACATTTCCTGGTCTGCTGCAACTCGTAGCTATAAATCATGCCATATTTAGCAACTTTCATCTTTGTTCTCGGCCCTGATCAAGTACCTGAGTCCATCAGTGGGAAAAAAAAAATATTTCTCTGTTCTTGGGAGCTTATATTTTAGCAAGGGCAGAGAGACAAAGAACCTAGTAAGTAAGGAGAGTATATGGAATATTTGAAGGAAGTAAGGATTAGGGAAGACAGGGAAAGTAGTTTAGGGACAAAGGGGATTAGGAGTGTGAAGGTGGGGGCAGAGGCTGCAATTTTGTCTTGAGTGAGCAGGTTGGCCTGATTGAAAGGTGGCCTTTGAGTTAACACAAGAAGAAGGTGCTAGACTGAGCCAGGGGTCTATTTTGGAGAGCAGCATTCCAGGCAGGGGGGACAACCAGTGTCAAGGCCCTGTGGTAGCTCCACGCCGGGCCCGTCAGAGGGACAATGGGGAGGCCAGTGAGGCTGGCCTGAAGTGAGTATGGGGGAGACAGAAGGAGACGAGGCCGAGAAGGGGACCAGATCACGCAGGGCTGGTGAGGCTGTTGGAAAGACCTAACTAAGGGCTTAACTTTCCGCTAAGCGAAGTTGGATCCATGCTGGATGAGGACAGGAGGAGGAACGTGGTGGGATTTTGGTTAAAGGACCGCCTGGATGCTGTAAGGACAGCACTTTGGGGGTCAGGGTGGAAGCAGGCAGGCAGTTATGAGGATCGCGGTGGGGCTGGGCAAGAGACAAGGGCGGCTTGAGCGAGGACGGTTCTGGCTGAGCTGGGGTAGGGCTGGCCGGGGTCCCCTCTCCAGCAAGGAAAAGCGTCTGGAGAGGCTGAGCATTTGTGCCGGGCATTTGTGCAGGAGTCTGGCTGCATGAATGGTCCTCTCACACCTCAGTGCAACAAAAGTGCCTCTTCTTCGAGCAGCTCTGCCTGTCCCATTAGTGTCTCACTCCTTTCTCTCCTGGATTTTCCAGAAGACCATGCTGGTCTTATCTGGAGGCCTTTTGTCTGGTTAGTTTGCCAATTCCAGACTTGAGGCACACACGCGTGTACACATCGGTGGTAAATTCCTGTGTTATCTTGCCCCTCTAATTGTTACAAGCCCCGGCAAGATCGTTAGCTAATTAGAGAAGATCTTAATTATAGCCACGAACATTATAATCACACAGTAATCCTTCCCCAGCCCTAAACTCTTCCAATGTGAAAGGCTAATACTTGCGGATTTACTGCAGATTTTTACATCCAGGTAAATCTCGAGCTATTATCAAAATAGCTAAATGGGTCACCGTGAAACCTGGGGCCCCATGGAAGCTTCTGTGTTTGCTTGTCTTTCCTCACATCACTTTCTCCCTGCTCACTAAGTCCCAAGAGAATTCACCATTACTCTTCTTTTTGAGATGCATGGTAACATTTGGTGCTTACCCTTTCCTTTCATTGCCTGCCAACTCAGTAATGTAATATTTTAAAAAATTATACATTTACTCAAGTTTGGATAAAGATGAAGTATGATTTCTAAACTCATGACTCAAATGAGTGGGTGGCCGAGGTGCTCCAAGCTGTCAGGATTCGGGTTTAGTTAAACGAAAACCTTGTCATTAAACATTAATTCGACTTATTTTTTTAAAAAAAGTTTGAGATTCATGGGCTACAGAGTTCCAAAGAGGAGAAAGGTATAGGGTGAAGAGGGTGTCTGCCCTCCGACCTGTCCTCGGCCACCCGGCTTCTCTGCCCAGAGGCACCTGCCCGCGTCACAGTCCCGGACGACTCCCCGGGGTGCCAGGTGCGCGGGGCGCAGTGCGCGTGCGTAACGGGAAAGCCCTCGGTCCGTCTGCCCAAGGTGAGCGTAGCAATGTTGCTGGACAATTATTTGATGCCAAATGAAGGCATAATTCATTAAATAAAGAGGCAAAAACCCAGGAACACACTAAGCCAGTTCCATGAGGAGTGTGACAAAATTGCACTGATGTTTATTTTATTCAGAATCCTGTTTTTTAAAAGTTTTCTTACCGATAGCTTATTACACAGTAGACCAGGTTGAATGCGAACCTTATCCCCTTAGACACCTTTCTCCCAAAGGGTCTGGGAACTGCATCTGCGCATTAAGAATAAAAATATTTTTAATTGACTGAGGGCCTTCCCCCCGTTCCAGTGTTTGAATCCCGCAGCTGATCTTCTGAAACCGCTGATATCAACCCTTCTTTCTAGAGGAGCGACCCAACTGAGCGGCGTGTGACCTGGCCTTGGAAGCGGGGATCTTCGCTCTCTCCCACAGCATGCGGTCTAGGAAGTGGTGGGGATTCCCTTCTGATGGAGAGTTTTAGGACTATAACCAGGGTTGGGGAGGTCGCAGTGCACCAAGCTTACTTTCCTTTAAAGCAAGAAGGCTCATTCCGACCCAGATTGATGGCTGAGGGAAGAATACCCATTTTTTTGCGTTTTGCAAAGCTAGAGGCCTGGGTGTTTTTGTTTGGGGGGATCATTTCCATTGCAAGTTTCCCCACTGTCCTCTGTCACTTATTTCTAGATTAGCACTTGTCACTTGTTTGGAAAGCCCCGTTGAGCTCCCGGCTCTCCAGTGAGCATGTTCATTGGCACTGGGGAGTCTGTTCCTCGTGGTGATGGAATGGAGGTAGACGAGCACGCCCAGAGCGGCTGTACTGGGCGGAAGCTGCAGACGTGACAGGTCAGTATCCCGCACACCTTATGGTATTTCCTGCACGCGAGATGCACTTCTATTCACGAAGTTTGGGGAGTTAAAACCAGGACATCAGCTTGGGGCATTTACAGTACCAAAGCCTCCCCAGTGCACCTCCTGCCCCAACAGTGTTCTTCATGGATCGGCATCCAAGCCAGGATCCCGCCCTGCATCCGGTGGCTGTGCCTTCTCGGTTTCCTTCATCCCCGTTCCTCCTCTTTCTCGGACTTTGACGTTCTTGAAGGGTCCAAGCCTCTCACTTGTTCAGTGTCTCCCAATGTATGTTTGCCTTACGTTTCCTCGTGGTTTGATTCAGGCGATACCGCTTTGGCAGGAATGTCCCTGAAGGGATGCTGTGTCTTCCCCACGCATCACATCAGGAGGCTCAGTGGACGGCGGTGTCAATGCTGGGATGTTGGCTCTTCTACCACTGGGTTAAGATGGTGTTTGTCAGATTTCTCCACTGTCTTTTTAAGTAATATGTATGATGAATTTCTTGATTAATAAGTAATAAATATCCTGCGGGGAGATACTTTGAGACCACATAAATATTTTATTCCTTATCAGACTCTACCCCTCCAGATTTATCACCCGTTGATGGTTTTTGCCTGAATCGATTATTATTATTTGGTTGCCAAACAGAAATTTTCCAGTCCCATGATCTTTGGGATTTGTTAGTTGGCATTCTACTATAAAAGAGAAACTCTCTTTCTTTTTTACTGATTAATCCATTACTAATTTATATATACATTTATATATACATATAAATTAGTAATGGTAATATCCATTACCATTATCCATTACCATTACATACTATTATATATATATTATATATAATAGTAATTACCAATATAGTAATATAGTAATTATATATATATAATAGATTCATATTTTAGTCAAAGAGTTGTGATCCATTACTATCATTATTAAAATTTTTTATTTATTTGAGAGAGAGAGAGAGAGCACATGCACACAAGCAGGGGGAGGGGAAGAGGGAAAGGAAGAAGCAGGCTCCCTGCTGAGTGGGAAAGCCAATGTGGGGCTCGATCCCAGGACTCTGGGATCATGACCTGAGCTGAAGGCAGATGCTTAACCATCTGAGCCACCCAGGCACCCCTTTTACTATCATTTTCTTTTCCTTTCATGCTCAGATTGTCCCAGATTTGGCCAGTGTGAGCCCCTTCAAAGCAACCCTGTGTTCTTTCCACATACCCCATCATTCCTTGAACACCTCTGTGTTTTTTGGTACAATGACTTATCTTGCATTTCCCCTGCCAACATCCTGGAGTTAACTGTTCTTAATGGATGGTCAGTTAGTTACTGGAAGAGGCATGTTAAAATCTCCCTCTATGATATGAGTATTTTTGTTTCTTTTTGTAGCTCTGTCCATTTTTGTTCTATTTGTAAGGTCTGTTAATAGGAACATCTGCCCGGTACATTGTCGTGCTTGTAGCTTTATATAGTAACTTTGTTTCCACTAACATTTTTTTGCCTTAAGTTTCAGTTATCTGTTATTGAATAAATATCCTCGTTTATTTTTTCTTTAATATTTTCCTGATACGTATTTTTCAACCTTTTACTTGCAATCTCTCTGTAGCCAGATAATTTAGTGTGTGTCTTATAAAAAGAGGTAGCTGGATTAAAAAAGAAAATCGATTCGATCTAAAAATACAACTTGATATATTTTTTAAAACTGACATATCCAGTCCCTTTAAAAATTGTAGTAATTGATTTATCTGGATTTATTTCTAACATTTGCATTTGTGCTTTCTATTTATTCTGATTTTTCTGTTTTTCCTCATTTCTTGGTTGCTTTGAATTTACCATTAAGTGCTTGTTCGAGTTCATTGCTTCCCCTGTGCTGCTTTGTTGTGTGTCTGATTTCCGTGCTCCTTGTGTTTATTCTAGATATTAATTTTAACATGAATATCTACTCTCTAAAAATCTTGACCACTATAAAGGCACCAGAATAGCTTAACCCTAATTATTCCCCTCCCCAATGACATATTATGCATTTTAGCTCTTTCTTTTAAAAAACATTTAACCCCCCAAGAAATTATTATTCTTTCATTGTGGTCAATTTTGCTTAGATTTGTCTGTATCTGTCTGTGTCTTTGTGCATCACTCTTCTTCATTTCACACCATCAATATGCAATTACTTGCCTTTTGCCTGAAGTACATCTGCTCTATTTTCCTCTAGTGAAGTTTTGTTGGTAGTAAACTTTCTCAGGTTTTCATTATCTGAAAATGACCTTATTTTGTCCTCATTCCTGAAAGCCATTTTTTTCCCCTCCCACAGGATATAAAATTTTATTGGACTGTTATTTTCTCTCAGTTTATTGAAGATATCATTCTACTGCCTTCTACCTTTCTTAAAAAGTATTATTGCTGTTGAGAAATCAGCTGTGTCCCCAGTTTGTCATCCTTTTGAAGGCAGTTGGCTTTTATTTCTTTGTCTGTGATGTACCGAAAATCGCACTATTTGTTAGGTGTGGATTTCTTTTTATCCAACCTGGCTTGGAATTCGTTCGGCTATTATCTTTTCAAATATTGTAAATATCCCTTATTTTTTCCCTGTGGAACTGTGATTACCTGCATGTCAATCTTTTTACTTCATCCTCCACATTTCCTGACTTTCCTGATTCTTAGTATCTCCACACTAGAGATTTCTTCCCACCCATCTTTTAGCTCGCTAATTCTCTCTTCACTTTTGTTTAATTGAATTTTTAATTTGAATTGTTGTACTTTTATTTACATAGGTTTAATTTTGTTTTCTAAAACTCTTTGTTCATATTTATAGTCTCTTACACCTAATTCAGATCTTTAATTTTCTTTTATTACCTCGAATTTATTAAACTACTGATTCCAACCACTATGTTAGGTGATTCAAAGGCTGAAGTCTTTGCAGGTCTGACTCAGCTGGTTGAGGATTCTGCTTTCTCAGGGTCATGTTGCCTTGTTTTCTTTTGCATTTTATGATTTTGGGTGGTTAGCTGTATTTGTTTTTAGGAGTTCTTTGAGATGTGGCTCATGGTGGGTGCTCCAGAACAAACTTATATTTGCTTCTGTAGATGTTTAATGGGATCAAGTCATCCTGACCTTGATTGTCAGGTTGAGACCTTTCACATCATTCAGGGGGTGTGACTTCAGACTTCAAACTATGTGAGGACTGGTTTATTGCCACTGATTTTCAGACTAGAGGTTTTCCCTTCTTTAGCCAGCACCAGTTTGGGAGATAATTTCCCGTCAGCGACCTTCGGTGGGGGGAGCTTTATTGCTAGTCTCCCCGTACATTTACTGCTTCCAACTTCCTATGGAGATTCCTATTCATTTCTTTGCCTTGAGTAGTCCTGGGTTTTGTTTTGTTTTTTCTCCTGTTCACCACATCCTCTGAGCCCACGGGAACCAAGGCTCTAGTTCGCCTTGATTTAACCAATGCCCTCCAAGCAAATGTTGGCTTTCCCTTTCTGTGAAAGGGAAAGGGGCTGCTGTAACAAACTGCACAAATAGAGTGGTTTAAAACAGTGAGAATTTATTCTCTCAAAGTTCTGGAGGCTAGAGGTTTGAAATCAAGGTGTTGGCAAGGCCATGCTCCCTCTGAGGAGCCGAGGAGAGAATCCCTCCTTGCTTCTCCCCAGCTTCTGGGAGTTGCTGACAATCTCTGGGGCTCCCTGGTTGTGAAAACAGAATTCCCATCCCCACTTCCCTCTTCACACAGTCATCCTCCCTCTGTGTCTGTGTCTCTCTGTGTCCAAATGCCCCTCTTCTTAAAAGGACACCTATCCCTGGGTTAGGGCCCACTTTGATCCAGTACAACCACATCTTAATTTATGTCTGCAAAGAACTTGTAAATATGTTTGCATTCACAGATTCTGTGTGGGCATGAAATTTGGGAGGACACTATCCGACCCAGTTTATCTGTCTGCTACTTTTGCCGGCCTATCAGTGCATTTTAAAAGATATTTAAATTATTTTATTCAGGATGTTTTGCTCCCTCCTTATGATCGAATTGATGATGGAACCAATTCACCAGCCTCCTGCTATTGTGCATGAAGTTGGGTGATAAACTCCCACAATAGCTTAACATCCTTTCTCAAGAAAAAGCAGTCTTTGGGAGATCATTTTGGTCCCTATGATGGGGACGGCTTCCTAACTGATGAGTCCGTTAGGAGGTGCCGTCCCAGCCCTCCTCTAGAAACCGCATTTTCTGCCGCCGCGCACACCCTGCGAGCATCCCTTTTCACAAATCTTGTTGGTGACCCTCACACGTAAGTTCTCCCAGGACATGCAATGTGTAGTGCAGCGATGCCAAGAGGGAGTGAGAAGAGTGAGGAAATCCAAGAGTAAAGGTGAGAGAGAAAGTGTAAAGCAGAATGGCAAAGCAGCAAGACGATAATCCTAACCACAGAGCTCACAATTACTAAGGATTTAACATGTGCCAGGCTCTAGTAAAAAAAGTCTAGTAAACAGAGACAGAACAAAAAGCAAGTGTCCAGTCATCAAAAAGTGTTAAGCGTCCCTGGAATAAACTGGAAAAAGAGTGCAGTTAACTCAGGCCTTCTTATGCAACACTTTCCATGGTGAAGAATGCAAAGAACAGTCCCATTTAGGCCCAAATCTATCGTGGCTGAGAGCTTTGGGTGACAACAGGTCTTCCCGCTAACTTGAGTCCAACAATGAGAAAGTTGCTCAAAGTGAGTTGTCTCTAGAAAGACTGGAACCAAATAGCAATTATTGTAGTCCCGTTATGTAGGAATGAGTCATTTGTGTTATTTTCTACATTAAAAGATGAGGCCTCCCTAGGAAAATTATTTAAAAAAATAGAAAAGAGAACAAGAGCTACATAACATTGGAAACATTTGCCAACTTAAAAGACAGAAAGAAAGCATTTCCGAGCGTATTTTGAACATGACTTTGTTACTATATTGAATCATCTCTCGTCTTAGTAAGTGACTAATGCAATCTAGTTATGACTAATGGAAAAACTGTAGATGTAAGAGAATTTCAAAGAGGTAAAATGCTATGTTATATACAGTGTGAAACAAACATCTAATTTAGAATATGAAGAGGTATAAAACTTTTAATTATCAAAAATCGGTTTCTGTTTATTCCACACCGCTCCTATATTTTTTATACTATTCCTCCATCAACCAGACCCACCTTCCCTGGAGCCTTGTGCTGTCCTGGTTAAGGACTTGTAATAATAGTAAATGGATCTGAGGTTGTTGTTGATCCTGGCATCATTAATCCTCCTGTGAGTGTCTTCTATCAGGAGAATGTGGAGATCACAGCCAATGATCAGGGAAACTGATCCCATCCCAAGGTTTCTGGCCTTTACCAACTCAGAACAATTGGTTGAATGATCGGTAATGGTGCAGTGAATCAAACCGCAGTGATTAAGGATTTATATGGATACTTTTGGGGTTTACATAGTGGTGGCAATGACAGTGGTGGGCATTTTGATGTGTCTATCTTCCCTTCACATGATAGAATCTTTTATATCAAATCTTCATCTGGAGAAATCCACTTGGGTGAAGAAGATTTTGACAACTCAATAGTAATCGTCTCATTGCCAAGCTCAGGTGTTAGGAAGACAAGCAGGCTGTCTATTTCCTCCACACTCACTGCAAACACCTATCATGGATAAGACTGAGTCCCTTCTGAGGGGACAGATTCTACCTACCCATCCTCAACTTGCAGAATTGAGCACTCTTTTATCCACTGGCCTCTGTTGACTAGGTCCTTCAAAATGTCAGGCTTGGTAAGCCTCAGATCCATGACATCATTCTGGCAGGCACTTTCTTTCTACATCCAAAAATAAGAAATCTATGCAAGACTTCTCAATGGCAATATGAGGCTGCCACTTAGGTGAAGTTGTCTAGATCACCATTTTTTTTCTAGGACAGATCTGAAAATGTTTAGGATGTCTTTTTGCTTGAGGACCTGACTCTTGGAATGGAAGTCTCTGCTGAAATCATAACTATCCTGATCCGATGTGCAGATTTTCATTGCTTATCAAACAACCAACTGTGTCCACTCTCTCAGGTTTATGAAAGAGAGAGCAATGATCACTGACAACCTGCTTGATCGTTCATAGCACTCCTCACGTTGATGGATACTATGACAATGAGGGCACCGGCAAGCCCAGTGTGCCTGCAGAGTCGAGCACAGGCAAAGAGAATGAAGTCCTGGAAGATGAAAGATGTTGTTTGAGAAGGGAAGATATTGAGTTCATGGTGCAGGAGACTAAGGGGCACAAACTGTTGTCTTCCAACAACTCACTCAAATCCTGTGCTTCCAATGAGAAGCCACATTGGAAGATGAAAAACTTTCATACACATGCAAGGAAATCATTAACTGTCAGGGCAAGAGTTGGTCTACTGAGGACAGGAGTTTCCAAAAAGAAAAATCTGGAGAGCATCTTGCCAACCCAACATCACAAGTCTGTCTGGATGGGATCCCAAGGGGGATGCCTTAGGACTTCTGAGGGGCCAGGCTCCTTGTGATGGTTCTGGATCCATGACCAAGATGAGTAAATGCATATTCTACCCAACTAGTCAAACATATGAAGAATGTAATTTATTGCCAGTTCTGTACAGTGGCAGGATTTTAGGTATTGTATGAATTCCAGGGCTTCTGATATTTGGATGTCCATTCAGCAAAAGAAATGAAAATGGAAAGACCTTCTACTGTCAGGTCTGTAAAAGAGTAGAAATGCAATTCATGCTCTCAAGAATAAATATCTATTTAAAATGAACACCTTAGAAAAAGAAGAAAATCAGCCATTCTCCATGTTCTGAATATACATTTTTAAAAATTTAGAGTCTATCAAATTTAAGTTGCTCCAAGTTATTAACCTAAAGTATACTTGCATCCCTAGGAGTTAAGGCAAAAGTGTGGTTCCGTAATTCTCATTGCTAGATACCACTTCATCAGAAGACTGACTTTTTGGGTGGGTTTTAAATTCAGAGAAAAATTTATCTTGTGGATCTCCTAAAAGGAACATTAAGCAAGTTAATGACTAATGTCTTTGCAAAGTTTTACAGAAAATTTAGAAATGTTTTTCATAGAGATGGTTCTTAAAGGAACCTGAGAGAAAAATCTGAGGAAATTCAGACCCAAAGAGGATCAGGTTACTTTAATTCAAGTTAACAAATATTCCTTGAGAAGCTGCTAGATGCTGGGCACTGTGCCAGGTACCAAGACACAGCACCGAGTAATATATATGCTTCATTTTTGTAAAAACTTTAAATTCATATTATAATGTCTCAGAATTTATATAAAAGGAACAAAACAAATCAGTGGTAACAAAATCTATTCACTGAGAGAAAATAAGTTAGACTAGAGTAGAAAATTCTGTAGAATGTTAATTTCCCTGTTCTTATTGTTTTAAACTTTTGTTGATTTTAACTCTCTTCTTTATTTTTATGAAATTAAAGTTTTTTATCTGGGGGAAATTCATGGTGATTTCCATTGTGACTCTGTAGTATGTTAAAATAATTTTTTATCAAAATAACATGTAAAAAAAATAACATGTATACATAAATGTGTACATAGTTTAAGAGGTGCTATGAGGCTTATGATGAAAACAAAGTCTATTGTCCCTCTCTTCCTCACCCCCATGTCCATTTCAGAGAGGTGATCAATTTCAGCTATTTTAGGTGTCTTATTTTTTCCTGATCTTCCATATTTCTAAATAACAAGGATATACTGCTCTTGCTTTTGATTAGTATCTAATGACTTTCCTCAATGAAAAACGAGAACACCTTGGCTTTCTTACACCAGCCTCCTCTCTACTTCCCTCATCACATCCTTTCAACATGTAATATTACAATTTCTCAGACTGGCGTTCTCCATTTATATTATCTTGACTATATTTTGGTAATAGTTACATGGTTCACAGTTGAAACATTTATCCTATGATATCATTTCTTTTCTTATGCAACTTTTTTTTTTTTCCTGGAGTTAATAACTGCTTTGTTTTTTCTAGTTTCCTTGCATCTGTCAATAGTTTGTCTTCAAACTCTGTCAGAACTCTGTATGGAGAAACATGCTGATAACCTCTCAGGTCTGTGTTTCTCTTGGTGGGTTCTCTTCACTCCAGTTCTCATGCTTTTCATATGCATTGTTTATTTCCCACCCACCCTCCCCCCCTTGCTGCAGTGTTGCCATTCTGGGCCTCTATCTACCATCATCTTGGGAATACTTTCTTCTCTCTCCTATGATGGACTCTTGTTTTCTAGACCCTTCTCTTGTTTTGTGGGTTGCTCCTTTGTTTTGGTGGAACACACACCCTGCAGTGGTTTTCTAACAAAGAATCCTGGGAAATAAAACATGTTTGGACAACTTGCACACCTAAAAATATCTTTATTCTCTCCCCAAACCTGACTGGCTTGGTATGAATTAGGTTCCCCTTAGAGGTTTGAAGGCATCACTCCACTTTCTTTTCAATTCTAGAGCTGCTCTTTTGAAACCGAATGCTGTTCATGGCCTGCTTTTTTGAAACTCCTTGTTCGTGGCCTGCATTTTTTCTCTGAACATTTTAGGATCTTCTCTCTGTTCCTGGGCTCTAAATTTCCTAGTGGTGGGCTTTGGCGTGGATCTATTTTTATCATTTGTGCTGAGAACTTGCAAAAAAAAAAAAAAAGCTTCAATCTGGAAACTCGGATCTGTTAGTCCTTGGAAAACTTATATCAGTTTTAAAAACATAATAATTTCCTTTCCTTCCTTTTATTTTAATTCCATACAACAACAATTGGACTTCTTACGCTGTCATACCTCTTAGACTGAGTCTCTAATTTTCTTGTTTATTTTCTATTTCCTCTGCCTTTGTTGCTATCTCTCCAGGAGATTGTTTCCATTTTATTGCAACTGGTGCATTGACCGTCTGGTGAAAAAGGAAGAGAAGCTATGGCGGCTTTTGATCCTCAAGAGGAATGGGGCCTTCTCCTGATATGGAGGCAACTCCAGGAGGAGCAGCTGGGAGGGCAAGTCCTCACCTCACCTTAGGACGGGTCAAGTTGGATTTGTTGGCAGACATGAAGGTGGTCATGCAGAGAGGATGGTCAGGGAGGCGAGTCTAAGTTTTCAGGGCAACTTAAGGTAACTGTACAATGTATATATTTAGAAAAATGGGATTGTAGAACACACTGCTTTACAACCTCCTTTTTTTTTTTTTTTAACTTAACAATATATTGTGAACTTATTTCTCCTCATTATTGGTTCTTTGGATTCAGTTGGGAATTTTTTGTTGCCACCTGGAGAAATCTTGCGTGTTTGTGTGACTGACTCTCCCCACCCCTAACGAGGGACTGTTTAATGCCATCTCTCTGTGGGTTTGGGAGCTTGGGTGATACTAAGAAGGGACCAAAAGAAAAAAAGAAAGAAAGAAAAGAAAAGCACAGAGGACTGGGTTCTAGACAGGTTTTGCTTACCGGGCCAAGGAGCATATGACAGGAACTTGGTAAGTGTTCCGGCAAATGGTGATGATCCCCAAGGTGTGTAAGGGGCCCCGATGCACCTGCTATTGATGGGACGGATTAGCTGGCCTCTGGTTAAAATCGTAAGGGAAAGCCCATGTGTGTTGTGTGTGTGCACGTGTCCATGTGTGCGCACGTGTGCACACGCCAGAAGGTGTCTCCACTCCTAGGCCCACTCCCACATCTGAGATTGTATCACTTTTGATTCGGGCCAAGAGAACTCCTTGCTAGAACCCAGTGAAAGCCTGAGGGCAGCCTGACCCTTCGAGCCTCATCCACACTCGAGGGATGCCTTTCTAGGTTCCCAGCCTGTCCTTTGCCCTTCTTTCCCTCTCCTTTCAACTCCCACCACCTCTTTGTGGTTCCAGAGAACCATCAAGGGCTAAGGAGAGAGAGGATTCCAGTCCGTAGAAGAGAATAAAAGGGAAACATATATTTTTGGTTATGGAGGACCACATTACACTGGGGTCTCTATCTTTGGTACCAGTCAGAGTTCCACTTGCTGAGCAAATGAAGAGCTTGAAAGACTGGAGAGTAGAGTATCTGGGCCTCCCAAACCGAACTTTGATCAGGGCAGGGCTGAGCTGGAGTGGGGAGGGGGCAGGGTGGCTGGGCCAAATCTTCCAAATCTGTCCCCACGTGCGGTGATCTCTGCAAGGCGGCTCAGCTGAGAGTGAGCAGGCTGGAAAGACAAAGTTGTTTTCAGAAAATGAACCAGAGAACAGATGCCCGCGTTTTGCTGTTGCCATCACTATGCCTTCCCTGCATAACAGATTCCCGGAAGATGTTTAAAAGGCTTTAGGAATCATGTTTCATCAACATCTCTTGACGGTAGGTGGGTGGTAAGGAGGCGGCAAGGCAGCTTGTTTTGCAAAGATGCCTTATTTCAAGTGGAGAGTGAAATCTGGACCCCGGAGGAGGGTGTCGTCTAGATCAGGAGTGATTCAAGTGGGTTCGCCATGAAGAAAAACACCGCAATGAGGGTCACTGTGATTCATTCATCCACTTGGCAAGCATCCACTGGGATGTCCCTCATGCCGGCCCCTGTTTCAGGGGCTGTGAGAACGACACTGAGGAAGGTGGCAATTTGAGACGAAAAGAAGACGTTCTGGAAGAAAAGAAACAGGCTATCTTAGTAATGTTGATAGAGAAAAGAATCAAACCAAAAGATATCAGGAACATACACAGTAACTGTGACGTATGAGAGGTACAGATCAGAAAAATAGTATTCGATTACCAAATGGGGGAAGTAAGAGATTTTTTCAAAATTTAATTTTTCAAAATTTAATTTAGCTTTTTACATAGACAAACTTGTGTTTTAAATATCCAAATTATACAAAAAATGACGGTCTGAAGAGTCTTGCCGCCCACCCTGCAGATATACCCATTTCTCCCTCACTTTGTGGGTACTTCGATTAATTTCCTGCTTATCTTTCTAGTGTTTCTTTATGAACATTTAAGGATATGTGCATATATAGTATTACTTTCCCCCTTTCTTACATAAATGGTGGCAGACTTCATACAGCAGGCACATTACTTTTCTAAGCTGTGTAACAAATTACTGTGAACTTAGTGGCTTGACACAACCCATGTTTATGATCTCAGTGTCTGTGGGTCAGGAACAAGGGTGCTGATTAGCCGAGTCTCCACCACCAGGGTCTCCAAGGTGGCAATCAACACGTTGGCTGGTCTGTACTCTCATCACAGGCTCCACTAGAGAAAGATCTGCTTCCCTCAAGTCGTCGGCTGACTTCCTCTTCTCGCAGCTCTGAATCACGGCACTTTGCTTCTCCAAAGCCAATAGAAGAATCTCTATTCACACAAAGGGCCTCTCCTAAGGGCTTTCATTTGATTAGGTTAAGCTCTCCCAGGATAAGCTCCCCTTTGATTAACTCAGAACCAATTGACTTGGGTCTCAATTACATTTGCAAAACCCTTTCACTTTTGCCATATTCTATTGGCTAAGAAGCAAGTCAGATTCTGTGCACCCGAGGGGACTAGATTACATAAGGGTGTAGCTCATGGGAGATCACTTTAGGACGTATCTGCTATGCTGCTATACTAGGAGTTGGCAAGCTATGATCCCCAGACCAAATCCAGCCTGCTACCTGTATTTTTGTCAATAAAGTTTTATTGGAACACAACCACACGCATTAGTTTACATACTGTCCGTGACTGCTTTCTTGCTAATATGGCTGAGTTGAGTAATTATGGCCTGTGAGTACCTGTGGTCTACAAGCCTAAAATATTTACTGGCTGGCCCTTTACAGAAAAACACTATGCATCCTTCTGTGCCGTATTTTCCCCCTTACCATTGAAAGCTGGTATTTTTTTCTGAGTCGGTGCGCACTGATCTTCGCCCTTTTTTCACAGCCTTGTTGTCCCACTGTTCCACTCGTATGGAAATGTCACAGTTTATGTGTCCCGTCCATGACTGTGGCACTCAGCGACTTCCGGTCTTTTGCCAGACACGATCTCGGAAGTCGGAAACTTAGAAATTCTGACTTAATGAAGTCAAATACATTCATTTCTCTTTTTATGACGCTTTGACTGAAGTTCTTTTTGGTATTAAAATATTTATTTTTTTATTTTTTTAAGATCTTTATTTATTTGACAGAGAGAGAGAGAGATCACGAATAGGCAGAGAGGCAGGCAGAGAGAGAGGGCTGAGCAGAGAGCCCGATGCAGGGCTCGATCCCAGGACCCTGAGATCGTGATTTGAGCCGAAGACAGAGGCTTTAACCCACTGAACCACCCAGGCGCCCCCAAAATATTTTTTTTTTCTGACTAAAAATGTCATATGAAATCATACAAAGTTCGAAACTTTTAGAATAAAAAGTGTGGGGCATTTCTGGGAAGATAGTGGTGAAGAAACTTACCCCCAATACCTTTTTCTCATCTATCAGCTGCCTTTCCTGAGCCCAGCAGAGGCAGAGGCCGCAAGGTGTAAGGCGGTTCTAAAGGCTGTGGGAGGCTGGAGGCTGGACGTCTCTGGGCAGAGCCCTGGGTTGAGGCTCGGGCTCAAGAGTGCCAGCTCAGAGAGACCCCTAGCCCCATTGGGAAGGGTGGAACCAGCCAGGATGGTCCACCCTGAAGGACCCCTGGTCTCCCTGGCCCTGGGCGGCCTCAGAGAAGCTGATCAGGTGAGCCCAGTGGCCCACCTCTGAGACTGAATCAGGAGCTGGGAGCTAGCACCCAGCTAGCTATGGTTACGGAGCACCGTAAGTTGCACCGTAGGCTCACAGGAGCAGAGCATCCTCTCCCCTCTCCCCCCAGGGCTCCCCCCGCTAGGGTGCCCCAGCAGCGAGGTAGGACTTAAGGGCGAAGAGAATCGCAAAGAAACGAGGAAGAAAAACAAGGAAGGATCCCAGAAGGCCGGGAGACGAAGAAAAAAGCCATCAATCAGCCAGAAAAAGTCCCGCAACAGAAGACAGATGGCAGCTTGACTAAAAACCAGGAAGAACACTTAAGAGATTCAATTATAGCATAGACCAGAACTGAGGAATTATTTTTGAGTTAAAAAAAATTAAGTACCCATCTTCAAAGCGATGATGTCCTCCATTTAGACACAAGTGAGTGGTCTGGAAGGTGAAGCAGAAGGAGTATCTCGAAACCCAGAGAAACATGTAGGGATAAAAATCATCAGGGAAAATAAAATAGGAACGCTGCGTGCTTGACCTTTGACAGTTGATATACAAATGATAGAATAACCTTGGAGGAGACCTATTATCTGTGCAGATGCTCGAAAAAACTCCCCACGTTATAGAGGGCTTGCGTCCATACATGGAAACGGTCAGCGGAGTCCCAGGGCGGACTCGTGGAAAGACATGATCACAGACCCAGGTTGGCAATATCGCTACCCTCCAGGGGTGAGCAGAAAATCCCAGAAGCTTCCCGCAGGGACTTGAAAGAAAATGGGACTGCTGCCGGATTTTTCACTCAAACCACTGACAGAACAATGTCTATGAAGTATTGAGAAGTGGGTAGCGAGCAAATCCTGCTGGACGAGCAGAGTTGTCAATTTGAAAATCCCGGTTAGGTTTGGATTAGGCTGGGCGGGTGAGAAAGCCCTCCCTGCCTCAGGAACGAAAGCAAATGCGAGTTTAACCCCGGGGCTGATGTGTGCCTCAGTGATAGAGTTTGGAGCAATGGTATATTTGGGGCAGACTTACGCTAAAAAAATTATTATTCTTTGTTCATCTAAAATTCCAATTTACCTGGGCATCCTGTATTTCTTTTAGTTAATAATTCATTGTTTTTTTCTGAATCTGGCACCTCTATGCGTTGATACCCTAAGGGAGTCTTTCGGCATTGCCACAGTTAGGAAGAGAGATAGGGTAGTATTACCAGCAGATTTCTGCATATGACTAACTGGCCAGCACCATGCCCCATGGCCGCACCTGGCTGGGAAAGAAGCTGGGACATCCGGCATCTATAGAAAAGAGAGATAAGGGAGAAGAGGCTGGAAATGGGGTCTAAGCAGCTAACACAGCTTTCCAGGGGGTGCCTATAGAGCCCCAGGTTGCAGCAAACCCGGGGCGGAGGGTGTAGGGGCATCGTTTTCATTGTAGTGTATGTGAAAGCCTCCCCGGGGGGGTGTTTATTCAGGCTACTACTCCTGAGTATCAAACTTCCATTTAGTAGCTTAGAACAATAACGTGAATTATTGCTCATGAGTCTCTGGGTCAGCTGGGTGGTCGTGGGCCTGCCCGGGCTCCCTCGGGCGTCTGAGGTTGGCTGTAGGTCAACGAAGGAGTTCTCTGTCTGGGGGCTGACCAGCTAGCATCTGGGGTGCCTTGGTCCTTCTTGCTGCTCAAGGTCATGAAGATACTCATACATTCTCTTAAATTGTCTTCTAGAAACTTTTTAAACCTTTCATATTTATATCTATAATCCAACTGGACTTGATTTGTGTCCAAGATGGAAATAGGAAGCAAGATCCATTTTTTAAAATATAGATACTTTACTGGTCATTTATTGAAAAGATCGTCCTTTCTCCATCGCTTTGAAATGTAACCTTTCTCAGAAATAAAAATGCTTAGTGTTGACTGTTTTTGAATTCCTTATTCTATTGTGTCTATAGTCTTTGTGTCTTATTTTCCATAACATTATAATAAGTCTTAATATCTGGTAATTTATATGTCAACTTCTTTTTTTTTTTTTTAAAGTAGGCTCCCTATGGAGCCCAATGCAGGACTTGAACTCATGACCCCGAGATCAAGACCTGGGCTGAGATCAAGACTTGGACCCTTAACCTATTGAACCCCCCAGGCACCCCATCAACTTTGTTCTTTTAGATTGTCTTTGCTGCTCTTGGCCCTTTACATGGCATAAAAATTATAGAAATAGTTTTTTCAGTTTTCATAGAAAAAACTTTCTGGGATTTTTAATCAGAATTATATCGAATGGATAGATACATTTGAAAAGAATGAACATCTCTCAGTGTTGAGTCTTGCAATCCATGAAGGTGGTGTATTTTTCACTTACTTATATCTTTACTTTTTCTCCATCATGTTCTGTGATTTTCTATGTAGAGGACTTGTGGTCTTTTAATTTATTCCTTAGATATGTAATGTTTTTGATGCTTTCACAAATGGAACTGTTATTTCTAATATTTTACACTTTTTGTAATTGTCCCATAATTCTTGGATATTCTGTTCCACCTTTTTCATCCCTTTTTCTCTCTTCATTTCAGTTCTGGAAGTTTCCATTGGCATATCGTCTGGCTCACTGATTCCTTCGTTGGTCATGTCTAGTCTAGGGATGAGGCCATCGAAAGCATTCTTTACCGTGGTTTTGATTTCTAGCATTTCCTTTTGGATTCTATTATTAGAGTTGCCATCTCTCTGCTCTCATTACCTATCTGCTCCTTCTTTGTTGTTCTCTGTTTCCATGAAAACTCTTAGCATCTTAATCATAGTTATTTAAGTTCCCGATCTGATAATTCCATAACCTCTGCCCTATCAGAGTTTGGTTCTGATGCATGCTTTGTCTCCTCCAACTATATGTTTTGATCTTTAGCACACCTAGTAATTTTTTTTGTTGGAAGCCTAACATTAGGTGTTAGGCAAAAGAAATAGAGGCCTTCGGTGTGAGGTTTCTGTTTATCTGGACAGGAGGCAGGCCATGCATATGGTTTGCTGTAGCTGTGAGGTCAGAGGCTAGACTTTCTTCTAGTGTCCTCATTTGTGTCTCCCTCTTGTCTTGGGGTTTTCCTAGAGACCCCTCAAATGGCATCAAAGGTTGGCAGTACCTTTGTTTTTAACAATCCCCTTCATTCTTACCCAGGAGCCCTATCGATGTGGAGGTGCAGTGGGGGAGAGGGGGAGTGTCCTGGGGTGCTGAGACTAGGTCTCAGATTTTTAGCGAGTCTGAGTTGGGCATTTATCCTCCCCCAGGCCAGTGAGGCCCTGGTAACGCCCAAGTTAGGCTCTGCTGAGACAGTGTTCCTTGAGGGCAGCCATTAAGGAGAACAGAACGCTCTGGGCAGATTGCAAAATGGAGACTTTGTCCCTCTTCTTGCTGGAAGCAGGAGGGTTTCTTCCCAGGGAGATTCTAGCACTTTTTGGAGGTAAGACTTGGAGTAGGAAGGAGACCCTCTAAAACTGCACACACCTCCCCCCCCACCAGCCCCGGAGTTTTGAACTCTCATACTTGTCCACGCTGAGCCGCCAGCGAGTCGTCCATGACGGTTCAAATCAGTCCTACTGGTAATGTCTTTGGCACCCACCTCTGTGTCTATGTCGTGTCTCTGCTTTTCAGGGCAGCAGGTGGCCCTGTGACCTCAATTCTCTGCCGGATGTAAGAACTGTTGACTTCCAGTTTCTTCAGCATTTTTCTTGTTGTGAGGATGAGAGCGAAGACTTCCAAGCTCTTTGTGATTTGGACCGGAAACTGGAGGCTCTCTAGGCAAAAGGCTAGGTGTGTGCAGTATGCACATTTCATCTACGTTTGAATGGCTGACCTATCTTGAATCGCCAAAATAAACCGGGCTCTGTCATGGTGTGTTACCCTATTTTTATATGATAGAGTCCGATCTGCTAATATTTCATTTAGGATTTTTGGTCTACGAGCCTAGGGGAAATGGGCTGGTGATTTTTCTTCCTTGTGATGTCCTTGTCAGATTTCCATATCAAACATATGGGTAATGTATGCTTTCTCCAGTTTTCTCGATGAGTATTTTGAGGGTTTATGATGTTTTAGTTTTTCAAATAAAAAATGTTTGTTTTATGTTGACTTGTCCATCGAATATTTGTGTTTTAAATCATTATTTCTGACTTTAACCATTCCCCTTCTACTTATTTTGAGCTTAATTTGTTGTTCTTACTTCTTGAAATAGATATTTAGAACACTTTTTTTTTAGTATAGACATCTGGTGCTTCAGATGTCCCTGTAAGTACACCATAATGTAGATACCATAAATTTTGACATCATATTTTTATTATAATTTACTTCAAACTATTTTCTAATTTCATTGAGGTTTCTTCTTGACATACAGGATATTTAGATATGAATGAACTGATTTCTGAATATTGGGGATTTCCTAGTTCCTTTTTTTTTTGAGAGAATTGATTTCTGACTTAATTTTACTGTGGTCAGAGAACATGCTCTGAATGATTCCAAAACTGAAATTCGTCAAAGCTTGCCCATAGCCTAGCATATGGTTGATTTTGGTAAGTGTTATAGATGGATGATTCTCAAAATATTTGGTCTCCAGATCCTTTCACATTCTTAAAAATTACCGAGGTCTCCAAAGAGATTTGTGAATATGGATTGTATATATATTGATATTTACCATATTAAAACCTGCAAAACCTTCGCACTTATTCATAATTTATTTAAAATGCATTTTTATAAAAAATTTCTCTGTCTTCAAAACCAAAAATATTCAGTGACAAAACTGACATCGTTTTACAGTTTTTTCAAACCTCTTTGATGTCTGTCTTGACGAAAGACAGCTAGACTCTTCTATCTGCTTCTGCATTCAGTCTGTGTCAACAGGTTATTGTGATTAACGCACGTGAAGAAAACTGATCTCCGCACAAATATGCAATTGGGAAAGAGAGACGTGTTGTACTTAGCCTTTTCAGACCATTGTGGTTGTTGAATTCTTCACCAAAGCTCAACAAACAGTAATCCTGGATATCTGGGCAAGTCTTAATGCCTCCAAACAGATATTTGCTTCCATTGACCTTGTTCTTCTCTGGGGGTGGGTTGGTGCACTATGAGCTACTCTTTCCTCCGACCTTTGGTTTTTCACACCCCCCCACCCGTCCTCCCCACCTCCCCCGCCCCTTCCCCTCACCAGTTGCATTTCTCGGGGTGCTGTTCACACACCCCTTTGTTTATCTGCCAGCACTTCTCACTTTGCACTCGTGTAGGGTATGAGGTCTTCAGAGCAGAGAGGAAGTCCTATTTGTCTTTATATTCTTATGACCCTGAACAGAATTCTAGCACATAGTAAACCTTCAACCGATGTTTCATGACGGACGAAATATTTGAATAAACACAGTCGCTCATACAAATCGGCTGTGTGGGACCTGTTTTGGGAATCGATCTCTTTTGCTTCAAGGAGAGGAAGGACGTGAACTACGGTTCATTGAGCTCTTTCTAGGTATCGGAACGTCTTCCAGATACTCTCGCCTCCAGGGATTTAATCTGATAAATGGAGAAGTTGGAGGCAGTGTGGGGCTGGTGAAGAAGATGGCCAAGAGGGCTTGTAGTGATTTGCAGGGCAGTGTTATTGGGTCAAACTCAGCAATAGAGGGGTTCTTTGTGGCTCAGTTGGTTAATGGTCTGACTCTAGATCTCAGCTCAGGTCTTGATCTCAGGGTCCTGAGTTCACGCCCCAGGCTAGGTGTGATGCCTATTTAAAAAAAAAGGGGGCGGAGCGCCTGGGTGGCTCAGTGGGTTAAAGCCTCTGCCTTCGGCTCAGGTCATGATCTCAGGGTCCTGGGATCGAGCCCCACATCGGGCTCTCTGCTCAGCGGGGGGCCTGCTTCCCCCCCCCTCTCTCTGCCTGCCTCTCTGCCTACTTGTGATCTCTCTCTCTCTCTGTCAAATAAATAAATAAAAAATCTTTAAAAACGAAACGAAACAAAACAGAAAACAGCTCAGGGTGTCTGGGTGGCTTAGTCAGTTAAGCATCTGCCTTTGGCTCAGGTCATGATCCCAGGGTCCTGGGATCAAGCCCCACGTTGGGCTCCCTGCTCAGCAGGGAGTCTGCTTTTCCTTCTGTCCCTCTCCCTGCTTCTGCTCTCTCTCTCTCAAATAAATAAATAAAATCTTTTTAAAAAACTAACTCAGCAATGAAATCCCATCATAGCTTTTTAACCTACAGCCCACTCTTTTCTTCTAGGAAAACAGTGATTTTTTTTTTTCTAGCTGCAAACTGTGAGCACATAGTAAAGAAAAAGAGGATTGACACGTGTTTACCCACCGTGATAAAGCACTTAGACCGGTTACTTGAATCTCATTAGAACGCCTGTATTCATCTCCGAGGGCCGCCGGAACAAAGGACCACAAACCAGGCTGCTTAAATAACTACTTTATTGTCTCACAAATCCGGAAGCCAGAAGTCCAAGATCAAGGTATCAGCCAGGCTGGTTGCTGCAGAGTGTTGGGGGGACTACCTGTTCTTCTCGCCTCTTCCGGTGGTTTGCTGGAAATCCTTGGCATTCTTCACTGTAGAGAAGCATTGTCCCCATTTCTGGTTCCTCTTCATATGGTGTGGTCCCTGTGCATTGTCTATCTTCAATGTTCCCCTTCTTCTTTTTATTTTTTTAAGTTATTTATTCATGGGAGAGAGAGAGAGAGAGGCAGAGGGAGAAGCAGGCTCCCGCAGAGCAGAGAGCCTGATGCGGGACTCAATCCCAGGACCCTGAGATCATGACCTGAGCCGAAGGCAGATGCTCAACCGACTGAGCCACCCAGGAGCCCCAATGTTCCCCTTCTTATAAAGATACCAGTCCTATTGGGTTAGGAGTCTACCCAACTACATTGTGACCTCCTTTTAACTTAACTAATTACACCTTCCATAACCTTTGTTCCAAATAAATTCACATTCTGAGGTTGTGGGGGTTAGAACTTCAATATTTGGTCATAATTCAACCATTAACACCTACCAGGTACTCCATCCCCCATCCTCACCGGTGTGTGTGTGTGTGTGTGTGTGTGTGTGTGTGTGTGTGTGTATGTGTATAAATGTTATTAATTTCCCTATCATGCACAGCTGGGGACACTGGAAATCTGGAGAGACAATCCCCAGCAGGGTCCCTGCCCTCAGAGTGCTTGCATTTTATCCACGGAATGTAAATAATAAACCGCTAAGCAGATAAAAGATGATTTCATCTAGAAATTTATGTGTCCTGAAAAGAATAGAAGAAGCTAATTGTTGTGGTATTGTACTAATTTAGAGGGGTTGATCTGGGGCCTGTCTGGGGAGACAAGGAGATGAGGAGGTGAGGGTCCAAGGGAAGAGTCCTCCAGCAGAGGGCACTGCCCGGTCAAAGGCCTTGTGGCAGGACCAGCTCCATCTCCATGAGGAGGAGACTGTGGTCAGATTTTGTAGGGTCTTAGGGGCCATGGCAGACGTCTGCATTTTATTCTATTCGTATTGGAGTGCGCAGCCCTTGGAGGGTTTTAAGCAGGGCGTACCATGGTTTGTGATCAGGAATATTTTCCGAGGTGTCCTTGAGTGTCTTCTTACATAACCGAGACAGAAGCCAGCACACAGGAAGGTTGGAGGGCTTCTTTTAGGTCATAAGCTTTTAGGGGCAAGCTTTGACTAAAATAGACATCTCTAAATCCTCCCGCTGTCCACCAGAAGGCAGAGATCTGCCTTCCCCCCCTCCTGGGGTGCTGGGAGGGAACTTGGTAATATACGCAAAGTCCTGTGTGCTTTCTATATACAGAGAAGTAAGGCTGTATTATCCAAATTCATTTCCCATCGCAAGCTTTCTGCCTGGAGGACAATGAATTTCCAACACAGACTTTCCTTCCCCACCCTGAACTGGCTTCCCGCAGATAAATGGGTCACGCGTAGAAAATGGGCGAGCACCAACTAGAAAAGCTCTTCCGAGTCATCAGACCGCTGGTGCATCAAGAGTCTGCAGCAGCCGCATCAGCAATCAGGAATCTTTGCGCGCGCGACGTTGAAAACACGTACCTTTTGCCCTGAACCACCCTTCAGCCTGCTCAACCCGCATCATGGGGTGAGGCGACAACTCGCTAGCTTAGGGCTTACGTGTGCAGACAGTCATAACTGCGTGGGCTGGTTGTTGCTTTGTGCCTTCCTAAAGACATGGACACCTGTGGCTTGGGGACACCACAGCGGGGACTCTGGCTCGTGTAAAGGGAAAACTTTCATGTCCTGGAACCAAATGCACTGAGACCTGACAACATGCTTGTGTAGGAGGGAGAGTCCATTCCTGCCCTCCCTTCCCTACCCCTAGTGTTTGCTGGGGACACCTGCCTCCCGTGCCGAAGGGGTCCAAAGTTCTTGATGACCCTCGCCACCCCCAACTGAAAGAGAAGAGGAGCTATGTAGGTGATTTTAAATGTTCTAAGAGCCACATTAAAAAAGTAAAAAAACAAAAAAACAAAAAGCAAAAAACACGTAAAATTGATTTCAGTAATGTATTTAACCTAATACGACCAAAAGATGATCATTTCAATATATGATCAATAGAAACCACTATTAATGAGATAGTTTACATTCCTTTTCAACCATATCTTTGGAATAAAGTGTGTATTTGGCACTTACGGCATGCCCTATGCCCATTTCAAGGGTCAAGAACCACATGTGGCTGGTGGTTTCTGGACGGCCAGTGAGCGAGCCAACTGTCTTGGCTCCTGTCGCCCTTTGCGTCTGAGGTCCCCGATAAAGGCTGCGTAGGCACTTGCCGGCCTGACGTTGCTGTGTTCTCGGAAGATCACCCTCCTCCTCGGGAGGTCCTTTCTTCCTGCCGCTCCGGTGCTGGGGCTCTGGTGGGGACGGCCGCCTAGAGTTCCCACACACCCGGTCTCGGGGATGGGTCCAGAGACGGGCGCGTGACCTCGGCTGCCCAGGTAGAGTCCTTCCATGTGGTTTTAAAAAATTGCAACTGGGGAGAAGGCTTTGTCTTGGCTGGGCAGGGGGTGGGAAGGCTGTAAGCCCTCGATAGGACACAGTGCTCAGTCGGAGGTAGGATCGATCTCGTGGCCAGCCAACCGGAGGGAATGAGGCAGACTCAGAGAGGAAACGGGATGTGTGTGTGTGTGTGTGTGTGTGTGTGTGTGTGAGAGAGAGAGAGAGAGAGAGAGATGGAGAGACAGGGAGAGAGGGAAGGACAGAGGGGGAGAGAGAGAGAGATGAGAGAGGGACAAAGAAAGGGAGAGACAGAGAGACTAGAGAGAGATAGAGATAGAGGTAGAAGGATGGAGAAACAGAGGGAACAGGAGAGACAGAGAGGGAGATAGAGATGAGAGAGAGAGACAGAGAGAATCACCTGAATGCAGGGTAGCAATTACTGGCCTCGCTCTGTCCTTTGTATGGGTTTATGAGCTATTCCTTTTCCTTTTCCGCTTAAGTTATTTAGAGTCGGTTTTTTGTCCCTTGCAAAATCTTGGCATATATATCCTTATTTTTTAAAAGTTCTACAAGATTAGGCTGCTTGTGTGTCTATTTGTCAGAGTTCTGCATTTTGAGGAGCACAACGCTCTCTCCAAAATCCCCAGCCTTCTGTCTAAAGCCGTGGGGCTCCGAGAAATAAACATAATTTTCACAGTCGATTGAAAACACAGTGTTCGAAATGCCTGGTATTCAATTACCGTCTGCGTTAAGAGAAAACTAACCTACTTAAAGATGACAAATGCATCCTGGGATTTGTCTGCTCCATACCCTGTTTTCGGTGCGATGGAAGGTTCTTTATAATATCCCCAACCCTTTCCTGAGCTACAGCTGTCTTTTTAGCCAAACGGTAAGTGGTTTTGTGTAGTGTTTATTTGCTTAATCAAGCCCTCTCTAAACTCAATGGTTTTGTGCTTGAGAGAATTTGGTTTCTTACTTTTATTAACAAAGAAATAAACATGTCACTCTAAGTATAATGTCGGAACAGTAAGAACAAATCACATTGTTCACATCCTTCCTTTGGGAACCTTTTAACTCGGTCTTTTTTAAAAGAGCTTCGAGTCAGCCTCCTGTTGATGCGATATTTTTGCTATAGATTTTCTCTTACCAGGAGGCAGTAAGTTTTAAGTCAATACTCTTTCATACCCATCTAAGCAATGCTTAGCTGCATAAACCTCCATTTTCCTTGTGCTTTGTATCCAAGGATCCGGAAAATCGTATATACGGCAGTGTTCGGAAGATTGTTACCCAGTCTGCTCTCCGGAACTTCCAAATCCTATTTAGCTGTTCAATTCTTCTTGCCTTGGATCATTTGAGAGCCTGGTTTCACTCCGAAGCCTGCTGCTTCCTTCATTTTATGGACTCAAGTGTTCAATAACCCAGTTTGCTTGGCAGGGGGTTGGTGGGGGGACCAGGCAGAATAAAACCAAGGGTATCAGCAACACAAAAAAATCAAAGCCATGGTTTTTAATGAGAGTCTTCGGTGACATTTTAAAATCCGTGTGCCTGAGTCTCTTTCTTCTTTGGCCAAGGATGAGAGCGATCTCGTGTTGATCTTATCGTGACCATGAACGCAGAGACTCCGGGTTTCCTGCTCCTGGTCCCATGGTCCCTGGTGGTGATGGGACCTGGCCTTGGAGAGCCTCCCAGCATGGTGGCAGATGCCAACGCTGTCCTTGTAACTGCTGCTGACACAGTCTGAGGTCACTTATTCTGATGCCACGTCCTGGGGCCCCGGCTGCCCTGGAGGGATGGAGGACGCCTCAGGGGTGCCGTCGGGCTTTCTGCTTTGGAGCTGTCCCACCCAACCCTGTTGGCTCTCAGCACAGATGACCCTTAACGGGACTCAGTCTGCACAGGGGACCACCCCCTGTTTTCCCAATTCTGTGACATCAAGTCAGTGACTTGGGAAAGTAGATGCTCTGGGAATCTCTCCCCCCAGGAAGAGCCCCCTTGAGGAGGGTCTTTGGAAGACCTTGGGAAGAGTCTTTGTCTGCCTGTCCCCGGGTTCACTCAATGGCGTCTGTTCATGCTCTAGAAATGATCCCCGAAATGTCCCGTCATTGATGCTGCAAGGAGCTGCTTCTGCCTCTGTGCGGAGCTCTCTTTCCCGTGGTGGGCACTGGCGGTTGGTGCCCAGACTCAGGGGACTTGGGATCATGGAATCCCATGGAAGCACCTCAGCTCGCTTCAGCACAGATGCTGCACCACGACTCCCTCCCCAGAGCTGGGCTCTCTTCTCCTCTGCCTCTCCTCTCGGGTGACAGGAGTTTGCTCCGTTCACAGGAAGTCACATTCATGTTCCGACTTCTCAGATCACCAGGAACATCCCACTCAAGTGATTTTTTCCTGCCGCTTCTATCTTCTGCTCCAATTTTGCCCTCCAGAATCACAACACATTAAAAGCCCACTCCCGTTCCCATCTTGGAGACCACCATCTCATCCCCAGGCTGTCTCTTTTTAGCCCAGATGTCCCAAATTCCTTCCATCGGTCCTCGTCGACTGTGTTTCCACCCCCACTGGTCTCCGGGTAAATTACGGACAAGCCCAGGTTGCAAGTGCATCAGGCTCTTGCGAATACCCTGTGGGACTTGAGAGTGCTAAGTGTGGTCTGTCCTGCATGGAGTGGGGCACAGTCATCTGTCACCTTCTGCACGGCTAACGCCTCTGCCACAGGGGTGGCTTTGCATCACAGGAGCTTCCTGGAGCTTCCCTGCCAGGCCCACGGAGGAACCCAGTTGGCCTCTCAAGCCCTTGCCTCCAAGTGTCCCTGTGGTTTCTGCACATCGGGTCTGAATTTGTTGGCACACTAGCCCCCCACCCCACCCAACACTTCCCTCTGCCGCTGCTTCCTCTCCTTCGTGCAGGAGAAGGCATGGAGCTCAGCTCCTTTTGCTTGATCGGTACAGCCTTCTACTGGGGTGGCCGGCTCTCTGGGTGCCGGGACTTCTCTGCTGTACAATGGGGTGTCCCTTCCACATGAATACAATGGGGTTTCCCTTTTGAGAGTTGCTCCCCTCCCCTCCTCACCAATGTCTTCAAGAAGAGGTGCTAGATTTAGTTCCACCACTGTGTGCCTTATGCACTTGATTCCGAGCCTCTAAGAGCCAGAAAAGTCCACATTTACCAGGTTCGGTTTGGTTTCAAACCACAGGTGTTTCCTTCCATTAGGATTGCTAATATAATGAACACGCGAGGTCCTGGAGGCATTTCATCTTCTCCGGGGAAGTCTCTGGAACATTTTAAGGAGCCTCATTGGTCCCCAGCATGGCTAAGATGTCAGAAAGGGCCTTTGGCTCTTGTTGCTCGTGGGAACGATCATTTTTCTGGGGAGCGTCTTTGCCACTTTTGCCCATGACCAGGAATGAAACCCAAGGGACTTAATATTTACGCTCTTTGTCAAGGCTCCGGGAATGCCGTCCTGGGAGAATTAAATTCTCAATTGTTTAAGGACCACCGTCATTTGAAATCATTCTCTTGGACTCTAGGGCAAAATCCAATCTTGGATTCTCCAGTTTCCTTTAAAACAACTTAGATCGTGGGGGCGCCTGGGCGGCTCAGTGGGTTAAGCCTCTGCCTACGGCTCGGGTCATGATCTCAGGGTCCTGGGATCCAGCCCCACATCGGGCTCTCTGCTCAGTGGGGAGCCTGCTTCCCCCTCTCTCTCTGCCTGCCTCTCTGCCTGCTTGTGATCTCTCTCTCTGTCAAATAAATAAATAAAATCTTAAAAAAAAATTTAAAAAACGACTTAGATTGCGGTCCTCTCCATCTTCACTGGTGAGTCCAACCAGTATGTACTGAGCACCTGCTATGAAGCAGGAAGTTGGAAATGTTCCAGAACACAGCCCGGGAAGAAACAGGGAGACTTTGCATCACGAGTTGCTAGCACAGTGGGGAATATAGACACCAGAACAAATTATTACAAGTGTACCGAGAGTTAAATGGATATTAATTGTTCCATTTTCAGGAATATGATATATCCTCTCTCTGCAAGTAAATTTTCAAGTGTTCATCTAGGGCTTCAACACAGCTCATGATTGTTATTTCTGGGTATTTCACATTTATTGTTAGGATTGTGCATGGAATCTTCCTCGTGTTACATTATCAGCCAGGTTATTATTGGTGTAAAACAAAGCTATTGATTTTTATAGATTTATTTTGGAAACTGGACACTTTATTCAACTCTTTTATTGTGTTTTAAAAATTCGGTGATAGCTTTTCCACCGAAAGCAATTTTTGCTGACCTCTGGATGATGTTCTTTCCAGAATTGCCTTCCAATCACGTTAAGAGGAAAAAAAATG
Organism: Potos flavus; assembly: GCA_028534135.1. Taxonomy (NCBI): domain Eukaryota; kingdom Metazoa; phylum Chordata; class Mammalia; order Carnivora; family Procyonidae; genus Potos; species Potos flavus. Next base: position 168,541,145 of record CM052883.1, on the reverse strand, counting down.
TGTATTAAAAAACGCTTTGGAGATAATTCTGTCCAGCTTCTTGGAGCAAGCTCACTTCTTAGGGGACATTTGTTCTAGTTCATTAGAATCATGCCTTTCTCTTGACTTTTTGATCCTTTATACCTCTGGCCATATCCCTTCTTTGCACCATCACCCAGGGAGACCTTGTTTGCCCAAGACAGAGCTTTAAGGTAGCTGCTAATGGAGATCTCGTGTGTGTGTGTTTACATCTTCAGTCTCCGGTAAAAGGGACGCTGGAGATTGGCGGGGATTGAGGAACATGGAGGTTAGCCTCACGGCACTTGTCTGACCGTGGTTCGTACCCCTTTTATGTAAGCAGCAACCACGCTCATCTTCTCCCTAACTCGCATCTCTCTCCTGCTTCTCCGCACTTCCTGATTCATTGGTGCCTGACTCGGGAGGTAGTTATCCGTTCGTGGCCTCCGTTAAAATGTAAGCCTCACGATGAGGGAGTATGACTGTCCGTTCGCTCCTGTGCTCCCAGCGAGTCAACCGCTCTTGCCCCTTTCTGGGCTGTCGTGAGTATGTGTGAGATGAATGAATTCAAGCCGCTGAGGACCAGGTCCGACTCAGTTACCGAGACAGTCCTGGATGAAGAAAGACTGGTGGGCGATCGGAGGGGGGTTTTTCCCTTCCAGATGTGGAGTTAATGCTGCAGGTTCTCGGCCAGGAAGCGGAGTGTAGGGCGGGGGGTGGGGGGAGGAAATGTCATTTCCCTGTGGGGGTGGGGCATCCCCGCCTCTGGCTCAGGGATGTTAGGAGGCAGCATGGAGCCTGCTGGGGTAAGGATCCCGGGGCCCTTGTTGTGCTCAGTATGTCTGTCCCCAAATTATGTCTCCTATAAGATAAACACTGACTTCTAAATAAGTCTAAAAGAGTTCTTTCAATAAAATAAGCTTTCCGAGATACTGGAAGGCATTGTGTCACAGTGTGGCATCCTGTTTCCTTTCTTCTTAGTGGCACATAAGGTAACGGTTCAAACTATAACTTTTAGTATCTTAGATTGGACGAAATACATAATGCATCACCATAAAATAAATTCACAGATTTTAATGATCTCTTCCCTGGTTTTTTCTTCACATAGCCCCCTACCCCACTCTAGAGCATTTATCTAAGAAATAAGAGATCCATCCTTGGTCAAATTGCAAAATCGTGGATGTCCTCATTTCACATCACATGTTTTCATGTCTAGACTTATTTATTTGTCCTGATGGAAAATGCAGGGTTTCTGCATCAGAGACAGACGTCTGTTTATGGGCCCAGCCCTCTTCGTGCCGGGTCCCCAAGCTGCACCTCCCGCGGGGCGGTGTGGTGCCGTCCAGCTGAGCCGCACCCGGGCGGGGTCCGTGCTGCACGCGGGGGACACGGGGGTTCAGAGTCTTGGAGCTCATAGGAGCTGCTGGCACAGCCGCTCCTCCCCCAACCCAGATAGAAAGAAAGCTTCTGCTCTGGGATGTGAACCAACGCTCTCTGCGGAGACAACAAGACCGCTAAGCTTCAATATCCTTTCGAACGTAAACACCTGTGTGTCTGCAGGGGAGAGAGCGCTCCCAGTGTCTGCAGCTTCCCATGGCTCCTTGACATCCCTCCGCCCGGGCTGCCACCACGCTGACCCCGCAGAAACATGACAGTAGTGGCCGTTTGCCAGCAATCATGTTATTTCCACTTCCATCAGTTTCCAAATAAGAGTCCTGCAGATTGAAGGAAGGGGGAACAGTTAAACTCTACCGCGTATTCGAGGCAGTGGGATGAAGAAAGTCAAGGTCACCAAAGGTGACATAATGGGCGGGAGCTCTTTATTTATTTATTTATTTGTTTGTTCAGAGAATTTTGTTACCACGCTGCCTGGGAGTAGGAGCGAACACCTTGGAGGGACTGAGTCCAGACTAAACTATGGGGCCAGAATCAGGCACGGAGCATCTTGGCCGCCCCGGGAGGAGGAAGAGAGAAGGTAGAAGTTTAAGAAGAAACAAGATGACAGCAAGATGGCCGGAGTCTCTGGGGGGGGGGGGGAGGGCGAGGGGGCTGTGAATGTTCCTCCACAAACAAAATCCTCAGCACAGGTTGAACGAAGATCACAGAACACATGGTATGAATGGATTTCCTGTGCCAAACGGCTGAAGAGGTGAGGTTCTGGGTCCCCTATCTTTCAGCATCGTAATGCCAGCCCACGAGGCCACAGGAGCCCAGACGAGAGGGAAGCGTGGGCTGTGGGCGCACTCGGACCTCGTGACGGGGGCTCCAGAGGCCACCAGCTAGGGATCTGGGGTTTGGGGTAAGTGTAGCCAAATCTCCAGGCAATGTGTGGTTTGCACTTAATAAGTCAATATTTTATAGAATTGTAAAAAAAAAAAAAAAATTGGGTTGATTTGTTTCATGCATTGGGGCACAATTTTTCTGGGTCCTGTTTCTCTAAGACAGGGGCAGCGAGTCAGGATCATGCGTGCTGTTAGAGCCGCTGGCCTCTCCCGGCTCCGGGGACGCAGGTGAATCTCTGCGTCCGGCCGTCCTGCACGTTGGTTCTAGTCCTAAGGCCGGGCAAGCGTCGGGCAAGGGTCTCCTATGGGAAAAGCAACTCAAGGCCTATTTTCTCTTAATACTGTCTCAGGAAAGCTTCCTCTGTGGCTGAACTGTGCATGCATCTGCTTTGCCCTTTATTTATTCCCTCAGTCAGTCCCCTAGTGGGCACGAGGCATAAATAACCCGTGGCCCAGTCCCCAGTTAGCTCACTCCTGGAGAAGGAGCATATGATACTGCAGTACGACGGACCCACGTAAGATGCCAGGGCCCCCCGAGCTGACGCGGGAGCCTCATCCCAGAGGCACACACACAGCACCACGGGAGCGCCGGAGAGCGCGCGGGCTCGGCTGCCTGGGCCTCGGCAAGGCTCCCCGTGGAAGCGTTGTGGGTAGACCTGGAAAAGCGGGCTGCGTGACGTCCGCCGGCAGAAAGAGTGCAGGTGAGCATTTCAGACCGGAGGAAAGCGTGAGGCAGGTCAGCGGTGCGAGGGCAAGACGAGAGTTCACCTCGGGGCGGGGGGTGGAGGGAACGTGAGTGAGACTGCTCTCCCTCTGATTTCTGCAGGAGTTTATGATAAAGATTCATAGCAGTGGTCTTAGGGCACCTGGGTGGCTCAGTCGGGGAAGCATCTGCCTTTGGCTCAGGAGTCCTGGGATCGAGCCCCGTGTCGGGCTCTGCTTCTCCCTTCTCCCTCTGCTGCCCCCCGAGCTCATGCTTGTTCTCTCTCATTCTCTCTCTCAAATAAATATATAAAATCCTGAAAAAAAAGATTAATAGCAGCGGTCTTTATGCTCAGCACCAAGGAGTGCCTAACCCCACTGTTGACAAAGTGCCCAGTGTACGTGATGGGGGCGGGGACCACACGGCTCTTCCTCCACGGCGTCTCCCGCGTCTGGCACAGGGCAGGACACGGGCTCAGTGTTCAATGAATATTATTGAAGGAAAACAAGTGACTCCTCTAGTAATCTGATTTCACGTATTCAGCATTTCTAACAACATTTCTAACATTTCTGACTGCTAGCCAAAGCAGTACCCTGGTACTATTTATGTTCTTGACGATGATATAAGGATTCATTATTGAGTCCCCTGGTGCATATAAGGTAGGTTTTCTGACTCTCGAGGTCACGGAATCATTTTACCCATCTCAGTGAATAGGCGGATGTGAGAAGAGTCAATGAAATGCGCTGAGCACAACTTGAAATGCCCCGAAGGGCTGCTCTCGGGACCGTTGAGGACTGGAGTACTTACTGGAGGCTGTCTCCTTTAATGGCGGTTCGTAGAATCTATGCCCACCTCTCATTAGAGAAATCTCTGGGGAGAAGGGGGAGGAGCTGAGGGGTGAATCTAAGAGATACATCTGCATATAAATATATATATATGATACATATAAAATCATATATATGTGCATATCATTGATAAGTGTAGTAGATAGCCACCGATCTGCTGTGACTCCAGGGGGACCGTCCCCTACCTTCCCCCAAAACAATTATATTTACTTTGCTTGGCAATTCTTTCCTGTGCTTAAGCATTTTATTCTAGAACCAGAGTTATGGTTTAAAATGTAAATGCCTTCTGACCCAGTCATTTTACCCCAAGGCAAATAACAACAGTTGATATGAAAGACATTCCTTGTGAGATTATTTAAAATAGAAAAACATGCTAAGTATCTACATACCCAGAAAGGAGAAACAAATCATGATGTATCAACACTCTGGAATACAAGCAGCGATTTTAAGATGTTCTGAATAATTGAACATGTAGGAATATTCATGACATAATCTCACATGACATTGTGCTTATGGAAAGATTGAAAATGATGCTAAGGTATGCACACATGCAGAACTTGCTTCTTTTTTTTTTTTAAAGATTTTATTTATTTATTTTATTTCTTTATTATTTCTTTTATTTATTTATTTAAAGATTTTATTTATGTATTATTTATTTTATTTATGTATATATGATATTTATTATTAATTATTTATTATAAAGAGAGAGAGAGCACATGAGCAGGACAGAGGGAGAGAGAGAAGCAGACTCCCCGCCGAGCCAGGAGCCCGATGTAGGGCTTGATCCCAGGATCCTGAGATCACAACCCAAGCCTAGGTAGATGCTTAACCGACTGAGCCACCCAGGAGTCCCTAGCTTGCTTCTAAGCCCACATCAAGATTGACCATGAGACCAGTGGTGTCCTGCCCCCCAACTCCTTTCTGTCTGCTTGCCTGAGTAATTGGTAAAGCTGATGAGGGGGGAATTTGGGGAGGCGGCAGAGCAAGCTAAAATGTGTGAGGTTACTTTCCCGAAGACAGATGACAAAGTACAAAAGAAATTGGGGAAAGGGGCACTTCTCTCCATCCTCAAGGACTGCAGCTCGAGGTTCTTGGCTGAGGGCAGCCTCAGGAGGACATGGTTCCATGGGGCCCTTGGAGGGTTTGGGGGTATTTTAGGGGCTCTCTGATGAAGGAAGTAGTGTCCTCCTAGGTGGCATTGGCCACAGTGCTGAGGAAGGTTCTCGATGCCCTTGATATCACAAGGCAGCTGGAGTGAAAGAGCAGGGCTCTTCTCAAGTGCGAGAACCCAAAATTAATTGGGGGTGGAATGGGAGAGTGTGAGGCTAATGAGCCACCGATGAGCGAATGGTTCTGTCCCCTGAAATCCACATGCGCAAGCCCTCGTCCCCCATGGGAGGAGGCTTGGAGCTGGGGCCTTCAGGAGGTACTTCGGTTGAGATGAGGTCATCAGAAAGGGTCCCCAAGGTGGGATTCGTAGTCCTAAAGGAAGAGACATGAGATCCTCCTCTTTCTATGAGGGCACTCGCCAAGGGAAGGCCATGCAAGGGCGTAAGGACACAGCCAGGAAGAGGTCTCTCGCCAAGAACCCGACCACGCGGGGCCCTGACCTCAGACTTGCCAGCCTCCTGAATCTTCGTGCTCCGTCACAGCAGCCTGGTAAACTGAGGCATGAACCTGGAGGGCTCATGTTACCTCCTGAGTGTTCACATAGAAGAGGGACCCGGATATTCAACACACCTTCTTAGAAAAATGGCTGAAGAGGAAATGCATCAATGTGTAAAGAATGATTATCTCTTCCGCGTGAGGCTACTGATCTTTCTTATTCTCCGCCTTATACTTTTTGATATTTTGTATATTTTTGAAAGTAAGTACGTTTTCCTTTCATAACTGAAGGACAAAGGTTCACATAGGTTCCTACCTTCTGGGGCTGATTGATGCCTGGTAGAGGTTTCCTTCTTGAGAGCCCGGGGATCTGTGTGGACAGGGGGCCCAGGCAGGAATTCTGCACGTAGGATTCAGCAGGCGCTCAATAAATCCTCGTCAGATTGAATTAAAGTGAAGCTACAGAAGCTGAGGCCAGGCAGAGTAAAAGCAAACTGGCTGCTTCGGAATTTGAGGAGGAATCGACTCACCTTCTTGCCCTCCCACTGCTTTCCTATGGCTGCTGTGACAAATTCCACAAATCGAGTGGCTGAAAACAACACAGATTTACTCTTGCACTTGTGGAGGTGGGAAATTTCGAGTGGGTTGGCAGGGCTGTGCTCTGAGGCTCTAGAGAATTTATTTCCTTGTCTTTCCAGCTTCTAGAGCCACCTGCTTTCCTGGGCTCGCGGACCCTTGCTCCATGGTCAAGGCGAGTGGTGGAGCATCTTCTTCAAATCTCCCTCCCTTTCGTCTCTCTCCATCTGTCACCTCTGCTTCTGTCCTCAGATTTGCTTTCTCTGACTCTCTTGCCTCCCTCGTATAAGGACCCTTGTGATGACGTTGGGATAATCTCCCAACCCGAGGATCGTCTCCCCATCTCGAGATCCTTAACCCGATCGCATCCGTGGAGTCTCCGTTGCCGTGGGAGGCAGCCTGGCCGCCAGGTTCTGGGGATTAGGAGTTGGCATCCTGCCTGCCACGCCCCCTCATGTTGACCATAGGGTGCTGCTATCCAGTCGGAAAAAAATAACATGATTATAGACAAAAAATCTTTGCAGATGGGCTTGTCTTATGAACCGCAGAAAGAGGCAATGATGGCCGTTCAAATATGTCAACAGCCTTGGAAAGAGGTCTATTGGAGAGGTGGAGGAAACCCACCCATGATGAATACAATAAACAAAATAATTAATTCTACCAGAAGATTGAATTTTTTGAGAGCCTTTGTTAGGGGGGAAAACAAACAAAAGTCCTGAGAGGAAAACAACTAGTTCTCACGTGGACACTTTTTTTTTCTTTTTTTTGTGATTTTGTTTATCGTAAGTCAGAGCCAACGAAATGGGGACCTTGAGCGAATCCTAAACAATTTCTTCTTATAAATAGAGCCCACGAAGACACAGTGAAAATGGGCAGCCGTACAGCGCTCATATTTTACATAGATTTCTGTGCGAACATAGATATTCACATGCAAATGGATTCACTCAACAGGTGACTGCTTTTATGTGCCAAGCATTGGGTTAGGTTTGGGGGGGCACGCAAGCGAGGAAGACAGTCCTACCCCCTCCCCAGGGGCGTATGCACTCCAGCCGGGTGGACAAGCAGTAAACCATGTTTAATTACTGCTTGCATTAATTAGCACTTTTGCATATTAAATTCCTGAAGGGGAGGGTAAGAAGGAAGGTGAGCAATGGTGGAAATAACGCTAATTTTAAAAAAAGAATAATGCTAATTTACCAGGAACCATGTCCCTTGCAGTTGTTGCTAGAGATGATGACACAGATGAGAGGTGGGGACTGAGCTCCGTCCCAGGCACACTTCTGTCTTGTTCACAGTGCCCCGCCCCCCGCCCCTTGTGCTGAGACCTCACCCCTCCAGCCCCGCTTTGCCATCCCGGGGGAGACGGGTGAGATGGGAGAGGGGAATGTAGAGTCACTGGGAACTCGGTAACTGTGAGAGGGTCATCAAATACCCCCAGCCCTCCCCCAATGTTTCCCACGGAAACCTGATTGTGGCCAAAGCAATATGAGACTATGCAGAAAACCTTTCTTTTTTCTCTACAGAAACGCGATTCCCAGTGGCATATTCTCTCAAAAGGAAGCTCAATCTTTCTTGAATGTGAAGAAAAGTTATACGGATATTGGCTTCGAACAGGAAAAACAATTTGAGTTATTCCAAGTTCTAAAGCAACACTTGGGATTGATTCAAGTAAGCGTGAATAACTCAGATTGCTCTCAGCAGAAGTGTTTGGACACCAAGCCTTGGGGTTCCGGCTGAAATGGCGTCGGTGTCGGCAGCGGGCAGTGGCGGTTCTTGGCCCCGGATGCGCTTTCGAAGCACCGGCGAGTGAGTGCTTTTAAAAGCACGGCTCACCCAGCCCAGATGAACTGATCCTGCTTCTTCTGGAAACCCAGGCACCTGCCCCTTCTGCAAACTCCCCTCAGGGTTTCGCCCGCCTGGGGAGGCTGGGGGACCACCCAAGGAAAAGAGGCAACTTTTCAGCTAGATGACTGATGGTCCTTTGTAAAATCAAAACAAGGTGGTACTAGAGAATCTCTGGGTGGGGGGGGGGACCTGGCATATTAATAAGAAAGTTAAATAAATAAATACAGAAATAAATAAAAATTCGGATGCCAAATTCTTGTGGATTGAACTTGGGGGACAGGCTCACCACATTTTCCAGGAAGACACTACTACTGGTTTCCGTGAGATTTTATGAACTTATTGCTTGGTATTTGTGTCCTTAGGAGGTCTGCCCTGCTTTCTGGGTCTTTTGGCAGAAATGCAAATGCGACTCTGCATCATGAGTCCCAAGGCGAAACCCAGTCCTTTCTTTCTCTCTCCCTCTCTCTGGCCCTCTCCCCCGCCAAGATGAGGTCGCTGGTCCTTCGGCAGTGAGAGGAGGGGGCTTTCCCGGGAGGGCTTGCAGGGCGGATGGACAGAGAATAAGAGACAGGGGCTCTGAGCCCCCAGGGAGCCTGCTCTGCGAGGTCCCTCTGTCTCTGTCCCTGCCCCACTGCCCCTCCCCCTGTTCGGTTCCCTCCCTCCCGCCGCTTCCCCCTTGCTCTCCCTCCCTCCCTGGGGGGGGAGGTAACTCCCTCCTCTGCAGCAGGGTGCCACCCACACGCAGCCCTCGGGGGAGACCCACCACCCACCCACTCCCAGGGTCCCGAACAAAGAGCAGCCTCTCTCCGAGGAGGAGCGTCTGGGCCAGATCTCCAGATAATAAACATTTCCCCTCTTCACACACACACACATTTCTGTGTCATCACTTCTGCCGCCGGCCACTTTCTCTCCCCCGGCCCTGTCCGGGTCCATCCTCTCACTCAGTCATCAAGTGTTTATGGAGCCGCGTGGTGGGCACTGGGCCTCCCCCCCCCCGCCCAGCGGCACGGCTCAGCTCAGAGCACGGGTCCAGGACTCCCCCGTGATCCCATGAACAAAGGCCAAACTGGGACGTGAGAAGGGCTTAAAGGAGAGGTGTGGGTCTTCTGGGGATGTCCACGGGGACGGGGGCTAATGGTGGGGGTGGGGGACGCCTTCCTCCAGGGGAGCCCCGAGGAGTGGGCTTTTCCCACTGCGGGGCCCTGGCTCGAGGACCACTCCGACTGAGGTGGGTGGAGTACCACGGAGGGGGTGTGTGTGTGTGTGAAAGGGAGTGTGAGCCAGAGCGGGCGTGTGTGTGCATGGGGGTGTGCAAGTATGCAAGCGGTGGGAGCTCACGTGAGTGCAAATGTGTGAGGACTGTGTGCGGGTGTGAGAATGTGCACGGGCAAGAGCGTGTGAGTATTTGTGGGTGCACGAGAGTGTGTTTGAGGCTGTCTGAAAGTGTGCGTGCATGTGAGTACACATGTGTGAGCGTTTGAAGGCATGGGTGTGCACATGTGAGTGTGCGTGTGCAAGCGGGTGCTATTGTGAGTGTGCCCTGCAAATGTGTGTGTGAGTGTGAGTGGGTGTGTGAGCCCATGTGTGGTTGTGAGGGAGTGTGGGGTGTGTGAGTGTGCCCACGTGAGAATGTGTTTGAGAGGGTGTGGGTGTGTGAGGGCACATGTGGGTGTGAGGGAGAGCACTGTGAGTGTGCATCCGGGAGTGCTCGCCGGCGGGGGCGCAGGCAGCAGCGGGGACGGGAGCTGGGGCCTGGTGGAAGCCGGGCTTGGGTGCGGGGGGGGGGGGCTCTAGGGGGGGAGCTGTCCACCAGGGACTCAGCAGAGCCCCGCTTTCTCACTCCTTCACTTCCCGCCATAAGGGCCAAAGTGCAGACAGAGGGAACCGGGTCCCTGGCACCCTCTGCCCCCAGTCCCGACCCTGTCCCTTTGGGCTGTGTGGGCCTCGTTCTCTGGCTTCAGTTTCCCGGGTCACAGAGTGAATTCCAGGTAGGCTCGTGGGAGTGACTCCAAGTGCTGGCCAGTGTCCCCTTCCCCGCTGTACTTGCCACCGCGTCTCCCTGGGGCCCCATTGAGTTTCGCAGAAGCAATTCTGGCCGCCCGGGCACCTGCTCTCTGCCCCTCGCTTTGGCGCCTGAGCTTGACTCTACCTACCGGGGAACGTGAGCGCCAAGGTCCCTTCACTGGCAGGTGACCGCACTTTCCCCTCTCCTTGCCCTCCTCGGCGGCCGTGCCTCATCTCACCTCCTGCCTCCCCTCCTCCCACGCCCATGTCCGTCCAGGTCCCCGCTCCTCACCGGCCCCAGCCCGGCCCCAGCGAACCCGCGGCTCCCTGAAGTTGGGGCCTCATGGGTCCTGCCCCGAAGACCCCACCTGCTCTGGTCCCAGGGATCTCTGCCTGGCCCCCCGGCCCTCTAACTGCTGGTCAGGCTGGCCACACATCGGCCCTGGAGGGAGAATGACACCGTCGGAACCTCACAGAGCTTCCCGACTTCTGCGAGACTCGAGACTCAGACGTAGTTTGCTGGCTTTCCCAAGGGTGCTGGAGACGCGACAATAGTAGAAGTCGCTCCCGCCCGCCTCTTGTGCGCACACTGTGACCCTCCGTGTGCGTGACGCGTAGTAACCGCTGACACCGACCGCACGTGTTTATCCTACTTACGGGCACCGGGCTTGTCCTCATCCCTTTAAAGGAGGGAACTGAGGCCAAGAGGGTTCAGAGATCAGAGAACCCCCTGTCATCTACCTCTGCTTTATTTCAACTTCTGCTCGGCCTGGGTCCTTCTCCCCAGCACGGTCACTCCTTTTTTTTTTTTTTTTTTTTT
>CM052883.1:168514673-168529968 GCA_028534135.1 Potos flavus | reverse complement strand
AGCATAAACCCCTAGATGTGCACAAAGTCAACTCGAACTTTGGATCTGCGGAATCAGGTAGAATCAGAAAGGGCAGGGGGGCCGGGACGACCTCTACGGTAACGTAGCCCGCCTGCAGTGCGGCATATTGCCCTGGCTGCGGGCCTCCGTGGCAGGCGTGGGTACACACCGAGGTCCTGTCCTACCGAGGCCACACACAGCCCCCCACTCTATTCAAGCAGCCCCCACCCACTGTCCAGAGTTGATGAGGGAATCGAAACCTCTTTGCTGCCCCTACTCAGTGCTGTCCACTCATTCACAGAAGGTAAATTTGGGGGTCTTTTTTTTTTTTTAAGAACTTCTTTTTTCTTCTTTTTTAATGTTGTTGTTTTTTTTTTTTTTTTTTAAGATTTTACTTATTTATTTTTGAGAAAGAGAGAGAGAGCATGAGTGGGAAGGAGAAGCAGACTCCCCGCTGAGGAAGGTGCCCAATGTGGGGTTTGATCTCAGGACCCTGGGATCATGACCTGAGTTGAAAGCAGATGCTTAACCAACCGAGCCATGCAAGTGCCCTAAACTTGGAGGTCTAATGCACAACACACAGACCGGCTTCTCTGTCCCAGGGGAGAGACTGACTTTCTGACACTCTTGTACATACTTTTATCATGACCAGGGAATTCATGAGAATGACCTAGTGTGTCTCTAGGATAGGACATTGTAGTATCTTTCTCTCTTTCATGAAAACTGCTCTCTATCCAATGACCTTTGTCTCACCTTTCTCAAGAGAACTTGCCTCTAGAATGGACAGAGCCCTGGAGTCATTGGGAGGGAGGAAGTCAGGGAGATAACCTCGCTGGAATTTGGATGTGACTCAAGATGGCGTTTCCTCCCAGGTACACGCAGACTCCGCAAGCCTTTTGTCCCTCAGAGTGGAGTTGGTACTTCCCTGCCTGAAGGTCTGGGCCAGCGGCAAGGGGATGTCTAGAAAGAGCCACAGGTCTTATCTTCTTTTGCAAACAGGAGCTGAACTGCTTTCCTTTCAGAGAATCAAAGCTTTGGCTATGTGGTTAAGACCAGCGTGAGAGGACAGGTCTAGTCTTGACAGCTGTAAGAGGAACTTCAAAATGGATTCCTTCACAGTCAGGAAGCGCAGGAGAAGAGGAAGACTTCTCGTGGCTCTTTCTAGCAAGCTCACTATCATTAAACCATGCCTCTGAAGTTCCCCGTGGAAAACAAATCTCAAAAGTAGCAGGAAAGACAGGAAATTCCTTCCAGGAAGTCCTCCAACCACAGGTTCGCCATCAGTCCCTCCTCTGTCAGCTTTCTTCTCCTCTGTGGAGGCCCAGCCTCAGGCTAGCTCCATTGGCAGCACAGGAGGGACAAGCATCGTGAACGCTGGGCTCTCAACCTCTCTTAGTTTTGCACGGTGGGTCGTAGAAAAGACCTGGATTGCCCACCTGTGGTCACATGCCCTTTCTCCACCAGTCACTGAGGCCGGGAAAATGGTCTCCTGGTTGGTCATGCCTGGGTCATGTGTCACCTCTGTGATGGATAAGAATGGGATCGGCACCATGATTCCTACAGCATGGGCTCCCCACAATGGGCTTCTTTCACCGATCGAATGGCGAGGGGTGACGGACCACCCTTTCTGAAAGAAGGCATCACCACATGTTAATGCCAGTAAATGCAAATAGATGTGACTCTCCAGGTTCTTCTGAGCACAGGCCTTCCTTAATCCCTTGTTCCTGTAAAGATGAACTCAGTCCCTGACCCCACTGGAAATTGATTGATCCCATGGAAACTGGCACAGAAATGTAACCCAACTCAACATAGGCTTCAAACCCTTTGACATTTTGGTGGTTGTTACATTACAATAGATGCCTTGGAGCTCCTCAGAATCCAAGGCGTGTAAAAGGATATAGGGATAGATATTTTAATTTAAGGAAATCAAGTCAAAAGCCCCTGAGGGCCCAGGGCGCATGGCTGCTTGGCGGCAGTGTGGACGTTGATGGAAGGGCTGCTGGCATCCATTCTGGGACCCCGTCCTGTCCCTCTTTAAAGGCCAGAGAGCCTCACAGCTTGCCCCCTGATGTGATGGATGGTGCAGTGACAAATTGAGTTTGAACCCGCCATCGAGACAGCTTGGGATTCATTAGCAGAATGTGGAGTTGAATTGGAAATGCTAATTTCGAGACATCCAAGCAGTTCGCTCTGGCTGGCTTTTTCTGGGTTGCTCCGGAGGCTGTTGAGAAATGAGGGGCCAGAACGTGGACCGGTAAAGGACAGGAGTGGAGTTTGTGTGACCCCCCTGAGAAAGACAACACCAGCATTTCCTTCCCACCATCTTTTCTTCCCTGGGGCTAAACACTCCCATTAACTGGAGGTTCCATTTTTAGGGTTAAATTCAATGGTAAAACGGTGATATTGTAATTTATAATAAGAAATAGGTATTTGATCTTCATCCCGGTCCCTGGCACAGAGCTCCTAAAATCCTTGAAATTTCCTAAGGGAAGAAAGGGATCAAAATATCTTTTGTTATGTTAATGAGGTGGCTGAGGGGCACCTCTGGTCTGGGAACCAGTTGCCAGGAGAACCCTACCTCTGGGGGAGCAAGGAGGAGCTAGAGCTTGAGTTCTATCACCAATGGGCAATGACTTAATCAATCTCGCCTGTGCGATGAAGCCTCTGTAGAAACCCCAAAGGACGGGGTTCAGAGTCTCCGGGTGGGTGGACACGTGTAGGTGCGGGGAGAGGGGAGCCCAGGAAGGGGGTTTGGGAGCTCCGTGCTCTTCCCTGTACCTTGTCCTCTGCATCTTTTCCTTTTACAATAACCAAGTAATCTAGTAGACAAAACATTTCTCCGAGTTCTGAGCTACTCCAGCAAATGAATCACTCCCAAGGAGCGGGGCATGGGAATCTCTGATCTCTAGGCAGCCGGTCAGGGGCACGGGTGACAACGGGGCTTGGCACGGGCATTTCAGCAGTCCTGGGGGCCTGAGCCCTCACCCTGAGGGTCCGACGCTGTCTCGGGGAAGCATCCGCACGGAGTTGAGGCAAAGACTCTCGCTGGTGCAGGACCTGGTGTCAGTGGTGATGGCATGGGAGAGCCATGCACGCCTTGGATTTGGGGATCCGAACTCTTAAAAACTTAGTTCTTGCCAAACGTCCACTTCCGGGAAGCTGGAGTCGGTGTACCCTTCCTCCTGTGTGTATAAAACAAACATACAGAGACTCTGAAAGGTAGAGAAAGCAGACCAGAGCGAATTTCCTGGGCTCCCCTTCAGCCTCGTATATTCCAGGTCTGGACTGAAAAGCCAGTAACCTGGAAAGGGGCAGACAAACAGAAACCCCAACAAAAGCCTGCTTTCTCCGGCAAAGACCCAGAAAGGGCTGTCTATTGAGATAGAAAAGTAAAGGGGCGCCTGGGTGGCTCAGTTGGTTTAAGCAGCCGGCTCTTGATTTCGGCTCAGGTCACGATCTCAGGGTCATGGGATTGAGCCCCGCACTGGGCTCCATGCTTGGCTGGGAGTCTGCTTGAGGATTCTCTCTCTCTCTCTCTTTGCCCCTCCCCTATACACGTGCATTCTCTCTTTCTCTAAAGTGAATAAATCTAAGAGAGAAAGAAAGAAAGAAAGAAAGAAAGAAAGAAAGAAAGAAAGAAAGAAAGAAAGGGAGAAAGAAAGAAAGGGAGAAAGAAAAAAGAAAGAAGAAAGAAAGAAGGAAAAAGGAGGGAGGGAGGGAAGGAAGGAAGGAAGACAGACAATCACTGCTCCACTCCAGTCAAACACCAGAGAAAATACTGCAGTCCCCCACCACTGATCCTACTAGCAAAGGCAGAGTGGGATGACCTAGCCTCCCCCAGGTCAGGCTATGAGACTCTCCAACGCCCCATCAGGGAGGTTTCAGAGAAGGTGGAGTGAGAAGCCGGGGCTTTCCTCCCCATCTAGCAGAAATGAGGCTCCCACCCTTCTCCCCAGGGGAGAGTCAAAGCAGGGCCTGTCGGAGAGTCAGGACTTTCTCTCCCCCCCAGTGGAGATGAGGCCACCCCCACCTGGTGTCAGTGGAGACAACACAGAGCTTCGCTGTCTGTCCCAGTCAAAGACGTATCATGGGATCCGACACCCCACGGGCACCCGAGCTCCCGCCCCTTCCCAGCAATAGCAAGGAGCCCCCCTCCTCGGATGTCTGTGGCCAGGTGGCACCCCTGCTTCCCTCGCAGGCGTGACGTCAGAGGAAGCCAGCCAGAACGGGTTTAAATGCGATCAGTGTCTCAGAACAGACCACCGAAAAGGTCCAGGTTTCCGTGGAAAATCACGCATCGCACTAAGAACCAGGAAGGACTCAACTGAATGAAAAGAGTCAATCAGTAGATGCCAGAATCCAGACGACGGACATGCTTGAATCGTCTGACATCGGAGTAGGGACAGCACCCGTGGGGACACCGGCTCGTCACGCGCTGCTGGAGGAATGCAAAACGGTCCATCCAACTCTGGGAAAGAGACAGTTTCTTTAAAAACGAAATGTGCAGTTGCCCTAGGATCCAGCCGCTGCACGCTGGGCTGTTTATCCAAGAGAAATGAAAACCCGGACACAAATGTTCACAGCCTCTTGATTTTTAAAAGCTCTGCTGAGTCCGTTGGGGTCGTAACCGCTCACCAGAGTCTGTCGTAAACCCCAGAAAGTTATTTATTATGTCCTGGAGGCTGAAAATCTGAGATCAGGGGCCCAGCATGGTTGGGTTCTGGTGAAGTCCCTTCCTGGTTGCAGGTGGTTATCTTCTGGATGCTTCTTCACGTGGTGGAGAGAGAGAGAGTTCTTTGAGGTCTCTTTAATAAAGGCACTAATCCCACTCATGAGGGCTCCATCACTCCTCTGGTCATCTCCTAAAAGCTCTGCCTCCCAACGCCGTCACGTTCAGAGGTAGGACTTCAACATGGAATTTCGGGGCACAGACATTCGATCCATAACAAGCCTCCAGATGTTCTTTAGGGTTGCGTGGTCACACAAACAATGGTACGTCCATGCGGTAGGATATACTGTCTTGGTAGACAGACAACCTGGGTGAATCTCTGGAGAACTGTGCTGAGTGATCAATGCCCATCCCAAAAGGTCCCATGCTATAAGACTCTCTCCATCTAACATTCTCGAAATGACACAGCAGTAGAAGTGGAGGAGGGATGAGTGGTTGCCGGAGGTCAAGGAGGCCGGGGCTAAGGAGGGAGGTCAGCGGGTTACAGAAGGACAGCTTGAGGGCTCAGGTGACAGGAATGTTCTGTATATTGCCTGCATCGATGTCAATACACTGACGTTGTAGTATGGTCTTGCGTCTCGGGGGGAAATTGGGTAAAAGGTACACAGGATTACTCTGTACCATTTCTTACGAGTCCACAGGAAGCCACAATGATCTCAAAATTCAAAGTTTGATAATAAAACAAACCCACCCACCTCATTCTTCTGCTTTCAGCTGGGAAGGTGGGGTAGTTTTAATGTCTCTAGAACCTAGCATGGTCCCTCTTAATACATTTAATAAGTGTCTGTTGAATCGGAAGTCTTGGTACAAAATGAAGCATATGTCGGAAAGCCCCAAAGGGCTTTGTCTACTGAACCATTGGCGTCTTGTGTCCCATTCCATGCACTGGAGCCTCCTTGGGGACAGATTAGGGTGGGGCAATGCTATGAGATAAAACCTCCTACTGGTTTTTATTTCTTGGGCAAATTACTTGAATGTGTGTGCATGTGTATGTGTGCGTGTGTACTCTAAAGTTCTCTTAAATGTTCTCAATCTTTGGGTAAATTTGTTAAGTTTTCAAATTTAAATAAAGGGTCAAGGGACGCCTGGGTGGCTTGGTCTGTTAAGCCTCTCCCTTCGGCTCAGGTCATGATCCCAGGGTCCTGGGATCGAGTCCCACATTGGGCTCATTGCTCAGCAGGGAGCCTGCTTCTCCCTCTGCCCCTCCCACTGCTTGTGCTCGCTCTCTCTCTCTGATAAATAAAATCTTAAATAAATAAATAAATAAATAAAGGATCTAAACTAATTCATCGATCACATAATGTGATAGAGAGAAAGAAGGGGATCACGCTAAGAGACCACATTCTTTTAAATATTACGAGCATATTGTTACCTGTTGTATACAGATTTGGTTTTGTCTTCTTAAACCGTTTTACATTGAATTCTAGGGGCGCCTGGGTGGCTCAGTGGGTTAAAGCCTCTGCCTTCACCTCAGGTCATGGTCTCACGGTTCTGGGATCGAGCCCCTCATCGGGCTCTCCGCTCAGCAGGGAGCCTGCTTCCCCCCCATCCCGCCGCCTGCCTCTCTGCCTACTTGTGATCTCTCTCTCTGTCAAATAAATAAATAAAATTTAAAACAACAACAACAACAACAAAAACGTTTTACATTGAATTCTAAACCCTGCTGGAGTTGGGAATGTAGGACACTAAGGAAACACGGTCCACTGCACATCCCAGTTCACTGAGATAATTTCGAGCGAGCGAGTTTGTGTAAGAGATCTCCTGCTGTCCACACCCACTTGCTGAGCCCAAAGAGTGTCTTTTTTGGAGTCACTGGCTCATGAGCTACAAGGCTCTAAAGGGGTTGGTCTCACAGCTCACGGAGAAAGAAGAAAAAAAATACATGAAATAAAAATACATGAAGGTAAAGGAAAAATTAATGGGACCAAGGACCATTTTTAATTGCTAACCCATCTCATTCACGGTAATGTACAATTGCTATCTCCTTTTTCTCTGAATAATATTATATCAAAATTACAAGGTTAAACTGTTAAAAATTGAGAAGCATCAGCTAGAAATGAAATGGCAGGAAGAAATGATCGTACAGTCCGTGGGGCAGAATTTCAGGAATGATGGTGTTCCGTGCGCACATTGTGAAGATAACGTGCCTGAAAGGGAGTAAGATGATACTAGCTTTTCATTATGGGAAAGACTGATCGAGATCTATCAGACATTCGAGGGATTTTTCTGCAGGTCGACCATGAATAATTCGCTCAGATCCTGCTCGTCGACCCCACCCACGTGCCACGGGTGAACCATCGGGCTGGAACAGAAGTGCATGAAGGAAAGGGAAGACTCTTTTGCCGCCGAGGGACAATCTGATGTGCCGGCCACTTAGCGTCCCCAAGTATTGATTTGTTGATTGTCAGAGTACTTCTAGAAATTCCAAATCTAGGTGCTTGTGAAGTAGAAAGAACGTGGGCAATAATATCGACCTGGAACTTCACGAGAATGTCTGAAAAGATCCCTAGGAGAACACTTTGATTCAACGGTAAGTGTATTTTTTTTCAAATCTTTTTTTTTTTTTTTTTTTAGTTTATTTGACAGAGAGAGAGAGATCACAAGTAGGCAGAGAGGCAGGCAGAGAGAGAGGGGGAAGCAGGCTCCCCGCTGAGCAGAGAGCCCGATGCGGGGCTCGATCCCAGGACCCTGAGATCATGACCTGAGCACTGAGCCACCCAGGCACCCCAACAGTAAGTGTATTTTTGAGGGGAGATGGGGCAGGATTCTCGGTTCCAGATTCATCTGTGGGGAGAGGTCACCCCACGGGCGTCAGGCTTTAGCGACCACAGGCAGAACCGTGATAGAAAAAAGAAGGTAACATCCTCCCGCCCTCAATGGAAGGAGGCTTGGGAGTTGGTCGCCAGCAGCGGTGCCCCAGGTAAATATTTATACGGAGACGTCATTAATGTGAGAGAGGAGAGGTAAACAGTCCTCAAGGACTAAGACGAGGCAAACAGGTTTCCTTTGTTTTGCTTCACCTTGTTTGCATGTTCTTATCCTCGGGAGTAAAATGTTTTTCTTCATTCAGGCTCTGTGTAAATGAGAATTGGAAGTGTGAGAAGGGAGCTAGGGATCATCTCCTCTGAGGATCCTCAATTGTCTGTAAAGGGAGCTAGGGACGCAGGGCCTGGTTTCTAACATTTCCCATCTATCCTGGGGCCCATGGGGGGCTATCCTTGAGGGACACTAGCCGGCTGGACAGAAAAGGCCCTTCTGTCAGGGGCCAGGCCAGTCGTGGTGCAGTGGCTCCGCGTTCGGGCTTCTCTGGTTAGACTGGAATGCAACATTCAGCCTGGGACCATGGGCCTAAGCTGAGTGTTTCACTCCCCCAAGAGTCTAAATATGGGGACAAGTACTCTGTGCCTCTAGAGAGGGGATGAGATAAAAGCAACATTTGTCTCTTTATAAAGAGGTCCTCAATTCAGTTGCCTTAAAACCGATGATTTTTATCTGAAGTGAGCGGACAGGGCAGAGTGATACATACTAGCCCAACTCACAGAGACTGATGTACAAAACCAGAAGGATTCTTTCTGAATTTATAATGAGGAAGTTGCGTGGAACAGGACTGATTTTTCACAAACCCCCACCTCTTCTTACTCCAACTAATCCCATTCTTCGTCTCCCTGAGAGCTGGCACCAGCAGCAGCGACAGGGGGACAGAAGTACCAGCACTGGAGGTGATCGGGTATTTAGTGGGAGAGGACGCGCAGCCTCCGTGGATGCTGACGTGTCGATGGAGAGGCTGGCTCAGAGTTTCAAGCAGTATCAGGATATGAATCGCTTCCTGAGAAAGACACACAGTGTGCAAAGAGGCTAAGGAAAATTCAGGAAAACAAATATGTCTGCAGAATGTTCCACCGTGGTCAGTTCTGTACGCGGGAAGGCTTGGTGGGAAAGACTGGTGGGGAAGCCGTGAGTTACGGACACATGGGCAGTTATGAAGAAAGGGTAGGCTAGGACTCCTCTTATGGCTTTAAAGGTACACAACTGAAGGCCCTTCCAGTAATGAGAGGAAGCCAGGGGGGCCACGGATTAACAAAGCACGTGGCTTTTATGATGGCTGTCGGGTAAGGACATGGCAGGGTTTGGAAGCATGCCCCCACGTTTATGAGGTTATGTCCCCTCTACAGACAGATCTGTGGTTAACCTCCCTGCATTCACAGACCTGCCGGCTCATCTGAGAGTCTTCTGGATCATTCCTGAGAAACCCAGAGGGAAGGTTCATCTGTGACCTCACTTCTCCCACAGGGACGACTGGGGAGGCTGGGATTTTTCTCACAAGGTGCTGGCTATACATCTGAACATTCCCAACACTTTCGACCGTCCCCATGTTCTCTCCTGGCGACTTGTGCCCACTCACCCAGAGCATGCCGGACACAGCCCGATGGACCCCAGTGAGCTTCTTCCCTGCTGTTGGTGTGGGAACCATGTTGCCTATAAATCACTAAACAAAAGCCTTCTTTCCACTTGACACAGGTCATCATTGTGGAGAACCTCAGTTTGTCCGGTGAAACCAGCCCCCTCTGTCAACAGTTCTGGGGAGAATCACCTACGTGGGTGGATGGGAGGATGCTGTGTGAGTTTTAACATCAATAACCAACTGTTCTTCGCTGTCGCTCTTGCTGGTGGAGGTTTCTAAGCCATGCACCCTGAGCTGAGGAGTTCCCCTTGTAGACCCTCCCGGAGAAGGGTGATGGAGAGCAGGGGGGCGCAGGAGGCTCTGTCCCCTTCCCACTTTGTCACCGAGCAACGAGCCTTGCATCCCTTTTATACATCCCACCACTGCAAAAACTTGTGTTTAAAAAAGTTTCAGAGGCTGGGGCTCCTGGCTCAATTGAAAGGACACGTGACCCTTGATCTCAGGGTTGTAAGCTCCAACCCCACGTTGGGTGTAGAGATTATTTAAAAATAAAATCTTTAAAAAATAAACAATAAAAAGGTTTCAGGGGCTAAAGAGTGATCGCCAATATGGGCTCTGAGTAGTTGATGGTGCAAAAACCAACAGTCCCATCTCCCAGGCATTAACTGTCCCTTCGGTTGAATTCTTGGTCCTTCTGCCCCTTCTGACCGGCAGCCTTGGACATGCCGCTGGGAAGAGCTGGGGCTCGCAGCTGCCAGCTGGCATGCTCGTCAGTGGTTACTGACAGCGAGACCCCACCCCTGAAATTGTTGATCTACAGGAAGTTCCATGTGTGGGGCATGGAGGACTGGTCTTAGAATGTGCACTTGACCCTAAGACATGACCCTTTCATTCTGGTTGCAGGTCAGTGGTGTGCTAGTAAATGTTTAACAAGTGGATCTTCTGGGGGTCGGGAGGCTCCGTTTGCAGGATTTACTGATTACTGTGGTGTAAACACTCCTCCCCATGAGACTGAGTTCAATCTACCCACCTGGTACCCCTAAAGCAGAGTTGGGAAGAGATTTCATAGCATATGGTTAGAGTCTAGTTGAATCTCATAGATAGAAGGGACATAAATAACCTCAAAGCAGAGATCATTAACCTGGAGTCAAATACGGGGAAAGGGATAAGTTTTGAACATTTGTTACCTTCGTCCTGAATATGATTTATTTAATGGCACGTTTGCATCATTTAATTTATAAAATGGCTCTCTTTACAGATGGCCAAGTTCTGGAGAGTCCCACAGTTGGCCCTGGCAGGCCGGGCACTTGGTGGCGTGGGCTCCAGCTTACCTCTGAGGGACACACTGCTGGGAAGTAACAAGCCGTTTGTTTGGTCAAGCCTCGAGACGCTTGGGTTCCCTGGTCTGGTATAGTGGGGGGCCCTCCAGGTTCTGCCATGTGAGGTCTGAGAGCCTCGGCATGAGGACGAATCCAACGTGACCTGCTCCTGCTTCTGAGGAAAGTCGTAGCAGACGCTTTTCCTCAAATTGTGAAATGAACAATTTTCATTCGAGGTAAAAAGTCATCATGATAAATAAGTTCTACGGCTCTACCAGGCATCGCTAATTCTAAATTTAGACGGTTGAGGAAGTTTGGGGGAGACTTCTAGCGCCTTCTATGGGACGCGTGGGAGACTCATGGGAGACCACTGTGGAACCGGCTGACGATGAACAAAAGCAGGTGTCCCAGGGGCTCAGAAAGGCAGTCAGAACAGACGTTCTTCCCCTGTTAGGAAATGAGAAGGAGTCCGGGAACCTTTGTAGAATCCCAGAGCTGCAAGCCGATGGAGACTTTGGGGAACTTTCCCGCCCCGGCCTGGAGACCCGGGGAGCCAGCTGGCCATGGGTCCTGTGACGTGAAACCAGCCACGGGAACGACAGCGGAGCCTGGAACATCCGTATTTATGATGACTTTGTCCCACTGATTATTTCACCACCTACTAATCGTTTTGCTTTTCTGTGGGATTTTATGGTAGACTTGCCTCTAAGGCCAAGAAAGGACAGCCTTTCCAGTTCCCGGCTGAAAGATGCTGAGTGTTGACATGATTTGTTTTTTCTTGATCTGCCAGGGAAGGGTTGGGGAGTGGCTGGCTCCAAATTGGATCTCCAGCCTCAGGAGTTTCGCATTAGACGCATTGTTTATTCATGAGATTTTTTTTTTTTTTAACTGTAAAGTACATCGATTGCCTGAGGGCGGCTGCATCATAGAAATTTACTAAGCCGGGCATCATGGGTCTCTTAAATTCCTAGATAATAGGAAAACAACTCTCGTGGGCCAGACCCACTGTCTGTGGTGTGACCTTGACTTTACCGCCCATGGAAAGGATTGCAGGGGTCCCCAGCCACACTCTTGCAAGTGCCCCTTGATTTCATAAAGAGAATGGGCACCATGCCAGTCATGAACGTCTTCTTTTGTTGGGCCTCCCCCCACCACGATGCAATTCATTTTGAAATATTCCGATTAACTTTCAAATCCTGCATCCCCATCTCCTGTCCTCTGCAGCCCTAGAAAACCTGGCGGTTAGGCAGCCCTAACTTGTACATGAATACAAATAATGATTCGAAACCAAAAATACCTCCTTTCCCAATGCAAGGGTGAACTGTGGCTTTGGACAATGACCGTGTGTTCCAGAGTGCAATGCGCAGAAGGTTTCTGTGTGCACATTCATCAACTATTGAAACGTGCCCTCTCATGCTGAACTGGAGAATTTTTCAAAAAGGAAATCATCAAAAAGAGCGTGGAGTTAACGGGACTGAAGAAAAGCCCTTCAAAGGGAAGATTTTTAGTGAATGCTTATGAACATAGGCATAGTGGAGATGACCGTGATTTTAATTAAAAAAAGAGTTTATGTCTCTTTGGTCCTCCTTTGAAAATATTATTCGTCTCTAGCATTAATATTATTAGTCCCCACCCTAACTTCTTTCCTTAGATTTCTTTAATGGGATTTATGTAACTAAATTAAAATCCAGGCTCCTCTTACACAGAGATACTGTTTATAAGAGGCCTTGTGTACTTAATTTGTCTTGACATCTATCTATTATGTGCGGGGCCCAGAGGACAGGTCTGAGATTGTCAGTAGAGTTGAGAATTGGATCCAGAATCTTAGAATTGGACAGGATCTTCAAGCTCATTTATGAAAGTCTCCTGCAGCTGTACCCACAGCAAGCCTCTGTCCGGACACTTGACAAACGGAATTATTCGGTGAAGCTCAAATGTCTGTAGGCAATGGAAAGCACCTCTCAGAAAAAAGTAATTCTGAAAGTGCTTAGGACAAGGGTGTTGGGTGATTGCCGGTGAATTTCAGTACCGTGTTTCTGAGCGCTGGGGGCCGGCTGTATGTTAGATGATATTTACTTATATAGGTATGTTCTCTCATTTATTCTTTTTCTCAGACATCCTTTCTTTTATTGTAACAAAATTAAAACATGCACACAAGTTCACACAATACAGAGGTTTAAAGACTAACAATAACCCTTTACTATTCCTTCCCACCATTTTTGTATGTCCTTAACAGATCGTTTTCGTGAATCATTTACAGTTTCATGGCCTTCTTGGACATTTGGTGTTTTGCTGTAATCTGTCACAGGTTTCTTGAGAAGACTTACAGAGAAGTTAGCCCTCCATGTACCGAGATGGAATGCATCCAGGAGAGCTTTATGTAATTTAAAAAAAAAAATTTATAATTTTTAAGTAACTTACAAGTGTAGACATTTAAAATACAAAGGTCTGACATCATCCTACAGACATCTTTGTTTCACAACTTTCTTTTTCAGGAAACTAAAATGGAAGTGGAAAAAAATCAGAAAACTCTTGGAAGGAGAAGAGAAATAAATATTCCAGAAACATACAATCAGTTAGTTAATCCAATTGAAGGCGACATTTAGCCTCTCGACAACCAACGAAATCAGGAAACCAAGACAAGTTTCACATTTCTCATTATGTGATAAGGCAAAGCCAACATGGTTTTTGAAAAGAAACATTTTCTTGACGCTAAAATCTAGGTGGAATTCATTAAATTGATCCTCATACGCCTTTAGGGATATGAGACAATCAGACAGTGTCGCGATTTTTGCACAGGTGGAGGGATATCCTGCATATGATCAATAACTCCTTCACAACAACAATAAAACATCGAAAAAACTCGAGATTTGATTAAGAAGTTGCTTCGGATATCGGTAGCAAACCGGCAACTCGGGGAGAGGCTGTGGAGTCAGGAAGACAAGGGCAAGGGGCTCATTGTGCCTCCAGCCTCTGCTCCCGATGTAGCCAGATGCAAAAAGCACCTTCGGAACAACAAGAACAAAACAGCAGATAACCCGCAAAATGGTAATTTGTCCTAACCCCACCAGAAAGCCGGGGTGGCAGGACAACCAAACTAACCCAAAACCAAGGGAACAATCCAGACGCAAAAAGTCACATACGTAGGAATCCATTTATAGGAAATAGGCAGAAGAGGCCAATCCCCAGAGACAGAGGGCAGATCGTTATCAGCCAGAAGCCGGGGGCAAGGGGCGTGAAGAGTGACCCACGGTGGGTCCGGGTCTCCGTTTGGGTTAGTGACGATGTTCCAGAACTAGACAGAGGTCATGGTTGAACAATACCGGCAGTGTATTCAATGCCACTGGATTGTAGTTACGGTAGTTAATTTTACTTCCATTAAAAAAAAAAAAATCAACAGAGAAAGATCATCCAAGTCCTCGCTTACCTGGGGCCGAAGGATGGGACGCCAGAGAAGCCAAGGCAAGAAGAATGAAGTCACAATGTTTACGAAGCGCCGAAGGCCGAGTGTGGGCCAGCGTGGGGGCGCAGAACCCCGAGGGAGCCCGACACGGAGGCTCTGGCACGCAGACCTCGCTGGGTGCTCGCCAGCAAGCACGGGGCAGGTCAAGGCATGAGAAAGCCGCCCTCCCGGGGCAGCGCGCTGGAGAGAAGCAGCTGCCCCGGGGGTAAAGGCGTGATGCCCACCTCTTCCTCCCCGACCTTCTCCCTTGACTCCATTATGCAGCCTAACAGAATCCAACCAGAAAAGGAGGAGCAAATTAAACCCAAAGCAAACAGAAGAAAAGAAATCCTAGGGGCGCCTGGGTGGCTCAGTGGGTTAAAGCCTCTGCCTTCAGCTCCGGTCACGATCTCAGGGTCCTGGGATCGAGCCCCGCATCGGGCTCTCTGCTCAGCAGGGAGCCTCCTTCCCCCTCTCTCTCCGCCTGCCTCTCTGCCTACTTGTGATCTCTCTCTGTCAAATAAATAAAATCTTCAAAAAAAAAAAAAAAAGAAATCCTAATGTTGAAAAGCAGAAATCAATGGAATTGCTGCCAACAGAGAAGCAGCTCATACATACGGAAATAGGAGCTCCCTGCAGAAGGGCAGGTGATGGGCAGACAGTCGCTCGGAGCTGTCAGGAAGAAGACTGGAACATTCCGGGCGGCGTTCTGGTTCCGGGGAAGCTCGGCTCTTCCTTACCCGTCAGGGCAAAGTGAGGAGAGGGAGTGATAACCTTGCTTCATCCCGACGCCCACGCCGCAATCCCAGAGCTGACCGATGCCATCGTGTTCGGTGTAGGACTGCCAAGTGTCGGCTCAGGGCTCCCTTAGCCCTCCGGGCGCCATGTCACCAGCGATGGCGGGTCCCCGACTCTGCACTCCCAGGGCGCGTGCTGGCGACCCTGGGACTTGGCAGCCGGAGGAAGCAGCAGGCTGAGAGAGATTCAAGATGCTCAGGTTCATGTCCTCTTCCGCGGCTCCCTGCCTTGGTCCCAGCCACCGGCACAGCTGGGTCTCTAAAGAGAAGCTTTTTAAGGTCCGGGTGACACCGAAAACGAGATATCAGGTTGCCTTTTCCAATCTCTTTCCTGTAACGGAGACAAAAGAGAACGAACACGAGGTTCAGCTTTCTTTACCAAGCAGTTGCCTTGTGGTCTCGTTTGTAATTAGCATTTCCTTCCCTCCTTTCTGGGGCTAGAACTGGGTTTCAGATGGCATAGGTCATCTTTTTGGTTTCATTAAAAAGAGCAACAGTCCACATATTACATGGCACACAGTGCATGGAATTTGAGTTTTAGAATAGGCCTGGTTTTGTTAGAAGCGGTGTTTCTAATAAATATATGGAAAGCCAGAACCTGGTTCT
>CM052883.1:168447784-168514173 GCA_028534135.1 Potos flavus | reverse complement strand
ATATGATAATTGTCTTTCTCTGATTGACTTATTTAGCTTAGCTTAATACCCTCTAGTTCCATCCACGTCGTTGCAAATGGCAAGATTTCATTTCTCTTGATGGCTGCATAATATTCCATTGTATATATATATATATATATACCACATCTTCTTTATCCATTCATCTGTTGATGGACATCTCGGTTCTTTCCATAGTTTGGCTATTGTGGACATTGCTGCTATAAACATTTGGGTGCACATGCCCCTTCGGATCACTACTTTTGTATCTTTAGGGTAAATACCCAATAGTGCAATTGCTGGGTCGAAGGGTAACTCTATTTTCAACTTTTTGAGGAACCTCCACACTGTTTTCCAGAGTGGCTGCACCAGCTTGCATTCCCACCAACAGTGTGGGAGGGTTCCCCTTTCTCTGCATCCTCGCCAACATCTGTCATTTCCTGACTTGCTTATTTTAGCCTGGAATTATTTTCTTAAAAAATCCCTTTAATTTTGAAGCATAACAAGGTTTGGGCATCTTTTGGACTTTAATGCAGTGGTCAAACTAATTCGTTTAGTTAGAAAAGGTGTTTTGGGGAACATTCTTAAGAGGTAAAACACATATCTCCCTACATTGTTGCATGATCTGTTTAATGGGATTTTTTTTTTTTTCCTTTTACTGTTCCTAGAGGCTTTCTTTTTGAGCCTATGGAACAACTGTGAAACATCTACATAGTAAGAACAATAGTTATTCAGTGAGCATCCTCCTGCATCAGTTAACGAAGTTCTAATTTCCTGCCGATCCAAATGAATTTTCAGCAATTTCAGGCGGAAGAAAGCACATTGAAGGTATTTAGAATTCTGACCTCACTTCTAGCACTGTCCGTGGTACGTGAGCTCTCGGAGGCAACGACGGACTGATTTAGCTGGATCCTTCTGGGTCACCGATGATGAACGTGCGTGTGGTGTGGCGCGGCTGGCTCGAGGCACACAGAGACCGGAGCCATGTGTCCCCCTGTCTTTACAGGCAGACGGGCGTCTTTGTGATCATCTTGTAGATTTCCCTGGTTACCTAAGCACCTGTCGAGCTCGGTGCTATGCCAAGCGCCAAGAATACACGGGTGTCTAAAGTAGGGTTTGTGTCTTCCAGGAGCTCATAGGCCGAGCAGATGATGCGGATCTGCTTAGGAATCTGCCACGGCACGAACACGGAGCCTTATGTCATGTACGGTGTGTTCTGTCTGAATCCCAGACTTTGTCACCACCCTCCCAGAAATCCACATGGATGAGGCAACATAATTACTATATTAGAGTGGCCAGACTTCTTGCTATCTGCGGAAACAATGTAATCCTCCAGCCCTTGGAAGGGCCATGGCATTCGCCCCTGCCATCCCTTCATGAATCACCTTGAGAGTTTCCTTATTCCTTTTGCATATATTTCCTACCTAATCATGATACCAAGGTAATTCTCATACCTAGGTAATGTAAAGGAATATTTCTTGGGTTTCCACATTTCTTTTTTTTTAAAGCACTTTATATCTTTTTTTAATTTTATTTTTTTTAAGATTTTATTTATTTATTTGGCAGAGAGAGAGACTGTGAGAGAAGGAACACAAGCAGGGGGAGTGGGAGAGGGAGAAGCAGGCTTCCTGCTGAGCAGGGAGCCCGATGTGGGACTCGATCCCAGGACCCTGGGATCATGACCTGAGCCGAAGGCAGATGCTTAACGACTGAGCCACCCAGGTGCCCTGGGTTTCCACATTTCTATTGGAAGAAAGGAAGGAAGGAAGGAAGGAAGGAAGGAAGGAAGGAAGGAAGGAAGGAAGGAAAGAAGCAAGGGAGGGAGGGAGGAAGGGAGAGAAAGAGGGACAGAGGGAAAGGAAGGAACGAAGGGAAGGAGTGGAGGGAAGGAGGGAGGGTAAGGAGGGAGGGAGGAAAGACTAGCCTGGATGAGGTTTGGGTTCTAGAATGAGGGACTCAAAGGAAGAGCCCACAGGCCAGCACACACCAGAACAATCACTTATCAGTTAGCTCAGTGTGAACAGATTTGGGATGGAGAGATAAATAGGATTTCTTCTCTTATCTCAAGGACTTCAGTCTGGTTAACCCATCTGGTGGGCGAAATGGGCACATAAACCAAATTACCCTGCGTGCAGTGTGATAAACGTCTCAACAGAAGGGAGCACGGAATGCAGAGCAAGTTGGCAGATGGAGCCATCATCCCTGATGACAAAAAGGGATGATGTCTGGAAGTTTCTCAGAAGAAGAATGTCTGGGCTGGGTCTTCAGAGACAAAGAAGCGTTTTCCAGGTGGGAAAGGGGTCTCAGTTCTAACTAATTTTTAGAGCCAACCTAGGTCACTGGCTCAAAGAAATCCATTGAAACTGTTCTTCTCAGAAATTAATACGCATCGCACAGAAACACGTTAAAACGTCGAGATTCTGATGGAGTGGGTCTGGGGTGGGGGGTCCAGGAGGCACCGTCCACGCAGTCAGGAGCCACACACGAGCAGAGAGGCTTTGCTCAGTGGCTTCGGAGAGGAACGCCTGCGCAAACCCGCCAAGTCCCAGGCACTCCGGCAAGTTCAGGGCACAGCGGTGAACAGGATCAAGATGGTCTCTGTCTTCACGGGACTTCAAGTGCGGTGACAGTAAAGGAAAGAATAAAGCCCCATGGCAACTCAGTTTGATCTGGGATCTTCCTCTAAACCTGCACTCGCAAATTTTCTTTTTCCCGGGGCGCCTGAGTGGCTCAGATGGTTAGGCATCTGCCTTCAGCTCAGGTCATGATCCCAGGGTTCTGGGATCGAGCCCCGCGTCCGGCTCCTTGCTCAGCAGGGAGCCTGCTTCTCCCTCTCCCTCTGCCTGCCGCTCCCCCTGCTTGATCTCTCTCTCTCTCTCAAATAAATCAATAAAATCTTAAATTTTTTTCTTTTTCCTTGCATTGTCTCGTGGCCCTAGGTATCCCCTGCTGTACCCTTCTCCTGGCGTCTCAGTGAGCCTTGGAAGCTGACATGGCCGGGATTAATGCTTCCCTGTTTGTCATGTAAAAATAACTCTCTTTGATGTGGTTTTAATTTAGTGGGGCTTGAAAGGTGCTCTGGGGACAAGCAAGCGCCCTCAAAGTGCCATCTACTCCGGAAATGTTTGCTACACTCCTGTTCCCAACTAGACACAGGGGGTCACACAGGGGTCCCTGGCCTGAAGTCACCGACAGGACTATTGGCAAAGAAAGCCAATGAAGTAATACGTTGAAAACTGGCATGAAATATACGTTTGATGGAGGCGTATGGTTCTAGGGCCTCAGAGGAGAAAAGGGTTGTTTCTCGGAGAAAAGGGTTTCCCCAGAGGAAACCCAGGGAAGAAAAATGAAGCCAGAAGGAGGAGGGCTGCAAATACCCCAGACCAGGGAGTCTGGACTTGTATTGAAATACTGGATCATTTCAAGAGGGAGTTAAATTTAACATATTACTCTGCGGGTACTTTGCCAAAGGAAAACTATGAGGAGGCCCTTCAGCTAAGGTTGCAGCAGAGGGGGATGGAGAGGAAGGGATAGCATTCCAGAAGGACTCAGGAGCCTAATCTGTCCGTGCTCAACACTTGGGTACATGGAGGTGGGCCAAGGAGAGGAGGGGACAAGGGCTGCACTTCTCATCGGCAAGCTGAGAAGAAACGGTGAGGAGCGGGTTTGGGGAGGAGCGGAGGCGTGTGGCCCGGGGCACGCCGGGGGCCAGGTGACCTGGTGCCTGTTGACTCTGTGCGTTTGGAGCTTAGCTCACAGATCTGGGCCAGAGTGCTGTTCAACCACCATCACGGTAGCTGTTCGTGAAAGGCAAGGAGCAGAAGAAGTGGCCAGGCTCATGCAGGGCTTGAGCAAGGACAGGTGATTCGGGCGTGGAGGAGGAGGGAGACAAGGAGGGCCTGAAATAAAGCTGCTTGGACTTGACCCAAGGAGAAACCTTCGAGAAGGCCATGTTTCCAGGTCTGGGTCCGGTGTGCATCCAGCTCAAAATGCCCAGCACGACGTTGGAGGGCGGGGGGAGTCTGGGAGGCACCCAGTGCAGTCACAGCGGAGGCTGGGGTGCCGTGACTAATCCCCTCCCCTCTAGTCTTCTTCCACAGTGACTGTGACACAGGAGGCCCCGGAGCAGGTCCCCCAGGAGGAGTTCCTCCTCTGTTCCGAATGGTTTCGCCATCAGAAGGCATCACTTCCAGGGGAAAAAAATAAAAGAAGGCATCGACTCCAAGCAGAAGCCCTAGGAGATGCTCCCATCGGCTCGGCTGGCTTTTCCTCTGGGATCTGATGCCACCAAAGCAGCCACGTGTCTGGGGCAGGTCCTGTAGCCCTTCCAGGCTGCGGCTGCCTCCAGTTGCTGGTGGCTCTGGGCTGCTTCCCGCCGTGTAGTCCCCGAGCCTCTGGCCTTACATGGTGGAGTGGCCGCCCTGTCGGGACCCTTGGTAAAGCTCCTAGCTGTCGCTGTCTCAATGCGCACTCCGTGCATCCCTCGGCACGTAGCTGCCCAGCGCCGGCTCTGTTAGACCCTGGGCACAGAGGGAGCACAAAACGGGCATGGCACCCGCGCGGCCATGTGCCGCGGGAGACACACGTTAAATGAGCACACGAATGCTTACAACTCGTGATCCTCGCCAAGCTGGAGAAGAACTGGGTTCTCAGGGACGGCGTATCCGGAGCCCGGGAATGGAGGGCAGGACAGTCTGGCCACAGGAGAGCTAACGGCAGGGGTGGGGTGGGGGGAGAGGAGAAGAGTGTTCGGCTCCCCGAACCAGCCCATGTCCCACGGACACCAGGCTTGCCAGACAAGAGCCAGCTAAAGGAGCCAAGAGCGCAGGAGAAGCCAGGTGTGGCCACCAGGCCACCTGGGACCTCGCAGGCGGTGGCTCGGGGAGGTCTGAGTCTGAGTGGCGGGGGCCTTCCTCGGCTCATCCTGCTGTAACGGAAGATCCCAGACTGGGGGTGGGGCTGCTAACCAACAGGCATGCCTTTCTCACAGTTCTGGAGCCTCAAAGTCCAGGATTTGGATGCCAGCAGGGTCTGGTTCTTGATAAAGGCTCTCTTCCCCTTTTGCAGATGCCTTTCTTGTATTTGCAGCTGGCGGAGAGCAGAGGGAGGAAGCAAGCTCTCTCATCTGTTCTTACAAGGGCACTACTCCCATCACAAGGGCTCTACCCTCAGGACCTAATCTCAACCCCATCCCCTCCCAAAGGCCCCACCCTCAAATACCAGCACACTGGGGCTTAGGCTGCAACAAATAAATGGGGGAGGAGGGGACACAAACATTCAGTCTGTACAGAAAAAGGAGCCATTAAAGGGGTGAGCCGGCATGGTCTGATTTTCATTTATAAAAATGTATCAAGATCACTTTTTAAACAGGACTCATTTTCCAATTTCACGATGCCTTACAAAATTTTGGAGAGTTTCGCAAGTGGCTTTGCAACATTACTTTGATAAATGAGTGGAGACCATGGAAGGATGTACCGATCATTTAAAATGTCAGCCAAAGTTGCAGCCACCATTAATTAAATCCTTGTATTTTTTTAAATTATCATTTCAAAATAAAAGCTGCCAAATTCCCCAGGGGGTTAATATCTGGTGGCAAAAGGCACTTTAGACAATAATCCCAGACCGGCTAAACCTTTGAAGAGACAGGAGGGTCTCCAGTGTGTTTTAATGGTCACTTCCATTTTGACCTTCAAAGAAAAGATCTCAGTAAACGGACATCTATGGAGGGAAGCTGTGCATGAGAAGAAAGAGCCTTCCACTAGCTTCTATGACCTCCCCGTGGGGCCATGGCGCACGGGGACATTAGGGGCAGAATCTGCAATAGAGCAGTGGGGTCACCTGGCTAGGGTCTCGGAAAGGACGGAGGAGCGGCAAAGAAACAGGCGGCTGAGCTCCAAGGTGTTTAGAGAAGAGGAGCCAGGATTCCACATGTTGGGTGCTCGATCGTGCACTCCAAGGCTCCAACCACATTTAACAGCCAATTACTAATGCAAATATGAAAGTTGCAAGCTTGAAAACGAAGGCCATGTCCGTAAAAATGCTCCGGCATGGAATTGACTCAGTCAACTCACAGGCATTGGGTTAGCGAGGAAAAATTCCCTCGGAGCTGCTCTGCGGTCCTTCCAGCAGAATGGTTCCACTTGCAAACGTGATTCGAGCGCTGGCGAAGCAAGGAGGGGGGAATGCTTGCTCGGGTCACTTTGGTGCCCAAGTGCAAGGCTCTTCCTTGGAGCTTCCCATTGGAAGGGGGGCAGGTGGACGTCCCTAGGCTCCTCTGCGAGTTGAGGTCCTGCTGTTCCTCCCCAAGGAGACCTCAGGTCTTGATCCCGCACCGACGGTGCAACCGTGGCCCCATCGTGCTGACGGCAAAAAGCTGTGGAGACCGTTCCAGCCGCAGCAGGGCCGAGCTGCCTGCTGCCTCCCTCATGATCCTAGCAGCTTGTCGGTCCCAGTGCTGTAGGATGAGCCGATGCGTCCCGGGTTTGATCCCGGCCTGCTCTATTGACCAGGATGCATCTGTTATCCATTTTGTTGCAAAGGGGCCGTCTTAGCCTGGAACCATGGGGTTGTGAGAGGCAGAATCCATGCCCCTGGGAGAGAAGGGCACGTGCCATGGCTCTACAGAGGGCTCCTGGAGAACCTGAATGTCCGGGGCTTGGGTATCATCAGCCACTGCTGGCTCCGGCCTCCGTCCCGCTCTGCGAGCCTAGCCCACTGTCCTCCCTCCAGCCGACTTCCCCTGCTAGAGTATCCCAGCCCTCCGCCCAACTCCGTGTGAATTTCTTGTCATTGACGTGAGAGTCATATGACATAAAATTAACCACTTTAAAGGGCCCGATTCAGCGGCATTTGTTATACTCACAATGTGTGCTACACCATCCCTTTCTAGTTCCAAAACTTTTTCATCACCTCGCAAGAAAACCCCATAGTCATTGTTAAAGACTAAATGATTGTGCGCCCCCACCCCCAACAATTCATATGTTGAAACCCACTGTGATGGGCAGGGGTGGGGCCTCCGGGAGGGGAATGGGTCACGGGGCAGAGTCCTCATGAGCGGGATGGGGCCCTTGTAAAACAGACCCCACAGAGCCCTCTGCCCCTCCCGCCTTCCGAGGACGCCACAGAGAAATACAGCCTTCTATGAGGATGAGCGTCCTCACTGGGTCCTGAATCTGCCAGCGCCTTGATGGGCTTCCCAGCCTCCGGGAACGGCGAGAGACAGATTTCTGCTGTCCGTAAGCTCCCCCGTGAATGGTGTTTTCTTACAGCAGCCTGAATGGACTGAGAAACCCATTAAGCACGTTCCTTACTCCCCCATCCCCCAGGCCCTGGCAATCACCAGTCCGTTTTCTGCCTCTGGATTCACCTCGAATGGAAATTTCATGTAACTGGGATCATACGATGTGTGCTCTCTGTGATCGGCTTCTTTTCCTAGCGTGGTGTTTTGAGCTTCCTCTACGTGGGAGCGTGTATCCGTCCTTCCTTCCTTTTCAGGGCTGAGTAATATTCCATTGTATGGCTACCCCACGGTGAAAACTTGAGTCGATTCCACTTTCGGGCCATAGCGAATAATTCTGCTACGAGCCTGTTCTTCACTTGGGTTTGTGTTTTGGTTCTTCTGGGCTAAGAGGGGAATTGCCGGCCGTATGGTCATCCTATGTGTGACCCACTGAGGATCTAAATTAACTTGTCTCCAGGGTGTCTTGAGGTGTCTTTAGGGCTTGTCGCTGTGTGCCCCCTTGTTTCCAAATTCCTTGGCCAAAGCCTCTAATTGTCCCCCTGGGGGAGGGCTCTTCTCCTGGTCTGATCAGCCCGGGGGTGCGGCGCGGGGCGGGGTTGATGGAGGCATAGGGTGCCTGGGGCAGCCCCCGCAGCACCACTGCTGGGACGCGTTCTGTATGACGTGAAATTCAACAACATAACAACAATAACACACATCTTTAGCCCTTCAAGGAACACCCAGGAGCTGCCAGAGGCCCTCACAATCGCCGATCTTTGGTTCACGGGAGTCAGCGGTAATTTTTAAATGCTTGCCTTGATGACTCACCGTGTCACCCAAT
Organism: Potos flavus; assembly: GCA_028534135.1. NCBI lineage: Eukaryota > Metazoa > Chordata > Mammalia > Carnivora > Procyonidae > Potos > Potos flavus. Next base: position 168,506,116 of record CM052883.1, on the reverse strand, counting down.
TTTACATGATTGTTTCTAAAATGCCACATAAAGTTGCAATGTTACCATCATAATCCAGTGGAGTGACCATTTTCCAAATCCTCCCAAATGAACAAGACAAAACACTCAGCGATTTTCTGGGAAATTGCTTTCTGCATTGTATGCCTGTAAATAGGGAACATTAATAATGCAAGCCTGAGGCCCCGCACGCATTCCACGGGGTGCCTCGTCTTGTATTGCAGCTGGCTGCAATGAATAATTAATTTTGCTGATACCAAAGGTATATTCTGTTATTAAAATACACTGACATTTTCATTGGTGACAGACGCCCACTGTGTGCTGAAATAATAAAGACCAAATTGCTTTTCCCCAGGAAAAAAAAAAAAGGCAGGATTCCCACACATGCCAGAGTGAAAAAAAATACGAGCTGCTTCACACAGTGACTCAGTGGTAATTATTTTTAAATATGTGGTTTCAAATATGTGGTTCGATCTGGAGTTAGAATCTCGTTGCTTAAGACGGGAAGGGCTCCGTCATCTGCCTCCGATGCTGAGGAAAAAAAAATCCTCAAAAATCTTCATGTTCTTTAAAGCAGCAGTTTGTTTTCACCTTATTAGATAAGAAAGTACAATTTGCTCCTATTGTGCGCAGACACAAAATAACTATCTTCTAAAAACCCTTTGTAACTTAAAGGTCACCCACAAGTATGCAATGGTGCATCTTTTTTTGTGAATAAATATTAAAGAGATTTCCCCAGGGCATTATGAGCTCTCTGCAAAATACGATTCAAAGCATTATAATTTATAGAAAGCCATTTCTGTTCTACCTTAACTCTTCAGGTTATTTCCAGCTTTTTCTCTCATGATAAATATTACGGGCATGACTGTCTTGTGCACAAAACTTTGAGTTTTGAAATCATTTCTCTGGTTAGATTTCTAGGAATAGAATTAGAAATTCCAAGGGCACGGGCATGTCTAATGCCGAATTAGGGTCAAGGAATGTCAGAACAATTTAGGACCTGACCAACGGTGTTAGACAGTGTTCGTTTGAATAAACTCTCACGATTGTTTGGCATTTTCAATTTTTAAAAATTACTCATGGTCGAGGACATAGAATTGTACTTTATTGCCATTGATATGATTGTTTATAATTATACATCATTATTATTTAACCATATGATTATTAATAAAGCTAAGCATTTGTCCAAATATTTATTAGTCACTCGTATATGATAATCTGTGTGTATCTGACCTTGCATTGGCCCATTAATTGAAGTTTGAGTGCCCTTCTGGTCACATGTATGAGAAATTTAAATATTAATGATATCTCCATTTTTCATATTTGTTTGAAATACTTTTTGCAATCAGATGTCTGACTTTCAGCCCTGTCTGATGAGCCCTGACACATATTATTTAAATTTTGATGGATTCCCCTATATTTATCACTGTCTTTGAAACAAAGGCTAGTGTTCCAACTTAAAAATCCTGTGACAGTCATGGGTTTGAGAAATATATCGAATGTGTATTTCTAAACTGTTCACACGTGGACTTCTTAAACACGTATTTCTTTAACCTGACGGGAATTTATTTTTCAATATGTTGTTAGATCTGTACTAAGTTGCTCTTTTCATAAATTATTACTAGCTGTCGGATGAATGAGGATTCCACATCTGCCTGATTCCTAATTCCTTCTTCCTAAGAGATTATATGTTCTTACGAAGTACTTTGGGCTTGTGGGCTCCCGTGTATCGTATTGATTTGCTTGCGCGTGTCAAGCTAGGCTTACTCCTTGGCCTTTACTAGAGCTGTGGATTGGAAAGAGAAGGCAGCCCTTTCCATTGGGGAGCTGGTGGAGCCCACGCAGCCAGACCTTGAGGGTCTTCGTGGGGGGACATCGACCTCAGACAGGGCCGCGCAGGGGGCGTGATGGAGAGAGACCAGCGTCACTCCACCATCCTGTTGGGACACAGACGACAAGAAGAACATCCTCCAAGCCACAGAAATGGCGAGCACCCTCCTTCCTGGTGCACAGGAGGGACAGCGGGCTCCCCCACTTACTGCGTTACACTGCAGTGCATTGAGCGTCCCCACACATTTATTCTAACAGCCACTCACAGAAACGTCCCCACTTCCTGACCACACTCAGTTCAGAGAATGTAGCTGGGAAAATTTAGATTAAATCTGGGAGGCACTGAGTCTTTGGGGATAAAAGCCCTGTTTTTCTTATTTCTGGAGCCCCGCCCCTGCTGGCTCCTGGCTAAGGTTTCAGGGCGCCCCCTGGTGGTGGGGAAAGGTTCTTGGTTCCCACCCAAGGTGGTGGTGGTGGTGGTGGTGGTGGTGGGTCTGCAGTCCCCTGGGATAAGCTTGTGTTGGCCCCATCCCCTGGCATTCTGCGGACTTCTGGAGCGGATGTGCTCGTGTTCTGTCTGCTGTCAGGACCCTGTCTTGTCCATGTGTCTCCCCTTGACCGTTGAAGACCTACTGGCCCCTCCCAGTCTCTGCCTTGTCCCCAGTCCGAGGATGCTGGTGGAATCTCGGTCAGCCTGCCGCGGTGGGCCCTTCCACCGATCTGCTGGCCTCGGTCGGCTCTGTGTCCCGGTAGCAGAGACGCTTGAATGTGCAAACCTAGTGAGCTCTTTCCGAGAAGGCCCCTCAGCCTTCTGAAGTATGTTGAACGGCCCTCGTTGTCACTGGCCCCCCAGGGTCCCCCAAAGGGGTCAGAGCCAGGACCCTTCTGCCCTTGATGCCTCCCTAACCTTATCTAGCACACATTCCCCTCTCCCTCGAGTCTGGGAAAGAGAAATCAGAACTGCGTCTAAACCTAAACCCCTCCCACCTGTGCTTTCCCATGACCCCCGGCAGGAAAATGGGGGGCTCTCCTTACCTGACGGTCCGTGGCCGGGCCCTGCCTGGCTCCAGAAAGGGGTGCTAATCCTGTTTCTCAATCATGCCTGGCTGTGGGAAGAGCTCTAGCCTTGAGAAAGCCTCTCTTGAAGTTCATGAGCTGAAATTACTTTCTTTTCTTGGGATTTCCTCTGTTTTCCCGTTAATTCCAACCCTACCTGCGCCTCTCGGAAAGCCAGGCAGCAGGCTGCCGTGCTTGGGGACACGACATGATGGTCAAGCCGCTTCTTGCATTGAGCTCATCCCTTTGTCCCCGTAGTGGGGAGGTCAAGGTGATGGTCTTCCACCCAAAACATCCCAACATGGGAGCAAGGCATTAAGTTCATGTTAAAGGGAAGGGTGAATGAAAATAGCTCTGTTTTTCTTCTTTTTTGGTATGGGAAGTTTTCTTTTCCCACCCAAGAGACCCGCTCTCTGTGACTCTTAACGTATGAGTTCCGTATAAACTTGGTAACCAAGGACCTGTGGGAACGTAGGGTACCCCGCCTCTGACGGTCTGCCTGGCGCCTCCCCCGACCCCACGCACACAGCGGAGGGTCCCTGAGCTCCAGCGGACGGGACCTGCCTGCCGACAGCTTCCCACCTGCGTCCCCCTGCTTCTCTGCCCGTGAGGTTGCAAGTCCAAGCTCGGGAAGCCCAGAAGTTCTGGGGAATCCAAAGCCCCAGGACAAACCTTAGACAGCTTGGGATAAATATCCAGCCTTCCCTTCCACGGGAGGAGCGACCCTGAAGGACATTCCACAGGCTGATGCCAGGTCCGTCCACAGCTGTCCGTGGAGGGACACCTACATCGACGTGCCCTTTAGTGGGCTGCCTGCCTTCTCTGTCTCACCTTCCCCTTTCCCTCCCTCGGGCTTTGCATGGCCCCCTCACCCTCCTGGGTTGGCTTTCTTTAAAAAAAAAAAAAATTAAAAAAAATATTTTTTAATTAAAAAATATATACATATACACACATACATATATATGTGTGTATATATGTAATTTATTTGTTTGTTCATTTATTTATGCCCAGTGTGGGGCTGGAACTCACAACCCCGAGATCAAGAATCACGTGATCCAGCGACTGAGCCAGCCAGGGGCCGCCTGAGTAACCTGAACTCAAGTCTGGGTAGACCCTTGGGGGATCCCAAACTAAGACCTTAGGGGCCAACTGCTACCTGCTGACACAGAATGAGAACCCGACAGGAGACCCTAAGGGACAGAGGGCAATGGTTTCTTCTCTTGGGGTAGGGGACAGGGAGGCCGACTCAGAACCCCGTCTTCCTGGAAAAAGCCGAACACGTGTAAAGTAGAAGGTGTACGATCGCAGGGCCTGCAATGGACCCGGGAGCAGACCCCTGTGCTGCTCTCCACGGCGCCCCCTTCTGGGGACACACGCAGCTGCCTTTGTCTGACCCACGGCTCTGCCTCCTGGCTGAGGAGCCCCGGAGAGGACCCTGTGAGCCCCGCAGCTAGGAGCTCGTGGGAGCCCGACCGGGCGCGGCATGGCTGTGAGTCTCACTCAGAACACAAGTGCGGCTTTAGGTGGCCAATGGGGTATGGAAAATCCCCCAAACAGGGTCTTACGGGTAAGTACACTACAACACAAGACATTTTTAAGAAAGCAGAGAAGTTTGGGTGCATGGGTGACTCAGTCGGTGAAGCGTCTGCCTTCGGCTCAGGTCATGATCTCAGAGTCCTGGGATCGAGTCCCACGTTGGGCTCCCTGCTCAGGGGGAGCCCGCTTCTCCCTCTGCCTACCGCTCCCCCTGCTTGTGCCCTCGCGCCCTCTCTCTCTGACAAATAAATAAATAAATAAATAAATAAGTAAATAAATAAATAAAATCTTAAAAAAAGGAAAAAAGAAAGAAAACAGGAAAGTTTTTAGACCCATGTAAAATATTTTTCTTCTAAGTCCCCGGCCTTCACCTCTTTAGAAATAGCCATTTCCCCACTACTTTATCATGAAGATCCCAGTAGGAGATATTCTTAGGATGAAATCCACAGATCTAACAGCTTTCACTTACTCCTTTTCTGCTCCTTCACCTAACTCTCAATTGGGTCCACTCTGACCATCAGAACCTCCTCAGCCCATGTCTACTCCGGCAGGTGAATCTGGCATCTCTCTGCCGAGTAAGATGAAGCCTGCTCTTGGGACTGCTCCAGAGGGGAGGACTGTGGGAGGGAGGCTTTGTCGTCTCCACCTCCGGGGTGGTGTGTGTGTCTGTACGGGGTGTGTGTTGCATGTGTGTATTGTGGTGTGTGTGTGTAGGTTTTGTGTGGGGTGTGTGTATGATGTCTGTGTCTGTGTGTGTCTGTGTGATGTGTGTGAGTGTGTGGTATGTTTACGTGGTGTGTGTATCTGTGTGTGGTATGTGTGTGTCTGTGTGGAGTGTGTGCGTATCTGTGTGTGGGTCTGTGTCTGTGTGCGTAGGGGGGTGTTATATGTGTGTATTGTCGTGTGTGTGTAGGTTGTGTGTGGTGTGTATATAGGATGTATGTGTCTGTGTCTGTGTGATGTGTGTGTGTGTGTGTGTGTGTGATGTATGTGTGTGTAATAAGCGTCAGTGATTCCAGAAGTCTGGGCAGCCAAATCTGTTGTTAGCAGGAACTGCGCTTATGGGAGGACAACGTGAACACGCTTGGAGACCAGGGACGGGTGGGACATTTTCCTTTACTGGTCCCACCTCCTCACCTTGGGGCCCACCCAGGGTCCCCCTCGTACAAGAACCTGGAACCTTCTCTGTGAGAAAGCCTGACTTTCTCGAGAGATGCCGATATCTTTAAATGGATTAGAAATGATGTCCAACAAACACAGTCCTTTGGCTGTGCAATTATTCTGGCCACAGCTTTTGAAAGAGGAGGAAAAAAATTTGCAAGAACTTTTAAAATGTTTTTTAATAGTTAGCCATGGGACAGAAGATGCAATGAGCGCAAATTGGCTCTGGGCTGATAAATATTTGTGACTTAACGCATGAGTCAGGTTGTCGGAATCACATGCTCGAGAAAGACGGGGAGATCACAAGCCAGGGAATTCTGTTATGTGCCCAAACAAAAGGACGCTTTGCTCGAGTTCCGTGGGTTATAAATGACGTGTTGGGAGCATTTACTAGCCTTCTAGATGTTCAGCAAAAAGAGTGTCCTGTGATTTTGTGCAGCTTTGTAGAGCTTGAAGGGGGCGGGGATGGGAGCGTGGTGATGTGGTCGTGGGGAAAATGGCATAGATGTTGGCTGGGAGAGGTTTGAAATAGCCATCCTAGTGAGAAAGGGGAATGAGACACTTATTTGTATAACGCTTTTAGATCAGCTGTGAAAGAGATTTAACGATTGTTCAAGTTCTTCTTCCCTCGCATCCACCCCCGGCTAAGGATCTCATTAGGAAAAGCCTACGCATTTGAGAATTGGGTCTTCTGACGGCTCTCCTTCCATCTGGTGCTTCCCCGTCTCTCTGTAAGCCAAGGTAACAAAGTAAGTGAAAGTGTGTCTCCCCCCGACCGAATCCCAGTGCCTCACGGAAGCGTGTGCTAGGCTCTAGAAAAGTGTTCCTTTTTTTTCTCTGTTTGCCTGAAACACACAGCATTTACTCTTGCTGTCCTGCTGGGAATTCTTAGCGTTTAACAAAGACTCAGTGAACATTTATCACAGTGTTTAAAAACTCAACTCTGCTTCTGCAAAATAAGTTTAAATGAGTCATAAGTCACGTGGTAGTCTTTGTAATTGACCCCTGGCCGTGAGATCAATGCCTCCGGCTAGAAAAAGAAACATTTCGGCGGCCATCAGCAGGGGTCAGGAAGCCATTAGGCTGTCACAGTGCCCTAGCTCATCGGCATCGGCTTGAAATCGATGGTGTTGCCCTGAAATACCGACGGAAATGCTGATGTCATGTTCAGTAGCGCTTCAACCACCCCGGAGCCTATGTGGCTTTGTCTGCTGATGTGACGTCAAAGTCCACAGTTGGGCTGATGCATTTCTAAAGGCAAGTCTCAGCTCCCGCAGCCAACAGCACCAGAGAAAAGTCCAAAGGGACCATGGCCAGAGCATCTGGACAGGAAACCTCCCTTCGTCCGATCCCTGCTGTGGTCTTATATGCCCTCCATGTCTGAATACACTGCAACTCTCGACTGGCCTCAAAGCCCACCTGTGACCTCACCTTGCAGAACGCTCACCTGTCACCTGCCACGTAAAGACACGTAGAAATCCCGAGCACTGGGAGAACGCGTCCCTGCGTGCCTACTGTCACCGAAGACAGTGCCAGATAGCGCAGCAGTCCTGACACGCATTCTGACATTCAAATAGCTCCTTTCTGGACTTGCCGACTCCTGGGTAAGTTACTCGAGCTGGAATTTTCTCTTGATTCTGCTGCCCGAGTTCCCCCGGTGCCCCAGTGCAGGGGATCTGACTGCCAGGTAAGTCCCGCTCTGGCAAGTGACATGGCAGGTGACAAGGCCTTTTTTAATACTCCAGCAAACAGGGCCCTCGGGGCGGGTTTGAAGCCAGGTTTTCATTTTACAGTGAATACAAGTCCACATAACCGCCCCTCTTCTTTTTTTAAAAAAAAGTACTTATTATTTTTCCCAACGTGAATGTCATGGGAGATCAATATTGAAAATGTATGTATATTAAAAAAAAAAAATTAACCCCTTACCATCCTACTGAGCAGAAACAATCATGGTTAATAGTTTGGGGAGTTTCGTACAGTACTTTTTCAGCGCTGGTTTTGGGGATCGGTGTTTTGCCCATATTCTAGAGACGGGATCACAGAGCCTGCGTATGTGCCCCCCTTATGCCCCGACTGGTGTCTCCTTGACTGTGTATCTTAACTCACCAAGGCTTGGCTCTTAATCAGTCGAGTGGGGATAAAAATGCTATCTCCCTTAAAATCTCTTTAAAAAGATGGAAACTCAATGGCCCGTTTAGTCTGAAGAGAGGACCAGCCATCTGTATTTCGAGAGAGCTCTGAAGATCTGCTGGCCCCACTCTTAATCAAGAACTTACTGGGCTAGCGCTTGAAGCTGAGTAGAATAAGAGAAAATCGAACGCAGAGAATGTCAGATCCGGAACGAGAAACCCAACAGTACACCAAAGGTATGGCGCCCGTGAAACTGCTACATGGAAACGCCGTTGGTGTTTTGGCTGAGAGGAGCTCAGGAGGGGCTCACCGAGCGCTGTGGCCGCCAACACTGCTGATCGGATGTCCAGCTGATGGACGGTGCTGATGGCTCCACATGACGGGCTTATGAACACCTTAATTAATAACAAGAGGGAGAAGCCTCCGGGTGCCCAATTTTGGCTTACTAGAAGGAAAAAACAGACATTTCTTTGCAATCTGAGCCAATAAAAGATGGAATGACAGTCCTCAGGAGGTAATGAGTTCCCATTATTGAAGGTGCTCAATTGGAAGCTGCTGGACACTTGGAATTACGACATCACTTGGAATGATGGCATCACTTGGAACGATGACATCACCGGGAATGATGGCATCACTTGGAACGATGACATCACTTGGAATGATGACGTCACTTGGAACGATGCTGTCACTTGGAATGATGACATCACTTGGAACGATGACATCACCTGGAATGATGGCATCACTTGGAACGATGACATCACCTGGAATGATGGCATCACTTGGAACGATGACATCACTTGGAATGATGACGTCACTTGGAACGATGACATCACCTGGAATGATGACATCACTTGGAACGATGACATCACCTGGAATGATGACATCACTTGGAATGATGACACCATGGGACACACCAGAATGAATCTTGAGCCACTTCATCTACCTCTTACAACCTTACTGACCCCACTGCAGAAGGAAATGAGTGGGGCTGAGGAAACTTTCCTTGTTTTCTTATGTAGGATTCATTAACTAATCCCTCCATAATACACTCTAGTGTTATATCTGGGATCAGTGTCAAGCTCATTGAGCTAGAGTTTGCAAACACTTGTCTTACTCATCTTTTGGGAGAAACGAAATGACAATTCCTCACTGGCAGTTCCCTTTACCCCTGCTCTCTGCCAGGTCTCCCACTCCATGGTCCATCCAAAGCCCTCCATCAACCGCGCGGGCAAACCTAGTCCTTCCCGTCCTCATGAGGTGCTTTCAAGGCCTGTAGCATCCGAAGGAAGCCACTTGACAGTGTTATCCAGATTGCCACTAACCGTGGCCTGAATGTTTGTGGAATGTGGGATAGACCAATCGGAAACGTGGACGGCTCCACGCGCTCCAGCCATGTGTTGGTGGATGGGTCCCAGAGAAATGGTCAAAGAACCCACCTCGCTGACAGAAAGTCTAAAGGTTCTTTGGAAGTAGTGAGACAGGGAGACTGAAGGATTCCTTGAAAATCAGCTTTTTGCTCCTTTTCTTGCTTCTATTCTTGCTGGGACCCACACCCTCACTTTACACATGCTTTGTAATGCAACAGCGTATGTCCTCCTTGCAGAGGACCAAGAGTTAATGATTTCTCTAGCGTAGGAACCATCTGAGGAGGGCCAGGCGAGCAGGACTAGAGGAAGCCGTCCTATGTGTATCCCGGACCACCAGTGCTAGACATCTCGATGCTAGACATCCGGCTCCCTGGAATAACACTTGAGCCCTCGCCTTGTGTTCTAACAGATTCCTGGATGCCTGAGAAGACACGTACACCCGGTCACAATCCTCAACAAAGACCTCCAGACCCCAGGAAAGGTGAGACTCCCTCCCTTCTTTTCTGAGTCTCCTGGGCACTCTGTCTGCACCTGAACGCTCTCTCTACCTTCGGTAGACTCTGCCTTCACCTCCTGCTGGCTCGCGTTTATTTTTGTCCTGCACGCAGGAGGGACCCCCTTGGCTGGTCCTGCAGGACCCCCTCTGCGTCCTCGGACTGGCCTGCCGACGTCAGTGCTTCTCCAGGATGGAATGACTCTTCCAGCACTGTCACCAGGTGCTGGGAAAATGGCCGTGGCCCTCCACAGCAATTTTAGGCATGTCGTGGGCAAGAGGGACAGGGAACTTGTGAATGCTTCAGGAAAGCCAGTGAAGATGATCTCCATGTGGGGCTAGGAGTCTGGTTTACTAAGCACTTGGACCTTAGGAATTCCTAAAGGAAGGATATTTCATTGAGGTAATGGGTACCTTGGGTGGATTTTTAATCAAGGAGATGTCAGGTCAGTTTCCGGTAGACGGGAAATTAGGGATGAAGGAGAGACAAAGATGGACGGCTAATCTTGGAGACGTGAGGAGGCCCCTGGGAAACAGGAGTGGAGAGGGTAGTGATGTAGATGAGGAGGGGGATGTTGAGAATTAGTATTTAATGATTTTTTCCTCTAAGGAAGGAAATGCAAGTAATCTGATGGGGGTATAGAGGTTAGATACTGATTTCTGTAAAAAAAAAAAAAAAAAGCTATTTATTAAGTGCTTCTAAATACTGGGCATCTACTGTAGTGGGCAGAATTGTACACCCCTCACCAAAAGGATATGTTTAAGCCTTAACTCCTGGTCCCTAGGAATGTAATTTTATTTGGAAACAGGGTCTTTGCAGACGTGATCAAGTGGAGATGAGGTCACACTGGATTAGGATGGGCTGTAAGCCAATGAGTGTGTCCTCGTAGGAAGAGAGACATTTGGGCTCGTGCACAGAGAAGATAAGGGAAAGAAGTCTGTGTGAAGACAGAGGCAGAGACTGGAGGGAGGCACCCACAAGCCAAGGAGCACGCAGGATGGCCGGCAACCCCAGAACCTGGGAGAGAAGCAAGGGACGGGTTCTCCCTCAGAGTTTCCAGAAGGAACCAACCTTGCTGAAACCCTCATTTTGGACTTCCGGCCTCCGGGGCTGGGAGAGAATGAGTTTCCATTGTTTTAAGCCACCTGGTGTGTGGCCATTTGTCCGACATCAGAGTGCCCCTTCCTGAGTCCCATGGCGCGTCCAGCAGGTGAGGACACGGTGCGGGAGGTTTCCTTTGTTTTGTGGCTCAGGAACCATCACCCCTCTGACTCCTTTACTCCTCCACTTAGTGTGGCAGCCCAAAGCAGCAAAGCACCCCCTCGCCCTCGAGTCCAGAGCTTTCGGGGCTGCAGAGCTAGGGAAAGGGAGGCTGGGGGCAAGAAAATCCTTCCTCCGACAGAGCGACCTGAATTTCCAATGAACGGCCAGAAGGTGTTTGTGGCGTGTGGGTTTTGTCTTTGTCTAAATGCCTTCTCCGTGGTGTGAAGCTTTAGGGGATAAAAAAGCCCCCCAAAGACCTCTAACTCCATTGTCCAGAATGGATTTCCTCTCCTGTGTGTGTCTGGCAATGAGATAGAGGGTTACACTGACGATGAGAATAAAGAAAACTGTTTATACCAGACTTAAATCATTGTTTGCCACTAAACATTTGTATTCTTGTGTTTTATATCACTAGGTATGTAATTGGGAAGCATGCAAATTAGGCAAGATAATGAGCTGTAATTTCCTCGACTCTAAGGAGGGTATTCGTAATGAAAAGGGATGGTTAAGTAGAATTTTAAGAGTTACCGGAGAACACAAAGGAATAAATTATATTTTTTTGAGTAGAGAAACTTATCGCTTGCTTCAGCTGGCACCTGCAACCGTGGGTCTTGACATTTCTGGGCATTCCCGCTCCTGGCCCATTTAAGAGAGTGTGGAGACAAAGGTAGCAAGCTTCTTCAGGGGGCGAAGAGAAAGGCATTTGGGCACATCATGAGCGGTATGCCTAGCCGTGGATGTCCTGACAGTTTTTTTTCAAAGGAGGGAAGAAAAACTTCTCTTTTTATTAGCTTCCAATGATACTGCTCCAAGCATGGGTGTAGTAAATTATTGAGAGGGACGGTCCACACTCAGAGCTCCCCTCTCCGAACTGCAGAGCCAAAATAGAGGGCAAGTTTTCCAAGTGCGCGCGCTATGCGCACCGCAGCCAGTAGGGGGCAGGGCCCTGGGGACGCGCAGCCCTGCCTGGACCCTGGGTCCCTCACCCACGGGGACAAAGTCGTGGCTCCTTCAGGAGGCTGATGACCTGGGTCATCTGTGAACGTCTTCTGAGTTCCAGGGCCTTTATCGAATGTGGCCCGAAGGGGCTGGATTAGATTTGAGGGGCCTGGGTTTGGCCCCGTGGGGAGGTAAGGCTTGGAGCCCGTCTCAGGAGCTGGCAGAACCCTGAGGGAGGGAAAGGGAAGGGAGAAGGAGAGCCCTGGTTGCCTAGAGGCAGGTAGGACAGGATAAAGGGCGAGGGGAAGGAGATCAGAAGGCCGAGAAGGGGTAATGATGATGAACGCCGCTTGCCTCCCTAGGCCATGCGTTCGTGCCCGGAGTGGATTATTTGTGCCGTGAGTTAACGGGACAGGTAGAAGCAGATGGGAGGCATCAACATTTGAGCCCCAGGATTACTGTTTTCAATCCCCACAGAACTCAACCTCAGGAGCCACCTGTCACGTGATCCTTCAGAACACAGGTCCTCGAAGGGTTGTCTCGGGTGGGGGGCGGGTGGATTGGGGTGGGGGCCGCCGGGGAGAAATGGGCAGGTTTATAGAGCTGAGATGGGCCTGGACGGTGGCTCGGAAGCAGAGCCAGTTGGCTGGAGACACCGGGGGAGCAGGCGTCTTTGTGTCTCTCTGGACGGCACGTCTGCAGCCAACAGCGCATCCCCGGCTGGGGCCAACCGTGGCTCCTCCTCCTACACAGCTGGCCCACCGCGCCCCTGTCACCTCGACTGGCTAGACTGGTCACTGCTGCCCAAATCCGAACGCCGGGCCCGCCGGGTCCTCTCCGGGCTGCAGGACTGAGTTCCTGACCCTGCGCCCTGCCCTGTCCAGCCGCAGGCATGTCACCAGGTAAGACTGACTCAGCGATGCGGCGCTAAGAAACAGTCCGCAGGTGCAGGGGATCAGCACGGCGACGCCTCCCATCGGCAGGACGCGCCGCCTGGGGGATCTGCTTGCTGTCGTGACTCAGGGACTCAGGCTAAGCCGCCCTCCTGGATGCTGCAGCTGCTTGTGCCAGAGCGGAAGCTAGTCCTGGAGAGTCTCACACCAGCAATGAACTCATCCCCTCCGTTCACAATTCAGCGGCCTGAACCAGGGCTCCGACCCCCGCCCACCAGCCCCAGGGTCCAGGATGTCCCATCATTCCTTAGAAGTCCTGGGACTAGGAGATGGACAGCACGCAGCTGGTAGTGAGCAGCCCATACTTGGTGCCGTCTGCGTGATCGTCCAAGTAGGTGGCAGTTAAATGGAACACGTTTGTCCATCCCTGTCCTCTTGCTCCCAGCACTGCTGAGTCATGCTCGGGAGAAGTAACAAGCAAGACAGACACGGCCCATCCCTCAGGGCGATTCCGGGGCTGCGGGCGGGCAGACGCGGGGCTGGAGAGAGAGTGCAGGACGGACCCGCGTCTTTGTGAGCCCGAAGCGGAGTCTTCACTGACTCTTCTGTTGTTGCTTAAGGAAAGAAGCTTCCAGAACATTCTCTCCACAAAGAGATAGAAAGTCACTTGGGGACTCAGGTCAGTGCTCTCGGTTATTATGTTCACGTCCCTTTGCCAGAGGGAGCCGGATGCCTCTTACTTGGCAAAGCTTCCGTGGAAGGTTGGGGAGGAAACATTTCCGTAAGAGCAGTGTGTGTGTGTGTGTGTGTGTGTGTGTGTGTGTGTGTGTTAGGGAAGAAGAGTCCTGGCTTAAAAAGTGGGGGAGGTGGAGACCTCAGACCCTTCTTCCCGAGAGGACACTTGGTGGGGAAATTCGGTCGGCGCTCTAGCGGAGTGGCTCGGTCCACGGGCAGGTTCGCTGGCAGAGAAAACCCACCGCGAGGACCTCGTGAGAGGGAGGAAGTCTGGGCTGCTTACGAGGCTTCCTGCCAGGTCATAAGGCAAGGCTCTTCGACCTGTGTCCTCAGAGCATCTTCATCTGCGGTCCTCATGGCAATGCTAGAAATGTTGTTTGGTCTTTATCCCTGATGCACCGAATCAGAAAACGCTGGAAGAGACCCTGGGAGTCTGCATTTTTTAAATAACTAAGCCTCTCTCATGCTTCTCAGGGCCCTAAGGCCCGCACACCTCTGGCCCGAGTCTTGGCAGCATAGAGCTTCTCTGACACACGCAGGGAGTGTGGTTGGGAAGCGCTGCCAAGGAATATGAAGGGGAAGCAAGAGCCGGGAACGTGGAGGGAAAGCTTGGGTACCACGAGTGCTAGCCGGGATCTGGACCAGCCCAAAGGAGCATCCACCAGATGTCCCGGCACTGGTGCTCAACAGCGACCCCTCCTGGTCTGGACACAAACGACAGCACCACTGGTCTCACTGGAAGTTTTCTTTTGCCTGGTCTGATGGAAGTAAGGCTTTCGGAATAGAATGGCGTCCCCAGGATGGAGAAAATTTGGATCGTTTGTGTGGGGCCTGGCTTGGTCTTGTGAATTTGACAGTGAAAGGCTTGATTTCCAGCTAATGAGCTAATGAGGTACAGCCCTGCACCGGTTTGGAACAATAACGAAGTCAGTGTCAGTGTTTATACCCGAAGCACTGTTCGCTGGCTGATAAATCTCTTTTTTCCAGCTCTTTTCTTAACTATGAGAGAGACGATAATTATAAGTTACATAACTCTTTTGCAAAGTGGATTTTCGCTTTAGACCAGCACATTTTCTTTTGGAGAACTAAGCTTACCATTGGGGAGAAAGCATCGGCTCTTTATGTTTCTTCAGTATCAAATCTCTGAACGCAAACTGAAATCTTGGGAAATGTCACGAGCTGCTTTTAAACAGTGTGATAGAGGTCAGATTAAAAAGCGGAAAGCTTCTAAGAACACTGCCCAGAATACCTTTAAAAAAAAATTGACGCCTCTCTCCAGAGGTTTAATAAAAGGATCAGGATGAATCATACTGATAAGAAGGTGGATGGTGAAACTTGGAGAGGATGGAAAAACAAGGTCATGTGTTAATTATATATCAGAAGCAGGAAATTACAGAACACTAGAAATGGCTACAAATTAGGCAGAATCAGTACATGAATTTTGACTTACTAGGCTTGGTAATGTCTTCATCCCCTTGCCCCAAGACTCAGCTTCTCTCCAGGAAAGATAGTCTTCGACTGAGCTCAGGGCTCTCAAAGAGCCAAGAGAAGAAGTTATCTGAGCCGACAATCAAATTGCTTTCAGTTTGGAGCCCAGGGAGCTGCCTGGCTACCTGGTCACCATGTGACTCTCAAATTCTGGCCATGTCATAAAGAGCCATCGGGGGGGAAATTAAAATGGATTTTTTTATAGTGATGTTTTGGTAATCTAGTATCCTTGATTGACTTTAAGGACTATCCCCAAATTATCTTAGGTGTCGTCAACTCACACCAACTCCACCTGGAAACAGATGAGAGCTAGTATAACTCAAGGAGCATCAGCAAACTGCTAGTAGGAAGACGGTGTTTCTCAGAATATAAGGTGGGCTTTTGTTCAAATGCAATTCAAGAGATTCGGCAGGTCCTGGGGAAGCCCGAGATCTGTATCCCTAACGAGTTCCCACGTGATGCCGAGGCTAGGGGACGACAAAATAGCCGGAAGGAGCCAGTTACTAGAGTCTGGCTGGTGTCAGTGGGCTCTCCCTGCTGTGTGAGACAGGGAGCAAGGCTCATGCAGTCTTAGGGCTTGTTTCTTCTGTGTGCATGTTAGTCGGCACCTCTGGGTGCCCACGGTAGCCTAGAGGAAGCAGAATGTGACTTTTACAATTGTTTCCAGCTTTAATGCAAGCTCTAATTTACTACCTGATCCTCAGTTGTCCTTCAAAGACTGTCCCTCTCCCTCTGAATTTCCCAAGATTTTTTCCCTCCCGTGGCAACTTTTTTGGGGGAGATGCCTTTGCCAGCAGGAGGAATGGAGGACGTGTCAAGAGAATGGAGGACATGTCAGGGTGGGAATTGGCGATACTACCTGTGATGAAATTGTTTCAGGATAAGCCCTCAAAA
Source organism: Potos flavus (assembly GCA_028534135.1). NCBI lineage: Eukaryota > Metazoa > Chordata > Mammalia > Carnivora > Procyonidae > Potos > Potos flavus. Next base: position 168,490,333 of record CM052883.1, on the reverse strand, counting down.
ATCTGTATTTTCTAACTGGTCCCTTTCTGCTGGTGCCTCAACACCTGTGAGTCTTCTAGTCAGAGTGAGTTTTCCTGCGAGATAGAAAACGTGTCTTTTTTATTGAAATTTTATTGAGATCATTGCAGATTATGCAGCTTAAAAAAACTAATCCAGAGAGATTCTATACAGACTTTATCTAGTCTGAAATTTCTTTTTCCCTGTGTTCCCTGTGGGTATATTGAAACATGATTACTTTTTGTGTGTTGAGCTTGTATCCTGTGACCTTGCTGAACTCCATTATTGGTTTCACTATTTTTTTGTAGATTCTTTGGGATTTTCTACATTGATAATCATGTCATCTGCAAATAGAAGCAGGCTTATTACTTCCTTTCCAATCTGTATGCCTTTTATTTCATTTTCTTGCCTTACTGCAGAGGCTAGAACTTCCAGTAGTATGTTGGGTAAGAGTGGTAAGAACAGACATCCTTGCTTTGTTTTTGATCTTAGAAGGAAAGCATTCAATATTTCACCATTAAGTATAATATTAGCTGTGGGGGTTTTTGCAGATGCTCTTTGTCAAGATGAGGTAGTTCCTCTCTATTCCTAACTGACTGAGAGACGTTATCGTGAACATGCTTTGGATTTTGTTAAATGCTTTTACTGTTTCTCTTGATGGGATCATATCATTTTTCTTCTTTAACTTGTTGATCTGGCAGATTGCACTGATTGATTTTCAAATCTCGAACTGGCCTTGAATAGCTGGAAAGAATCCTACTTGGTCATGGTGTGTAATTCTTTTTATACATTATTGGATTTGGTTTGCTAATGTTTTGTTGAGGATTTTTCCATCTAAATTCAAGAGAGATGTTTGTTATCGTTGTTGTCTTTGTCTGGTTTGGGTGTTAGAGTAGTACTGACCTCATAAAATGACGGGAAGTATTTTACCTGTTCACATTTTTTGGAAGAGATTATGCAGAACTGATGTTAATTGTTCTTCAAGTGTTTGGTAGAATTCTTCAGTGAAACCAATGAGGCCTGAAGATGTCCTTTTGGAGAACTTTTAAATTACAACTTTGACTTATTTAATAGTTTTAGGGCAATTCAGATTATATATTCATCTTGGTTGAGTTCTGGTAACTTAGTGTTTTTGACAAATTGGGTTCTCAATTATTGAATTCGCAGCATAAAGTTGCTTGTCGAATTCCATTAATGTCTTTTTACTGTCTGCTGGTTACATATAATGAGTTACCTGTTTCATTCCTGATAGTGGTGATTTTTACATTTTTCTCTCCTTTCTTTAAGATTTTAATTATTTATTTGAGAGAGAGTGAGCGAGCAAGCACATGCTCACGCACATGGCTGGAGAAGAGAAGAGGTGGGGGGAGAGGGAAAGGGAGACAATCCCAAGCAGACTCTGCACTGAGCATGGAGCCCAGTGTGGGGCTCCATTGCATGACCTTGACATCATGACCTGAGCTGAAAGCAAGAGTCAGATGCTTAACTGCCTGAGCCACCAAGGAGCCCCCATCTTTCATTTTATTTTTCTCAGTCTTGTTAGAGGTTTTCAATTTTATTGTTTTTTTTTTTATAAAACCAACTTTGTGTTTTATTGATTTTCTCTATTGTTTTGCTATTTTAAATTCATACAATATGTGCTCTTGTCTTTATTGTCTCCATTCTTCTATTTGCTTTGGGTTTGCTCTCTCAAAGAAGAGAGATAGAGTTACTATTAATTAGAGACATTTCCTCATTTTTAATATAAGCACTTAGTGCTATGGATTTCCCTCTCAGCACTGCTTTAGATGTATTCCACTAATTTTGATATGTTGTATTATTGTTTTCATTAAAGAAGTATGTTGTTTAATTTTCGATGGTTATAGACTCTCCCCATTGCCCTTCTATTATTGATTTCTAGTTTGAATCTATTATAATCAGAGACCACATTCTATGATTTAAATTCTTGTTAAGAATTGTTTATGGTCTAGAATGTGGTCTATCTTGGTAAATGTTCTATGGGCACTTGAATAAAAAATGTATTTTGTACTTGTTGACTTAAGCCAATTAGATTCTGTTGGTTGATTGTATTGCTCAGATTTTCTATATTCTTGCTGATTTTCTGCCTAGTAGTCCATCCTATCAGTTGCTGAGAGAGGGTGTTGAAATTCCCAACTATTTCTCCTTATAGCACCAGCTTTTGCTTTATCTATTTTTAGGATCTTTTGTTTGGCATGCACATTGGGATCACTATGTCTTCCCAGTGGATTGATCTTTTATTATTATGTACTCTGGCTTTGTCCCTAATAACTTTCTGTGATCTGAAGTCTACTTTCTATTGTATTAATATGATCACTCTTTTCTTTTGACTAATGTTTCCACAGTATATCTTTTCCACCCTTTCAGTTTCAACCTGCCTAAGTCATTGTATTTGAAGTGAATTTCTTCTAGCCATAATAGTGTCATGTTTTTGTAACTGCTCTGTTAATCTCTGTCCTTTGATTGGTGTATTCAGGTCTTTTTCATTTAAGATAATTACTGGTATGTTAGTGCTAGCTAGAGTCTATTATTTTATTACTTGTTTTCTGTTTGTTTTTTCTGGTTCTCACTTTGTTTCTCTTTTCTGGTCTTCCTGTGGATCTCCGTGACATATTTTAAAATTTCATCCTCACTTACTTATGGTGTCTTTGAATATATCTCCTTGTATAGTTTCATCTCTTCATCTCTACACCCTTCCTTGATTCAGTTCCCTATTTGCAAACTAAAACCCAGGTTTACATTTAAGATAACTTTGTGCGTGTATATAAGGGAGGCCAAGAGTGTGCAAAATTAAATACAATGTAAACTCAAAAGCATTAGTGTTTAGAAATTCAAAGATTTTCAAATTTATCTTATTTGATCCTCACTTTGAGGAAGGAAAGGAAGAAGTGAAGTGACTTGTCCCAAGGCATAGGGACGAGAGGGACCAAATTGCTTTCTTCATGGGCTAATTAATTTTCCACAACATCAGCCTGTACATGTAGCTTCCCACCTAAAAATTGCACAGAGACGAAGAAAAAGGAGAAGAGGCTCCAATGAGTGATGTGCAGTTCACTGTGTGTCATGACAAGACAGTTGCAAAACATTAGCTTGGGCTCCTGACTCATATCACATTATAGGTCATTTACAAACACTCTGTGTCATGCTAACTTTCTGCAGAATTAGAGGTTACAAACATGGCTGCCAACCCAGATAATTATACTGGGGGTGACTCAGCATAACCTGCTGGTGTGGAAAAATTCTAAGAAAGCTTAAAGCGTAGAAGCCTTTGAATGTCTTTTATTTGTAAGGCAAATCCTCCTCCAGTATTTTGCTATGAAAACCCTAAATGGAGAGCATATTAATGAACATGTATATGTGGTTACGGCAACAGGTTTCTGAGCGTTGATTGCAATCCTTCCATCTCAAGGCTCTTAAAGATTGCATCCACCCAACATTTCCCCAGCCCAATGCTTTAACTATCACTACAGCTCTGACAAGTAGCCATCCAACCTGACCTCAAACACTTTCAGTAATGGCAAACTCATGTCCCCTCAAATATCTCATTCCTTTCCAGGTTGACTTTCGATTAGAAAGTGCTTTCTTCTCTAGAAGCAACTTCTGACTCCCTGTGGGTCTTCCCAGGAACTGACTGCTTATAATGCTTCTGGAGACAACACAGAAGTCAGATGAATTTCCACAAGGCATTCCTTCAAATAAATGTTCAAGACTATCATCCCTACTGCCTTTTTTTTTTAAAGATTTTATTTATTTATTTGACAGAGAGAGATCACAAGTAGGCAGAGAGGCAGGCAGAGAGGCAGGGGGAAGCAGGCTCCCTGCTGAGCAGAGAGCCCGATGCGGGACTCGATCCCAGGACCGTGAGATCATGACCTGAGCCGAAGGCAGAGGCTTAACCCACTGAGCCACCCAGGCGCCCCTCATCCCTACTTCCTCCAGCTGTTCCCTATATGGCACAAACTTGATTTCTTCACCTTCTGAGTATCTATCTCTGAACTCTCCTTGACATATCAAAGTGTCTCTCAGAGAGTGATCCCACAGGTAGACAGGACAGCTGAAAGCAGAGTGTCATTGCCCTAAACACTAGACTCACCTGCTCACAGAAGTCTCTGGCCTCCCAGGTTGATAAGGGTGATTTTCATTAGACCCCTTGCCTTCTCTCACTGCCCTTATTAAAGTATTGTGCTCTTGTCTGGTCTTCTGTTTCCTCCATTAGGCTGTGAGCCCTTTGAAAAAAAGAACTATATCAACCTAACCTATCAGATTGACTTCTCTTGGTTTGGGGAGAAAAAGGGGTAAAAATTTACATTCATCAAATCAAAGTGTTCTGTAGGGGTTGGCTCAGGAGAATGTTTATTTTAACCATTCGGCAGTTACCCAAAATTTTATCTCTAGAAAATTATGAAATTTGCATTTAACAAATCAAAGTATATTGTGGGAGGTGGCTTAGCAGAATGTTTATTTTAACCATTTGGCAGTTACCCAAGATTTTATCACTGGGAAATTATGAACCTCATCATGAACTGTATAGACCTTTCTCTGGGAGAATAAGATTTCCATCCAAAAAGTTCTGATCAGTTCCCATAACCCTCTCCTATTTTGTAAGCCTGAGAATTGCTCATTAGAAGACACTGTCTGGGTTTCAATAGTATTTGACCCACCATTAGTGCCATGGGTTTCTGTTTTCCTTGCTAAATATCCCTTTCCCTTTCCTCTGATAAAGAAAAGCTCCTTCCTGTGGGAAATTCATTTCCTGTGGTTTGAGTGGGCTAGATATCATCCCATCCAGTCACAGAGATGGGACAAGACCCAGGCCTGACCAAGCAGAGTATCCCCATTGCTCCGGTACCAGTGATTGGTGGAGAAACAGGCATCTCACCCACACTTGACTAATGAGATTGTTCCTTGAGAACTTTCTGCCAGATCTATGATATAAATGCTTTCTATTAATCAGATGGGACCACTAAACTGAGAGGGTGTGAGCTGAGGGCTTCCGGCAGCCATTAACCCTTCCATCTGAAGACAGATGTCAGAGAGATGGAACAATAAATGGAAATGTGATGATTTAATTTGGGATATGACCAGATTTTTAATTACACAAACAGGAAATTGTCTTTTTATATGTAAGCGGGTTTAAGTTGGTTTCTGAGACCAGCAGAAATTGAAAGACTCCTGGTGAATGAAGAACAAAATAGAACCATGGAACCACTTACGTGGAGACGTGTAATTGACTCAGTTTCTGGGTTGCAACAGACTGACATTAACAGAAACAGGAAAGGGGGTTCAGCGGAAGGATACTAGAGAGCTTACAGGATGATGTGAGGGCCAAATAGCCAGGCATGGAAAGACAAGGGAAAAGGGAGCTCTAGAAACTCAGCAACAAAAACTCATGGGCTTTCATTTTACAAATGGGAATTTTAAGTTTTCTTGACCATAACCAAGAAGAAATACAATTTACACGGTAGACCCAGTATATTAACAATATGCCTAATGAGCACCCAGTGACGGAGGTTTACATGTTGAACTAGTTTAGAGAACATTGCTTCCTATATTGCCCTTTTTAGAGACTCCTTACATTCATGTATCAAAGTCCCTGAGAAGTCCTGCACTAGGAAGCTTGTTTAAGGTAATATTTCTCAAACCTCTTTGATAGCGGTTAGCTCATTATCTCAACAGTACTTATTGATTTCTTATTATGTGCCAACCACTCAGCTTTCACAGGGGGAACAATAGAGAACAAAACAAACAAGGGCTTCCCTCCAAGAACATCCAGTCTAAAAGAATAGCTATGAATCACCCATAAACTACATCTTAGAAAACACTGACTTGGGTTATTCCAGCCCCCAACTCTGCTTGTAAAATCCAGCCAGCTTGAGTGTCAGTCTGATCCAGAACACACTGTCTCTAGATGCAAGCCACGGTGGATGGTTCTTCAGGGTATAGGAGCATTAGAACCCTAAGAAACTTGATAGGATAAGGGAAGTCTTTGGGATGATGGAACAGTTCGGTATCTTCACTGTAGTCATAGTTGCATGAGTTGCACTGTGATAAAATGTAGAACTAGACACACACATACACAGATGTGTGTAAAACTGGCACAGAATAAAGTCTGTCAATTGCACCAATGTCTGCTTCCTGGTTTCAAAATTGTACTAGGATGACGTGCACATATTTTGTGAGCGAGGAGAAAACTGGATGGTGGGTACCCTGTTCTCTGTACTGTTTTTCAAATTTCCTCTGAATCTATAATTGCTCCTAAATAAGAAGTTGAGAAATTAAGAAACTTTATATTTGAAAAGAAAACAGAACAAGATTTTTTTCCAACTCTACACAAAGACATCATTTGAGGTCCTTCCTACTCATCGTGCGGAAGGTAGGAATACCGGTGAATCCAGAAAGTCTGAACTAAATAACTTTGGTTTTAACCATGCTTGAACACCAAAGCACGCAACTCATCTCGACCTTGGATATTCTGAATCTCCATATTTTCAACCAGCTGTCAAAATTATTTAGGTCACCTTTCCCTAGCACGCGTTTCCCTCCAGCGCTGCCACTGTTTTGTTCTCTCATTGAGCGGGATGGAAGGGGAGGGGCTGACCACATCCTCAGACTCCTGTGCTCACCATCTTGAGTCCTTTCGCTATGGATAATGGAATAAAAATGTGAGGAAGTAAAGAGAAACAGAACGGACAACGGAGAGGAAAAATAATACACTAGTTTGCTGTGCCAGGTGTTTGGGGAAGGCGAGGACACACGTTCTGTTGTTGGCAGTGTTCAGTTATCGAGCAGCGGTCCAGTAAGTTAGGACTAGAAAAAATAATTTGATTAAAATAAAAATGATTTGCTGCACCTAAAACAGCAAGGTGATGTAGGTAAAGCTGTCTGGCCAACCTGTAGACGGTAAGGACAGAACGCTCTTATTTCTTGCTTGACTCGCAAAATGGGGATTTTTAGCAGCACTCCTTCTCAACCCAGAGAAAGCACTAGACAGGTGGCTTCCTCTCTTCTCTCCGGCCTTCTGGAAGGACCTGCCTGCAGGTGTCGGAACTGGAGTGAAGAGAACTCACCTTGCCTGCTCTGGGCGCTGGTTTGTGCTCTCACGTGGAGATGCCTGCCTATGAGCCAAGTCCACAGTCCACCGTCGCAAATACGGGGAAGATGTCTGCAGCCCCTAAGTTCTCCACCATCAGCTGAGTTGGAAAGTTCCATTTGGGGCACAGGGATAAAATACCATAACCACACATTGAGTCTGAATTGCACTCTCCAGCCCAGCTTCCCAAGAATAAATAGAATGCTTTATTGAATGCTTACCTTTCTGGTGTTTATTTTTCCATAGCTTCAGAACTGAAGCTAGATGAGGCTGTGTTTGATCAGCCTCTTACAACTCAAGGGCGGTTTTTGGTATTAATAGCCTTGTTAGCCAATGAGCGGGCGAGCAGGAAGGGGAGAGAGAAAAGGAAATTAAAGGCTCTTGACCAATTAGGTGCCATTTCTCAGGTACCATTTCTTCAATGAGCGGACCGTTTAAGTAAAAGGAGGACCAGACAATGAAATACTCAGAAATCCGGGTTGTCGGTCCTGGTCTTTGTATTGAAATTATTACTGAAATTATTCCACTTGCTTTTAGACTGCTGGTTTATCGAAAAACACGTGTTCTTTGGTACCAATGTGTCTTTCATGGGATAGTTATAAATGTGTGCGGCATCAGATTTGTATCCGATAAGGCACCCTCTGAATCTTATAAGTGATGAAAATGGGGCTTATAAGTGATGGAAATGTTGTTTAAATTGGGAAGGTTCAGTCCATTTTTTCCTCGAATTATTTCCTCCTATTTTTAGCCAAGCTTCTCTTTTCGTAGGTTTGGAACATCAGGAGAGCCCTCCTGTGGAGAATTTAGCAACTGTAATCTGCTGTTCTTCTAAACCAGCTTTCCGGGTTAGGTAATAAGTCAGCTTTGTGAGTTAGCTAGTAGATTCTGATCTTGTGAGCTGGGGTCTTTAACTGAATGTTTATTGCCATATGCAAAATGAAAGTGATTATAGGCTAAATCTTGGGACTGCCAAAAGGAAAAAGTATTTCCAGGAGGAGACAACACAGAGAAAGGCAGTTTTGGTTTGCCATTGAGAGGTTCATGTCATTAGAAGAATCACATTGAGGGGGGGAATGCCCAATGCCATATACGTCCCTAAATTCAAAGTCTAAATTGAATCCAACTCTCCTGAACAAGGCAAGGAACCTAGCTTTTAAAAATATGTAACATTTTTATTGTGAACTATAACGTACATCCAGAAGCGTGATTCATGTTGAATTCACTACCCAGGTCAATACCGAGAATTTTTTAACTTCCCTTCAAATTCTCCTCTCAGTTACCACGTGACTGTGGTTTGCTATCTGCTCATGTCGCCATCTTGACCTGATAGCGTGTATGTCCAGGAGTTTTTATACATGACTCTTACAAGATGCTTTGGTCGGGCATGGAATCCTCTGTTGCTAGTGACTTTCCCTCAACACTTTGCTCCCTTGTCTTCTGGCACAGATCTTCGGCTGTCTCTCTGATGGCTATTCCTTAGTACAAAATGTCTTTTTTGGGGATGCTTGGCTGGTTCAGTCGGTGGAGCGTGCAACTCTTGGTCTCAGCGTCCTGAGTTCAAGCCCCATGTTGGGCATGGAGCCTACTAAAAGTGAAATTTAGAAATTAAAATAAAATGTCTTTTCTCTTTAGTAGTTTGGAAAATTCGTTTTCTCTGATCTGTAGTTTTGCCGTGATGCATCTAAAACAGGGACTTTTGTTTGTAAGTTTCTCCCACTTGGTCCTCAGTGTGTTCTTTTGGTCTGGGGAGCTCGTAATTTCCCTCTGGTCTGGAAATAACTAGCCATGGTCTAATTTAACTTTGCCTCTCCCCCCTTCTGTTTGATACATAGGGAGCTTTTCAATAGCTTCTCTATGTCTCTTTCATGTCTCTATCTCCTCTCTCTGTGCCACTGATTTTCTAAATTCTATCTTACAAATCTCTAATTCCTTCGTCGAGTTCCCCCCCTCCCCCTTACTGTTTATCTCATTTCATTGGCCGTCATCTGGCTGGCCCACAGGGGTGCTGGAGTCCGCTCTCCACGTACAGTAAGGCGCTTGACAAAATCCCTAGAGGCACTGCCATCCTTCTAGAAATCTGTGGCACCACGTTCCTCCAGGTGTGCCCGTCGCTGCTGGTTGATGCATCCAGAGAAAGGCATAAGCATCCACCAAAATGAGCATCAGGGAGCCTGGGTCTGGTGCTCACGTCAAGATCTCCCAGCAGCTTAGACTGGGCAGGGGGAGGGAGGAGGATAGAACACAAGCCTATCCAATTCGGGTGATTTCTTGCATGCTTCGTAATGGGACCTGCACACACCGGGGCCAGCAGAAGTGGGCGGGGCTTCCAGGGAGCAGGTGACTGGTGGCACTCGTGGCCAAAGCACCCGCCGATTCCACTTGATGCCAGAGCGTGGATTAACTGCAGCGTGGGGGCAGGACGGGGGTTTTTACTGAGTCCCGAGCTCAGCCTGGCTGCCCATGAGACTGTGACCCCTGCAGGGTCCCCGTCCAGGAGGCACCATTCCTTGAACGGGCTCAGAGCGTGAAGGGGACGGCTGGCCTCCGCTGTGAGTCAGATCAGGGGGCACAGCCATTATTTGACACCGATGCACGTGAAGAACGTTGCACAAACTGGCCCATAAAGGTCCTGGGCAAACACACGTGGGAAGTTCACCAGGTGCCAGGTGCTGTCCTACCCCTTGATTCCCGCTCCCCATGGAGCTTTCAAACAATGCCGGGAAGTAGGAACTGTCATTCTGATCCCCAAGGGGGGGATCTTTAAGCTTTGGACATGCTGGTGACTGGAGCAAGGTGGTGCAGGCGGGTGAATTCCACGTTCGAATAGAGACCCCCCCCCCCCATGCGGAGGCTCATTCCGGCCACCCCCGGGGCTGCCTCTGGAAACCGGAACTCTGGGGCTGGGGACACCGCATGCTCCAACTAATGCCTGAAGTTTCTCCGGCTGCTCATTAGGAAGGTTTTCTTTGAAAAGAGGGGCTTGAGCATTCTTGGTAGTCCTAAGAATAGATTTCATTCCAGGAAACAGGTTTTTCCCCTCGGTGTGGGGAAGAACTAACCACTCGGAGACATCAGCGGAACATCCCACCTGCTCAGAAGCCACCAGAAGCCTTCCTACAAGGGCTGGCCGTGCTCCAGGGCGGGGGCGCTAGAGAGAGAAGTCCCCCCTGCTCCGGAAAGTTCTGTGAGGAGCGTGTGTTCAGATGGAACGTCTTAGCAAAAGGAGGCAGAGTCCAGAGACCCCCCAAAAAGCTCATTGAGCCTGTTCCTAAGGGATTCACTTCCTGCAGCCCGACCTCCCCAGGGACTCATCCCTCCCGTGTGTCTGTGTCCAGCCCCTCGCTGCGGCCAGTGCTGGGGCCCCACTCGCAGTGGCCTCTGGACGTACCCAGCGTGGGGGAGCGGCACACACATTTGACCAGCGCCAATGATCCATCTGAGACATTTCCGGTGACTTCCGGTGCTGACCAAGGCCAGTTCTGCACCAGCTAAGGCGAAGATTTCGCAAGTGAGTCACTTTGCTGTTCCCTTTTCAGTGCGATTTCACACCTCTATCAATACATGTGACAGCGCACACACCCAGAAGGGTTCCGCGCCCTCCGCGGGCCACCTTCTCGTACGTGTGAGCTCAGGGTGAGGGTGGGGGTGAAGGCCGCCTGCTCCCTGGCTGGCCGAGCTGGAGAGCTGGGTGCTCGAGGCCACCCCTCCCCTGCTAGTGTGACGCCCCCGATCTCCTGGGGATGACACGGATGTTCCTGCACGAGTCTGATCTGAGCCACTTTCCCGTTTCTTCTTCGTCGGAAGCTGAGACACCAAGTAAAGTTAGCAGGAAGGATTAGAATTGGTTGGTAAGGATTTCTAATCTCAAATAAATGGAATGTTTCCTGCTCTTTGGAGAAAAGGGGGGTTAGAAGACAAAATCAGGATCCCATTTGCTTCTTATTTTATATAAAATTGGGTTTATGTCTGCTGCTAGGTATGCTCTGTCTGGGGTGTTTAAAAATAGAATGCATTTGTCCTGTGACACCGAGACGACAGTTCCTGGTTTAACAAATATCTCAGGTATGCAGAGACCCATGTTTGGATTTTATTTTATTTTTCTTAGCATCTCCTTATTAGCAACTTCCCATCAGTCAAACCTTTCATGAAAAATGTCTCCATGGTTCCATTTCATTGTCCTATGATTGCGTCCCTTCCTCCTTTGGGGGCATCTGGACGGTCACCATTGCTCGGGCCACTCCTTTCATTCACTTACTCCGTGTGTGACAAAGGCCGGCTCTGCAGCTGATGCCTCACTCAGCACTGACGATTCGGTGGTGAGCAACACGCACATACACACGTGTGCACACACATGCCCATACACACTCGCACACACGCACGTGTGCACACACACCCCCATACACCCACTTGCACACACGCACCCATACACACACTTGCACACACACGCGCGCGCGCGCACACACACACGCACTCTCCTCTTCCAGAGCAGACACATCAGCCGCTCCATCAGCTCGGCAAACGGGAGTCAGAAACTACAATAACTCCGGGAAGGAAACGTCTAGCACGCTCTAGAAGCACATGATCGGAGGTCTGACGTAAAAACAGGTGGTCAAAGAAGGAGTCTCCGAGACAAAGACGCTTCTGCTGAGATCGTGAGGAAGAGTCAGAGGTGGGCAGGCGCGCGTCTGTGCGTGGGAATTGCATGTGTCTGTGTGTGTGCACGTGTATTCATGTGTGTGAGTATATGTGCACGTGTGACAATGTGAGTGTGAGTGTGTGCATGTTTGTGTCTGAGTGTATGTGTGCATTTGAGTGTGTTTGTGCTAGTGTGTGCATGTGAATTGTGCATATGTGTGACTGTACGTATGTGCATGAATGTGTACATATGCGTGCGTTGAATGTGTGTGACTTGTGCATGTGTATGACTGGACATGTGTGCAGTGCATGTTAGTGTGTGGCTGTGTGTGCAAGTGTGTATGCATGTGTGTGCATGTGTATATATGCATGTGTGTGAGGGTGTATGTGAGGGTGTGGCTGTGTTGCATGTGTGGGCACGTGCTTGTGTGTGAGGGCATGTGTGTGTGTGGCTATGTACATGTGTGCATATGCGTGCATGTGTGACTGTGTGCATGCGTGTGAGTGTGTGACTGTGTTGTGCACATGCATGTAGGGGATGAGTGTGTGCATGTGTGCCTGTGGATGAGTGTCTCGGCAGGGAGGGGTGAGGATCCGTGCAAGCAGGGGGAAAGCTGGTGTGAATGACAGAGAGGAGGCATCTGCAGAGCGATGCAATTCTGGGGGGTCCTGGAGCAGAGGCCACAGGACGAGTCTGGAAGAAGTTTCCGTTGTGCAGATGAAGGAGATTATCCTGGGAGCGGCGAGGGGCTTTGAGCAGAGGGAGTCAGAGGACCCCACGTCCATCCTAAGAAGACTTCAGCACCCCATGGGGAATGGTTTAGGGGACCGCATGCGGGTGTTGGAGAGAGAGCAGGTGAGAAGGAGAAGGAGTAAAATCCGACAGACTAGAACATTTTGTCAGTGGAACAGTGGGGGAAGGAGGCGAGAGAAGGTGCTCGTGGTGGGTTCCAGATTTCTGATTTCCAGTTCACTATTCATACCATTTGCTGCCCACCCTGGCCACAGCCCCAGGCTCAGCCTCCACTCACCTCCTACCTCCCGGCATCTTTCCCCCCAGCCACTCCTCCTCACACTGAGTATGATCCAAATCATGCCCATCGCTGCCTAAAATACTCCTATATTTTCCTCTTGCTTTAGAATAAATCTAAATCTTCACCTGTGTGCAGTGGTTGCTTGGGCTGCTTGCAATCCGCCTGTCTCCCCGCCCCGAGCACATTATCGTCCTCGACACTGGCTGAGCCCCAGGACTCGTCCATGAAACGTGGCGGAGGTGATGCACATCACTCCCAGGCAGAAGATTTCAGTGACCGTGCATTGCCTTGCTCCCTCCCAAGGCCAGGGGCCATCCTGTCGCCATGACTGCCATAGTGAGGACAATAATGGGGAATCCTCAGTCGACCTCAGTGAAGTTAAGGAGTAAACAAGAAATTAACCTTTATTGTAAACCACCGAACATTGGGGGATGTTTATCGCTGCAGCCTCACCTAGACCGTGCTGACCGATACACGTAGATCTCAGGCCAGCAAGCCCTCATCTTGTCTCATGCTCTGACCGCATCTCCAGCAGCTCTCCCTCCAGCTCGGTGTCCATGCCCAGCCCGCCCCGCGTGCTGGCCTCTGCTTTGTTCCCCTTCCTTTGCAAGCTCATATCTTCGCTATTTGAAGGAGCAGCTCCTGCATTGGCAGCCGAAACACAGCTTCTGTGTCTGGCCTTCCCGGGCAGCCTAATCCACGCCCCCTCTGTCCTACCAGTGTCCCTCGGGGGAACCCGTTCCAACAGAAGCATTAGAAACTTAGAAAAGAGAAGCATAACACGGTTTTGTGGTTTGGTCCTGGGCTGCTCTGTGCTCTTGTTTTGTCACTCTCGGAGATTATCTTGTTAATTCGTTTGGTCTTTTATTATCTATCTTTCCCATGAATATGTGAATTGTATGAATGGGTATGAGTGTCCCGTGGTTGGTCCTCAGTCTCTGTCTGAAAAGATAAACTCTGTGTGTGTGTGTGTCTGTGTGCATGTGCTGAATGAATAAATGGGAAAGACTTCAGGGAGTGGGTTCAGCGGACGAGATCAAGTGTGCTGCTTCCCACGGGCTGAGTTTGAGGTCCCCATGAGACAGTTTGAGCAGGTGTCAAGAAGTCAGTCAGTGGTACAGGTCAAGGTACGAGTCACCGGCCTGTGAGGTTTCCGAACCCCTGGGAATGAATGAAGTCGACCGGCACCCGAGGGCAGAGAAGCCCACATGCCTGACGTTAATTTGCCTAACTTCCGGTTTGGTCTTCCTGCTGGATGTGTCTCTGCCCTCCTTCCCATCTCGCATCGATAATCTCCCACCCACCTTTTGCTTCAAGCGCACCTCTCATAAACAAGAAACTGCTACTTTTTCCCCCCAAATCTGAAAAATTTCAGATTTTGAAAAATAAGTCTTATTTTTTAAATAGTGGTATTCCAACAATTCTTGTTCTCTCATTCTTGCTGTGTGATTTCACACTTCCCCTCTTTGGGGACTTCTTGTAGTTCTCTGCAGTTTTTATCTGTTAGATAGATTGATGGATGACAGACATAATAGAGGGGGAGAGAGATGTACATGCATATTTTTATATGTGTATTTTTTTTTCTTTCTCTCGTATTTGAAAGAGGACACATTCTGTTTTTAACTCAATTAGCCTTTACTTTGAGGTTGACGGAGGTGTGTTTAGACCCATCTTTCTTTAATTATCAGAGTAAAGAACAAAACTAACAGTTACTCCTGACTACAAGCTACCCAGGGAAACGAGGGCCATTCCCTACCTTCATACCCTGCTCTCTGTTAACATAGCCTGAGGTTATAAACCCACAGTGTTGGTGTAATAATAGTTTCACTTATGTTCCATAGCACAGGGAACTTTCCTCTGGTCTGCGGGGGTCTTCTCCTACCTTAGGTTCCGGGGCTCCTGCAAATGTCTCCCTCCGCCCCGTGTCTCAGTGTCTCTCTTTCTCTTTTTCTATGTCTCTATCCCTCTGTGTGGCGCTCTCTCTGTCTCTGTCACTCTCTATCCCTCTGTCTCTCTCTCCATGTCTCTATATCTCTGTCTGTCCCTCTCCGTCTCTGTCTCCGTATCTCCCCCTTCCCTTCCAGCCCTGGCTGCTTATGCTGCGTACCACGTGCTCCCTCTAGTGGTCAAACTGAGCACCTTCCCTGTGAGAGCTGCGATGGGTTCAGGGCTGATTCCCCAGGAATAGGGCTCCTCCTATTCCTTCTCCTCCTCTGCCTGGGGATGCTGTCTGCACCCCCCACTCTTGCAGAGTCTCGACAATGAAAAACACACCGGGGAATGTCAAGATCAAGAGATTTGTTAGGACAGAGTTTTACAAGGAATGAGCTGTGGGTTCCACAATTCTGCGTGTGTCTGTGACCTTAAATATTTTAAATTTTAAATCTATTTAAATTTTTCGTTGCCTTTTCGGAACAAATTATACTTACCTTTGCAAGCATATTATACTTGCCTCTGAACTCGTATGTCTTACACTGTCAAGTGATGTAATCTTCATAATCTTGTTAAAAATAACTGTAATTTATGTCATTTGTTCAAAAGTAAAAGTCGAGTACCGCGTTAGAATTTCTCTGATTAATTTACTGCATTTTATTTTTTTATTTTTTATTTTTTAAAGATTTCATTTATTTATTTGACAGAGAGAGAGATCACAAGTAGGCAGAGAGGCAGGCAGAGGGAGAGGGGGAAGCAGGCTTCCTGCTGAGCAGAGAGCCCAATGCGGGGCTCGATCCCAGGACCCTGAGATCACGACCTGAGCCGAAGGCAGAGGCTCAACCCACTGAGCCACTCAGGCACCCCTATTTACTGCATTTTAAACCCAAGACAGTGAGAATCACTTCTCTGTATCCCAGATAAAATTTCAAGACCTCACCTTGAACTCGCTGTCTACAGCTGCTGTCCGAGGTGGCCATGGGCAGGTGTGTTTCTGATCTCAGCCTCCTGCATCCTTGATGGCAATCTTACCTGTGATATAGAGGAGCACAAGTGTATGTTAAAACGCTCTGTCGCTGTTTGTGTCACTCATGTTCGTGAGAATGAATCATTAAGACTATGTCTTTGAAGATGCTTGACACCTGCATTTGGAAAAAAAAACCCAACCACATTACATCGAATCATACTAAGGAAATAATAGAGTCTTAGGATTGAAAACAAGGTCCCAAGATCCTCCTGCTAATGGAGTGATTCCTTGATGGCGTGCCTGGCAGGTGGTGGACAGATTTCGACCACATCAGTCAGGTTCACAAGGAACAAAACAGAATCGTCTGGCTTACCGTGAGGGGACCCACGGACCCCCTGTCCTACGTACATCCTCCCTGGAGTGTGTGAGGGGGTGGGCGAGAAGGAGGACGGCAGCCCGCTGTTTGGGCTCTTGGGGACCCAGGCCAGCGCTCCGTGGGCCCCAGGAGGCTGCCTTGCCTAGGGATGCTGTCTTCCCAGGGCACATGCCAAAGCCTACATCCGGAAATTTTGAGTTCTCTCTCCTCAGTTCTGTCCGATCTGCAGATTTCCTGCCAAACTTCATCGAATTCCCAGATGCCTTCCGCTCTTCCTTCTGATCGGTACCCCTGCCAGAACCAGCAGCGAGAAGCGAGGTAAGGGGCTTCAAGCAAGCCCCAGTCAGGCAGCCCAGTCCCAGTGACCACAGATGCTGAGTGGACCAGGTTCTCCTTGATAGCAGGGCGGCTCGTCGTTCCCAGCACCATTCAGACGCCCGGAGGGACACTGGACTTTGTTGGGGGCGGGAGGGCGTATACGTGCCGGGGAGGCATCTGCAAAGGCCCCCTCGATCTCCCCCTTCTGGAAAATTTCCAGTGCCGGAAACACCACTGCCCAAGGGCCCGCCCCATGGTTGGCTGGCTCTCGTTGGCACAGGCCTGGGAACCGGATTTCCAGTTCCACGCTTGGCAGCTTATGATGCTCGGTACCTTTCTTCCCTGCTCTGGCCTCAGTTGTCCTCTTAGGAAAATGGGAATAGTAACAGCTTCTACCTCATAGCATTGCTGTGAGGTTTCAATGAGATCGCATAACAAAGAGCCTATGCCGGCAGAGGTCATCACAGGGACGTGACCCTCAGTGGACCCACAACCCGGACCCAGGCGGTCAGAGGCTCCCGGCCCCCCAAGTCCCTGTGATGTGCATTCTGCTTGCTTTCCCCGCTCCCAGAAGCTTCTCCAAGGATACAGCCTTAAGATAGTGCTGTGTTGTTGAGACCATCCTGACGATATACAGGACTGAACCCAGTTAAGGCATTTAGGTAAACTTTTAAGGTTCTGGAGGACAGGTGCAGAGATCTCCTCGACTTGCAGACAGGAAGACAAGCCCCGTGCGTGAGTTCTCTTGCTTATTACACCTGCCACCCGCCCATCTGGAGTGGCCCCTGCCTTCCGCACGTGGGGGCCAGTTCCAGATTTCCCCCGGGAGCCCCCGAGGGTTCGAACCAATAATTGATGAGTCAGCCAGGACACGGAAAGAGGTGTTTTCTGGGGAAATCTGGAGTTGGCCATCATCCTCTGCGTGGGGACGGTGAGGGGCTGGGGACCCTGGATGTCAGATGCTGGTGGCCCGCTGGGTGAGCACGGGGATGCCCAGTGTTTACCGGCCGGCTCGGTGCGCATGCGGGAGACACCATGCAGAGCGCAAGGAGGCAGAGAGGGGAAACCCGACGGCCGTCTGCCCGGCTGGTCGGCGAGCCACTGAAGCTCGGCTAGACGGCTAGGCTCCTGGGTGAAGCCAGGAGCACGCAAGCCGCCGCCAATTCGGGTCCAGGCACCTACGAGAAAGCCTGCTGGGGACACGAGGAGGTGGGATCCCGGGGGGGAGGGGTGATGAGCAGAGTGAAGAGGAAGGTGTTGCGGCCACAGACAGCAAAACGGATGAAGTGCCCCGTGCTGCCCGATCCCTGAGACAACGGGAAATTTTAAATCGTAATTAGCCCCCAAAACTCCTAGGAGAAACCTCAGATTCTTTCTCTGTCCCTTGAGGTCTCTGATCTCTCCGACAGCAGAGAACATATGGGACATGGGTGTCCTACAAGGTCAGACTCTGCAAACCTCTGTCGGTGAAAGCTGCCTCTGGGTTAGAGCAGCCAAACCAGGGCCGAAGGGCGACGCCAGCTGGGGGCTGGGAAGCCGGCCGCCCCGATGGACAGTGGTGGCCGGCAACAGTGGGAACTACCCGAGGGCATAAGGAGAAGGGAGAGACTGTCCGAGATCTGCACCGAGTGGGCATCGTACGCCCTGCCCGCGGTGCCTTCAACAGCCTGGTACGGCTGGTAAAAGAGCCAGACAGCCCATGGCGGCTGATGCTGGGCCACCGAGAATGAACAAGGTGGTGCCGCTGCCATGGGGCTTTGCCCGACGTGGCCGCCATCTTGGACACCTTGGCCATCGTCCTCGGAGGGCGCCGTGCTGGGCGGGACTCGGCAAATGCCTTTTTCAGTGCATGCTGAGTTACTGGGCAGTGTGTACTGGTTACTGAGTCAGGAGGTCAATTTGCCTGCATGTGGGAAGGGCAACAAGGGACCGCTCCAGTGTTTCCCCAAGGCTGCCTGCACAGCCCTGCCATATGTCATGAGATGGTAGGTCCCTGGTCTTCCCCACATCAGTGAAATGGGCCCATTACTCGGATGATATGCCAACACGCGAAGGTCTGCCTTTGCTGTAAGACACCCCGCAGGCTTTCCGGGAACATCTGTGGGGCAGGGGGTGGGCACGCTTTCATGGAAAATTCAAGGCCCAGGCAGTGCTGGGATGTCTTTGGAAGTTGTCTCTTTGGGTAAGACTCGTGTGGTCCCAGAAGCTGTGATTGATAAGGTATACGTTTATCCAACCCCAAGCACACAAAAGGTGCAAGCCTTGTAAGGAGTTTGGGGTTCGGAGAACTTTTTGTTCCCCACCTGGCATAGCACCTCTGTCCCTCCTATCACCTGATCAAGAAAGGGCTTGTATGGGAGTGGGGATCAGAGCTGCAAGCCACCTTCGAGAAGGCCAAGAAGACGCCTGCCCGGCAGGTGAACTACCACTAGACTTAGATGTGTCCGTGCCTCTGGAGGGAACGGGACAGATGCTACGGCAGAGACCACAGAGGGGTGAGTGCCCCTAGGAGTCTGGTCCCAGCTCTGGAGGGATCCCCCCTCCTAGAGCCACAGCTCCCAGCAATTCCTCAGCGCTCCTCCAAGCGGACGCTCTCAGGCAAAAATAAGCCCCAGCAGCCAGCAGGCTGACCTCTGAGCTGCTTGGCACGATCTCTGCACCTGCCCCCCAGAACCTTAACAACTTACATGAAGGCCGTCCCTGGGCTCAGTCACGCATATCGTTGGGATGGCCTCAACATCACATCACTGTCTAGGGCTGTGTCCTTGGAGAAGCGCTTGGAGTGGGGAAGGCAAATGGAATGCCCCTCGCAGGGACTGGCAGAGGGGGGCGGAGACCTCTGACAGCCCCAGTCCAGCTTGTGAGTCAGGTGGTTCTAAACACGCCCTGGTTTGCGTGGACACTGCGCCTGGCCCGGCCCCAGCTCAATCCTGCCAGCACGCAAGCTGGTCTGCCACCATCAGGGGATCAGGGGAACCGAGCCCCGCGTGCGGAAACCCTCATCGAATAGACAGTGATCGGGGTCACCTGTCCAAGGTCATGGTGTCCAGACCGGGCAATAAAAAGTGACATTAAATCTCCATTTTCAGCAGGGTAGGTAGAAAGAAAGACTGGAGCATTAAAGCGGCAGATTCAACTTGTAGCAGGTAAAGCCACCTTGACCAGGTGGACTGAAATAATGTCAGGCTTTCATACATTTAAATGATCGACTAGTGGAGTCTACAGCCCCATCTGCCCGCCCGGGGACTCTCGCCGAGACAGCCAGCACCAGCAAGGTCTGCAAGTCCACGGCCACTACCCTGACAGTCGCCGGGAACCCATGCACCGTGCTGCCGAGAGCCCATGCACCCGTGACACCCGGGACAGGTGTCAGCTCCCCGGAGGCTGCGAGCCGAAGACACTGCAGTTACTCAGTAAGCCATTCTCTTATTGGTATTTATCCCCCAGTGTTCCTCTTTCTAACCTGCAGGGGTTAATTCTATGTCTGTTGCATGGAGGACAGAGAACCGGTTTCCCTTCCGTCTATAGGTCAGATATCCCAAGGCAGCTCTCACGTCTTGTCCACCAGGAAGAAGAGGCTATAAAGTTACCAAAAACATTTATCTGTTATCCTAGGCACTGTGATCTGGGATAATGGGCATAGATCAAAATCAAAAGTGTCCTCTGAACTGCAAGACAGGAGCCGGGGCTTGCAAAGGCAAAACCCCCAGGTTACGTAATTTGTTTTGAAATAATTATGATCGGTGCTGGCAGAGTTTAACTGCAGGTGTAACGCACCATTGGTTATTCATCTAACAGATGCTACATTATTTCTCTTTTAGTCCAAAATAGAAGACTGTGTGGCCAGGGTGCAACTGATAAGTTGCAATTGACAAAAATTGGAAGTCGGTGGTGTTGCAAAGGCTCTGCTTCTCTCTGTCCTCCTGGCCCTATTCTGCGGGACCCCCTTCTGAACGCTTGCTTCGCTTTGGAATCTGCTTTCACAGATTCCCTTCCTCTTCAACCTTTCTGGAGATCTCTTGAGGCCCCTCACACTGCTCTTCTCCCTCCCACCCCATTGACACCACCGCTAAGCACCCCGTCGGTCCTCCACCACGGCGGGCCCCACCGACCCTACATGCCGGCCTCCCCGTCTGGCCCCCTCAGCCCTGCACTCGATGTCCCCCCCCCCCCTGAGCCCACCCCCACGGTCTACCACCTCCTCTCCCCTCTCTGGGACCCCTATCCCCCCAGAGCCTGATTCAGATAACACCTCCTCCAGGAGAGCCCGGATCCCTCAGGAGGAGTGAGGGGCGCCCCCAGCTGCTGCCTCTTTCTGGACACTTCAAGACCAAGAATCAACCAACAGCTGTGTGTTGGTCTCCCCGCCCCCCCCCCCAGGGTGTGAATATCTATCTTCTTCACCAGTTTCTCCCGCTGTCTAGAGGAGCATCGGGGACGTGGGACGATCCATCGGTGTTTACAGAATGAAGGAACGAGCCCGCCCCGATGACTAGATGTGACCCGGGAAATGATCCCGGCGTCCTGGGATGGAGCCCCACGTCGGGGCTCCCCTCTCAGTGGGCAGTCTGCATCTCTCTCTGCCTCTCACCCTGCTTCTGCTCTCTTGCTCTCAAATACATAAATAGAATCTTAAAAAAAAAGGGGGGGTTTTCATGAAGGGCTTTGAAAATGCCACATTTGATATCAAGAATCACGTAGGCAAGTGGGATGCCTAAGAACAGGGACGGAGTTCGAGTCAAAGTCAAGGGTGCTGACGTGTTCAAGCGGAAAGATGTGTTTAAACACATCTTTAAACACAAAAACGTACTAAACTGCGGCCCCGGCGCGCGCGCGCACACACACACACACACACACACACACTCATGCTCTTGCTCACACATACAGTCACGGCGATGGCAGCCGCTACGATCTAAGCGCCCGACAACGAGAACTATTGCGGTGACCTCGCGGCGCAGACCCATAGGCTCCTCCTTCTTCCCTACTTTTTGCATCTCACCCACGCGGAGAAACCCTCTACCCATCCTCGGGACAGCAGCTAATAATTGGAAAACAAAAACCCAAACCTCTCCAAGGACTACGCAGGTGGATTTGACTAAGTAAGACCCTAATACGAGTCGGCAGCTATGTCCCTGCCCTTAGGATTCCAAACATTCTGAAGACCGGGATGTCAAGCGGAAGGGATGAGAATGAGACAGAGTCTATAAACTAAATGAAAATAGGAAGGGTTGTCCCCTCCTCTGCCTTAAAAAAAAAAAAAAGAGGCCTTTTTTTTTTTTTTTAAACTTGTCCCGTTTGGAAAGAAAGGGGGTGAGAAAAGCAGAAATACACTGTAGAGAAATCGGAAAGCACAGATAAACAAAAAAGAACCCCCAAGTTACTCAAATATTATAACTTAAAAATATAATTAATCATCACCCTTCAGAATGTTTTCTTGCCCACGCAAAGACTCAGACGCTTCCGTTTACTGGAGATCTTATAAGAGCTTCTTCTCTCACCAGTTTTCTGGCCGCACAGTAAACTGTGACAATCCCAGTAAACCCAGACCTGTTCAGATGGGTTTTCACAGGGCGGTTTCTGATTCTGGTCCTAATTACCACATCATTGTGCGTGTGTGTGTGTGTGTGTGTGTGTGTGTGTGTGTGTGTGTCTGACCGTGAGCGGTATGGACTGCACCATGGCCGTTAGTCCAAAATCCATCAGTTTAGCTTTAAAACACTGTATGCATCACAAGTTCATTTATATTCTCTGACAGACTCCTGCTCACGCGTGCGCTGAAATGAGTTTACAATCTCTGCACACACGCGCCCCAACGGCAGCAAAGCAGCCCGCCGCGGAGGCCGTGCACAGCGGGGACGCAGCAGGCAGGGTGCGCACGGGGCCTCCCTGGGGCTCTCCCTGCCCCCCACCAGCGGCAGCACACCAGCCCGGTGGCGGTCCACGCATCAGGGGCTGCCGGACTCGCTGGGGAGACTCCCGGGGGAGGAGGCAGTTTGTGATCCCCTTGGGTACCCAGGCAGCTTTTCGGAGCAGAAAACCCCATCCAGAGACCCGTTTTCTGCTGGATAGTTGGGAGTCCTGGAGACTGTCCTTTGTTCCTCTGTCACCTTCACTGGCGGAGTCCCTCACACCACAGAAGTGAATGCCACCGACGGCCACGCCCTGTGGGACGTAGGGACAGGGCGGAATCCTCCACTCCAGGAGCCCACCTCCTCCTGGGTGTGCCCCAGGGAAGCTGTCACAGGAGGAAGGCCGGGGCTCAAGGGAGTCTTAAAGAGTGACACCGCCCCTTCCAGGAAGGTGATGACCAGAAACCAGAGGAAAGGGGTTTGCTTTACGTTTTAAAGCAGTTCTGGACTCCTCCTCCTGGCCCCCAAGACCCTCCACCCAGCCTCCTTCATCCTGTCGGCTCCCCCTCAGCCCCGGGCCTTTCAGGGCGCTCTCTGCTCTGCTGCCTTCCTGCCCAGGGGGCCTCAGTGTCAGGGACAGCCTGGTCTGCCCTCCACGGGGTCACGATGGCTCTCTCCACCCCCTTCACGCCCCTCCCCCTTGCTCTTTCCTTTTCTTTTGACTTACCGGGTTGGGCCTGCGTATTGTGACACAGCTGACAAGGATATGATTATCTGCAGGTCCCCTTATTTATCATGTCCCGCACTCCCCAGGGAGTGAAATTCCATGATGGATCTCCAGTATCCAGAACATTCCCCAGCACATGGTAAATGCTCAGTAAATACCTCTTGAATAAGATTGTTGAACGGGGCTGAAGACGGTTGAGTAAGGAAAGGCAGAGAGCTACGTTACAGCCTGGAAGGTACACAGGTGTGGAATGGACGGCCCATGGGGAAGAGGGAGGGACGGGGGGAGGCGTAGGGGGAGCAGGGAACCAGAGAGTACTGAGTCTGGTGAGACACCTTTAAAGGGACACACTGACTTTGTCAGAACCTCCAGGGCACCCACATGAGCAGTGTCCTCCTCCTACAGGCTGTGGACACAGTTTCTAGAACTCTCCGGCTCCCCTTGAGAGCCCTGCCAACTGACTTGGTCGGCATCTTGCTGACCTTGGCCGTCCACTGTTTCCTCCTTGACTTGACCTGAGAAGATGCATGGTCCCACTTCCATAGCATGAAGGACATGCCGGCCCTGGTTTCTGCTGACAAGCCCCATACCGCCCGCGGCTTCCGTCCTCAGCCTTGGTGCCCGAATCTCCTTTCTCTGTCCTTATCCTTCTGTGGCAGACGTCACGCCCACAGCATCGGCCCACAGACCCCCGTGAAGAGTGCACAGGGTCCGGAAGAGACCCCGAGTGGGGAAGCAGCCACCTGCCACTCTAACTCTACTTGACTCACTTGGATGGAGCTGTCGGGGGGTCGGGGGGGGGCCCGTGGGGGGGAGGGCGGTGCTGAGATTCTGCAGGACGCTCCATGAGGACCCAAGTGTTCTCGTTTTCTTTTAGAAGGTTGACCCTCAAAGGCTCTCCTTGAGCTAGGCATCTGTGAGA
Source organism: Potos flavus (assembly GCA_028534135.1). Lineage (NCBI taxonomy): Eukaryota > Metazoa > Chordata > Mammalia > Carnivora > Procyonidae > Potos > Potos flavus. The sequence continues at coordinate 168,466,468 of CM052883.1, read as the reverse complement.
AATTCTTCTCCGCTAGGAGGTAACAAAGAGACATCTTCCATCCTTTCTAAGAAAAAAATCTGCAAGATATTATGCTGTGACTGAGTCCTTAAATAGTCCCTGACATCTGTTTCCCTCCGTCACGTATTTCCTGCCTGGGAATCCTTACATGTCTTGCTTCGTGAATATCATCGCTTGAAAGCTCCGTATTAGGATCTGAGAAACCACTGACTGATTTGGCAGTGGGGGGCACGGCCCTCGGGGGACCCTAGCACCAACGCGGGGGTGTTAATAGGAAACTGAATCAGGGCCCGATGGGGATAGGACTGCATTCGACGCTGACACTCACGTGTGACTAGTAAGTCCATTTGAAAAAGACGGAACCCCATTAGGTCACTGTCACCGCTCTGCTTTGAGACAAAACCAGTGTTTAAATCTCTATTATTACATCTCTCTCTGGCTGCCAAGGGTGAGTGTATTAAATGCGAATAATGGTTGCGACAGAAAGGATCTGTCTTTAGAAAAAGCTGATCTGATGGCCGCCCTTGCTTAGAGCCGTCACATGGCTCGGGCCAAAACCAACAGTGTTTGGGACGTTATCAGAAGAAAGCAAAAACCTCGTTTCTCTTACTCAGAAACTGTAGGACCCTTAACAAAATATATTTCACCTGTGGAATACTGGAATAAATCACCAAAAAGGCAATACGTATAGATTCAGATTTTAGATCTCCCCTCAGAAGAACGATGAAAAGAAAATCCTAGTTCCTCATGGTAACTTACTATTTATCATGTGCCACACGATTCATGCGACAGGCCTGACTCTCACAGAAACTGAGGAGAGCCCTCTGACTGGGGGCCCAGGAGGGAATGTTGAAGCTGGTGTTAAAGGTCAAGTCCAAGCAGGCCAGGCCTGTGCTGTCTCCTTGGGCCTATGCGGCCCCTCCTGGGGACGACGCACAAAGACCCAACAGCAGGGTTGGTCAAGGAGCCCCTGGCAGGGGTTGGTCTCGCAAGAGTGAGTATTATGTCGAAGAGGAGTCCTTCAGTCCTTACTGATCACCAGCCACATTTGACTTTGTCATATTAACAATATCTGCTATTGTTAGCAGATCAGAAGATCCCGACTTCCTCGGTTCCGATCCCAGCTCCGGGGTTCAGTGGCCATGGAAGGCATATGGGCCGCTGTACCTCCCTAAGACTCAGTTTTCCCTCCTGTAAAATGGGAACGCTCATAGATGCCCTGTGAATACCTTTAATTCAAGTAGAGCACGTTATACAATGTCGGGCACATAGCTATCAGTGAACTAAGGTTAGCTACTATGTTTTAGTTCTTTTTTTTTTTAAAGATTTTATTTATTTATTTGACAGAGAGAGAGAGAGATCACAAGTAGGCAGAGAGGCAGGCAGAGAGAGAGGGGGAAGGAGGCTCCCTGCTGAGCAGAGAGCCCGATGCGGGGCTCGATCCCAGGACCCTGAGATCATGACCTGAGCTGAAGGCAGAGGCTTTAACCCACTGAGCCGCCCCCTGTGTTTTAGTTCTGTTTAACAATTATGTTAACGATTCAGGGAGGCACTAAATATGAGTGGAACAGGGTCACTTGCCTGATGAAAGCCCTCCAATGGCTTTCCATCTCACTCAGACTGAAAGCCAGAGTCCTGGAAACCATCCTGAAGTCAGCTGCCTGATCTGCTGCCTGTCAGATCTAGTCTCCTACTACGCATGACCGCACTCACCTCCCCCAGCCACATGACCCTTCCTGGTGTCCTTGGACATGCCAGCTGGGCACTCACCTCAGGGCCTTTGCACTTGCTGTTCCTTCTTTCTGGAATGTTCTTCCCCCAGATTGCCAGTGGGCTCACTTCCTCACCACCTCCAAGTCTCTCCTCAAATGTTAGCTTTTCTGTGAATCTTTTCTTGACTGACAATTCTATTTAAAACTATAACATTTTATCATCTTGTCTCTCCTCGCTTGAATTTTTCCCACAGAAAGTTTCATATCTGCCATATTCCAAATAGTGGGAGACCATGGAGAATTGCCTGGCAGTCTTGAGAACTGGGTTTAGTGGGAGGCTTGCAGAGCGTGTTCGTTATCTAGTGCTGTGTAATAAATTACCCCAAAACTTTGCAGCTTAAAACAATACATGTTTATCATCTCACAGTTCCCCATGGCTCAAGCAAGACTTTGGAGGCCACTCAGCTAGATGGTTCCAGGCTCAGGGTCTCCCCTGAGGCTTTAGTCAAGGGGTTGACCAGGTCTGTGGCCATCTTGAGGATTTGATTCCGAGATGGTTCACTCACACAGCTTGGCCCGCCTCAGTTCCTTGTTGGCCACTGGTGAGAGACCTCGGTTCCTCATCATGCAGGCTTCTCTGTAGAGCTGCTTGAGTTTCCTCCTAACACGGTGACTCCCCATCTCCAGAGAGTGATCCCAGAGACACACACAAGGCAGAAGCTACAATGTCTTTTATGACCCAGCCTTGCAAGTCACATACCGTCACTTTTGCCATATTCTATTGGTTGACACAGACCAATCCCGCCAGAGTGTGGGAGGGGACTACACGGCGATGTGGATATTACAAGGCAGCAAGGATTGGAAGCCATCTTGGAGGTTGGCTTGCACAGAGTCACTCTTGTTGGATTCAAAACCCTGCTTCAACTAGGGAAAGTTACTTGATCTTTCTAAGTCTCTGACCCTCACCCATTAAGTACTAGTACTAATAGCAGTATTTAATAGTATTTCTGGGAGGATTAAATAAAATAACATATACTATCTCAGAAATATGTCTGAAACATAGTAAGTGAGCAAAAAAATTAGCTATACTTTTTCAGTATAGGTTGTAGGCACAAAAGTATTTTACACAGAGAATGACAAAATTAGATTATTCTCTAGAAACTTTGCTCTAGCTGCAGTATTAAGAATGGATTGGAGGAGCTGGCTTAAAGGTAGGGAACCAGAAAGAGGTGACGATGATATGGACCAAGATGGGGACATTAAAATAAATGGAAGTATTACTCAGCCATCAAAAACAAAACAAAACAAAAAACCCAAATCTTACCATTTGCAAAGACATGGATAGAACTAAAGGGTATTATGCTAAGTGAAATAAGCCAATCAGAGAAAGACAATTATCATATGATTTCATTCATATGTGGAATTTAAGAAACAAAATAGAGGATCGTAGAGAAAGGGAGGGAAAAATAAGACAAAATCAAAGAGGGAGACAAATAAGAGAGTCTTAACTATAGGAAACAATCTGAAGGTTGCTGGAGGGGAGGTGGGTGGGGGGCTGGGGTACCTGGATGATGGGGATTAAGGAGGGCACATGATGGAATGAGCACTGGGTGTTCTATGCAACTGATGAATCACTGACCTCTACCCCTGAAACTAATAATCCATTATATGTTAACTAATTGAACTTAAATAAAATACAAAATAAAATAATAGCGATGGTGAAAATTTTTAAAATTAATTAAATAAAATAAACGGAAATAGATAGATTTAAGGGCATTTTAGAAGTCACCTTAAATTTATAGTATGCATAGCATACGGCATCTGTTTCTGACATATCTGGAATTCGTCACTGAGACATTGACCTGATTAAGTGAAGTTGGAAATACTATTTACCTCTCTTTAGAGGAAAGGCATTCTCTTGTTCTACTTAATTATGGGTTTGTCCCTATGAGAGAGTTGGGTATATTGGACTATTCCCAAGTGTTTACATTCCTGTGGGAAGACTATATATATATATACTCACCCAGGGGTGTTGGGCTTGGCCATGTGACTTGACCAATGACATGTGGGACATGACATATGCACACTTCTTGCCAGGTCTCTTGACTGTCTTCCCCTTCTGCCAAGAAGTCAACATGAAGCTGCTTCCTTAGGCATTTCGGGATGAGGAAGACATATGGAGTGGATATAGCATGTAACGAAATGAGAAAGAAATCTTTGTAGTTATAAGTCCTATAATGTGAGGGGTTGTTTGTTACACAGCATAACTAGTGATAGCTAAGAAGTACAAGGGAAAACTTATTTCTCTAGCTTTCTATTTCTATGAGAAAACTTTCCCTATGCTAGGTCAGAGGGAGCACTACCTCCCCCCACCCCTCTTTCCCAAAGAAAGCTCATTGTCTAGTCTGAGTGATGAGCCTGGGGAAAGATGGACATCCTTCCAGAATGTTAGCTGTGGAACAAAGTCCCTGCAACCAAGGGCGTCATGGGCTTGGTTTCTATGCAGTAAACAGACCAAAGAGGGCCTGCTTCTGTCAGGCTCAATCAGATCTCTGCTCATTTTTTGTTCCAGCTCGTCTGCCTGTGTTTGAAGAACTGGTTTGCATAATGAGGTCTCAAATTCTAGATTAAGACAGCAATGTTAGAGTTCTTTGATGCAGCTTTACCAGTAATTTCGATGCAATATTCTGATTCTTTGTGTCTGTTCTCAATCAGTATAGAAACTGGAAAGGAGGAGGTGTGTTAATTAATTAGTATTCTCCAATAGTTTCCTGAAGAACAAAAGCCCAGATTTAATTTTTTTCAAAAATTATCTTTTTGGTCTTCCTAAATTAGGGGTCAAGTTGCAAATGAACCTTTTCTGAGTGCCCGTAACCTCTCCTTACATCTGGAGTCAGGCTGCAAATTGACTTGCCCAGAATGTCTTGACAAGCTTCAGTAAGCTCTGCTGACCTCTGAGTTTCACCGCAAAGGACCTCATTTACTAACTGAAAACAGCGCGACGTAGTGAAATAGCCTTTGGCAGCTGAAGATATGCGTTGGGATCTCCTCCTCATAGGTGACCAGCCGTGTGACCTGAGAACATTGCTGATTATGTCAGAGCCTCAGTTTACACATCTGCAAACCAGGTAAGGGTAATCCCCACATCCCTGGGGTGTTGTAAGTTTCGGACAAGATGGTGTTTTGTGGATGCACTTGCAGGGAGCCCAGCACAGTGCAGTGTATTGAAGATGGGCATGGCAGAAGCTCGGAGAACTGCGCTAAACTAAGTCTTTCCCACCAACTATTTCACTGTATTCATGGTACTCTGAGCCCCGGACTGCTCGTCTGTGAATTTGGAATATTTGTTGAATTGTTGAATTTCATCACACATCGTATGTAAAACCCAGAACATAAGTCGGTGCTTCACGTGAAATCTCTGATCCTTCTTTATGAACAATGAGGAAGTAAAATGAAGGATGTTTGCTGAAGTGATAGGTGAAAGAGTCACAGAATAAGACCAGAAATCGCTCTTTAAAAGTGGACAGTCACATAGACCAGGGTTGGCAAACTACAGCCCACAGACCAAATCTGGCCCACTGTCCGGATTTATAAATAAAGTTTTATTGGGACTCAGCCATGTTCATCTATGTACATATTGTTACTGGCTGCTTTCATGCTGCAGTGGTCAAGTTAAATAGGTGCAACTATGACCGTATGGTCCTCCAAGCCTAAATTATTTACTGTCTAGCCTTTTTGGGAAAAGTCTGCTGACCTCTGCTCTAGATAAGTGGAGGTAGAGCACGCTCTAGAAGCAAGGCAGAAGGACATGATGTTGAGGGAAACAATGAAAAGTGCAAGCAGACTGAGGCACAGACAGGGGTTGAGGTGATATGAGAGAAAAGGCAGGACAGGCACAATGGGCTCAGGGTACAGGAGGCTTTGAGGTTCCGAATGATGGGATAGTCTGGGAGGCAATAGGGAGCCATTGTGGATTGCAGAGCAGGAGAAAGATGACACTTGCTGTCAACTCAGTACAATTATTAGAGGGGTTTAGCATAGATCGTCTGTTTCTCAATCTGATGGGGGGTTCATTTAGACATAAACACACAGAACAGATGGGAAGCTGGCAAAACACTTGCTTATTTGGAATGAGGTGTTGGCTTAAAGGGGACAGCTGTGAGTTGTTTCCCTACTTACTAGTGTAGGAGTTGTCTCCCCACAAAAGTGTAAGTGATTATGTTGTCAGCGGCAAAACTCACAGTTGGCTAGCACAGCGCTTCCGAGTGTGTATATATCCCAAGATTTGAATAGGTGTGCCACCAGAAATGAGCCTTCTCCGATCTGCCTTCTGGAAATGCTGCATTAAATCGACCAGAGGAAGCCGGTGTCTGTTCCCAGGACTTCTCAGAATCTGGAATGTACCAATATACATTTTGATTTTTCTACAGGGGATATAGGATGCTGTTTTTCTCAGATTTATTTCCTTCTGCGTGTGCGTAAAGCACTTACTAATAACCATCTCATGGGACATTTTTGGTCTGAGAAACACATTTTAGAAAAAGCTCGACAATAACACAGCTGGGTGATTTGGGGGGCCTTATCTGGATCAAGACATTGCTGCTTCTTTGTTCTATTTACACAGATTAGTAGATGCCTTGTTTTCTACAGAGCTCTGCAGTTTCCCAAATAATTTATGTACATGTTGATTTCTACTTTTGCCAGTGGATTCAGCTTGATTAGCAATTTAAATGGAAATTTTCTAAATGCTACCAATTGGCGCCTCATTTGCATTTCTTGTCAATTATCTATGGCCCTAACTCATGGCCCTGAAAATATTCTGGCTGTCACATGTGAGGTCACATGCTAGGGGGCCTGACACTCTTTGGGGGATAGACAGGATCGATGGACATCTGGGTTAGTCTAATCTGAAGGTCATGAGGCTTCTCGGGTATAAAACAAAATTGGTAAGACGTCTTGCCGCGGTTGGCTTTCATCCAAGCCGAGACAGTCCTTCCGGGCAGCTCTCTCTGCAGTAAGCAATGTCCCAGGCGTCTGCCACACCGTGTTACGGGACTCACAGTCTCTGTTGCCTTTTATTTTCTCCTCCGTTCTGTGGAACCGCTCACAGCCCCTCTGAAATCCTCCCTCTCTTGGGGTGCTGAGGCTTCACTTCACCTCAGCCGTTCAGCAGAACCCACATAATTTGAGTATTGGTTTCTCCTACTGATCTTGGACTCAGGAGGGCCCCGGAGAGACCACCAGCACCGAGACATCTGGTAAACCAGGGTCCTGCTGCGCTGCTGTGCTCAGGGGCTCAGAATGCCGAGCGCGTGGGAGACACATGTGCCCCAACTGCAGAGGGAGGCCAGGGCCCAGACCGACCCCGCCCGATGGCACCTCTGTGGCCTGGATGAGGGGAAGTGGCAGAGAGCAGTGGAGTGCTGTGGATATTTCCCAGGGGGAGGGATCTCATGTAGGCTCCCTCAGAATGTCTACCTTCAGAGCGAGGTCGCCCCGGAGCACCCGCACCCCAGCCACTGCTGGCCAGCCAGGCACCATCAGTAGTAAACCTGACCTTAAGCCATTATGGGATCCCACCGCCGAATTACTCCAGGCCCACCAGCGGCCACCGCTTCATGGAATCCACAGTTTCTCAGTTCATATTTGCTCCGCCAAGGAGAGGAGCTTGTTCTTGGATGAATGTTTATGATGGGGAAACACAAGTCAGAAAGGGGGTTCTGTAAGAATTGCTCAAATAGAGGAAGACAGCTGCAGGAAGAGGCAGGGGTGGGTAGAGGAGGGGGCAGGATGGAACCTTCCAGAGTCTCAGCTGTGGGCACTGCTGGGCGCAAGCTGCCAGCTCAGCTCCCAGGCCCGATGTCCGGTCTTGGCCGCAGCCACCGGGCGGCAGACTCAGAACCCAGAGGCTAAACAGCCTTCACTGCAGAGTCTCTGCTTGGAGTCGGACACTGAGTCCTGGGGACACGAGGGACTTCCCTCGAACCCCCACTACCTTCTCCCAGTTCCTCAGCTAAGTTTCTACTTCTGCTCTTACCCAGTTTTCTGCTTCCTGCTCCTGGAGCGGAGGCCCTCACGCTCCACCAGCATTTTTGTCTCTCTGCTCAGGCTCCCCAGGCTGTCAGCCCGTCTAACGCACCACACCCCGGGTGCCCTGGGCCGCTAAACACCAGAGCGCCCCCCGGCACGAACGTCCACCTCTCCAGCACATCACCCGGGCGTCCGCTTCTAGCCCTGTTTCTCCTCAGTTCCCACCGGCAGTAGACCTTCCGGCCTCACTTCCGGCCTCACTTCCGGCCTCACTTCCGGCCTCACTTCCGGCCTCACTTCCGGCCCTTCCTCCTCCGACAGACCCTGTGGTTGGTTCGCCTCCGGGCCTCTGCCTCCAGCTGGTCTCCCGTTGAACTTCCGGTCCCCGGTCCTCCCAGACCTGAAGGCCACTCGGATCCTCGGCCTCCAGAGACTCCAGGACACCGTGTCCGGGGGCAGAGAAGACTGCTACAGAGTCGCCCAGCTCACGCCGAGAAACTGGCTCGGTCCTCCCGTGGCTGGGTTGCACAAGTCCGTGTGAGAGTCAGACGGACGCTCTACGCGGGGCTCTCGGAGCAGCAGGAGGACTTCATCAAACGGTCCTATAGGGCAGGACCGGGACAGGGAGACTAGGTAGGAGGCTGCTGCAGTGGTCCCAGGAAGAAGCAGTGACATGAGCCAGAGGGTGACATGGGAGTAGCGACAAATGGACCAGTTCCAGAAATATTTAAAGGCACATGCAGCAGAACTTAGGGGTTGATGGGTCGTGGAGGACCAGGCAAAGGGACGCCCCGAGAATGCTTTTCGTGGTTTCTGGCTTGGGCATCAAACTGGTGAAGGGTGCACATGAACGGTGGCCGATGGAGGACAGCAGCTTTAGGGGAGGACAGCAGCTTTAGGGGAGGGCGGCGAGTTCCATCTTACACGAGTAGAGTGAGGAGGGATACTCGTGGACATCCAGGCTGAAATGTGGACAAAGAAGTTACCTACACCGGGAAGAAGTCTGAGCTCACGACACGTAGGGTGGTCGTCAGCCTACACGTCCATCCTTAGAGCCAAGGGCGTGGGTGGGATCTCTTGAGGAAGCACACGGCTTGAAAAAAGCACAAGTGAAAAGGAGAATACTCTACTTACATTTTTTACTGAAAGTAGAAAACAATTTCCCAACCATTTCAAAATATTCTGTATTTAGAAATGTCCCTTGTATTTTCAAGGGCCTGGAATATAAACCGAGATGTGTTTGGTTCCGGTTTGGTTCAAGTTTTTATTTTCCTGGCACCCTAATCCGATCACTTCTTGTGGCCATCTGATCCCTCCTGAAAGGACTGAGTATCTACAGTCTGGTACCTCCCCCATCCCCCTCACTCCTCCAAGCATGTCCACCAGTCTTCGCTGGCTTGGCCTCTAAGGGACTTTCGTCCCCGTATTACTTTCCGAGGGCAGCCATCACAAAGGATCACAAAATAGATGACTTAAAACAATAGAAATCTATTCTCTTGTAATTCCGGAGGCTAGAAGTCCGAAAACAAGGTGTTTGCTGGGCCATGCTCCCTCTGGGAAGAATCTTCCCTTGCGTCTTCCCAGCTTCTGGTGGTTCCTGCAATCCTCAGGGCTCCTTGGTTTGGAGACAGATCCCTCCAATCTCTGCTTTCATTGTCACATGGCCACCTTCCCTCCCCGGTGTGTCTCCGTGTTCACCGTCCCTCTCCTTACAGGGATGCCAGTCACGGGATGCCAGTCACCCTAACCCTGTATGACCTCATCCTAAATAGATGACCTTGGCAAAAACCCTATTTCCAAGTAACGTCTCATCTACGAGTTTTGGGGAGACACTGTCCAAGCCAGTGCGGACTCCAGGGTATCTCTCTTGATACTTCTAGATCTCCGACTCCAGACTCTTCCCTGGAACGCCTCTGAGAGGAACAGGCAGAGGAGAAATGAGAGAGAGAGAGAGAGGTCACAAATAGAGACAAACTGAAAGGGACAGAAGCAGCTCTTCCTGAATTCTCACTCTGTGATCAACTTCTGGAAGTCAAAAAGAACCAAGGACGTTCAGAGGTTTGGTCACCACATTCTCTGTGTGCCCCCAGGGTCCTCCAGCATCTCTGGCCCTGGCTCACAACGGCCCCTCTGACCCCCCCCCCCCATTCCAGGCATCGGCTAATATCTGCTGTGGTCAAGCGTTCGTCTGCGCCCTGAAGACACAGAGGTGATTAAATGGCCACAGTCCAGAGGGGAAGCCATTCATTAAACAAATAAAGTCAAGTCATTAAGTGAACAATGACCAGTACACAAGCAATGCCTGGGAAGGAGGGGGAGTGTGGAGGGGGGTGGTGGTGAGAGGGGGGAGGGGATGGGGGGGCATTCTCCAGAATCAGCATGCCCTGAAGCTCCAGGTCCCCAAAGCACCGTTGAGCGGGGTGGAGAGAGCCAGCGGGAGAGATGTCCCTCTGGGCTCGGACACTAAGGACAGCGGTGCTCCCGCAGGTCCTCGTTTGCAGCGGGAATGGGGAGGATGAGGCCATGTCCTCCCTGCAGGCAGCTGACGCCCAGCGTGGTCTGTCTGTGACGGGTTCTCAGCCCTGGGGATTAGTCGGAGCTGATCCCACTCCCCACACCGCCACTTAGGGGCCGTCTGCTTCCGGCAAGTGAATTAATCACTGACTATGAGTTTCTTCTTCCAGAAAGGGGCCATAAATTGTCAGGACTAATGAGTAAATACACGTACATATGCCCGGCATGGAGGAAGTTCTCGGACAGTAGCTAACTGGACATGTGTTATACTCGAAATTATACTGAAATTAAAAAATTCAGAACTCAACCTAAAATAGCCAACAAGATTTCATAGATTCTGTAAATACTTACGGGACAAAAGGTAGATTGAGAATGGCCTCTGTGTGTTTTTATAGTGCACGTGCTTACCCATTTACTGCTTATCTGTGTTTTAAAGTCCCAAGGTGGGTGCCTGGGTGGCTCAGTGAGTTAAGCCGCTGCCTTCAGCTCGGGTCATGATCTCAGGGTCCTGGAATCGAGTCCCACGTCGGGCACCCCCTGCTCTGCAGGGAGCCTGCTTCCCCCTCTGCCTCTCCCCCTGCTCATTCTCTCCCTCTCTCAAATAAATAAATAAAATCTTTAAAGTCCCGAGGTAAAGATAATACAAGATTTGTTCGCATGTGTTTATTTAATTGATAGAATCAATAGAAGTTAATCTGAATTTTCCCCCTGGGCTTAAAAAAAAAAAAAAAAAAGCTATAGCACTTCTTTACCTGAGGCAAATTTCAACTACATTTACGAAGGCATTTAGAATGTGAGTTTATTCTCAAGCAGAAAAGAGAAAGCGGGCTGAATCTTCCATAATTTAAGTATGGTGTAGCATTCATAGTAATAACATAGATTTGCGTGGATTTAATAAATTTTTAATTTTCATCTCCATAAGCGTAAACAGAGGCAAGAACATGTTAAAATAGCAAAAGGTTGTAGGAAATCAAGTTCATTACCCTTCGTTGGCAATAAAAATTTTGTGTACAGAACAATAGTCTTTTTTTAAGATTTATTTACTTTTAGAGAGAGAGAAAGAGCACGGTCACGCAAGAACACGGAGGGGAGGGGCAGAGGGAGAGGGAAAGAGAAGCAGAATGCGCTGAGCTTGGAGCCCGACGCGGGGCTCGATCCCACAACCCTGAGATCATGACCTGAGCTAAAATCAAGAGTCAGATGCTTAACCGACTGCACCACCCAGACGCCCCCAGAGCGATAGTTTTAAACAGTAATAGGTTGTAGAGACATTTGAGCCGGCGAGGGGACAGAAGACGTGACTGTCACTGGTGACTCAGATGACATGCTGAGGAAGCAGCCGGGCGGCGTCCTCTCCAAGTGATGGGAAGAGGAGTCAGAGAAAAGACGAGAAAGTTCTAGAACTGCCCCCTGCAGAAATACGTGTGCATGGAAATGACCGTCTTGCCCAAGGCTGCTGATGGCAGTATTGTTTGTAGTGAAAACCTGGGGCATCCCAAATGCCCATCACCGGAGGGGCTTTATGCCTCCTTATCTAGAAAAACGAGCGGACATTCGAATGCCTGAGGTAGAGTTATAGGTATTGATACGGAACAATGCCCTTTAAATGGTCAGGGGGCCACACATCACGGAATAGCACACGTCATCGGGAAAACACAAGCTGCACCGTCCCTGGACAGAGAGAATTTAATATAGGGAATCAGCCAAAGAGGTGCTGGAGGACCAAGCAGGCAAAAGGGGAAACTGAGGTCACCGAGCAGGCAGCTACCCGCCCTCGGGCTGGGGGAGCAAAGGGAACGAGGTAGGGTTATCAGAGCTCAGAAGCTCGGGGGATCGCCCCCACTCCGGCCTGCACTCAGGCCTCGGTGCTCCGAGGAGGCTTCCGGGAACGGGACCCAGTCCCAGTGTCCCTGGACCTGCTTGTCCTGGAGCTGCCACCGGGTCGAGGACCTCTCAGGGGGAGGCGACACCATGAGCCACAGGAGGTAGATGGGGCGGGGTGAGCCTTGTCCCTCTTCCCCCTTGCCAGTCTCCCGCTGGCACCCGGGTGGGCAGAGGCTCCGAGGGAGCGGCTGGCAGGGCAGACATGGGGTCTGCAGGGCAGGGTGCAGAAGGCGGGCGCGGGGAGACAGGCCGGGGACCCTGGCCCCCGTGTCATTTACAGGCCCGTGTGGGCGCGGGCGAGGGACAGCAGCGTCGCCAGCTTCAGAGCCAAGGGCAGCCGGGGAAGCCTGTGTGTCCACCCTCGACACTGTCCTTTAAATTCCTTTAAATTTACTCACTGTCCTTTAAATTCTTATCTGCAGCCAGCAGGCAGGAGGGCATCACTCTGTATGGACAAAAATCCCCTTTAAAAACATTTGCTCCCAGGGCTGGGGTGACCGGGTGACGGGCATTAAGGAGGGCACTTGTGATGAGCGCTGGGTGCTGTACGCAAGCGATGAATCGCGAAATTCTACCCCTGAAACGAACGCCACACTCTATGCTAACTGACTTGAATTTAAATGAAATCTTGAAAGAAAAAAAAAATAAAAAATAAAAATAAATAAAAACACGTGTTGCATGAAAGGAACACAGGACCTGCTAGCTCGCTGAGAAAGCAGACTGGCAGGAAAGCCGCCTCCTGAGACAGAGGGTACCTGGGGCACGGCTCCCTTCCGGAGACTTCTTTTGGAAACCTACCCTGAGAGCACACGCCCGCCCGAAGGAACGAAGGAGCCCGCTGCAGCTAGGCTTGCTGGCCTCGCGGAGGGGGGTGAGCCCCGATGGGCGGCATCAGCCCCGCTCCCCGCCTGCCCGCTCCGGCCCTACCGTGAACCCCACACGCAGCCAGGGGGGTCGGTGGCCATCTTTCCCTCCGCGCCCTCCACCCGCCCTCCGCCCGTGCCTGCTCGGTTGCCTTGGCAACGCGGGGCTGGGAATCGGGGTGAGCGTCTCCATGAAAACGCCGGGAGGTTAGGTGGATGGGCCACTGAGATGCTTACACACTCCTCTCTTAAATGTCCAGGGACAAATGTCCCCCCGGGGGCGGATCCAGTTGTATCATCTGGTAGAGGCTGCGTACTGCTTTACTGACGCGGCTCTGCTGCTGTGGATAGAGTCCCAGCCTGCCTTTGTCTTCTGCTCCTGTGGTTTCCTCCCCCCCTCCCCCCCTCCTCCTCCTCCCCTCCTCCCCTCCCCCCCTCCCCCCCTCCCTTCCTCCCTTCCTTCCTTCCTCCCTCCCTCCCTCCCTTCCTTCCTTCCCACCTTCCTTCCCTCCCTTCTTTTCCTCTTCCTCTCTCTCTCTTCTTTTTTCTTTCAGAAAAAAAAAAGACTGGCATACCATCCCCCCAGCCCACAAAATCAACAGCATCGACGTTCAACATTCGTTGGTGTGTCTGTACACTTCCGGTCTCCGTAATCACACAGACGTCTTCCGGAGGGATTATTTTCCGGGATAACCTTGAAACCGCAGTGCCTGGCACATCAGAGCTGGAAGCCAGGGCGAACGCTGGGTGCCTACTTCTCAGCAGCTCCTCTGAGCGCCGGCCCCTGGGTGTCTCGGGTCCCGAATGACGTGGCTTGGGGAGTGCGAGTCAGGCCCGGTGGGGCTGAAAATGCGGCCGCTGGACAGGCGCCAGGCTGGGGGCCCTGAGGGTCAAGCGGAGCGCGCTCCCCCAGGAAGGCGCAGGAACCATCACCAGGGAAAGAAGGCGATGGGTGCCCTCGGAGGACACAGGGGCCTGTGTTCTAAGTGGGGAGGCCCCGGGGACTCTCCGACGAGGCTGCGGGTTTTCAAAATATCCTTCCTTCCCCCATGCCAGCTCCTCCAATCTGCAAACCTCGAAAATTCCAGCCAGTTGAAGAAATGATCTATCCACCTTACCCCTTAAAGACCCCTTCAAATACACCCGACACAGAAAGAGGCTTGCACCCCGGCATGGCCACAGACATCCGCAACCCACCAACCTCGCTCCCCGAATTCCAGGGAAGCTTGGACTCCTATCGCTTGTCGAGTGTCAGGGACAGGGCGGCCTGGCGGGCCGTGGGAAGGCTAAGTGTCTCCCACGCGAGCCGGGGCCCCTCGGAGTCCGGATGGGCTCCGGCACCTGGCGGGTGAGCCCCCCGCTAGTGAGGAATGATGAGAAATGCCTCCAAACTTGCGGTATGCTTAAAGTTCACATTGAACAAATTAATGCTTTGAACGCACAAAAATACAATGAAATTCTTCACCTAGTAAATACAGAATTGATCTTAAGGTATGAGATATGCCACTCAGCCGGCAGCATGACCGAGGGGCAGGATGCAAGTGTGGGGCGCCACGATGCCGGACGTCACCCTCGGGCCCCGTCCTGCACGTCCCCGGGGCTGGATGTGCGGTCTCGGGCAGTAAGGACGAGCGTCGAGGGGGAGGCCCTTGATGCCTGCGAGGTGGGACCAGAGGCCCAGCTCCCTGCCCTCGCCCCCGTTAGGGTCCCTCCCTCCCGGCCCGGAGGGCTCCGGATGGAAGGGGCCAGGCCTTCCGAGATGCCCCTCGCTCTAGCGCACGCTGGCTGCGGCTGGCTTACCCCCCGAAGCCGGACTGCAGCGTGCCCTCTCTCTGGGCAGAAACACACACAAGGGCCGGAGTCCAGGCCTGCGGGCCCCACACGCAGCTGCCAGCACCGGGTCCCGGGCTCCTCTCGGGGCCGGGGAGGCGGCCGGCGAGTCAGTTCCCAAGCAGACAGACCCCGAGGAACCGTGACAGCGGGTCTGCTGGCAGAGTCTCTGACAGTTCAGCCCCGCTGGCCCAGACACCTGTCGCTTCCTGTCACCCTGGGGGGGTGGGGATTCCCCTGGACACAATCCCCCGTCCAACTGGAAGTCACCATCCCCGGTGGCGATCCAGGGGCCCGCTGCTTTGCTCATTAAGAGGAGGGGACAACCTGCTCTCTGATCCAGCTCTGTCTCCCGCCCGCGGCCCTGCCCGCGGCACCTTGTCCCCCTGCCCTTCACGTTGGTCAGTTTTTGGATGGCCACCGCAGAACTCTTTCCCTTTGCTTGGGGAGCCCCACCCACAGCACGAGTTTGGGTGGGAGCTCGTACCCACCTCTCACTGCAGGACAACACAGGTCTGGACCCTTGGCCCCCCCAATCCCTGCCAGTTTGGGCACAAGTATGTGACCTGGGCTTGGCCAACCAGATGTCCCACCCCAGGCTCCCTCCAGTTTGCAAATTAGCAAAGCGCCCCTTCCTCTAGACAGAGCGGTCCCGTGCCTGGTGTGGGGCTTGACAGATGGGGTGCAGGCCCAGAACCTGATTCTGGAACAAGTAGCATTAAAACCCAGGGGGCAGTGGGGCGCCTGGGCGGCTCAGTGGGTTAAAGCCTCTGCCTTCGGCTCGGGTCATGATCTCAGGTTCCTGGGATCGAGCCCCTCATCGGGCTCTCTGCTCGGCGGGGAGCCTGCTTCCCCCCTCTCTTTGCCTGCCTCTCTGCCTACTTGTGATCTCTCTCTCTGTCAAATAAATAAATAAAATCTTTAAAAATAAATAAATAAAATCCAATTTCTCTGTGCTCTTCCTTACCTGTTCACCATCATATTAACTTCCAGCCAAACTGTGGTCTGGACAGTGAACCCCGATGAGCAGCCATCGTTCACATGGTCTTAGTGATGAAGCGACCCCCCATCCCCGTGCGCCACCCCACCCCCCTCTGAGAATAGAGCCAGGCACATTGTTGGCACTCAGCAAACACCTTCTCGTGGGTAACAACAAATAAATGAATTGCCAACTCGCTTTCGGACCATCTGGGCGCTGGCCGACATTCACCCTCAAACCCAACGTGACTCAGAGGCTTTGTTTTAAGAGCATCTAGAATATAACATTAACAAAGGCATTGCTCACCGAAGCTTTGCTTCTTCAAGCTCCGAGCCTGCTTTATTTCCGCTGCAGCGTGGACAGCCGCCACCGTCTGTCCTCTCGCATTATAATTGCTTGAGCGACTCAGTTACGGATTCTATGAACATTGCCGTCACTGCTAAGCTATGTTCTTCGTGGACGTGATGAGTTTCTGCCCACGTTGACCTCCTTTATACACCAGGGCACTGCTGACGCTAACTGCAGAAAGGCTACTGAAGATCCGTTCGCAGATGATGTTTCTATGAAAACTGGAAATTGCGTGGATCCCTGCATGGCCTTCTGTCCCGCGTACTGCTTGTGGATACAAAGAAAAGCCGCGGATACCGTTCACCTCTCAGTTCTTTGACTACGGAATAAACAATTTTCAGTCACCCATTCAATATGCAGGCTTTACCTGGGAGGAGGGGTTCTGGGTGCGGATGATTCGTGATCCTTACCCTCTAGGCAACTAGTCTGGTAGGTGAGCGCACTTGAACAATGACCGTGAGATGATTCTAGAACACCAACGGGGTACTGACGATAACAGAAGAACTTCCTCTCCTTCTTCTTGCAGTGGGCATTCTCGGAAGGGTACTCCTCCCCACTGTCCACACATCTTTGCTCTCGGCCTTCTGCCCTCCTGACTTCTAGTCTCAAGATCTCCTGCCTGCACCCCGTCACCTCCCGAGACCTTCCGGGGAGCAGCGGGAGCCCTCTTTTCTCTTCCTGCTGCTCCAGACTACTACGCTCTCTTAATTCATGTCTATTTTTCAAAAGATCTGCAATCTGTTTGGTATGAAGGGAACAGATTGGATGCAAGGAACCGTAGAAAGCAAGATGTCAGAGAAGCGAGCGCTGAGATATTTTGGGTACCAGTAATGGCAGGGGAGCGTTGAGTGAGGACTGGGGCGGGGCCACGCCCCTCGAGCACGCCACGTGGGTGACTTTGCGTGCTTCTCACAAGGGCCACGTGGGGTCGACATCGCGGTTATGCCGATGCTGCATGGAGGTACCATTCGGGGCACACAGAGCTCCTCCATGGCAGGTGTGAGGCCGCCGTCCACTGGGACTCGCTGGCCGGCCCCCTGCAAGGCCACTCGGCAGCCTCTCTCCTCCCGTGTCGTGAGTTCACACTGCTTCTTGGATACCTTACTCACTGAATCCTCAAAACACCTACGGGATGTGGCAATGATTGTGCACTTTTTGCAGATGACAAAAATGAGAGGTGGCGGAGTTAGAAAAATTCCCCACAATCACAGAGCCAACAGGTAGAAAGAGAGACCCGGATTCCAACTCCGGTGTATCTGCTTGGGAGTACTCCGGCCTGGGATTGCGTGTGTGCACATGCGTGTGTGCTCATGTGTGCACCTGCACATTCATAATTACAGAACCGTGCTACAAGCGAATGCACTTTCCAGCCATGGATAATCGGTGATCCGCACAGAATGCACCGGGGGACACGTCAGGGTGCCTTTTTCCCCCCACGAGCTGATCATAGCATTCATATTCCCTGGGATTCCATCATTGATCTGGAATGCTGATCTGCAAAGGTTTACTCCGCTGAGACAGGGGAAAAAGCCAACCCGTGTGTCTTCTAAAATGTTCAGGTTGATTTTGTGATGGGATTATAGTTCTCGGGCAGGTAGACGGAAGTTTTATACTATTTCCAAATAGTACAAGTTCTAACGGTCAGACTTAAAAGATGTCTTTCCGCTAAAGTGATCTTATGCTTTACACATGTCTGTGTTTTAATTAGAAAGTAATAAATTAGCATTGTATGAACTTTTCAGCTTTTGAAAATTTTAAAAACTAATAAAACACTGTGATATATTCAAATGTTAGAAAACTCAACCATAGGGTTTTAATGGTCCTGGGCAGGTCTGAAGCTCATCGCTCATTTTCTAGACTCTGCCTTCTGCCCTCGCCACGTTCCTGCTTAGAGAATAAGGCTTTCTGTATTCAAAGCAACCCAATTTTCCTAAGACAGCTATGACTGAAACTAGTTATAGGGCTAATTAGAACGGGGAGGGGGTTCTTTTCTTCCCGCTGTATCTGCTCAAACCCCAAGATGGCCTAGGTCTCTTCGCATTAAGAGATCTCTTACTGGAAGGGTCTTCAAAGGTCTTTGAGTTCCTCAAAATCTCCAAGGCTTTCATTTTATCCCTACACATCCCCAAAGAGCAAGGTTGTGTTAGGGGTCCCCAAGATCACCCCCAGGGCCGACGGCTCGCTAGGAGGACTGCCAGGACTGTGGCTGTGACTTATTAGCGGGCAAAGACGCAGAGCATGAGCAGAGGGAGAAGGAGCATGGGGTGCTGTCTATGGGGAACCAGGCGCAAGCTTCCAGGGGTCCTCTCCTGATCACGTGGGGCGCCCCGAATTCCTCCAGCAACGGGCTGTGACGACGTGTGTGAAATCTGTCTACAGGGATGCTCATCAGACTCTCGGCGCCAGGGACCTCGCTGGGGGCTGGTCCCGGAGGCACCCTCTTCCTGGCACGTACCCGAATTCCAGCCTCCCAGGACGGTGGGTGTTCGGCCTCAGCCGTGCTGTGCGCACGCGGTGTAGGCGC
>CM052883.1:168386953-168447284 GCA_028534135.1 Potos flavus | reverse complement strand
CTTCGATGCCCATCCATCAGGGGGAAGCTTCCGCCCTCCATTTCCACACTGCTCTTTAACCAACGGCATGCCAGACGCCTCCATCTGGATACGCTGCCGCGTGCTCAAACGGAATACTTGTCCCCTTCCCCTGCAGGTGTCTCTTACCTCTTTTCTTTGCTCAAGGAGCTGGTCACTTCACACAGTTGCTCCAGTCTCTAGTGCCACCTTGGATTCCCTGTGAATACACCCAGGAGTGTTGGGTCCCAAGTCTCCATAGCAAGAATGTGGAATGCATGCCACAGAGTCTAACCCCCCCTCCTTCTCTCTTTTCACAATAAAATGCATTGGAAAGAATAGAAGTGGCCAGAGAAGAAAGACGCTTCATGAATTGTGTGATTTTTCTGTTGATCGGTTCCAGTCCTTAATACATGCTTTACTCTGCCTCTTTTTCCATTGCTTGATTTAAAAAAAAAAAAAAGGCGTAACTATCAAATTTTTAGACAAGAAGCAATGACATGAGGAGATTAATATTACCTAAAGGATTTTGGGAGCTAAGAACTCACAAGGTGGCCATGCTTAGCATAATCATGTCAAATGCGTGTTTTAGATCAACATGCAATGATTGTAAATTTCTTATTCTTAAAAAGACAATCAGTCCATGCAACTTGGTGTCAAGAGTGTCTTTCCTTTTGTGACTTATTGTAATTTAAAAAATAGATAAATCTTCTGGTGAATTAGGGACGAAAGGCAGTCCCCTCCCCACCACCAAAATGTCCCCGTGGATCCTTTTTCTCTAGACTTCTCAGTCCAGGGCATCAATAGAGCAGAGCCAGCTTTCTGTCAAAGTGGATATTGCCCGAAAACTACCCAAGGACAGAGGTCTGTGTTCCCAGGCCACTTGACAATTGTGCAGCTAGGGGACGTTCCTGGAGCCAGGCCCTTCTGCAGTAGTTCCAAGAGGATTATAGGACATAAGAATCTGCAAACCCAAATGTAGTCCCTTTTCAGCGGGACCGAAACCCTTGTCAGATCCCCCTGGCTTTCCAGGAAGACGTCACAAGCCCCTGAGAACTATTTCCCGGATGGATGATGCAGTAAAGACGTTATCGGTCATGTGCACCTTCATTTAGAAGTGACCGCTTACTCCTGCTCCCGTAGCAAACTGCCCCACCTCCTATGGGTTCTCAATGTCTGCTAAGGCCAGAAACTGCCTTGCCCCCCATCTTCCCTATTTTTCAGAACTTTCCTGGATATTCCCATATACTTATTTTATTTCCACTTTAAGATCAGGGTGTCAAGTCATGAAAAAAAAATTCTGTTGGTATTTGAAATCAATTACACCGAATTTGTAGCTTATTTTGAAAACTTGACATCTTTTGACTTCTGAGTTTTGTTCTGTGAGAATAAGCCATACATTTCCATTTCCTGAAGTCTTCTTATGTGACCCTTAATAGAGTTTAAGAGGGTTTTTTTGCACACGAGGTGTGTTTGGCATATTTAAAAAAATTTTTTTTTGCATGAGAGGTGTGTCTGGAATATTTTTTTAACAATTACTTATTGGTATTTTGTTTTTGTTATTATAAATGAGATCTTTTGTTATTATATCTTACAATATAAACTTGACTAATATATGTTAGGTTTTTGGCTTGTCTTCAACAATTTTATACTGTTTTTTTTTTTTTTTTAAGATTTTATTTATTTATTTGACAGAGAGAGATCACAAGTAGGCAGAGAGGCAGGCAGAGAGAGAGGGGGAAGCAGGCTCCCTGCTGAGCAGAGAGCCCGATGCGGGGCTCGATCCCAGGACCCTGAGACCATGACCTGAGCTGAAGGCAGAGGCTTTAACCCACTGAGCCACCCAGGCGCCGCTCATATTATTTTTAATAGGTTTTTCAGTTGCTATTCCAGAGCGTCCCATATATACCATATAACTCTTGCAAATAATATTAATTTTGCCTCCCCCTCATCATTTTTCAGTGTCATTTCTTTCTTTTTCTTATTTTCTTTGAGTATACTCCGACAAGGTTGGACAACAATAGGATGGTGATAAGCAACCTGTCTTAGTCTCACTTTGATCGCATTCTTTGGAGCATTTCAGCGCTGCACCCTTCAGCTCCATGCTGCCTTCTGGTCTGGCGTAAGCGGTGTTTATATTTCAGTCCTATTCGGGTTGCATCGTCCTTCCACTGCTAAGAGTTTAGAACATAAATGTATATGGAGCTTTCAAACACACCTCTTTTGAAATTTTTCTTTTTTGAATTTAAAGTAGGAGATTTGGAAATTGTCTTTCTTCTTTGATAACAAAACATGGTGAATCGTGTTAATATACTGCCTCAATTGAACCATCTTTGCATTCCTGGAATGACCCGACTTGGCCGTGGTTTACCATTCTTTAAATACGCTGCCAGATTCCAGTTGCTTCATGGAGGATGTTCAAATCACCGTTCATACGTGAGAGTGGTCTGTCACTCTCTTTTTGTGCTGCTGTGCTGTCTTATCTGGTTTTGGTATCAGCGTTGTGAAACCCGACACAGCCTGTATGTGGCACCTCCCTCTTCCCACCGTCTCCCTGCGCCCTGGTCTAATAAGGGAGGGCAGGTGTGACCATGGAGGGCATGGTGTGACCTCTTTAGTGGTCACAACAATATATTAACCGCATTTAGGTAATTTTAATATTTCTATCATCTGCCTTCCCCAAACATTTTTTTTCAAGATATTTATTTATTTATTTATTTATTTGACAGAGAGAGAGAGAGAGAGAGAGCAAGCAGGGAGAGTGGGAGAGGGAGAAGCAGGTTCCTTGCTGAGCAGGGAGCCCGACTCGGGGCTCGATCCCAGGACCCCAGGATCCTGACCTGAGCTGAAGGCAGATGCCTAACCGACTGAGCCACCCAGGCACGCCCTTCCCCAAACATTTTTGCCAACACATTTCTGCCTCTGTGTTCTGGAAGGAGAGAATAGCAAGAAACAGACCTCGGTGCTAAACAGACCTGCTTAGCAACACTCACGGGTGCTAGGGTGGGAGTCTGCTGGGTCATGTATCTGGCAGAGAAACTGTTCGATTTGTTCTATAAATGTGTGCATGGGGATTGTGTGTGCCAGTCTCCTCGCTGAGCACGGGCACCGTGCTCTCACTCAGCCCGTGACTTCTCCAAGCACTGATGTTCCCGGGATGTCAGCAGACCCTCAGGGAGAGACACACTTAGTGGGGGAAATGGGTTCATCCACCATGGGCAACGGCAGAGACTACAAAACTACAAACTGTGAGTACAGGACCCCCAAGCTCTGTGCGCTCCGCTGAGGCTCTTTCTAATTCCTTCAGACCAGATTTCAGGTGAGTGATTTTCTGTTAACCCAAGAGATTTCATGGGTTTCCTTTGATCAGCACACACCTGTCCTCTCCCAGCTCCCACCTCTCTAGGAATCCCAGTACAAGGCAAACAGTGACAAACCTCTCCCTAAAAATGTCATTGTGCCACTCTGAGGTTGGCAGCAGAACAATTTGGCCTCTCTCCAGAGGCAGGTGTGACTGGAGCCAATCTGCATGAGGTGACGTGTTGGCTAGGGAATCATTAGCAGTGTGGACAAGCATAAAAATGTTGCATTCTTGTGAGCCCCTGGGAACATGCACACCCCTCTCCCGAGGGACCGCGTTTATGTCTCTTGTCCCTTCACAGCTTGGATGAAAAATTGCCCAGAGTTGCAACATTTAACATTCTCTTTCAGTTTTCCATCCTGGAATGTCTCTGTGTGGCTTGGCTTGTCTCCAACCCGTCCCCCACGATGCCCGTCTTCAACGCCCGTCTTCCCTCACCCGGGGGACGTGTGCAAGGAAAGCTATACACTCAGGTTTCACCTTTGGGGCTGCCTTAGCCTGAAAGTTTGCTGGTGTCTTCCTCGAGTTTGGGGCAACTTCCCCAACTGTTTTGTGGGTTTTCTTTTTTGTGTTACTTTCCTCCCAGACTGCAGCAGGAGATTTAATTCTGATCCTCAGATTAGTTTTATATACATTTCCCAAAACATGGCCTGATTTCTTCAGAGATTATTGGGTGCTAGTGGCTCAGGAGAAGTGGGATGGGGACAAAGTAAGAAACATTCTACAAAGTGCTCTGCACTGGGGATGCCATGTTCTGGCCTCTTAAAGTGAAGCTCAGCTTGATCAACTCTGAGTTTTCTGGACCATCTCTTTCCTTCTTTCTCTGTCGTCTTTCCTCACGCCTGTCTTCTCCTTCTCTAGGCTGTGGTTTCTTCAGTCCTTCTGCAACCCAAGGAAGGCACATGAAGATATTTCCATCTTGCTCCACTGTCCTATGTGAAGAGCTCTGTTTATGTGAATGGCAGATTGTAAGGAGGGTATGTGGGGCCCACTGAGGATGAGTGCGAGTGGGGTGAGGAGGAAAAGCCCAAAGGGGCTTCAGCTGGGGCTGCAGCTGCAGTGGGCAGGTGTAGGGCCTGGGTGGGTGGGTCCTGGGACACAAGGAGCCTAGAACGTGGTGGGAGCCGGAGTGCCCTAGAGTCTTTCTGGGGGCGAGACTTCTCCAGAGTGGTAACCCAGCACCCTCGCTATGTTGTCTGGTTTCCCGCGTTTTCCCTAGCTACCGCCCAAGAGCAAATAATGTTGCCCGGTCAGGAGCCCAGCCACAGTTGCCATGGTGACAGCTAGGGCCACTGGCCCACACAGCATATGAAATCTCTAGCTGGGATCAGGCCGTGAACTACAGGGCACTGCCAAGGTCACATGCAGACAGGTGAGCATCGGTGGTCTAGAGAATTAGACACACCAGAGGGATGATAACCTCCATCCCACCCTGGGAACTTTAAGAGACCGAATCCCAGATTTAATTTGTGACAACATCCGCCCCCTATGTTCCCTGGCTGAGCCATTTCTACACAACAGCAGGGTGTTTCTGCTCCATCTCTGAACTCTCATGGTTGCTAGAGTGCTGATTCCCTCCACCGGCTCACCCTACCAAAGGGATGGATTCCCCATTGTAAGAACCCATCCTCCCAGAGACGCCAGTAGGCAGAGGGAGAGAAGCCATCCAAAGCTGCTCATTCCGATGGATTTGCCAATAGAATTTACATGAAACAGCAAGAGGTCAATGAGAGAAGCCATGGATCTGAGACCCTCATGTGCTTGAGTTTGCGTATTTGTCCAAATCCCCTATGTCTTCTGTCTTCCTTCCCCCTTTTGACTCCATTCTCCTCTCCACCCTCCATGTTGCGAGGTCTTCTGCATTGACCCTGGAAGGCCCCCAGAGCTGATTTGTCCCTTGCCCAGCTCAGTCTGCTTCTCTCCCTCCTGGTGTTCTCATGCCCTTACATGTGGGATGTGGCTTAGGGTTGATCCCAATGTCTGTATTGGTTCCCATGCTCTCTTGCCTCGGTAGTAGCTTGCTTCAGTCATTCTCCTTCTATGTTCCAAATTAGGCAGAGTATCAAACATTTATTTTCTATTATATCTTGAGTCAGTGTTCACATGAGTTGAGCTTTCTCCCTGTTGTCCTTTCTTGTTTTGCTCTGTTTGGGGCGCAGGACTATTTTATTCCAAGTGATGTCTACTCATTTCGAAAATATGATTTGAATTTGACTGTATTACCATGGTTAACGGTCAGCTTTTTCAATCAATATATTACTTACTAATATGTTCACCCTGCCTGGATCCATGGGCTGGTGATGGGGAGGGAATCCCTTTTATAAAAAGACCCTGAACCAATGTCATGAGGCCAGCCACACTGGGAGATTTGGGTATTTGTAACTATATTGGTTTCCTGTAGCTGCTGAAGCACAAACTTTAGTGGCTTAACATAACATCTTACAGCTCTGAAGGTTAGAAGTTCAAAATGGGTCTCCTGGGCAGAATCAAGGTATTTTTAGCAGGGTTGTGTTCCTTCTGGAGTCCCCAGGGAGGATGATTTCCTTGCCTTTTTCAGCTTCTAGAGGCTGTCCTCCTCATTCCCTGGCCTACAGCCCCTCCTCCATCTTCAAAGGACAAAACTCCAGCCTTCACTTCCAGCATTCATGGCCTTTTCTGTGACCACGCCACATTCGTCTTACAAGGAACCTCGTGATTCACTGGGTCCACCCAGATATTTCAGGATATCTTCATCTCAAGTTCTTTAACTTAAAACATATCTGCAAGATCCCTGTTACCTTGTAAGATCCCTGTTACCTTGTAAGATAACACATTCACAGACTCTGGAGGTTAGGACGGGGACGCGTTTAGGAGGCCATTACTCACCTGACCACAATCACCCAATCAAACAGCCAAATAGCTATCATTGATTGGACACCGCAGACCAGGCAGGCACTCCACATGGATTCCAACATGCAATTCTTAAAATAACCCTATTGGGTGCCTGCCGCTATAATCGTAATTTGACCAATGAGGAAGGCATGGCTTGGAGAAAACGTACCTTACTGCCAGTAAGAGGCAAACCCAGGCCTTACATCTCAGCTCTCTGAATTGTGTTCTCCTTCACCTAAAAGAATTTAAAGTATTAAATTACCCTAAAGCTCTCTGTTAAACACTCACACTGTTGCCCGTCTATTTAATTCTTTTTAGGGTGAAGGCCTGGAGTTCCCAGTTTATGCAATTAGATGAGGACCCGGGTTCATTCCCAGTTTTCCTGTGCCCATGACCTTGGCATTCTTTCTTTGGATATCCAAATAGACACTCCCTTGGCTTTCACTCAACAGAAAACTGGCATTCCTAAAAGCCAAACAAAACCTACCTCAGAAGAAAAAACAAAATCGGTGAGCAGATAAGACACCTGAGCCTTATTTTTCCCTGAACAAGGATGTGGTGGAGGTAAGGGCTTTGTGGGTACAGTGGGGGAGGGGAAGAAAAATGAGCTGTTTCTTTAGACTCCCAGCTGCTTCAGTGTGCTCGGAGCCCGAGGGCACTAGGTGGCAGGATTTGCTAAGCCCGGCTCTGGGGCCTGCGGTGAGGAGGGCGAGGCCCGGGAACTAGGTCACAACGAAATTGGGAAATGTGTGTCGTTCTGTGGGCAAAAGCACAGGGGCTTTTGCTGCTTCATCCAAGAGAGCTCTGCATGGTTGCAGCCACTGTGGAGGGCTGCCTGCTCGGCCCACCCTTCCTTCCTCTCCTTTCTTTTCTGCTTTGTCACGTGTTCCCCCACGATGCCCCCCTCAATGGACCAGCGTCTGCTGGGACATCAGCTAGTGCAACACCTGGTGGCTCAAAGGGTGGGTATCCTACTGCTTCCCACTCCAAGGCACACATCGGGTTGGGGACATCCCATTCTCTACTCTCAAAGTGAGTTTTTGTGGTAGCAAAACTCACATTTTCAAAAAAATGCATTGCATTTAATATGTATGGTCTTCTGTTCTCATACTCGCCCTATAAGCAGTGGCAGGGTGGGGTGGGGACTGGCAGATCTGGGGGGCTGGATTGCTTTGCCCGGAGCCTGGTAAGTCTGGTTCTTCCACTTAGGGCTCTTTAGAAATGATGCCCTGTGCTCCTTTTTCTCCTGGGTTCCTTTGGCCCTGGCCTGGAGCTTACAGAGCTCTCCTCGAGACGGTCCCTGTGACTCACTGCTCATCCCCAGGGCGTCTTGCATCACACCTCACCCTCCTTCCCCAGGTCTCCTTGCCCGCCATGGCCCCCACGCTGGACTGACTCGAGATGACCCATGCCAGCTGACCTGGGTTCAGTAATGTTCCCCCAAAACTCATATCTATCCGGAACCTCAGAATGTGACTTTATTTAGAAATAGGGTCTTTGCAGATGTAATTAGTTAAGCTGAGGTCATCCTGGATTCGAATGGACCCTGAGCCAGTGACTGGTGTCCTTATAAGAGAAAACAGAGACACGGAGACAGGAAGGAAGTCCATATGACAATGGAGCGGACACTGGAGTTTGCCTACAAGCCAAGAAAATCCAAGGATTGCCAGAACAATCAGGAGCTGGGAGAGAGGCCTGGGCCCGATCCTCCCTCAGAGCCTCCAAAAGGAACCAAACCCACCAACACCTTGACTGGGGACTTCTGGCTTCCAGAACTCCTTCATTCTCTCAACTCTGCCTAGGGGGGCAGTGGCGGGGTCTTTCCACATTTGTGTTGGTTCCCCAATCCCGTCCTAACATCGTGTTACCTGCTGTATGTATTTACATTGTCGAGGTAGGACTGCATAAAGTTTATAGACTGCCTTTCTGACTAATTATAATAGATTGAATAGTACCTTTCCCCTCCCCCAAAAGACATGTCTTCCCAGAACCCATGAATATGACCTGATTTGGAAAAAGGGTCTTTGCCAATGGAATTCATTTAAGGATCTCAAGATGAGCGCATCTTGATTTCAGGGCAGGTCCTAAATCCAATGACAGGTGTCCTTTCGAAGAGGGGAGGACACAGAGACACACAGGGGAGAAAGCCACGTGAGGAGAGAGGCAGAGATGGGAGTCATGCAGCTCCAAGATCACGAATGTCTGGAGCCACCAGCAGCTGCAAGGGCCGAGGTGGGATTCTCCCCTGGAAACTTGGTCGGGAGCATGGCCCCGGCGGACACCTTGGCTGATACCTTGGTTTCAGACTTCCAGCCTCCGTGAGTGTGAGTCAGTAAATCTCCGTTGTGTTAAGCCACCCGTTTGTGGTAATTTGTTATGACAGCCCTGGAAACCCGACACACGAATCATATTGTAAACACTTCCCCATGCTACTACACGTGGTGGTAATTATCTTTAAGGACGGCACACCATTCTATAGTTTGAGGAAGCCAATCAATCTTCTGTTGCAAAATATTAAATATTTTAAAATTGAACTAACTAAATAGCAAGGAATTAAATGCACTTGAACATGCATTTTGAGTTCCTGATGACGTACGTCCTCAGGAAGATCTCCCAGAAGGGGAACTGCTTGGTCAAGGCACACACCCTTTGCTGACACGCACATCTCTTGCAAGAAGCCGACTGCTCAAAGCCTGTAATTTCTGGAAATATTATTTTACACTAGCTGGTATAAGACGTGTAATAACTCTGTGACTCATCTGTATGACAAAGCTCACAAACGCTGTCCTCGTGAGCATGAAAAATAACTCTCTGAGGACCAGGTAACCTAGCACTTAGCCGTCTGTGTTGCCCTTTGATATATTTTAGTCAACATCAGCTCACGTCTCCCCATCTTGGTGCCAGACACTTCACTCTAAAAGCAAACCCTTGGGGCACCTGGGTGGCTCTGTCGGTTAAGCATCTGCCTTCAGTTCAACTTGTGATCGTGGGGTCTTGGGATGGAGGCTGGCGTCGGGCTCCCTGCTCAGTGGGAGTCTGCTTCTCCCTCTCCCTCTGCCCCTGCCCTCCAACTCATGCTCTCTCTCTCTCGCAAATAAATGAATACAATCTTTTAAAAATAAAAATAAATGAAAGCAAATCCTTAGCTCCAGCCAGTCATCCCTAAGCAGGCAAAATAACAGTTGCACGGGGTCACTCCTTAGTCCCCAGGTTTGAAAAACACGAACGTACTGGCCGCTGAACGTAATGTGAGCCCAAGGGATCTGTGGGCATCATCGTTCTGAAGAAGACAGCATAGTAAAAATCACTGAACACTGTGTCTAGAGTCAAAAGATCTGCGATTCAACTTGTATTTTGCTAACATCAAATTATTTTTACCTTGGGAATGTTTGCAAGTTTCACTTCACCTTGGTGACATATCTGGGCAAGAAGAGCAGTGGGCTGAATAAACTTGAAGACTCCAAGACTCTATTCTCCCGGTAATGTTTGAATGGCCCATTTGAAGGGCATTGGCATGTTCATTGCTAAGTATTGGAGCAAATGTATGAGACCTACCAAGCCGTCCTATGTGCTCAAAGGTGATACCTGAAGTCCAGCTCTTGCCAAAATAACTATCACAAAGATCATGATTGTAGTAAACAGAAGCAATTGTTCTGGGACCCTACCTCAGTGTGTAATAATAAAATAAAACATTTTATTATTCTATGAACTACCATCTTGACATGAAAGGTTATAATTAAAGGCAATAAAATAAATCATGGAATCATTACCAAACTAACCATTGTGTCTCATTTGTAAGTTTATAAGAGACTATGTCCTGCCATAAACTTACAAAATATGTCTATATAATTCTGACCTGGAATCTGAAAATGGCTGTTAAAATTTAGTCCAGAAAGAAGCCGATTAGTGTAATTAAATACGAGATGCCTTATCTGTTTGGCCAATAACTATTGAACAATCCTCCCTCTTGATTCAAAGAAAGAAACGCAACACATATGCTCATCCACACACTCGGGCCACACACTCAGGTAAGCACGCATAAATACACACAGCCACACACACTAAAAAGTGTGCAACCTTCCTCTTAGCAACTTACGCCAATGCCTCTTCTTTGGGAAGAGCTAACCACGCCATGCGTCATGGGGAAAGGTCCGTAGCAGTAAAGGCATCATAGAGAAAGATGACATGTGCATGTAACCCCCTTTGACGTTAGCGGGGAGCTAATAGATATGGGTCCTCGGGGTGTGTGCAGTATCACTAGAAGATTCAGGGTTGATTTAGTCACATTATTTTTCCCTAATGTTATGTTGCTATCTGGTTTCCTTCATTTTTCTAAGTTTTGATTTGTTTATGTCATCTCATAAAATTTGTTGAGTCTTTGGAGTTGGGGGAGCTTCAGAGCACACCTGTGGCAGAAGTGCAGGGGTCCTCTGTCCCCCTGGAAGCCGGGGGTGGGGGGCAGAGGGACCCCAGCTGGCTGCAGGACTGCCAGCTCCACCCAGTGATTGTTCCAGAAATGGGCATGTGAATGCATTCCAGCCAGGGACGAGCAAGGAAGAGCGTGCTAGAGGCTACTGGGTACGGCTTCTTGCGTATAGGTCTATCTTTCTTCTATGAAGATGAAGTTGGCGCAGGGCAGAAGGCAGAACTAAGAGAATGTGAGGCATGGAGCCGGAGCCAGTGACTTCGGTGAAGCCCCAAACCCGTCCTATCCCCGTACCTCCAGAGCTGATCCATTCTTTATTGTTCGAGTCATTTTGGGCGGGTGATTATGGCAGGGGGTTGTGAGATAGACTATCGCATTGGGTCATCTCCTTAGGCTATGGCGTCAGGGTTTTCCCAAGATCATCGACTACTTACACAAAGCCCAGCACCAGGGTTCAGTCTCCCGATGGCCAGACTGCAGCCTCTATGACCTCGAGCAGATCTTGCACATACTTTTTCAAACGTTATGCTTTGGTGGAGCAATGGGCTTTTCTGGTGAGGGTCTTTGATGATCAGAGAACATAGATAAAGTCAACGGAGCAGTGTTTGTCTGGGAGACGATATCCCGATGACCCAATTTGCTGAGATTCTTCTTAATCCTTGCTCATGCACCAAGGTATTTGCCTAATGAATAACATTTTAGAGTTTTGATATTGATGGGCAAGCTAGTTAAGATTCTTATTCTCCAAATAGTTCTTGCCTTTTGATTAGAATGCTTCTGACTGTTGCCGTTGTAATTCTCAGAAAGGGTTACGGTTCCTGAGGACATCTTGCATACATACCCATTCTAGCCTTTGCCTTATAGGGAAGAAGAGGAGGAGGAGAGGGGCTGCAGACAGCCCACCTCCCACATGCCTGGACTTTTTTCAGAGAAGTGTGGACTCTCTCTTCTTTGTCCCTCTCCTCTTTGTGGCTTATGTTACCTTACTCCTGATTCTACCTCCCAATAACACACCTTTTGTTGTTTTTGTAGACATTATATTAAAGGACAGACGTATAAGACCCTGAATCAGACAATGTGGTTTTAATACCTGGAAACAACCATGTGCAAGTCATTTCTGTGACATTTCTGTGACATTGCTCATATGAGAATGAGGACGACAGCACTCTCCGAGCACATCTTCTGCCCAAGCTGCTCTACAACCCCAGTCTTCTTATGCTGATCCATCAGTTCATGGACACATGTTGGGTGCCTGCTGTGTAAAAGGCATATTGCCAGGGAGGAACTATAAAAGAAGATTGTGGAGCATTATCTAAGGGTATCTCATTACCATTATAAAAACCCTTGTTCAGAAGCTGTATTGAACATTGTATTTCTTCTTAAACTATTCTCATCTTCCATAACCACAAACTTCCCAGCTGTCCTATTACTCACATCAGTGGTAGAAACAAAACGCTATCCTTTTCGTGCCCTGCCACCTTCCTCCACTGAGCGATAATTGTGTCAACCGGAAATATTATAAAGGTCATCTGGCCGGGGCATTTATCTGGCGTTGTGAATCATTGGGTTTTTACAAGTGATTGATGTCCCTGACAATTCGCACTTTTTGTTTTGTATTTAATCAGTCGCACATGGATCGGGAGTAACATAAACTTTTACTCTCTGTAAAAAGATCGTGGTCAGATTAAGCTTGTTTAATCCAGAAGATGACATCATGTAGTTAAAACCATCCTTTTATATATTATGGTTTGAATTTTTTTGCCCCCCTCGCCACCAACCAAAAAGAAAAAAAAAAAAAAAAAAGATACGTGAGGTCTGAATCCCAATGCCACCAACTTATTTGGAAGTAGTGTTATCGTAGATGTGATTGAGATGAGGCCATACCGATGTAGGGTGGGCCCTGAATCCAGTATGACTGCTGTCCTTATAAGAAGATGGCCGTGTGCAGACAGACACGCAAAAAAGGGCATGTGTAGATGGAGACAGAGAATGCGGTCATGCAGCTGGGAGCCGAGGAATAGCGGGACTGCAGCCACCACCAGAAGGTAGGAAGAGGTAACGGAGAATCCCCTTTCAGGTCTCAAAGAGTGCATGTCTTTGCACACACATTAATTTCAGACTTCCAGCCTCCAGAGCTGTGAGCAAATAAATTTCTCTTGTTTAAGCCACCCGGTTTCTGGAAATTTTCTTTGGCAGCCTTAGAAGACTAACACAGTATATATGTATATAAGAAGTTTGGAGAGTGGAGGTTTTCCAAATGCTGTGGTATTACTTATCTGTTTCTGCGTAACCAATTACCTCCATTTTGCAGCTTAAAACAACACATCTTATTATCTCAGAGTTCCTGTGGGTCGGGAACCTGAGGGCGGCTTAGCTGGGCCTTCTGCTTGCCTGTCCATCACAGGCTGCACTCAAGGTGTCGGCTGGGGCTGGGTGCTCATCTGAAGGCTCGACTGGGACGGGGTCAGTCATAAACTGATGGTGGTGTCTGGTTCCAGCTGAAGGACAACAGAGGAGGCCCAGGCTCCTTATTCTTTACCCTGTGAAAGCTTCTCGCCTTCTGCCCCATTTTGTAGTTCTCATGGAGACTGCTCACACTGCAGAGTGTTAAATAAAATTTGTTCATGTCCCCAAAATTGTCTCCCGTAGTCATTCTTTAACATCTCCTAATATGAACTGAAGTCTACAGAAACGCAGAGGGGGGGTGCAGCGCTTGGATGGGTAGCAGAATACACTACTCCAAAATATGTTTCTTTGGCAGAAGGATTAATTTGAGCTGATTATTTTGAGACACAGCAGATACAGGAAAAGTTCTGAATATGGAGTTGAAATTACCTTTTTTAACGGGAAATTAACATGTATAAAGAAAAATCTCCATTTGTACGGGTGTCTCTAAGGATGGCTCTACACCATGAGAAAATTCTATCAGCGGAGAAGACACCACTCAAACCCGCATAACATCCTTGCCCTTATTTACCATGGCTTTCCTAGCAACCTCTCTGGGACCGGCTTCTCCAACACCGACACGTATCTTTCTTCCTTTTGCCTTTAGCTAAAGATGATATTTAAGCTGAAGATGGTATCTTAGGCCACAGGGGGAGTAACTCACTTTTCCTTGGGTATCTCCCATGTATACATGAGGTATATAGGTAAATCAACCTCAGTTTGTTTTTCTCTCGTTCATCTGTCTTTTATTTAGGGGTCTCAACTAAGAACTCAGAAGGGTAGGGGGGGGGGAGTTATTTTTCCTCCCCTACAATTTCCTGAGCTTATTTTACTGGACTTCCCCTCCCTTTCTATTTTGGGGAACTTTCCAAGGGATGCTTTGGGAAGTGCTAATCTAGAGTTATATTTTACTAAGTAAAATTTAAACCCATTGCAGTTGCTTGTTCTGGCTCTTGGGTTCAGGGAAGATGTGTTCTTGGCATTGCAAGTTGGAATTCAAGATTCATTTTCCATGAAACAATGCAGCTAGATGTAGTTGAAATAGTACGATTAGAGCTGTAATTTGGGTGTATGTGGGTAAAACAAGATTTTGTGGACTAGTCTAGAAACTAAACCACCAGGGATAGAGCTGTCACTAGAGAAGAATCCACTCGGGGTTGCACGCAGAGTTGAGACATACATACGGAATTCATCCCAGGCTTCACTGGGGAGCTGACTTCGCTGGAATTCTCAAAGTAAAGCTTTTTATCAAGCCTAAAATATGCACCCATTTTTTGAATGACTGAACCTAACATGAATGGTTTTTACTTGTTGCCAACTTATGTGCCTTGAAATTCTGAGACGTTCTTTCATATTGAATTTCTCTTAAGAATTAAAAAAAAAATCCTGAGTAAATGTCTTACAATTATAATCAACTTTAATTACTTGTTGCTATGGAGTTTTGCTTGGTTACAAATTCTTCATCTGCTGTTCCTAATTCAACTCCAGTTTCAGAAGCTGAAGGGATAGTCTGATTCTAATGAGAGACAATACATAAATTTTTTAACAGGTTTAGTCTTCACTCCCACAATGCCTACCCAAGGAGTGCCAAGAAAAGAAAATGTTGGTGGGGGGGAGGATTTTTAACTTCCACCCTTCTAGGGTTTTTGACTGGTATAATAATCAAATTAACATAAGACATATTAACAGGGGGAAAACTTTATTAAGTTAAATTAAATTTATTTAATTATGTGTGTAGGGGGCCCCCTAAAAATATGAGACCTGAAGACAAGCTGGACAATTGAGGCTTATATATATCTTGAGCTAAGAAAAGGGATGGGGCCTGGGGCTTCAAAGGGGAGAAGGGCAATTCACAGGAAGTTGAGAAGATCAAATGTTTGGTAATCAGATGTCTGTCCTGCCATGTGGATAGGTCCTTAAGATAAAAGAGTGATCTCTTGGTAATAGCTCTCTTTCTGGGATTGTACCCCTATCCAAATTCTTTCAGTTAGTTTAAAGGAGAGATGAAAGATTTTCTTGTGTCTACTGGGTCTTTTTTTTTTTTTTAAAGATTTTATTTATTTATTTGACAGAGAGGAGCGAGATCACAAGTAGGCAGAGGCAGGCAGAGAGAGAGAGAGGGGGGAAGCAGGCTCCCTGCTGAGCAGAGAGCCCGATGCGGGGCTTGATCCCAGGACGCTGAGATCATGACCTGAGCCGAAGGCAGAGGCTTTAACCCACTGAGCCACCCAGGCGCCCCGTGTCTACTGGGTTTTGACTGCCTTCAATTTAAAATAGTCCACATGCTAAAGTGGCAAATTTTGGGGAGACTTCTTCTGAACCCCTTCAAAAACAAAACAGGAGAGAGCGATACTTTGTAAGAGCTGCAACACAGATCTTTGAGAAGAAACACTTGGAATGGTTTTCTTTTTTCAGGATGGAGATTTTGTCATAGCAGCTTGTGAACGAGAGAAAAGCCATTTGTCAAAGGATTCATTTTAAAACTCAAGCTGTTAGTTGGGAGGCAAGCTCCCATCAGAAATTTTATGCTAACTTGTTTTTCCTGATGAAAATACAAGTTTAGTATTTGTCAAAATGATTCTGATGATCTTATTCTATTGTTTGGTGGAGTAAAGTAAAATTCAGTGCTAGACCAGGCCAAGCGAGTTTAACAAAATCTTTCCAAAATAGAAGATACTGTGTTAAATGAGAGTAAAATCGAACTGCAACAGTGCCTAGGGCTTGTTTCAAACACTTAATCCATACTCCTCATGAGAGCTGAACATTTGCCATTATAATTCCTCAGATGGCTGTTCTGTCATTTAGGAAGGGACACTTGAGATGAAAGTTGAACAATTTAGAGGTGGAATGGTAGCATTTTCGAAGCTTAATTAAAGATGGTGGCTTTGTAATGTGTTTGCTTGGCTATGCTGATCTGTTTCCCAGGATCACCTTTCCTGTATGTTTGTGGTTCCGTGGGCCACAAAGGACATTTGTGGGAGGTTCTGAGGGCACAAGGACACTGTAGCCATTCTATAGGTCTTGCACATCCCGGAGCAGCTAACTCACCTTTCCCCTTGTTGGCATGAATGAGCATCTGGGCCTACAACCAGTCCACCTTCCCTTGGATTTCCCTTGAGCTTCTTCAACTCTTGGGACAGGTGTGTGTGGTCAGCTTCATGAGGAAGGGCCTGGA
Organism: Potos flavus; assembly: GCA_028534135.1. Classification (NCBI taxonomy): domain Eukaryota; kingdom Metazoa; phylum Chordata; class Mammalia; order Carnivora; family Procyonidae; genus Potos; species Potos flavus. Next base: position 168,431,009 of record CM052883.1, on the reverse strand, counting down.
TTTTGCAGGACATCTGTCTCATCAAGGTTGGAGGCAGCAAAAATGACTCAAGTCTGCCAACAATGGGCTTCTGCTCTTCTCTGGGGAGTAGCCATCTGTCCATCCTTGCAGGGTTCCAGCTTTGATCTCTTCCATTTTACATGGGTCTTCCCTTCTGACTCCTGCCCTGTGGACTGCAAGCCCCAGCATCAGACATGAAGATAATGGCCTTACAGATATATAAAAACAAATATAGATATGAGGATATACAGACATGTGGTGGTTCTGCATCTCTGAACTTTAACCAGTATACATGCCTGTCTGCAAATATAAATAAACGAAATATTGAAAAATTAAACACGAAAAACTGTTAACAATTACTGAACTAGATAGCAGGTGTATGAATATTTATTTGACTATTCTTTCAACTTTTTTGTATGTTTGAACTTTTCTATATACATGATTTGGGGAAAGAAAGAATGAGTTGTAGTAATGAGTACAGTTTATAGATTTTCAGTCTAAAGGGAGTAATGTCATAGCAAATGATTTTTTGTAAGTTAAATTAAGGAATGCGTTCATTCAATGAGTGTTGAGACAGCATTCAGTGGAGCCAGGCATTGTCCTAGGTGCTGAGGATTCTATGGCAAACAAGACCATCAGAGTTCCTGCCCTCATGGAGTTAGTATTCAAGTATTTTTCTGAACATCTACAATTCATTGGCAGTCTTACTATTTTGGCCCCTCATGGCCACTCTTGATATCAATGAATAATGCAAATAGCAGTAACCAATCACAAATTTCCTCTACTCTCTGAAGACTAGTCATTACCTGATATTCCTTTTTTTAACCGATTGGACCCTATCACATGCTTGGCATGATCAATGAGTAAGATGCCAGTGACCATTCCGGGTTATGGTCTTTCAGTTGTACACAGACAGTAAAACTGACCTAAGTAAATGGACCATGGCAGTTGCCAAGGTCCCTTTTCCTCCAGGGGCCGCCTCTGAAGTTGCATATCAGGACAGCGCTATGGTGGAAGATGGTGGGTTGACAGTGGGCAGGTGTAATGCTGGATCACAGATATTTGGGTAGGAGGTAAGAAAGTGATGTACAGAGAGAAGCTGAGGCTCCACACAGGTCACAATTTGGGATCCACCTCTGTTAAGAAGACCCAGTGTTCTTGTTGTGATAACATGTCTTTTGATTAAAGATTTTAAATGTCCTAGATGACCGTATGTGGGGATTGCTCTTTTTCCTCTTTAACAAACCCAACATAAGAAAAGAAAACCTATAAAGTTTGGAAAGGAAGGAGTAAGTGAAAGATTAAAATCTGAAGATGATTTTTAAAACACCCACTCAGTTTCTACAAGTTCGAAGCCAGAGGAAAAACTTGTTGTTTGTGCTATCATTGTCTGCCAGTGAATTGTTTTCAGTTGAGCAGCATTGTCTCCCGTGTCTATTCTATTCTGGGTAGGGGACATGATGAAGACAAAATTCATTAATAGATAGTGTTAAGAAGAGAAAGACAAAGAAATGAAGTCTTTTGTGTAAGATTCCAACAGTGAAAATTTAGAGAACTGCTTCTCTGAGTGAGTGTCTGCTTTGGTTCTCTTTGCCCTGAGATTCATTCCCTTTCCAATCCCTTCTATGTCTGTACCCAGGAGGCTTGATCCCTGCAGGTGACACTTCCCAGGCTCCTTTCCTGTGGTAGACAGAATAATGGCCCTTCAAAGATGTCCATGTCCTAATCCCCAGAACCTGTGAATATATTTCTTTACATGGCAAAGTGGACTTTGCAGATGTAATTAAACTAGAGATCTTGAAATGGAAAGGTTGCCCTGGATTATCTAGGTGGATCCATTTAATAAGTAGAGTCAGAGAGAAGGAGTTGTGACAACAGAAGCTAAGAGTGAGAACAGAGAGAAAGAAATTTGAAGATGTTACACTGCTGACTTTGAAGATGGAGGAAGGGGCTATGAGCCAAGAAATGCAGGGAATTAGTTCTAGAGCTGGAAAAAAGCTAGGAAACAGATTCTCCTCTAGAAGCTGCAGAAGGAACCAATCTTTCTAATACTTTGACTTTAGCCCAATGAAACTGATTCTGGACTTCTCATCTTCAGAATTGCAAGAAAATAAATTTATGTCATGGTGTGTTGAAAGTTTGAGCTGATTTGTTACAGCAGCAATAGGTAACTAATACATTTATAAACTGGCTTCCGAATGGATTTGGCCAAAGGGAGGCATTGTTGAGAGATTGGAGGGTGAAGGAGTAGAGAAGCCAAAGTATTTCTTCTCTTCTTGCTCTGCCTTTGGTGTTACCACTAACAGGAGTCATGTCTCCTCCTCGGATCCAGCTTAGACCAGACATACCCAGCTTCTAACACATGACACCATCTCTGGGCTTTGGTAACTCCACTTTCTCCCTTTGCTCCTCCAGCTGGCAATCGCATCGGCTCCTGGCTGTTGATAATTTCTGGGTTGCGTCACTAACTCCTATTGGGTTTTTTAACAAAAAAATCTCAAATGAGGTGAATGACCAAGTATATACTTAGAGTGATTATACATATATAGTGATTAATATATACTTCAGTGAGTTTGTTAATTAAGATCCCTTCCCAGTTGTATGGCCCCACAGTGCCATCACAAGCCATGCCCTTATTTTATCAAAATCAATTTTGATTTGTTGTAGAAATGTCTTTATAACCAATGTGTGTTGATTCTAGTTATCTCTTTATTAATGAGAAAAAAAAACAACATTGCTATGATTAAAACGTTCATATCATCTATTAGATTGGCTAGTGTTTTTATTGCATTAGCAAGTATATTACAATGTAATGCTTTATAATCTTAGAGAATGACAATCTCACCCAGGACATTTTACCTATTATTATTCTGTAATAGCCGGTCTCTACCTGGCCACAAATGATTCTCATCTCCTGGTATTTATACTCTGTATTCTACCCTGCACATTGGATCTGTGTACCCAATAGAATATAGCAGAAGTGACAGTGTGTTATTTTTGAGGTTAGTCATAAGAGATATTTTCATTTCAACTTTGAACTGATTTTTAATCTATTTTTTCTTTTACTGGAGGAGGATTGAAATCCAACCATAATTGTGCTTTTGTCAAGTCAGCTTTTGTATTTCAAAGCTCAGTTAGATGCATACACATTGAAAATTGCTATGTCTCCCTGACGAATTGACTCCCTTATCATTGTGAAATGTTCCTCTTTATCCCTTTTAATATTGTTTGCTCTGGAATTTACTTGGTGTGATGTTAATAAAACCTCTCCAGCTTTCTTTCGATCAGTGTATATCTTTTCTCTCTTCTACTTTTAACCTGGGTCTTTATTTTTATTCATTTATTTATATATTTTTAAAAAGACTCCATGCCTAACTGTGGAGCCGAACATGGGGTTTGAACTCACAACTCTGAGATCAAGACCTGAGCTGAGATCGAAGAGTTGGCTGCTTAATCGACTGAGCCATCCAGGCACACTCCTGTCTTCATCTTTAAAGTGGATTTCTTGTTGGCAGCATAGAGTTGAATTTTGCTGTTTTTATCTGCTTAGAAAATCTCTGCCCTTTAATTGAGGGGCATATCAGTCAGAGTTCAGCTAGAGTCAGGGAGTCAGTAGAAAATATGTATTAAGAGGTTATGGCAAGGAATTGGCTTACACGAGTGTGGGAATGGGCTGGACAAATCCAAAAGTATAGACGTGCCCATCAGGAGGGCGGACCAGAATTCTCAGTGACAAGCTGAAGCTACTACTCAAAGGTAGAATTTCTTCTTCAGCAGGAAAGCTCAACTCTGCTCTTCAGGCCTTAAACTGATTGAATCCAGCCCACCCAGATTTTCTAGGATAATCTTATTGACTGATAGTCGACTGATTATCGACTCTACTGACATCTATAAAATACAGCAACGCCTGGGTTACTGTTTGATTGAAGAATCGGCATCTGTACTTTCCATTGTTTGCTTTCTAGAAAACATTTCCTGTTAATCCATCTTGGCCAGAAATAGCTAGTTACTTGTTTTTGGATGGTATGAAATATTTTCATAAAATGGCCTTTCAATTTTTTAAAATGTTACCTCATAGAAAGAGGGAGAGAGACACAATTACAATCACAGAGCCATTTTGGAGATCTATCTTACATTTTTAACTCTAACTCACAGTAACTGTAGTATAAAGTTCTCATGGGGAAATGAAGTTAATAACCCATCACCTTCACTCCATTGTGACAACCAGGTTTCACATGCCAGCAGCGAGTCCTTCAAGCTCCGTGGATTTGGTTACAATTTCCACTCAGTAGGAGTCTGTGTCAGGTCTCTGAACCTTTAGCTTCCATTCCCCCTTGAGCTGTGTAAGCGTATTTGTAGGCAACTTACCATGGAAAATGAGCCCTCTGCCTTCACTGTCGTGATTGGCGAGGTCAACTCAAAATCTCATAGTGCTGACAATGAAGTAACTTTGTTTTGAGGACCATATCACAAACAGCCAAGATTACTTAGATGGATAACAACAGAGGGTTTCAGAGTGCCAGCAGACTGCATTTCTCAGCCTGGAATTTGCAATAAATTCGTCAAATTCACACACACGTTTGATTTTTGCTCTACCTCATCCAGTGACTCTTTCCATTTAAATATAATTCTGATCTTTTTCATTTTTCGGTAAATGAAATTTTTTCAGTTTTTAGTTACCTTCAAAATTACAATGTAGTGCCCGAGAGGAGAGGGGTGGTTGGATGGGCAGAGTGGGTGAAGGGCAGTGGTAGATGCAGGCTTCCAGTTATGGAATGGGTAAGCCATGGAGATGAAAGGCTCAGTGTTGGGAATATAGTCAATAGTATTGTAACGACACTATATGATGACGGATGGGATCTGCACTTGCTGTGAGCATAGCATAGCATTGTACACCTAAAACTAACGTAATATTAATATGCATCAACTATACTTCAACAAAAAAAATTGATTAAAATGTATTTTTATACTAAGTCTCCAAACATTGGTAATATTTACTGATTATATAATTACATATACAATTACATACCTGTGTAATAGATAATGATTTCATACTCTTCTCTTCATCTGCTGACCATATTTCTGCAATTCTTATTCTTACGAACTTCCTACTTGCCTCCCAAATATTTCATTTCTTTTAAAGAGGAAGCTATTATGGCTCCAAAATCCTCAGATATTAATTTTAGTTGAAATAATGAGAGTTTATTAAACAATTCTGCTGTGATACAAGTGGCCCATCTAGATTGTCACGTCTTTACCAAATGCTGAGTGTTCCAGACTTTTAAAAGTATGCTTCAAAGAGAAATGAGAGATATTATTTTTCTTTTTTCTAAAGGAAAATAAATACTGTATTTATGATTTGAGAGAAATGATAAAAATTTCAAAGTGACTTGGAGAAAATAAAGGAGTTATGCCAAAATTAATTAGTTTGTTAAAATTCCTTCCCAACTGAGTGGCCCTGCCTCCTGCGGTTAGTGCCAACCCAAATCATGCCACCATTTTACCAGAATCAACTTCCATTTTGTTTTTGTAGGAATACTTCGATAACTGATATGTGTAGAGTCTAGTTACCTCCTTATTAATAAAAACAATAACAACAACAACAACACTTACTAAGATGTCCATGGAGAATATGAACTATTTGAGGCACCTGGGTGGCTCAGTGGGTTAAGCGTCTGACACTTGGTTTCCACTCAGGTCATGATCTCAGGGTTGTAATATGGCGCCCCATGTTGGGCTCTGCGCTCAGCGTGGAGTCTCCTCGAGTTTCTTTCCCCCTCAAAGTCTCTCCCCTCTGCTCCTCCCCGCTCCCCTCCATGCTCTCTCTCTCTCTCAAATAAATAAATAAATAGATAAGATATTTTTAAAAAGAAAATATTCACTATTAGATTGGCTATTATTCTTCCATTGCACTTGAAAAATCTATTATTATGTATCATCTTATAATCTTAGATAATGGTGACCTCACCCATACATTTCAGTCCTTATTATTCTGTATTAGCAAGCCTCCAAGATGGCCCTTGATGATTCTCATCCCTGTATGAGCACCTTGTATCTCCCCACCTACATGAATCAGGGCTGGCCCTGTGCACCCAGTAGAGTTCGGTGGAAATTACAGCATGTGATTTCTGCGGCTAGGTCATGAAAGGGATTTCAGTTTCCGTTTTGATCTCTCGGATCACTTACTCTGGGGGAAGCTATAGCCATGTTGTAAAGGCATCCCCTTGTTGAGGTTCACATGGAGAAGAAATAACTTGTTATACCAACCTGCCAGTCACATGAGGGAGCAACCTTGGGATTGGGTCCTCCAGCTCCAGGCAAGATGATCCAGATGATTACAGCCAACCAACTTTTTAACTTAATCTGATGAGAAACTCAGAGTCAGAACCACCTAACTAAGCTGCCCTTGAATTCCTGACAGAATCCATGAGAGGCAAAATATAATTATGGTTGTTTTAAGACATTATGTTTTATGATGATTCGTTACATAGCAATAGGAAATAATAGATATGCTAATGATTCATTTTAGAATTTTGGATGTTTTTATAGAAATCAAACTGAGTTCATCATTTGAGCTCGCTCTTCTTTTTATCCTTCGGTCAATTTCTAATAATTTGTAAAACTTTTTTTTCTTTTTTTCCTCCAGAAAAACAAAAATTCAATAATGGCGAACACAGATTTCCAAAAAGTAGATATTTTCTACTGTAAGTTTCAGGTATATTTCATTTTATTTTTCTTAACTTGCTTTGAGTGAGTAGATGGCAATTTACTAGCTATAGTTTCATTTACAAATCCTTAATTTTCAAAAGAACACCTACTCTAAAATTATCATTATTCCTGTTATATTTCAGTTATTTCTTTACAAATTTGTTGAAAATTTCTAGAGTTGTTCCCCCAGATAGAAACTCCTTGTACTATAAATAAATTTTTTGCCCAACTCATTTTCTTGTTGGCATAACAATCGGCATGAGTAAAATGTTGAAGTGATGCATCCTTAGTGACTATGTTCAAACTACCGAAAATCTGGAATTCAGAGTTCTTTGACATTTTACAATTTACAATTTACCTTTTTTATATGTATAATTTGAAAGAAGACTTCATTGTTACCCATGACCCAAATACCCTGTGTCCATGTGTTCCGATGTTTGGGTTGGGGATCTATGCTCTGGATTCGATCCCCATAAACCGGATATAGAAGCACAGAGTCTCTGTCTTGCTCCAATATACGGATTTTTCAGCATCCATGTGATATTTTCAGACTTCCTGGGCAAAAGGCACTGGTCTTTGCAATTTACCCTGGCTCCACCCAAAGACCCCTGACTGGGCTTGTCATCACTGGTGACGTGAAGAGAGAATTGCATCCAAGTCTTAAGTAAAAAATTAAGCTCTCCACAGAGAGCCAGTGAAAGCAGGTGGGTAGAGGGAGGTGAGGGATATCTTGCTCTCACTCTTGACAGCAAGAAATCCCAAGGTCTGTAATCCTTTGACTACATAGGACAAGGGCTTTCAAATGCTGAGGAGGCTTTTTTATGGGATTCAGTTCACTGTGCAGATGGAGGGAGGCCTTGTAAGGAAGGCTGTGGGGAAGCTTTATCCTCTGAATACACTTTCCCATGAAGCATCTGGGATTCTGAATAAGGAGGAAGAGAAGGAGGCAAAGGGCCCGTTGAGGAATTTTCTCATCGTGGAAATTTCCCATCTGGAGGGGCTCTGCTGTCATAGGCGCCAGAGCTGAACGCCCCTAGCCAGCCAAGAGGAGAGGAGAGGCACCTCGTTGGGCATAAGGGGAGTGCCTGCAGGCAGGAGGAGAAGGAGGAGGCAAGTGGCAGGGACCGGCCTACACCGCACTGCACAGGTGCTGGCTTTGCATTGACCGAGACGAGCTGGCCTTGGACTTAGACGGATCTGAGACTTGACCCTGATTCTCCCACTACGACCCTTTGGAAAAATTTACCCAAACTCATCATTTCTCAGCCTTCTCATCTACAAGATGAGGATAATAAAAGCTTCCACGCAGAGTCGTTAGGACTAAATGGAGTGCGAGTCCGTGTCTCACCCAGGGCTGGGCCCGTGCTCGGTATCTGCTGGCGGGTCTTCTTCCCACGCAAACGACGACAAGTGCGTGTTCGGATAGTGGCCGGGCGGTAGTCCCAGGGGTCCGTTCGGGCTGCTGTATCACTTACCGCAGGCTGAGGGCTTAACCAATGGACATTTATTTCTCACAGTTCTGGAGGCTGGAGGTCCACGATCAAGGCGTTGGCAGACCTGGCATCTGGTGAAGACCTTGTTCCTGCTGTGCAGATGGCCTTCTCTTATGTCCTCAAGGGCAGAGAGAAGAGAGAACGTGATCCTGAGTCTCCCCTCTGCTTACGCCATTTGCGAGGGCTCCCCCATCGCCACCTAATCACGTCCCAAAGGCCCCATCCCCAAGTACCATCACCTTATTGGGATTTTTAAGCTTCAGTGTATGCCTTTGAGGGGACACACACATTCGGTTCATAGAGCAACTGGAATATTGATCCTCCCCTCTGCTTTTTCCCCATCTACCAGGTCACCCCAGCCTACAGCAAAGCAGAGAGAAAGACTCAAAGGAATCTCTGGAGAAAAAAAGATAAGCACAAAGCCACAGGATTCTTGGAGAACCAGTTTCTCCGCTCCCAGGGACTAGCGAGGTCCGCTGGGAGGAGGGGAACCCTGCTGGAAAGAGCTCCTGGGCAGGTAGAGGAAGGGGCAGTATCCTCCTAACACAGAAGGTAGAAGGACCTGCAGGTCGTCCTGAGGGCAGAGTAGAAGGAACATAACAGCCTCTTAGCCTCTTTGAGTATGGACCCCACGGACACGTGTTCTGGAGACACTTGCTGTCTGGTAGGCAAGGCCACTTGTAATCCTGCCTCTGAGTAGAGGGCGGACCTGGGCCGCTGGTCCCAGGAACGGGATGGGAAGCAGATCCTCTACCTCTGACCGGGAGGTAATGGGATATTCTCAGGATGGCCTGAGGACAGCTCCGAGGCCAGGACAATGGCAAATATCTCACCCGTCACCATCCTTTGCCGACACACGTGACCGATGCGGATGCTGGCTGGGTCGCTCACAGACCCTTAGATAATCTGTCTCACATGGTGCAGATACGTATTTACCATATATATTGGCAGATTTCTATTTTTTTAAATCATATTTTTAAAAAAACTACCTTCCCTTAGCACTATCAATTTACTAAAGAAAGGACATTCTAACATAAAGGAAAACTTCGGAAAGGCAATACTAAAGTAAAGGAGTATTCTTTAAGTTGAAGAAATTCGGTTTTCTTCAAAATTAACAGTGTCAACGACTCTCTCCTTCCTGCAGGCCAGTGGAGGCAGCCTGCCTGTGCTGGGCACAGGAGCGGGAGCCCCTTTGAGGACCGGTCCTGCTGGAGCCCGCCTTCCCGGGGAGCACTGAAGGGAGAGTCCAGCAGGCTGGGCTGCCCCGTGCTCCGGTACTTGGTGCCTGTGCGACCTCAGCAGAAGTGCGAGGGTCACACAGCTTCCTCCGGGGTGGCACGCAGCGTAAACGTCCACCGGGTAGACCTGCTCTGAGGATAAAGTAGGTGAGTGTCCACAAAGCACTTAGCTCACTGCCCAGAATTAGGACTGGGGCTAGAAAGGGCGGGTATCGTTGTGTTTCTGAGAGGTCCCGAAACTGCTTTACGATTGCTTCCGTTGAACTTGATCCCACCAGCTGGGCCACCCCTAAGAAATCAGAGCCAGGCAGGCACTGCCCGATTTCACCGTCCACTGGGGAGATGAGCCTGCCCCTCCCTCTGTGTCTTAAAGGAGGGCAGTGCGGCCCAGACCTTCTGGATGGCCTGGGGTGATTTTGGCATCTGTGTAACTTCCTCCCTCTCCTCCTCCCAGCACACCCCACCCCTTCCCACAGATAAGGGGAAGATGATTGTGTACAGACTGCGTGTTTGGGCAGAGCCACGAGGAGGGCTGACACGGAATGTGGCGTATCTTGCCCCCGGCACAGTGTCCGGCACAAGGATGGTCAGCGCAGCAAATTCTGGGCCACTTTGCACTCTTCCCTTGCTTTTAGCCCGACTTTCGGCTTAAATCTAAAAGTGGAAAAGCGTCCATGTCAAGCTTGTTTGGGATATTGCAAACAGGGATGAATTTCTGTAGCACCCCTATGAAATGTTGAAGGCATGGACGGCCTGTAATGAATTCGAGAGCCCACGGTGCCAATACAACGAAGAAAACGACCCAGGTGTTCGTCCCTAGCAACACAAATCCAGGATTTACAAGTCTTGAGACAAAAGGTCAACAAGCACAGCTCTGACGGCAGATCTTCCTCAGAGACCACGCCCCCCGGGATGTTGGGTCATGCGGCTGTCGCGAGGCTATCAGAGAATCATAGAAATGATCTCTGGAGAATCTCTGGGGGAAAGGCGAGATAAGAAACCAGGTAGTTGAACAATGGGGAAAATGAACGAGCCTGTAGCCAGAGAAACCTCATCTCTTGGGACGGGCCATCCTTCATCACATGGGACGGCTTCTGCGGCGGTCTGGTTGATTGTATCAGACCGCTAAAAAAAAAACCCAGGAAACAGCAGGAGTCTGCAAAAAGCTTGAACCAGAAACGAAGGAGAAAAGGAAACACCCAAAGCACCAATTTGAGCCTTATTCTTCCTTCATTTCTTTAGCTCCCTGACTGGAGTCTGCAAATTTCTAGAGCCAAATCCGATGAAGTCAAAAGCCTTCAAAGAGATAATTTGAGCTGAATGGATTTTATATTTTTATTTGCAAGCCTGGAGTTTTATTAAATACCTCTTATCCATTAAACAGATATTTGCCAAGGTTCCAGATTCCTCTTGGGTGAGGAATAGACGGCCTCTTTTGATTCACTTAGGAGGAGGAAGTACAATTAATAATAATAATGTTTAAAAGGTTTTAAATAATAGTACGCGAGTTTGATCCTTACATAAAACAGTGGTCATCGATATCAAAACTAACCTTTCCATACTTCGAAGGTCAGTCTTTTTGAAAATAAGAGTATCACTAAGAGGGAGTCCTTTGGTTTTCCAGCTGCCCTTAAGGATGATTATAAAAGTATCACCTTATGGGAACGCCATAAATAGCTATGCCCTGACCCCCCACCTGATTGATTAACAGGCAGAGCCGGCTCTTCCTGGCGTTTTCTTGCCCAGAAAGATCTTCTTGGAGTCCGTGGTGGGAGAAGGGGGTGGTTCTCACATCGCCCTACCGCCGTCCTTAGAGGCTCGGGTGGGTACCCGCCATCTGCCAGCTCCCCCTTCCTGTGGTTGGAGGTCCCTGGGCTCAAGAAGGCTCTCCACGCCACCAGTCACCTGCCGCTGGCCGTGCCACTCGCCGCCAGCCTCCGCACTGAGCTGTGACCAGCTCTCCCGGGAGCGTCCCTCATTGTGTTGTCAAGATGTCTTGTTTGTGTCTTGTTTGCACAGTGCAGGAAGGCGTGCCTTGTGCCCAGTGACTCGACTGGTTTCTGAATGGGGGTTGTGTTTCCTTCTCACGACTCTGGGGGTTCCTGGGGACCTTCCGTGCTCTGCAAGGGGCCCCAGAATGAGGATTCCGGGGTGTGAGTCAGGGAAGGCAGGCTGGGAATCAAGGAAAGGAGACCTGTCCTAACAGCCAGAGCCGACTGCCGGGTCGCTTAGGAACAGAGGGGCATGGTGGCCCTCCGACGGGGTCAAGGTTGCCCAGAGCGGAGGTGGTGGGGGGCAAGTGCAGGGGTGTCCCGGGTACCAGAGGCTCTCCTGGCAACACATCCGGGCTCTACCTGGGGAGCTGTGAGATCTCAGAGAGCAAAGGTTGAATTTTCAAATCACGCAACGGGGAGTCAAAAGTGCTGCTCCCGGACAGCCCGTGGGGCCACGGGGACGCATGCTAATGACGGTATTAAGAGTGCCGGGGAAATGTCTTTGTCCTCATCAGTGAAAGTCATCTCCAGGTAGCAATAAATTGATTCCTGAATATCGCAAGCAGCATAAATAAATAAATAAATGGCCCAGAAATGAAATTCTAATAGACTTGTTGGGAAGTAATTTGCGAACAAATCTTCCCTCCGCTCAGGATGCAAACGGCATCTCTGGGAGAGGTCGGCAGCCTCTCCAACACATTTTCTAATTACTAATGCTAATTACTTGCATCATCATTTGCATACCATTATGAGTCAGAAGCTACAGAGGGCAGAGGCTGTTGGTTTTTTCTTTTTTTTTTTTCCTCCCATTCATTCAGGAATGTAGAGACTTCCACCTTGGCTGTGCATTTTGCCAACAGACAGGAGGGCTGGAGGAGCATTTGCCCCTCTCCAAGCCTGGCAGCTTCCAGCAATCAGATCTAAACATACATGCAGCTTAATCTATATCTACACCCCTACCACCTGCACCATCTATCTGCATCATCTGTCTCTATCATCTACCTATCTGTGTATCTATCATCGATCTATCTATCATCTATCTACCATCGATCTACCATCTATCCACGTATCTAGACCCATGGCCAATTTGCTCATCCTTTCAGGCACTCTCAATTCCGGGGGTCCAAATGGCTTGGTAGCTTGGAGTCCGGGCTGTGGAGTTAGACCCCAAACTCAACCAAATGAGCAAAACTGCAGAACCACAGCAAGCCAATGCCGATTCCAGTGCATGACTAGCCCCGACTCGTGTCCTGCTCCATCGGTCACTTCATTTTTCATAACTAGATCAGTGGTGATGCGCAGGGTGTGGTTCTTTGGTTGGGTGCCTTGGCTGTCCGGATGGGCATCCCCTGCAGTTCAGGCTCCTGGCTTGAAGCTACTTTACTCATGGTTAGAGAGCATCCCAGAAAGCAACGGCCTCTGCACATTCCCCACTTGCCCTTCCGCTACCTGCACAGGGTCACAGTCTGCAAGGGGGAGTGTGGGGAGGATGCCCATGAGTCGAGGGTGGGGTGGGAGGCTGTGATCTCCCTGACCTGCCTCTTTCAGAAGAAAGTGTCTGTAAAGTTGACTGACGGCTACATGGCTTCTTGACTCTTGTTTGTTTCCCTGATTTGAAAAAAAAAAACAAAACACTGCAGGAAATTGTAGAAAATCAGTTACTTTTTTTTTTTTAATTCAAAAGGTGGAGCATGTATTTCTCAGTCTACCTACATAATCTATACTGCAGCACAAATTTCACCTTGAAATTGACCTCTGGCTCTTCCTCTCCCTATTGGACTATTTTTACAATTTTTAAAATGAGAAGTGGGTTAAAGCCATTTAAAATACAGCTAGTCAACCTTTGTTATTCTAACCCTGTGGTTTAAGTGTTATTTCTTAAAAAGAAAATAAAATGGGAAATTTCCTACTGCTACAATATAGAGCAATTATAATTATATTATAAATAATATAGAGCAATTATTTGAGATGTGAAAGGTGGGGCTGTATTAACAAATTAGAGAATCAAAATGTCTCTGCAGCTTGCTCAATTATGATTTGTTGTGTGCTGACGTGCTTGAAATTATACGTGTGAAGTCTTGTATCGAGTTCCAGAATGAACTTGGCTGCACTTAATTACATGTTTCAATGAACACGTTACACTATACCTGACAGTAGTTTTCTGAACCCTTTTCCTACAGGTATAATAATAGCCCGTGTACTTGTGGAATATACTTACACATATGTAAGTGTCAATCATCACGTGACTCACGAATCTCGTCCAATACTCAGTGCTGCCCTCTATCAGTTTTCTGTTGCTACCTATCAAATCATCACAAACTTAGCAGCTGAAAGCAGCACATTTTCATCATCTCACAGTTTCCATAGGCCAGAAGTCTGCACATGGCTTAGTTGAGTCCTCAGCTTGGCATCTCAGTCTATGTGTCGGTCAGGCTGTGTTCCCATCTGGAGGCTCGACTGGGGAAGAATCTGCTTCCACACTCCCTCCTGCTGTTGGCAAGACTGATCTTGGGACAATAGGACAGAGGTTCCTGTTTCCTTGCTGGCCATTAGCAGGGGACTACTCTTCTAGACGCCTTCCATGTTTCCCTCTACATGGTCCTCTCCGTAGCCAGTTCACAGTGCAGCTGTCTACATCTCCCTGAAGCACTCGAGGGGAGGGGATTACTCAGGCCATCACTGTAGGGTTGGAGATGATGGGGCCACCTTAGGATTCTGTTTATACCACTGGCCAATTCTTTCTGATTCCAGCCTAATGCTTTAGGACTATCTAAGGGGTTTACAAACTTGTTTTGATGGATGGGGAAGAACGGCATTTTTATTCCCAACTTAGATTTAGAGAATTTGAGAAATTTCACTGCTTTTTTTGCTGAATTGTTCCTGTACTTTTGGGATATAGAATCTGCTAGATACTTTTTACCTAGCGGGCACTCATCCTCCGGCATGCTGCCTAACATAGCCTGCTCCCCTTTGCCTCCAGGTGGGACAATTTTATGGAGACACCCATCCCTTCCATTCTGTTGATTAATCCAAGGCTAGATTTTATCTGAAACCACATTCTTGCTTCCCCTTCCTCTCTTGCTTTCTCCCTCCCTTACAGGCGTCTCCTACAGAGCACCTTCTCAATGCATTATCTCTACCTGAATCTGACTCAGGGTCTGCTTCTAGGGATTTCGACCTGAGACATCTGTCTTGTTGCAAAAGAAAGGTCTGATTTCTAGTGCAGCCATTACCTGACTGGGTTTTGGCACCGGACAAGAGGGAGTTTGTTTTTTGTCTCTGCCACTTACTATCTATGTGTATTTGTTGCTTAACCTCTGTAAGTCTGTTTTCCTACTAGTAAAATGGACATAATAAGGGTAAGAGGAGCGAAGAGAGAACATGTATAAAATGCACATCATAGAGTAAGTGCCTGTGATATTTATTATTACTATTATTTCCAAAACAAAGGTGAGTCTGTAGACACACTTTTCAAGGCAATATGTTTATTAAAACTTTAAGCTCCACACATATGCTTTTCTCCACATCTAAAATGATTATGCAAGTTCTCCAGGCAGTGGCTTTGATTGGTTTTTTGGTATTTGCGGTCATGGGATCCCATTGGAAGTTGTCTCTTTCAGGCACTGCCCCTGGACCCCAGGCGCCTGCGACAAGACTGGCTGCACTTCCCAGGTAGCCCTAAAGCCAGAGGTCTGAGCCCGCCTTCCCTTTGGGCACCTGGAGCCAGGTCTGTGAATTTGTTAGCAACTTGCTCTCATTTGTTTTTGAAGTGAATCAATCTAGGCGTTCTGGATTTCTTCCAGTTCTGCCGCTCACTCATTGCCCTGAGCACTGAATTAAAGCTCAGATCACGGTTGTCTCCTTCATTAGAAGGTGTGCCTGTGTGTGGAGGGCAGCAGGAGGGCTCGCTGGGGAGAAGGAATGTAAATACTTACCTAGTAGATTTTATTTTATCCCTGTTTCATTATGAATGACCTTCTAATCCATGGCGAAAAATTTAAATTTTACTCTAGGCAGTGGGGAGTCATAAAATGTTTTAAGCAGAGAAATGGCATGATCAGATTTGCATTTTAGAAATCTTTAGCTTTGTGGGGAATGGATTGTCGGGGGAGAGGCAAGGCAAGTAGAATGATACCAAGCTGTTGCAGTTATGCAGAAGAAAGGTAATGGCGCCCTGATTTAGTGCAATGCTTTAGGGGTGGGTGAGAGAAGAGGAGAAGACGTGACAGATATCTGGGGAGCAGAGCCAAGGGATTTGGTAATTGGCTGCTTGTAGAGGGAAGAGAAGAATCAAGAATGGGGCCAGGGGTTCTGTGTTTGGCGACTGGATTGATGGTGAGTCATTTGCTCAGATGGGGACATGGCGGAAGGGGCAGGGTGGGGAGTGAGAATGTCAGTTAAGGTTGGCCATGGTGAATTGAGATAGGACATCCAGGTCAATATGTCTGGTGGGAAGTTGCCATAAAGAGGGAAGAATAATAGCTTTGGTGTAGCAGGGAAAGGAGAGAATATGGGGGTGTAGGAGGACCATCAGTCTCCACTAAAGGATGATTGGGGAGCACAACTCCCAAGGTGCAGCCGGACTTCTGTAAAGGCAAGGGTGGAGAAGGAACATTTGGTGAAATATTTCATAGTATAGGCTGAGATTCTTTATTTGGGAGACAGAAGAAGAGTGAAAAGTTGAGGGGGGGAGAAGAAAGATAGACAACATGAGAATGAAATTGTGGTAGAATGGGGTGGCCATTGCTGCTTCAGCTCAAATGGCACCAGGAAGAGGGGTGCAAACCACGAGGGTTTTGTTAATTGTAAGAATTCCAGACACCGGTAGATGTAAGGGTCCTTGTCTAGGTGAGAAGCTTAGCAATGAGTTTTTCTGGTTCCCATTCCCTATTTCTCAGACCCCTTGACCAGCAGACATACGTTAATATCCACCTGCTCTGCCCACGGGAGAGCTTCATGCCAAAGCCAGGCCATGGGCTCCATTCACACGCTGCCCAGGTTCATGCCCAAGGCTTGGTTCATTTTCTTCATCTTCTCCAAGACATGTTGTAAACATCTCTGCCATTAACTCCACCATCTCTTTCACTCTCAGTTTCCAGTTCCTTCTTTTTCCACTAATGCCCTGTGTAAATGACTTAGGATTCATGAGCTTTAACCCAAAGATCTCAAGGTAAGGATTTTGGAAGATAGACAAGAAATTCAGGGGGGGAACTGGTACCCCCCCAAAAAAATGCAAGACTAGGACAGAAGGAAGGAAGTGAAGAAAGGAACAGAATTTCTTAGAAGGAGACTCCAAATATCCATCAGTTGATATGATGTGATAAATTAGGTGGAGATAGAAACCATAAGGGGAGCCTCAATCAAGCAAAGGGCATCCAGCATCAGGAACATAAGGAGGCCAAAGGGAGCAGAGCTCCTGGACCGGAGGTGAGACTAGATCAATAAAAGCATCAACTTTTGCATCACTACTGACGTCATCATTGTTTCGTAGTTAACTTTTTAAAAACTTTTATTATTAGTATTAGTATTTATTACATGCTGGGCACATGGAATATTCAAGATACGACCAGCATTCCGGTATAGCCCAACCCATGGGTACCACTTTCTCTTTGCAAAGCAGAAATGTATTAAAATCCATTTATATAGTGTTTAACTGATGTAAAAAATGTGCAGAGTTCTCAACATTCAGGCAAGAACATTCAAAGCTGTTCTCAGAAGTACTTTGCGACGAGGCAGAATTCTTTGCCTTCCCGCAAGCAAGATACTTCTGTTTACACTCCTGGAAATAATGCATTTCATTAAACCATCTCTCACAAGAAACACCCCTTTGGGATCCAAGACAGCTCCCCAAACTCTGCAGAGAGTGAGGAGATATTAGCAGAGAACCTTCTACAAAATGCAACGCCTGGTGATAGGTGCAGAGCCAGAGACCCAGGTAATGGTGACCCCTGAAGAGGGTAGACTGTGGGTGGGTGAGGACCCGGGGGTGGGCGCAGCTAGGTGCTTGCTAGCCCTGGTGCAAGCCAGCCAGCGCCTCCTACTCCTCCTGCCCCTCCTGCTCCTCTTCTGAGGAGGCCATCACTTCTGGAGGGCTGGGCCCTAGGAAGGTGTCAGTCCTTTGACTATGCGCTTTGCCCAAAGCCCTCCCGCAATTTCACACTGAATTCTGTCAGTTTCCATTTCTTCCGCTTCTTCCTTTTCTTCCTGATTATCTACATTTTCAAAAGTGTCCTTAAACATCTCTTCTGTGATCCCAGTCTTTGGATCCTGGATTTCTGGAATCTTTGTAAGACTCTGCGTGGTTCCTGTCCCTTCTGCGCTCTTCCTCAGAGAATCAGCCACGGGTTCTTTGTCCTCGTGAGCACAGAGCCCAAGTGAGCTTCGGATGCACGGCATTGCGCACAGCCTGCAACCTCATCATCTCTGGGCCAGAGCACACAGACATCCTCTGGCCCTTCTTGGCAGCAACTTTCCTGATCATTTCACTTGCCTCCTTCTCTTTGGATATCTCTTATTTGCTGTCAACTACCCTCGTGTCCCTTCTTATCTTCGATGGCCATTCATCAAACTATTGACTAGATCAAACTATTGATCTAGTCTCTGTGGGTGGCTTTGGTAGCCCTGATTGTCAGTGAGGTGGAAGAACTAATCAGAACTTAATGGGGAGGGCAGGGGAGAAGGTGGGACACACTGGATCCTGTGGGCTTGGGGGCGCAGGCAAGACAAGGATCCCGCCCAAGACATGAGGTGATCCGCCGTCAGGTCAGAGTTGTGTTGCAGAGAGGTTACTCTGAAGCAGAACGCCAGTGCGTTGGGATGGCTCTTGTCCCTACCTAGAAGGAGGTAATGAGTCTACACCAAGGAGCTGATGCTCATAATGGGGAGGTGGAGTGAGTGCGGGCATATCAGAGAAGGAGGAGGGAGGGAGAAGGCAGAGCCCAAGGCTTCTGCCCAGGAGGCAGAGCGTGCTGGTGCATTAACTGAGGCATGGTGTAAGGGGCTGATCTGTGCCCTCCCCGCTCTCCCCAGATTCATATGCTGCAGTGCTAACCCACAGCGCACCAGAGTGGGGCTGTATTTGCCCTTCGAAGAGGGAATTAAGTTAAATTGAGGTCATTGGGGTGGCCCCTAAACCAATATGACCAACGTCCTTATAAGGAGAGGAGATTAGGACATAGACACACACAGATGGAGGGGTGGCCATGTGAAGAGGCGGTGGGAAGACGACCCTCTACAAGCCAAGGAGAGAGGCCTCAGAAGAAACCAACGCTGTTGGCACCCCGGTCTTGGACTTCCAGCCAGCAGGAGTGGGAGAGAACGAATTCCTGTGCTTTGGGCTACCCAGGCTGTGGGCCTTTGCTATGGCAGCCCAAGCGTACCAGGGCATGGACAGTGGCGGGGGAGCACAGAAAGAAGCAAACGGCTTGATTCTGGCCTCTGCAAGGGGAGGCTGCTGGCAGGGCGTTCCTCCAGGGCCTCCTCCAACCAGCAGGCAATGCCGTGGTACTGCGGGCAGCAAGGCCGAGGTTGGAGGGCCTGACTCAGAGCCACAGACAGACTCTGGACATGGCCCCATGCAGAATGAGGCTCGTGTTTAATGACGTCTACCCCACAGGGCGGAGGCCAGGGGAAGATGGGAAAAGGGGAAGAGGCCAAAGCCCCTGATAAATGGGCACGATATGTACAGGGACAGCTTGGAAGGTGACTCTGGGTGATCCCTCCAGCCCACTGCTTCCTAGCCTGCGACTTGGGACAAGCTACCAAACTTCTCTGTCCCCAGCTGTACAATGGGGCTGAGAATGCTAAAACGGTGGCCTCTTAGGATTACCTTGGGATGCTAACACATGGGACACTCAGCTCTGTGACCGGCCCAGAGTGAGCATGCATTGCAACACATTTCTTCACCATTCTGCGTATTATTGGTGTCCTCCTGGGCGCCGACACTGTGTAATCTACTTTGGGGAAGACAAAGATGGATCACAATCAGGCAATACCCTGAAAACTTGAGGCCTTCCATGTCACCCCTGGTCGCTTCCTGATTTATACTTCGCTTTACTCAATTAGATTTTTACAGCAGCTATATGGAGGTAAAATTTACCCTTTTAAAGCATACAGTCCAATAACTTTGTCAGTTTATACAGCTGTGCAGTGGTCCTCACAGTCGAATTTAAGAACACTTCCATCGCCCAGTCAAAATGGCGGTCAGGCCCTCCTCCCATCATCACCCGGGAAACCACCAGCCGGCTTTCTGCTCCCACAGCTCTGCCTTTTCTAGGGATTTCATAACAATGAGATCATGTGATGTGCAGTCTTTTGTGTCTGGCTATCCCCCCTCAGCACAATGTTTGGGGAGCTCATCCACATCGTTGGCTGTATTAGTACTTTGTTCCTTTTCGTAATTTCCCGTTGCATGGATGTACGCCATTTTGTTATCCACTCACCCTTCAGAAGACTTCTGGGTTGTTTCTGCTTGTTGGCTCTCATGAGTAATGCTGTCGTGAACACTCACATTCATGTCTTTGTGTGGACATGTCCTCCTTTCTCTCGGATGCGTATGTAGGAGTGGATCTGCTGGGTCATGGGGTAAGTGTGTGCTTAACTTTTTAAGAGACTGACAAACTGTTTTCAGAAGTGGCGGTGTCAACCCAACAAGACTTTCATTCTTTTCAAACACACGATGTGCCGAGGCTACTATTTTACACCCGGCCTCCCACTACCATCGCTGTCCTCCTCCCTCAAGACCGTGGAGCGGGCCAGCGGTGACTCACAGACCCGTCCGCTGGCCAGATGAGTGAATTCCTTGGAAACACGTAGCTGGCTGCTGGCGGAGCATGTATGGTCCTGTCAGAGGTGTTGGCTTTGCAAGAACGTGTGAGGCAATCATTGATTTAGCACCGGGCGCATTCTTTCTGGAGCGGCTGAATTACTAACACAAACTCACCAAATCCAACTGATCCCTCATGTGAGCCGGCTGGTGACCACAGGACCCCAGTGTGGCTGGGAGGCCCGCGGGGTGAGCCTTCACTCCTGTGCTCCCTTTCATAGGAGGCTCTACCGGGTTTTTGCAGTCGTGTCTATCAGCTTGAAAACAGCAAGATCTGAAAGGCAGAGAACCCGGCCCACCCGTGAGGTGTGAGCCCCTGGAACCGCATCCAGATGGCCGGATAGGGCTGCTGATGTCTGTGGGGGGAGTATGACTCGGAGACCGGGTCCCCAGGCCCTTGACAGCATTGGGCCTTCTTGGTCTAAATGGGCAGGCTGTCTCCTCTGTACCTCATAGCTCACGAGGAGGTCAAGCCATGCACCGTGTGAAAGCTCCGTGCGAACCGTCAAGGGGCTCCCAGAGGAAGTGGCCGCTGTGGCGCTGAGCTCCTCGCAGCGTCTCGCCCAGCTCTCCCTCCCAGAGGAGGAGAATCCCCCCGACAGATGCGCAGATTACCAGCCTCCTCCCTGGACATTCTCGTTTTGTGGGGCTCGGTCGGGGCTCAGGAGTCCGTTTTAACAAGTTCCCTCTGAGAATCCTTCTCTTTGGGGCCTTGAGGAAACACTAGTCTCATCCAGTGGTTCTGAGCTGCGGCTCCCTGGGGGCGTGATCAAGACAAGACTCCGTTTGTGACGTCCAGCCACCGACAGCGTTCAGGCGCCTCCCGCCCTCCTCCCCAGCTGCCCCACATCCGGGAAAGCTGACAGGGACGCCGAGGGCCCCTTCTTGGGCCTGTGGGAAGTTCAAACGCTGGCCTGCGTGCAGGAACCCCCAACCTGGCGCACCCCTAACCACGATGAAAGCCAAAGCCAGCACCGCCAGCGCCGCCTTGGCTCAAGCCCCCCGGCTGGCTGATCTTCCCAGAAGTGCCGCTGTGTGAGTAAGATCCCTTTTCATGTCCTCCTGGAGCCCAGACGCGACATCCTAACCAATCTGGGATGGGGGTCAATCCTGCCCTCCGTGAGGCAACCACACGGGCACAGTCACGTTTGAGCATCTGTGAGAGTCTGGACATGGCTTTCAAGGGCTCCCAGGTGGCCAAGATGTGCCGCGGGGATGAGGACCATGGCGCTCGTCCCTCCCTTCCCGGATGAGCTAGCGCAGCTCTCTCCTAGCCAGCCGTGAGGGCGAGGCGGGGCTGCTTCTGTTACCGCTCTATTCCCGCATCTTCGTGGGGGGACAGGCAGGGGAAAGAAATGATACAGACGTGGAAACTTGCAAGCGATTTACACAAGCAGCCCCTCCCACTCCTCCCTTCTCTCGACTTCATCCTTCCATGGAACTTTGGGGTAAAGCAGCGTGTTAAAAGTGTAAGGAACAGGACTCTAGCTGAGGAATAGGGTTCTAGCATTTAGAGTTGTCCGAAAATGCAGTAGGGAGCCCCCGTACTGGGGGACTTTAGGTAAAGGCCAGGTGCGGGATTCTTTAGCAGGGCTTCCTAAAGTCGGTGGTCCTCAATTTCGAACAATCCCCCCGCCCCGCTCATGCATTCCGGGAGTTAGGGCTCCTTGTGCCGGGAGAGGCTCGCTTCCTCTTCCTGGGCACTAGATGGCGACCAGGCATCAACCGGGCCTGGGACCTGCAGACCTGGGCTGGGCTCGTGGCCGGAGACCAGAGAGGTTTGGTGGGGCCAAGGACATTGCCTGAGGATCATGCGGTTGGTTCTTAATCCAAGTGGCATGACGAAGCCCGCTCCGTGGGCGCTCCCAGCCCCCGCTGAGGCCTCGGGGCACGGCCAGCGAGTGTGGTCGGGGTGCCGTGTAGCCGGGAACGGAGGAGCAGGTCTCTGCAGCTGCTGTCCCACGAGCCCGGGGGTGATGGGCCTTTGAAGTCCCGTTAGGTGCTGTGCTCCGAGCCTGCTACCCGGGGCTGCCCTGCGAACACTCAGACGGTTCTTAAGGATGCTTTACTAGTAACAACATCTACGATGTCGTTATAAAATGGCCAAGCGCCGTTTTGAGCACTTTCCATATTTCAGCGTATTTAATCCCCACACTAACGCTGCAGGGCAGGCACTGTCTTCACTGTCACTTTGCAGATGCAGAAACGGAGGCAGAGAGAGTCAGGAGCTTGCCCCAGATCACACCGCTGGTGGGCGACAGAGCTGGGATTCAGACCCAGGGCTCCTGGCCCCGAGTCTTTACTCTGCGTTGCTTTGTGTTGCTTTTGAAATGAGCAATATGGACAGATCGATGCAACTCAGTGAGGGTTCTTTCCATGACCTCGAAGTGGCAGCGTCGGAATGGTCTTACCCGGGAGAGTGGGAACAGCACCCGGAGCGGAGCTGCCGACGAACTCTACTCGTGGGACACACGCAGCTCCTTCCCCAGGCTGCGGCACGAGTTGGTCAGAGCACGTTCTAGAAGATTGCCGTGTGAGTGCACAGTAAGGAGAGTGCTGGCCGGCATTTCTGAGCAGCGTGAAGATCGGCAAGATCTATCTTTCGTGGAGAGCGCGGAGGCAAAAAACAGAATTACCGTCAGGAAGGACCCCTTGTTTGCTAGACTGCTACCTTTTTAAGGCCAGGATAAAGCTTCTTTGGACCTTTTAGGGAGGAAGCAACGGGCTCCCTCCCACGGAAACTTTCTCTGGCACTCCACAAGAGCTGTCGAAATGCCATGCCTTTGTTCTTTGAGGAATTACAACTACCTCACCCCAAATGCCTGAGGCTACATTTGCAACTCGTGATTCACTTCGCAAGTGAGTTCTTTTTTCTATAACGATGTCAGGTTTTTGACACTAGCTGGATCTTGGTGGGAACACTGAATGGGAACCACAAAGAATCCCACAGCCCAGTGCAATTCGGTCAAGCTTTAGAAAGCCCTGTAAGTCAGGTAAAACCTTACCAGGTGACACGATGAAGGTGAACGGCCCGTGGGGTCAACTCAGTGATGGTCACACACCCCCCAGATGCGCCGGGCCACACTGCCTGAGACATTCTGGGCTCAGTCTGATTCCTGGTCCCAAAAGACCCTGGCTGGCATGGATGGACTTCTGTCCCCACGGTCCTCTCCAGGATGGGCCAACAGGGCACAAGGCAGCCCGGGGACACCCGCCTGTGCCCACCCGGGAGACATGCGCTGGAAAGCAGAATTTAAAATCATGTTTCTTTTGGGCGCTGGGGTGGCTCAGTGGGTTAAAGCCTCTGCCTTCAGCTCAGGTCATGATCTCAGGGTCCTGGGATCGAGTCCCGCATTGGGCTCTCTGGTCGGCGGGGAGCCTGCTTCCCCTTCTCTCTCTTCCTGCCTCTCTGCCTACTTGTGATCTCTCTCCTCTCTGTCAAATAAATAAATAAAATCTTAAAAAAAATGTTAAAATCATGTTTCTTTTGCTGTTGCTGTTATGATTCAACATATTTTCTTTTTCGACTTAAGTTTTGTGAGCATCAAATTTTAAATCCCTGGCAAGATGATGCAAGACGAGGGAGTGATTCGAGAAGATTGAGACGGTCCTCAGACTTGAGCGAAAATGTCACTTTCTCAGGGAAGCCTCCTATGGCCACGCCCTCCAAGCCCTCCACCACTCGTGTGAGTGCTTCACAGCACTGTGCTCCTGTCCTTTAACGACATCTTACTTTGGGGACACGTGGGTGGTTCTGTGGTTGGGCATCTGCCTTTGGCTCAGGTCATGATCCTGTGGTCCTGGGATCCAGTCCACATCGGGGATTCCTGCTCAGTGGGGAACATGCTTTCCCTCTCCTGCTCCCCATGTTTGTATTCTCTCTCTCTGTCAAACAAATAAGTAAAATCTTAAAAAAAAAAAAAAATCCCAACCCCCCAGAAAGCAACATCTTAGTTTGTCATCATGGACTGACGTCTATGATTATTTCATCTGTGGTTGCCCCTCTCCCACCCCCACTACCACCACTAAACCCAGGCTTGTCTTTGAGAACCGGAGTGGCCAGGGAATACTGTCGAACCTCAAAGCAGGAAGCACTTGAATCACTTAAAAAAAAAAAAGTAAATGAGACATTAAAGTAAAGAAAATGAGGGGGGCCTGGGCGGCTCAGTCAGTTAGGTGCCCGACTCTTGATTTCGGCTCAGGTCATGATCTCAGGGTTGTGAGATGAAGCCCCACATTGGGCTCCTTGCTGGGTGTGGAACTTGCTTAAGATTCTCTCTCTCTCCCTCTCTCTCTCTGCTCCTCCCCTCCAAATTCCCTCTCTAAAAAAAAAAAAGTAAAGAAGGGAAGAAAGTATCCACGTAAGTAAAGAGGTCGCATGGACCGATGAAGAGGAAAGTATGTGTTTGACTCTTCAAACTCAGAGTTTTCTGCACAAAAGACACTTGGTATTTACCCAAAGGATACGAAAATACAGATCGGAAGGGGTACACAGCTGCACTGTCAACATAGCCGGACTATGGAAAGAGCCTAAATGTCCATTGACTGATGAATGGATAAAGAAGATGTGGGTATACATACAATGGAATATTATGCAGCCATAAAAAGAAATGAGATCTTGCCATTTGTAAGGACATGGATAGAGCTAGAGTGTATTATGCTAAGCGAAATAAATCAGTCAGAGAAAGACAAATACTATGTGATTTCACTAATACGTGGAATTTAGGGAGCAAAACAGATGAAAACTAGGGGTAGTTTGCGCTCTCTGTCCCACGGGGCTCAGGGAGTTTCATGCTAAGCAACGGGGCGTCTCTGACGGCAGCTCTGGAGGGTTGTAACCAATCAGCGTCGAGGCCATCTTCATGGTGAAGGTGGCATTCTGGGGTCACTTCTGAGGGCAAGAAAAATCATCAGTATTTCACACCACCCTGCTCAGTTCCCACGGGGGGCTCGTCTCCGGATCCCATTCTCCTGATCTAATTCATAGAAGGTCCTTCCATGAACAGAGCTGAAGATGGTCCTTCTTTAATTTTGCACTAGTGACTCTGGGGCGACATGACTTCTTTGAGCAAGTGGAAGAGAGAGAGCCCACTTCGGACACAGAGCATTTCCTCAGAAGCTCTGGATATTCTACAGAACTAGGGTCCCTTTGTGTAGATTCAACCATCTTGTGAACGATCTCATGCTGCCGGGGTTTACCTA
Organism: Potos flavus; assembly: GCA_028534135.1. NCBI lineage: Eukaryota > Metazoa > Chordata > Mammalia > Carnivora > Procyonidae > Potos > Potos flavus. Next base: position 168,405,550 of record CM052883.1, on the reverse strand, counting down.
CAGGGCAGCAGAAACGGCAACATTGCAATTAATTATTTAAGCAAAAGCATCTCCGAGAGTTGCTTAAGTGATATTTACAGTATTTTACCATGGCAACTACTCTTGTTTTGAATATCATTAAAGATCTATCAGAGTACGGGGGGAGGGGGACGGACTTCCGGTTTAAAATTGCACTGGGCTAGCAGCTCCTGAGACAGCCTCTCCCAACGCTCTGGGAAAATGTCTGCTCAAGATGCAGAAAGGATGAGTACAGCACTTTGACCGTGAACTGGCTGGATATGGGAAGCCCGGGGCGGAATTCTCATACCACCGGGAGACATGACCGTGTGCTCCCAGGGAGGGATGAAATGCCATTTCTTACCTAGTGTTCTGAGTTTTCTGCGGCTGCTATAACAAATTTCTACAAACCGAATGGCTTAGAACAGCACATGTTTATTACATTACTGTTCCGGAGGGCAGAAGTCTAAAATAGGTGGGCAGGGTTGCGTTCCTTCTGGAGGCTCGAGAAGAGAATCTGCTTCCTTATCTTTTCGCTTCTAGAGGTGACAGGTGTTCCTTGGCTCATGAACCCTTTCTCCATGGTCCCATCTCTCTTGCTCCTTCTCTCCGTCCTTCTCTGACTCTGGCGTTCCTACCTTTCTCTTGTAATCGTGTCCTTGTGATGACAGGGATCCCCTCCTAATAATACAGGTGAATCTCAGAATCCTTGACTTAATTACATCTCCAAAGTCCCCTTTTGCCACTTAAGGGAACATATTCACAGGTTTGGGGGATCGGGATGGGACATCTTTTTTGGGAGGGGGCATTATTCAGCCCGCGACACACAAGTCCACATCTCGTGTGCTGGGAAACATCAGGATGTCTTCGGGCTGGGGCTCTGTGAGGCTCTGTGAAGGTGAGCATATACGGCCCCCCATGACTGGTCCAGCCCCTCGCCCTTTGAGTCTTCTCTCCTCCTCCTGCACCCTGAGTCGGCCCTGGCCCACTTGCCTCTCTTGATGGCACCAGCCTGTTCCTTGCCTCTGTGTCCTTGTAGACGCCCTCCCTCCTGCCTGGGACGCCCAAGTCCCTTCACACTGGCGGGTCCACACTCCAGTGCAGAATCCTCTGGTTTCTCAGCCTTGCCAAATGGGGAGCCAATGTCATGGTAAAAAGGACAGCCCCAGGGGCTTCTGGATCTAATGAATAATCCTCTGTCTCATCAAAGTCACACATAAAATGTGTATAATTGTTTCATGCTAAATAAAACACTAGCTGTGACCTCTCACTAGTCATTTCTACTTCCCATCTCCTATTTCGATTCCGAATGCGTAAATGAGCTTAATAAAGGGGCTTGAGGGATAGCCTTCTGCCGGGGTTCAGATGCCCGGAGGCCACACTGCTCTATGCATAGGTATCTGACACCTATATTGCTGATTATTAAATTGGCCGTTATCAAAGCATTTCTAGATTGCCTCATCCCTCAAAGATTCTCCGAGGAGGCTGGGTTACAAAGTGGCCAAACTGTTTTATTCCAGCGGCCTAGCTTTAGGCCACAATAAAATGTGAGCTGGGGCACGCGGACACCGATGAGGAATGTGGGGAGGGAAAGCAGCTTCGGCGGTGAATTATCTCAAGGTCATTGGGGCTGATTTCGCCATCCGCACAGGGGCCACGGTGCTCAAAGGCCACGTACTTTGAAGGGCCCACAAAAAAAATGTATCCATTTCTTTTAAAATCAGAAGAAAGAAGTGAACTTTCTTACATCAGAAAGAAATGAAATTTTTTAGGGCCTGTATTCATTTACTAGGGATCGGATAACGAAATACCATAGATGAAAATTTCTCTTACAGCGGAAATTTATTTTCTCACTATTTTTCACAGACCAAGGTGCCATTGAGGTTGGTTTCCCCTGAGGCCTCTCTCCTTGGCTTGTGGGGGGCTGCCTTCTTGCTGCCTCTTCATATGATCTTTCCTTGTGTGTGTGCAAGCATATCCCTGATGTCTCTATGCGTTCAAATCTCTTACAAGAACTCGAGTCATCCTGGATTAGAGCCCATCCCAATGGCCTCATTTAAACTTGATTACTTCTTTAAAGGCCCCATCTCCAAATGCAGTCACAGTCTGAGGTCCTTGGAGTTAAGACTTTAACATATCAATCTGCAAGGGATACAACTGAGCTCATACCAGGCCCCACAAAAATCTATTAGGATGGGAGGGGCCTATCTAAGGCAAGAGGGCCCATAAAAGCCATCCTGTGGCTCTCGCGACAGCAGATTAATTTGGTTTTCTGTAAGGAGGACAGTGGAACAGGAAGGATCTGGGCCATCTGCAGAAATTCCAGAAGGATTCAGCTGACTACTTCTAAACTGCAAAGATCTATGCTAGACCCTTTGCTAAACTCATGAAAAGAAACTTATCAATGTGTTTTCCATGCCCTGAAGCCGACAGGAGAGCGGCGGAAAGCAGGAGAGTGAGTCAGGGTGGGGCGCCAGGCCCAGAACTTGACCAACTCAGGATGGGGAAGACCACATCCGGTCTCCGGTTTCTGCTTCTCATTAACAGGAGATTATGTGTGTTCAGAGAGTTCTGCAGACATTAATCACATCCGCAGACACCGAGCGAGACTTCCTAACGTTAAGGAGAGTGTGCCTCCCCAAGGTCAGCAAAGGTCATCCAGAAAGTCAATGTTAAAAGAAGAGGCGACCATGTTGCCTGGCGGGTGAAACCACAAAATGGCGCCAGTGTTAGCCTGGGCGAGATGGAGTCCTTGGTCTTCTTCACCTTTCCCGGGGAGAACCTGTGGTGGGCATCCTCACTCAATCTCCGGGGACCGCCCTGATTCTCAGAGAACTGCGGGGGGGGGGGGGGGATCTTGGGAGGGAAGGCTCTTGCGAAATACCAAGTGTGTGATGCTGGTTATTTATAATGCTGTGTTTTCATGTTCTAGCACGCTTTCTTTGGCTTCCTGTAGGGCTGGCCCCTCCGTCCTGCGGGCCACTACAGAAAATGGGTTGAGTTGTGGACTGGATGTCGCAGGATCCCAGCAGGAGAGGGTGCTGAGCTTCCGCCATGACGATAGAGGTCAACTCTAGAGGGGGGTGCTTCAGGACCGGTTGGCAAAACATTTGTGATTCCTTCTTCCCAGTTTGCTCTGTGGGAACAAGTGACTTAACGCAGGGACCCCCACTTGGAGACGACCTCTAACAAGTCAACTGTTGAAGGGGAGCCTGGTTGGACTAGTAAATAATTAACATGGGTTCTTGGAGGTGCTCAGCGAAGCATTTCTGGGGCATCCCACCCCTAACAGTAAATGCTAATCAGCGCCTTTAGATTATAGACTCAGATAATGAGATCAAAGGGACAGGAAGTTGCAACTCCTGATAACTTGCTTTTCAGACAAGTCAGGGTAGAATAGAGAGTCTCATTCTTCAGAAATGCTTTCCATGCTGTCTTTGTCCTGACAGGTAGGGAAATTTTAATTATAGATGACCAGCATGAGGGTAGAGTCTGTTCTCCATAACCAAGCTTGGAAAACGATATATGACGAGTATTTGTTTAGAATCGGGCTGGTTATTCTCTCTCTGAAAGCTGAAGTACAACTCCACAGCCAGATTAATCATTAAATGAAGCAATTTCAGGTTAATTCTATTCTGCAGCCTGGGTTTCAGTGGATGAATAGGAAGCTGGAACTATGAAGGGGTAGCCTATGGTTTTTCCAGTTCGTAACAGAAGCCCAACTTCCTTGAATTATTTGACAGCAACTATTTGCACAGCCCTCAGTCTGCTTCCAGTACATTCCCCAGGCCTCCCTCTTTCACCCCGTGTAGGTTTAGAGTGGCCTCTTTGGGAGGGTCCTAGCCACAAAGACGCTACTGCATGGAAGCCTGTCTCCCACCTGACTTCCCACAAAGGTGAGTTCGTGGGGGAGAAAGAGAGGAGAACGTGCTTCCTCCTGCCAGTCTGGGAGGCAGGGTCAGACCCAGGCATGCCAAAGCCTGTTTGGAACCCCGCTGGCCCTCGTTCTGGGCTTCCTGTCCAGGATGTGGGAGGAGACACAAAGCCACCCCAACTCGAGGACATTTTATCATCGCTTTCTTTTGGCATCTGAATATCTTCTTACCCTCTGACATCAGTAGTATCAGTGTGACCCTTTCCCCAAATACCCGACATAGGTCAGCCTCACCCAATTCTCATAGCTGGAGCTGTCCCCTCTCTGCTGTCCCTGGAGTCCCGGGGTGACTTCCTGGGGGAGGAAGACCACATAAGATACAGGACAATGAAGGGAGAGAACCTTCTGTCTGCCCATCCCAAGCCCCAGAATGCTGGGCACAATCGGGGTAGGGCCTCCTCTGCTCCTCTGTCTGCTGGCTTGGGGAAGCCATCCTACTCAGCAGGAGGGGATAAGAATCGAACGAGAACTGGCTGGCCAAGGGCAGACGGGATCCCCTCTCAGCCTGAAGCTAATTTTCCGAGTTTGTAGGTTACAGATCTCGGGCAGCCTTGCTCTAGTAGAATGTACTGGTCACAAACTTCACTTGCTCTGGACAAGCAGCTTGCCTCGATTTTTAGGGGAACCAGAATCATCTCTGTGCAGGGGGCCTTCCGATGGCTTATTTAGAACAGTAGCCCTTTCTGCTGGCTCAGTCAGACCTGCTCAGCTTCCCTAAAACCCTTGCGTTTGTGGTCAAAGTTCCTTCTCATTAAGAGTGCAAGCAGAGCCTTGGGGCTGTTGGAAAAGTTTCCAGGGAGAGTCCTTTTGCAATTAGTATATTAGTTCTAATAAAGGAAGGAACTGTGTGTCATGGGTGATGACAGATGAGCCTCCCCTGTGGGCCAACACATGCTGCAGGAACAGATTTATGGGGCTGGTGGGATCGGCTCCATGAGGGAAGAAAATTCAGGCCAAGACTAAGGCCAACTCTTCTTCCTCTCATTCGGGACCATGGCACAGAATCCCCCAGAGTGGGAGATGGGAAAGGGACCACACAGTTGCTCCGTGGTTGTGCCTGTGAACGTCTCTTATGCCTGGACTCAGATGTTCATGTAATGCGACTCTCCACCCCTGGCATTTGTGGGCGCAGGGGCCAGAGGCCCGGGATGGAGAGATGACCCCCGGGACCACAATGGCAGATGCTGACTTGGAAGGATGGGAGGGCCAGATGTGTGCGTCATGCCGAGACTCCAATCCAGCAAGTACCGGCTGTCTCCATGAGCTACTCATCTGCTTTCTCCTCTGTGCACTTTCATATGCTGGGTGTTTCATGTGAGTGATGTCATACGTACATACGCTGGCCTTTCATGTCTGGCTTCCTCACTTAGCATAATATTTTCAAGTTCATCGATGTCGTTGGGTTGAGCGTGTTGAGTACTATCTACCTTTGTGCTCACAAAAACAAACACAGCTATTGGCAGATACTCATGTCCCCTTGGCCCCTTCCCCTTGATGGAGGGTTGACAGTTTTTTAAGGCAAATGATTTAATAGCCAGGCATTTGCACACACGTGTTCCCATTTTTCCTTTCCTATGGTCTGGCTCAGGTTTTCATACTTTCGATTGCGTGACAAATAGTGTACTGGGCTGTGTATAAAAAACTGTGAGTCTACTGTACTTTCTGGGCTATTTAGGGGGTGCCAAGGATATTCTGGATGTCAACTAGTCTCCTGACTGGGGGTCAGACGCTGCCCGAGCACCTCTGTCTGGGATTGGAGTGATGCCAATTTGCTTTGTGTGCAGACACAGGGCATGTGGACTTCTCTCCATTTGTGGTCAGGAGGAGCCTTCGCTGAGCTGAGGCCTGTGGCCTCTTCCTGATCCTCTGTTGAAGGACGGTGACAAGACACGGCTGGATTTGTACCCCAGTGGGTCTCTGCAATTTCGGGACTGTTCTTTAACTTAGAAGATTTAGATATTTCCTGGTTTCAATTACCCCAAGATCGTCGAGGCCTTGGGAAACTGATTTGTACTAAGTACACTCATAAGAGATCGACTTACAAATCTCTTGGGAATTTGGTTCATTTTCTGTTGGGGTTTGTATCAGGAAGTGCAAGCAGGCCTGTGTTGCCACCACAGCTCCAACAGGGAGAGCCGTAAAGCAACAAAACTGCCGCTCTTGCTGGTGCAAAGGCCACACTGCGGGGCCCAGAACTCTCCAGGGCAGCTGTCCTCCTTGTGGTGGCTTGGGACTGCACCTCAACAGTGACCATGTGGCTAGCATTGATGAGGCGGGAAAAGAACACGCCGGAGGGTCTCCTGGAAGCTACTTAAATGCCCCCGACGTGTGCCACCCCCACTCACGACTCAGCCAAAGCAAGTCATGCAACCACATCTGATCTCCCCAGAGCAGAGAAGAACAATTCTGGGAGTGTCCAGAAGGAAAAGAACCGGAAATATGGGAGAAGCATTGATGGCTGATGCACCTTTCTAACAGCTGAAATCCCCACGTCCATGTTCCTCCAGACGGAAAGCCTCTAAGAAGTGAAATTACCGGGCAGAGGTCAGTGGGCGTAAACTGCGCAACAGGAACTAGACATGCCCTTGTTTTTATAGGAATAGCTAACATGATTGTGCCGACCTCATATGTTATTTCCCAGGACATGTCATATTGACTGTTACGAGTCTCATAAACCTTCTTTGCTCTTCTATCAATTCGGTCTGAAGATTAGATGATTTGCGGCCACGAGAAAGAGGGCTTCCTGTATCTACTCACTTTTGTGCACCTTACTGGAAGCATGGGGAACATTTTGTAGTAAATTCCCTTATTACTTTGTCTTTGTATTGCATGCATGGATAGACAGATGATGGATAGATAGATAGATAGATACAGCTAGTTTGTGTGTATATGTACGTAGATGTGTATGTGTATGTATATATCTATATTTATTGCTACTTCTGTGATCATCAGTAATCAATTTCACAGTCAAATTCAATGAGGTTTCTTATAATTTTGGGGGGAGATTTTGGAAGCACACTGGTCTCCTAGATTATATTCGAGAAATATTACTATTACTTGGAAAACAATTCTCTTACCCCCAAATTATGAAGAGGGCCTCATGGAAGCTCTTCATGAACTAATTACAATTCCTACAAGAGCTCATGTTCCCTAGTAAAAAAAAAAAAATGTAATGATTGTCTTTATCTTGGAATCTTCCGTGACTCAGTTAGGGATCTGCCTCTAACTGCAGGAGATAGTATTCTTAATTTATTTATCTTGTTTAATATTAAATATCTCTACATGGTTCTCACGAAACTTTCTTTATTGATAATTGTATGGTCGAATAAAGAGAATCTTTTCTTCCCTTTTAGTTAGCTTAAATTATCATATATTTTCTGTAATTGTATTTAATTAATCTATTTTATTGCTAATCATACCACAATAGGTTACTCATCCTCACTTTGATATTTAAACATTTTAAAGTTTTTGAGGTTTGTTGACTCTCCTGAGGGCTTCCCTTTGCCACATATTAACACAATTAAGGGTAAATTAAAATGCATTCACTCACTGAGAAAAATGCAAGCAATTTCAAATGCCCACCTTTTCTTTGAGTGGATTGATATCATATTCAAGCCTCCTATACACGAATGACCCTTTATTTATAGTCTGTGCCTTGGACTCAGTCTTTTTTTTTTTTTTAAAGATTTTATTTATTTGACAGAGAGAGAGATCACAAGTAGGCGGAGGCAGGCAGAGAGAGAGGAGGAAGCAGGTTCCCTGCCAAGCAGAGAGCCCGATGCGGGGCTCGATCCCAGGACCCTGAGATCATGACCTGAGCTGAAGGCAGAGGCTTTAACCCACTGAGCCACCCAGGCGCCCCAACAATTTTTTAAAGCTATAAAACCAATAATTTCATAGGGCTTAATTTATAGATGCAGTAATTTCCATCTCATTAAAATTATAATTTATGTTATTATCTGCTTTCAAAATAGTTCCTAAGAAAAAATGTTTACCTAAAAATTTTGGGTATGATTTCTGTGGAATCACAACCATTTCATGTTCTTCCTGAATATTCTATGCTTCATATCATTTTAAGACATGAGAAAGAGCACACCCTGCATAGTTTAATAAGCTGTGTAGTATCTTTTGATGCAACCCTCAATGCCTGTCTTGTTCTAAAATCTGAAATAGCTCAAAGAATCACTCAGACATTTTACCGAAATTCTAGTCTAAAATCATGCAGGACTTCTAAGTTCTTACTAACATGGCCATGAAAAGAGCAAAATACTAAAACTCTTCGCAATTGGCAGACCCATTAACACCATGATCTCGGTGTGTGTGTGTGTGGGGGGGGGGGGACTGATGAAAATTACAACACAAAACATAGCTGGGTTAAATCAAAGCAGCAAACAAATACATGAATTCTGGGAATTCAACTGATGGCACTCCTAGGTTTTGCCTGGGCAGAATTCAGATGACCTTTAAAAAAAATAAAAATCACTCAGTTTATCTGGGAATTTAGTGAGCTGGGGCCTCCACCATCTAGAGAATTGTGTGGTCAGCTGCTTCTCCTCCTTGGGGGCTGCATTCTCCTCTCCCCACCCACTCTCCTCTCTTCTCAGAAGGATGAGGAGGGTAGGACGGAGGCCGAATAGAGGAAGAGCAGTGCATTTTGGGAGTTGTAGGCTGAAAAGAAATGAGGCAGTGCATTTTGGGAGTTGTAGTCCCCAGGAGATATACAATTACTAGTATCAATGGAGTGCTGACTATACATCAAGTATTGAATCGAGTGCTTAGCATAAATTACTCAGGAAAATTCTATCAAATCTCCACTTTTCAGTAGTGACTCCTTTTAATTAATTTTACTGCTTTACTCTCGTGAGTTATCTGGATCCTCCCTTCCCACACCCCCCCCAGTTCCAAACAATTCCTATGCATCTTTCTGGATAAATCTAGAAGTCCTTGAAAATTACATTTCGAGTTCTTGGGTTACTCAGTCAATTGAGCGTCTGCCTTCAGCTCAGGTCATGATCTCGGGGTCCTGAGATCGAGGCCCATGTTGGGCTCCCTGCTCAGTGGGGACTCTGCTTCCCCCTTTCCCTCTGTCCCCCTCCCCCCACCCCGTTCATGCTCTCTCTCTCTCTCTCTCGCTCTCAAATAAATAAATAAAATCTTTAAAAAAAAGTTTCAGTTCAATGATATATCAATCTACAGCAGATCCGTGCTGTTGCTTTCTGGAAGAGCTCTTTCCATTCCAGAGTGATTCAAGGGCTGAGCCCTCCAGCATATGTTCAGGTGAAAATGTACCTGTGGACATTTGTAATTGCTCCAAGGGATAGTCACATTAATCATGAGCTATATTAAGATTTTTTTTTAGAAAAACTCTTTTATCATCTTGCATATTTAGCTTTTAACCCAATTCTGTAAGGTCAGGTCTGCAAAGCTATAATTACCTGTGTAATTAAGGTAAGATATATTAAGATATACCCCCCTTTTTTAAAGAAGACCCTATTTTGTTTTTGTAAAAATCACATATACTTATGGTAAAGAATTCAAGAAGAGTAGAAAGAGGAAAGTTAAAGAGAACAATCGCCCACATTTCTGCCTCTGAGAAATAGCAATTCTCGATTTAAGGAGAATATACACCCCAACAAAAGATTCTTAATAATTGAAGACATATCGAGCAAAAAGGATTTCCGAAACACACTTCACATGAATTATATTGAGTCTGCCTTTTGATTAGAACTGCCTGCAGAGCGTGATTTGAGGCCCCTTTGCTAAAACATAATTCTTTCGGTGCGTCAGAGTATATGGAGTCCCCCCTCAACGTCCTCCCCAGAGGTTTCTCTCCAGCTTCCAAGATTCTGCTGACCTTGGACAAGTCACCCCACTCTCATCCTCTGGCTCCCCAGCTTCAAAATGAGGAGCGGGGGTCACGTTGTTGCTAAAGGCCTCTCCACACCTTATATTCTATGGAGTTTATTCCTTGTTAAAATGGAAAATCTCCTAAGTGGTGCTTGGGTCATGAGGGTGGGTGCGGAGCGCTCAGGAGAATGGGCAGGATGAACTACAGAGGAGCCTGGCTTCTGGACTCTACAGTGGAGGAAACTCAGATATTCGGGGTGGAAACGAAAGAGAAGAGAGAGACCAAATTTAAGAAATTTCACTTCGTTCACATCTAGTCTTCTAGGATTGACTTAAATTTTATTGTCTGCATCTTTGATTGCCAGCACATTAAAAAAAAATTATATGGGGAACAAAAGCCTGAACATTTTTAAAAAGCACATTACTGAAGGGGCTTTAAATTATACCAGGGCTGCCTGCATTTCCAGTCCTGTTTTCAATCGACAGAGAGGTGAGGGGTCGGACAAACTTCTAATGCAAGCGTCAGGGGAGAAAGGACCCGTCCCAATGTGAGAGTGAGTGCAAGCCTTCACTGAGCCGAAGATGTAAGTCAAGGTACACATGTGCCTCCACTTACGAGAATTTGATGATCCCACACATTTTCCTTCCAGGTCTGCTTTAGGAGGTGATATGCATATGGAGGGATCCCCACGGCTGCACAATTAGAGAGTGTGCAATGAAAAGACCCTCCCGCTGAAAGTATTCAGACCTCAGTCCGTGGCTGCCTTGTTGGCCTCCCTCATTGACACACACTGGCGGGCAGGAACATGCTCTGTTTGTTCCGGGCTACGTCCCTGAGCCTGGGACAGAGCCTGGTTCAGTAAACATCTGTGCATGATGTCCCCTCATCTAGCCTGAAAAGACGGGCTTCCTGCTGGGAAGAGATGATTCGCAAAGTAATCAGGACAGAAAATTCTTTCATGTTCTTAACCCACATCCCAAGATGACTCCCAAAGCACGACCAAAAATGGGATGTCCTAACATCGGTGGGTGGGGGGCGGACCAAACGCATTCGGTCCAAGAAAGTAAAGATGAGGGTTCCAGTCCCGTGTTGTTGGGTGAAAGACCATCCCCAAACTTAGTGGCGTGCAACAACCACCTTTTCATCACGCTCGCAGGTTCTGTGAGTCTGCAACTTGGGCAGAGAGGGCTCCCCTCTGCTCCATGGGGCCTGGGGCCTCCGCTGGGATGATGCGAAGGGCAGAGCGATTGGGGGCTTCAGAGGTTCCATCACTCACAAGTCTGGGCCCTGCGCCGAGACCACTGGCGTTTGGACTCAGCTGGGTCTCGAGCAGAGCACCTGCGCGTGGCCTCTCGCGGTGGCCTTGGCGTCTCATCCCGGTGGTCGGTTTGATGGTGGAACTTCCTGAGAGTGAACATCCCCGGAGAACAGGTGGAGGCTGCCTCAGCCTTCTGACCCAGTTTCAGAAGTCACACAGTGTCCCTCCCACCACCCTCCGCCGTCAGAGCACGTCCGCCTCCAAGGGCTAGAGCCCCACCTCTTGATGAAAGGGAAGCCAAAGAACTTGTGGCTACATTGGAAAACTTCCCCTGTGTCGGAGCCCTTTCCACTGGGTGGATGTCTACGTGGAGACAAAGGGCGTCGGATCCTGGACTGAAAGCGGCTGTTGGGCAAAGCACACGGTCGTCTTTTCCACCACTGCTCGCTGACTGTGTGCTATGTGCCAGGCATGCCTGGGGGTATGGACTACGGCGTGGAACAGCATGGACCAAAACACATGGCGGCAAGCAGCCTATATTTCAGTGGGATGCGATGGGCAATAAACATGCAATAGAGTAAAATACTCTATATTAACTGGCTACCACTCCATGGAGAGAAATAAACCATGGGAGGGGTCAAGGAGTATGGGGCGTGCAGGGAGGGACTCAAGTCAGGAGGAGGGCTCAGTGAAGAGGTGACATTTAGGGGTAAGAGACGGTGATGGCCCCCAATGCTCTGGTACTCCTCTCTTTGAGATGTGGGGCCCCTGTGTGTTCCGTGAGTGCTTTGACCCATAGAACATGAAGAAAGGGATTTGATACTAGTTTCCTGGTTAAGGCCTTAAGAAACGGGCAGCTTCCATCTCTCGATCTTGGAGTCCAAGTCACCAGGTCAACAGCCCCAAGGATCCTGCCGGTGGGGACACCCGGCCAGGGGAGCCCCAGTGAGGCCAGCCTGCCAGGGACCCCGCCGTCACATCCCCAGGACCCTCAGCTCAGCCCACCCACCAGCACCACGGCATCTGTGCCCTAAGATGATACATTTGGGGAGACTTGTTTAATTGCAACGATTCAGGAAACTTACTGACTGGAGTAGACACGGTGACCAGCGCCTCTGCAGGGGATAGGAACCGCCCATTTCCTGAGCACCGCTGATGGGTCCCACATACCAGTTAGTTAGCAGAATGACTCAGTGAGGTGGGCTGTTCTCTCCATCCTACAGATAAGAAAACCGAGTCTGTCCAGAGGCGAAGCTACTTATTCACGATTGCACAGCCCTGAGAGGCTGAGTGAATTCAAACCCAGTTCTTCCTGACCCCAAATCCCATGTTCTGTCCCCTCTCCTACTCTCACAGGCTGGGGACACACACCTTTCCCCCCCTGCCCTGATGACATGTCTGAGAATCCCCTCGTGCTCTCCGGGGCCCTGGGAATGTCTCTTACAAACAACTGGGCATGTGTAGCGAGGAAGAGCTCTCGATGTTGCCCATTTCTAGGTATTATCCAGTTGTTTCCTTGAGACACTGAGTTACACTCCTCTGGATTCGAGGCTTTTAAAGCTCTCGAAAGCCAGGAAAGGACGCTGCCCTCCGTATGCAGTCAACTGCATTCACATCGGTGAGGAAGGGGCCCCAGTCCTACTCCGTCTGTCCCGCAGACCTACTGCCAGCACCTGCTTGAACAAACAGGTGCAGAGAGCCGACCAGGTGAGGCAACAGCTAGACCCTAACCAATAATCTAGAGTGTGTTCTGTAGCCCTACGCGTCCATGGTCAAGTTCATTTTACACAGTTTGTCTTATGCACACGTCAAGGTGCTCTCTCACGGTAGTGATTCGTCAGTGGTACAATTCCAGACCCGATGACAAGCATCAGGTGAGCTCTGTTTAGGTAGGGGTTCTCTGTCCAGAGTGCTCGAATCACTCGGGATGAATGACTCCACTACTCAGAACAATGAGCCTGGATGCCAGCTTTCCACACCACCAGCTACAGACAGGACCGAGGTTAGAGTTGCGCGATGAGTCAGCCCAATGGGTTTGAAGAATTTCTGCTGATCTATGAGGCAGGGTGACTCATAATGTTCCGGGTCTTAACTAGGCAAAGGGAGAAATGAGATATCTGATCAGGTGATCATCCTGAAGGGCACAAAGAAAGATGGTGTGTGTGTGTTATGTGTGTAGTGTATGTGTTGTGGGTGTGTATTGTGGGTATTGATGTATGTCTATTGTGTATGTGTTGTGCATGTGCGTGCTGTGTGTGTTTTGTATGTGTTGTGTGTGTGTTTATACGTTGTGTGTATATGTGCTCTGTGTGTGTTCTGCGCGCATGTGTTGTGTAGGTTGTGGGTGGGTGTGCGTGCACGCGGGTATGTCTAGTGTTAGGAGGGAGCGGAAGCAGATTTAGCACAACAGGCTCAAGGTCAGGAAGACAGGTGACCAGAGAGGTGGGATGTGATCCGTGTCCAGCCGGGGGGTCCTGCAGGGGCCCGGGACGCAGCTCAAGGTGACAGCAGAGCCCCCGAGGACTGGCCACACCTGGCCAGGCGAGCGCCATTACAGCTGCGTTCGTGGGAAGACTGAAAATGGACAGTTATTTCCAGGTCAACATAGACATAACCTGAAATTGAGGCTGGCTGAAAGGAAACAGAAGACCAGGGAAGGGTTAGGGTTAGGGTTAGACACGAAGTTAGACACGAAGTCCAACTCTCTCTGCCTCTGTCCCAGCGAGGATTGGCGTAAGGTACAAGTAGGCGCCACGTCCTGTATCTTATCTAGTCTCCGGATCTGAGCAGTAATCTCCCCCATGAAGCCCACTATGCCTTGCTGGTCTGACATCTGCATTCATCTTCGGGGAACCATTTACATTTGCTTCTGTTCCTCTCTAGCTTCTTCTTCCTTTTCCCTGACGTCTCGAGCTCTTTGTCAAATGACAACCACGCACACAGAGGGAATGCCTGACTTTGCACTCTCGTTTAGCTCTATTATGAAGTCTGCTCTGTGGCCATATTTATGAATCCCAAGGTTCTTACTAATACTGGGTTTCATTAGGATAAGAGGGAGAAATGTTTCTGTCTTTCACATAACTAATGCAAGTGCCAATGGCTAAAGGCCTCTGCGTGGGGCCCATTTCTTTTCCTCTTTCAGTTAAAACCCCTAGCTTCTGCTCACAGTGTTTACAGAGTTGAAGTCCATCTTGGGAACCCTGGAATCTCAGGAAGGAAGGGCAGAGGACCGAAGGAGACGAGACCGTGCAATACAGGGTGAGAATTACAGCACAGGGGGCCAAAGGCTGCCCATCATGCAGGGCCCCCGTCTCCGCCCAGGAATGAGATCAGCCTTGGACCAGATTTTGGTCACCAGCGAGGAATGCACTAACGCTCCACACGGACTTTCTTATGACCTTGGCTCTGTCCTTGGCCATGTCCATGGGAATTTCTCTGTGGAGTTCTTGAAGGGTTCTAGAAGGCCTATTGGGGCTTTGGCGACTTGAGGGAAAGACTGTCCAAGATAGCTTCCGAACCCCTGAGCAGCGGGTCCTCGAAGGAGGTCCTGGTATAGCACAACTGTTGGCCTCATTGTGAGTCCTGGCTCTGCCACTTATGAACGTTGTGAACTTAGGCAAGTCACATGGCCTTTCTGAGCCTTTGCCTTCACATCTGTCAAATGGGCTGACACCAGTTAGCTCTGAGGTCGATTTTGGGATACAGGAGACCCCAAGTTGTGAAAGCATCCAAAATGTTGGAACGTGGAACAGTGTCCACACCCAACAGGATGGGGTGCCCTTCTTCCTTCAAGGCCACTGCCAGTTTCCGAGGGGTGGTTATTGTGCACAGTTTGAATATAAAAGGAGGAAGGAACGTGAAGTCTCCCTTGAGATTTATCTCATCTCCTTTTTGTTCCTTAGACTTCACCCATTTTGCTCTTGGGACTATCCTGTGGTCCCCTGAGTCAGAACCCATAAGTCAGGAGCTAAGAAGTCTGGGAAGGAGGCTAGTTCCTGGCTCCGCACTGATGGATAAATGCAGGTGACTCAGAGACCCACTGAGAGCACGGGCCAGAGTGAGGGGCTCTACATCCCTCCTGGGGTCCCCCCGTCGATCCCCACTCCCCGTGGCTCTCAGTCTCTGCGGCCCCTGGGTCTGTGGTGCTGACCCTTCCTTCCCTGCCGGGACGCCATCCCCAGCACCCTCATGGGGCACTCTCAGCACCCTTGGGCTGTCCCTGTTCTGCGCTGGGTGACGGGTTCCTGCCTCCCCGTCCGCACACCTGCTTCCCTCAGTCCAACCTCCTTCCCCGCACTGGCCTCAGTTCCTCCCAGGACGGACTGATGTCCACGGCACCACCACGGCCACTCCCGGCAGGCAACATCGGAGGTCCCAGATGGCCGCGCCAGCCCTTCCTATGCCAATTTCCAACAGCGATCGCAAACGGGCAGCAGTGTCCTCTGGGCTTTGCTCATGACCCCGTCTTCTCTCTGAAATTTCCTCTGCTTGGATTTCTAGTTGCCCCTGTCTGCCAGCAAAGCTCCTTCCATCCCTCAAGATGCAGCTTAAATGTCACTTTCTCTGAAAAATTATTCTATAATCTACAAGGCAGAGTTAATCTTCACCCCATCACATTTCTGCAGCCGCCTCTGCGGCTGGGATAAATATTTACTGGGCGCTTTTTACGTGTTCTATTCCCCAGACCCCAGGATGCAAAGGTGGACAAGAAAGTCTCTGTCCACCAAAATCTTTCCAGCTAGGGGCCAGACGATAAGTTAATAGCCAAATAAAATACAGTGCGATCAGAGTGAGGAAACAGATATAATCATGACAAGCCAGGGAGTGTTGCAGCCTCTTCGCAAACATGCATCACAAACACAAGTTCATAGAATCATCATTACAACAGAAAGAGATAGAGGCTACTAACATTTCCAATTTTATAGATGAGAATACTGAAGCACAGAGATGTCAAGGGATTGCCCACCGTCACACAGCAAGTGTGAGATACAGTCAGGACTTGAGAATCTGCGTTCTTAGCACATTCATCTAGTCCTGGGCAATGTCACACAGCCACTGTCCATGGGTCAGGAAGGAATGGTCACAGGCCATTGTCAGCCGGAGACCCAGCTGCACGCCCATACCTCCGTGGGGGTCACAAGCCTCCCTAAACCCCGATGAAAACATGCATACTCAGAGTCACATGCAAAATCACAGAGAGCTGAGTAGGAACAAAATCACACAGGAAACCCTGCGGAGGTCACTGCCCTGGGGGTTCTCAGAAGTCTCCCTGTCCAGGGTAGTTCAAGGAAGATCTGGAATGGGTAAGCACTACCGGAGGCAGATCTGGAGATGAGAACGTGCACGTTTCAGGCAGCCTGTAAGTCATTCAGTGCCCGAGAGGTAGAGTACAGTGGGGTTGGTGGGCACGTGGGTTAGGACATGGGGTAGGGGGGGCAGCGAGAAATGGCAGAAGAAGGAAACAGATCGCCGAGGACCTTAGCTCAGACAGAGGGCTTGTCCTGAGGGTAAGGGGGAGCTAATGCGAATCTCAGAGTGTGGAAGGTGGGCCTCACATGGCTGACACCGCTGATACAAGCTTGTCAGATTTAGCAAATAAAAATACAGGACACCCAGTGAGATTTGAACTTTAAACAGTAAGTCATTTGGGGCGTCTGGGTGGCTCAGTGGGTTAAGCCACTGCCTTCGGGACAGGTCATGATCTCAGGGTCCTGGGATCGAGTCCCGCATCAGGCTCTCTGCTCGGCAGGGAGCCTGCTTCTCCTCTCTCTCTGCCTGCCTCTCTGCCTACTTGTGATCTCTCTCTCTGTCAAATAAATAAATAAAATCTTAAAAAAATAAAAAATAAAAAAAATAAACAGTAAGTCATTTTTATAAGTACGTTCTCTGTGATATTCGGGACATTCCGATACTAAAAAAGTATTTGTTGTGTATCTATGCAATCAAACAGAAAACAGATAATATTTTAGTATCAGAATGCCCCAAATATCACATGGGACTTCCATATATTTAAAAAAAATATTCACTGTGGTTTCTAGAAAATTCAAATATAGCTGAGTGTCCCATATTTTTTTTAGATTTTATTTATTTATTTGACAGAGAGAGAGAGAGAGAGATCACAAGTAGGCAGAGAGACAGGGGGAAGCAGGCTCCCGGCTGAGCAGGGAGCCCGATGCGGGGCTCAATCCCAGGACCCTGAGATCACGACCTGAGCCGAAGGCAGAGGCTTAACCCACTGAGCCACCCAGGCGCCCCAGTATCTCATATTTTCTTGGCAACACTGAAGGGAGGAGTGTGGGTTGAGGAAGGAGGACCAGCGGTGTGAGTTCGAGGCCACGCTGAGTCTGACATGCTCGTGGGCCATCTCTCCACGTAGACACGAGGTGCGGCCAGTCAGCTCTGCAGGGGCCTGGGCTCAGCCTGAGTGGGGCTAAAACAATGTGGAATTCATCCGAGTATAAAGAGTAAAAGAAGCCACTGGTGTAGACGCACGATGGAAAAACCACTACTTAGCCACTGCGAATGCTCTCTACGGATGAGCCCCTCCAGAAAACGCTGAGCGTTTAAGCCCCAGCTACGTTAGGGCTGCTCTTAATAGTGAGAAAGTGCAGTAAAGGTGAAGGTCATTGGAGTTTGAAGAGTCTAGTGTATTAAAGCGCGTCTACATGGACACTCCGTGATCTTTCCGTCTATCTGACACTTGATTATTTACCGCACGCTTAAAGGGAGCTGGTTGGTGCGTCCACCAATTTGGTAAAGCACTTATTTCAACTTCATAAATGATTAAATTAATTCACAGAGAGATTTAGTAGTCAGTCCATTGTAAGAAAGCTGGCGAGTGACAGGGTCGCAGGGACAAACCCAGCCTTCAGATGCACGCTTTCCTCCGCACATACATCCTTCTGCAGAATACCACGATTCTGCGGTGTTGGGGAAAAAAAAAATAAATAAACTATCTAGAGCAAGGATCTGCATTCATTTTGGCCCCCAGATGCCATCTCAAGTGACTCTTAAAGATGGCAAAGGTGTCATCTTGTTACAACACACAGTCTTTCTCGAACGAGGACCGTAGACACGCTCGCTCCTGCTCACACCCCTCTGATCCCTTGGCCGTCTCCCCGCAAATGCAGAGCTCCGTATGTGTGTTGTGGTGCTGTGACCAGCATCGATCCTGAAGTTGGATCAATAATTGGATTCCCAGTGCCGCGGACTGTTGCAGCAGTAACTTAGAAACAGACTGTGCCGTGTTAGAGAAATGCTCGTCTGCATAAGAACAGCCTGGTCTGGAAGGCTTTTGAGGCACCACAAGGCACCACACACATGACTCAGACAAGTCTCTGCCTTAGAGAGCTAACGACCTCGCTCATCTTCCCTACGGTTGTATGTGGATGTTAATTCATAAATTTTTTCTAGCCAGTAGTTTTCTGGGAAAAATATTTTCTGAGCGGCCGCGCGCTGAAATCCTGGTGCTCCTTTAAAGGCAAAGTAAGCATGTAACTGCCCACATTCTGTAGCGGCAGGAGATGCCATTAAACATCCTTCCTCTCCCAGACGCATGCA
>CM052883.1:168338412-168386453 GCA_028534135.1 Potos flavus | reverse complement strand
TGGTCCTTCCATGTGGCATCTGGTTTACCCATAAGAATTTGGGCTGTTCGGGGGCATCCGGGTGGCTCAGTCCAGTAAGTGGCTGACTCTTGATTTTGGGGTCAGGTCATGATCTCAGAGTCCTGGGATCGAGCCCTGGGTCAGGCTCTGCGTTCAGTGGGGAGTCTGCTTGAGGATTCTCTCTCCGTCTCCTTCTGCCCCTCCCCTCGTGCTCTCTCCCTCTCTCAAATAAATAAATAAAATGTTTAAAAAAGAGTTTGAGCTTTTTAGGGAAAGAATCAGGACTTGAAGAAGCTGGAGATGCTTACCTCTAAGGAAAGATGAAGGTTGTGCGTGCTTTGTGCATGGCGGTAAGGGCTGGAGGGGTAGGTGATGAAGGTCACGATTGTCTGAAGATTCTAGAAGAGCTGCCATAGACTTACTCTACATAAAGACAGGTCATGAGTGACAGGAAGGCAGGTTTTGTTAAATACAGAAAAGAATGTTCTAGCAATTATTGCTATTAAAAATGGAACGGATTACGTTATGAAGCACAGAGTCTCCTGTTCCTAGAAGTGTTTGAGCTGAGACTAGAGATCAGTTTGGTTATCCATTGTTGTGCAATAAACTATCCCACATCTCAGTGGTTGTAAGCAACCGCCATTTCACTGATTGGCTCAGGGTTCCGCAATCTGAGCTAGGTTCGGTAAGGACAGTTCATGAGGCATCATGTGGCTGGCTCAGAGGACCCACTCTGGAGATGGACTCGGGCCTGGCAGCTGGTGCTGACTGTCACCTAGAGATCCGGCTTAGGCTGTTGGCTGGAAGCCTCAACCTCCTCCGTGTGGCTTCCATACCTGGCTTCTGTGAACGGCCGGGCCGGCTTCTCACAACGCGGTGGTCACAGGGGAGACGGACTTCTATTACGACTCCACCTACACCAGGAGAAGTCACTACGCCCCACTAAGGGTTAGGCCGAGAGCAGGCATGGGACTACTTCCTCCACCTTCCACGCCTTGAAGCAGGTCACTGGGCCTGAGCAAATTCAAGGGGAGGGGACTGCATGAGGATGCGAATACGCCACGTTTCTTGGAGGCCACCAAAGCCACGTTCCATCTCGGTGCCCAACTAGCTTTATTTTATTATGAAGATTTATTCTCTACGCTGGATGTTAAATTGGATGATCGGTGATTCCCCTTCAAACTCTGGAGTTGCCTGGTTCAATTTCTTTTCAACCTCCAGTTCCCCGGTATGATAACAGGCACGCCGTGAACATTAAAATGGGACTTAACCGACTGATTGATTTCACACGTCTTCCATTTTCCATCTTCTATTTTCTAGCCTTGGTCAATCATTTCACAGGAACGTAGCTCTCTGCCAGATGCGGTGCCTTCTCAAGCCAACGAATGATTACTCCTCGCGCTGCAGGTATCGATGCGGTCCCAAGCAATTCATTTTGCAGATGCTGTTACCGGACAGAAGCACACATTACTCTAGTTTGCAAAATCTGTGCTATGATGGAAAGACTGGTGGGGAGCATACGCTGTAACTTACATATATATTGCTTTTGCTACTGGAACTCTTTTTTTTTCAAAGGTAAAGTTTCTATTTGTTTTAAACACAATACACACCACTGTTGCAGATGTAGATGGAAAAGAACTACACAAAAAAGAAAAACAATCACAATGACCTGTAGACAACTACTCCAGCTTTTTAGTACATATTTTCATATAAATTAAGTTAACTATAGTTACATTAGCTCATTCAATTTCATAGCGGGTACGTTTCAGAAGTTCTTTCTATGACATTAAAAAATTTTATGAGATCAAATAATAGATGTTATAATATTCAAGAATATTATTAAAATCTTTGCAAATGGTTTTAATTTCTACATATAATTCTGCCATTAGTATAAATATTTTTACACATAAAGCCTTTCTTTATTTAGAAATATGTTCTTAAGGGGCACCTGGGTGGCTCAGTCAGTTAAGCATCTGCCTTCGTGTCAGGTCATGATCCCAGGGTCCTGGGATCGAGCCCCACATTGGGCTCCCGCTTCTCCTTCTCCCTCTGCTGCTCCCCCTGCTTGTGCTCTCTTGCTCTCTCTGTCAAATAAATCAATAAAATCTTTTAAAAAAAGGAGTATGTTCTTAAAATACACTTCAAAGAGATGTTTAGCTTTTGCTCATCTCATTGCACAAACGTTTATTGAGTGCTTACTAGGTTTTAGACATACTCTGGGCTAACAAAATAGACCTCTACATTGATCGTGTGCTTAATGTTTGCTAGGTACTGTGCTAATGGTGTCTGTATTTGTTTGCGAGGGCTATCATGACAAATGACCACAAATGGGGTGGCTTAAGCAACGAAAATTTATTCTCTCACAGCTCTGGAGGCTGGAAGGCTGAGATCAAGGTGTGGGCTGAGCCACGGTCCCTCTGAAAGATCTGGGGAAGAACACTTCCTTGCTTTTTCCAGCTTCCGATGGTTGTCAGCAGTCCTTGGCACCCTTTGACTTGCTCCTACGTGATAATGACTCATAGCGGCGTCACTCCAATCTCTGTCTCTGTCATCACATGTCCTTCTTCCCCCTGTGTGCTTGTGTCCAGATTTTCCTCTTCTTATGAGGACACGAGTGACCTCATCTTTCCGTGATTTACACCTGCAAAGACCCTATTTCCACATACGGTGACATTCACAGACTCAAGGTAGACGTAGAGTTTTGGAGGAAACTGTTCAACCCTGTACAACATTCCATGAATATAATCCTTTCTGATCCTCACAATTGCCCGGTTGGGTAAGAGCGTCCATCATTCTGAGTCTGGGGCATGTCGGCGATCTTTTCTAGGGTCATACGATGAGGAAGTCAGGGAGCAGGTGCCCCAAAGCCAGGCGCCCCAACTTCAAGGCCCTTTGCTTGCAAAATCAGCGACATTGCTGGAGGGGCGATTTGTGTCAGAGGCCAACAAGTGAAGGGCTTGTCCAGCCAAGAGGATAACGAAGTTGCTAAGGTCTCACACCTTATTTTTCCTTTTAGGGAAGGAGAAGGGAGCCTAGGAGTGGGGACGGAAGAGAGATGCTCTGGTCGGGGGTCCCTTGGAGCCCCAGCTGGGAAGGCCAGGGATGGCCCCTGCCGTCTGCCAGTCCCCAGCCCTGGGGCTGCGAGGGGCCCTGGAGCAGCTGGGGTCATCGGGTGGTTCTGACAGGCACCGATGCTGATGGCGACTGAAGGGCAGCTCTCAGCCAACGAGACATCCTTTCCTAATGAATTTTGCCTTCCCTCTGATGAGGACACATGGATTGGCCTAAAAATAGCCCGAAAGGAGCCTCTCTGAGCCTCATCATTCCCACTATCACATCCTGAATGAGCGCCTCTAAATTTGGAACTGAAAAAAGGCTGCCGAAAGATTTCCTTTCAGAAAGTAATGGCCTTAATGGGGCTTTTGACAAATGGCTGAGGTTTCATTTTCTCTTGCTCCTTAGTTTGAACTATTTTCATTTTTTTTAGGGAGGTGCCATGTGCATCTTTGTT
Organism: Potos flavus; assembly: GCA_028534135.1. Classification (NCBI taxonomy): domain Eukaryota; kingdom Metazoa; phylum Chordata; class Mammalia; order Carnivora; family Procyonidae; genus Potos; species Potos flavus. The sequence goes on along the minus strand of CM052883.1, from coordinate 168,382,942 downwards.
TCCAATAATTGGATCTGAATCGAAAGGAAGAGTCTGGAATGAGTTTCCTGTGAAAATCGGATCTCAACCTTCTAAAGTGAAAGAGTAGTAGGAAGCTATCTGATTTCTTCTAGAAGCCAATTGTAGAAAGGTAGTCTTCCCACTGACTGCTGTTGACAAGGGGGAAGATGGCTGGGAGGTGGGTGACAAGGAAACCGACGTCCCTAGGTCAGGGCTACGTTGGTCCTGGGTTCCCAACAGCTCTGGATGCTGCTTCCCTGGGTGGAGGCTCAGGACCTTTCCGAGCTGGCTTCCTTGGCATCTGCTGTCCCTCACCTTAGAAACCCGTTTGTGCCACATCCCCCTTGTTTTGTTCTACATTTAGCGAGAAACGAGAAACCTCTCTACGAACTTTTCAGTCCTCCCCCGACTCCATTTCCAATTTTAAACCAAGAAAGGAATCCAAAAAGAGAAGAAAATACATTCTCACTACAAACCAGGAATGGCACATTTCAAAAGCATGCCAGAAACTTCATGGGATCTCTGCAAAATGTCATGCAATGGAAATCAGATGGAGGGCATGTGTGTCCCACGCCTCCTGGGAAAGCCTTCGCAGGGCTGCATCTATACGTTATGGCCATGGTGCAGAGAGGAGAGGCAGAGGGGGACCAGGGCAACGGTGGGGAGTCACCCTCCTTCCCTCCTAGTGGGTATCCTGGAGCTGACAGAGATGGCACTGGAGGCCTCTGTCACGACAATGTCCCCATGCATAGGCAGAGAGTCCCTGACACTGTGAGCACTGTCACATCCCGCTGCTACCAAGAGGCTCCACGGCAGCTGGAGGAGTGACCAACAACCCAGCCTCCTTCAGCAAAGAAACTCTTCAGCACAGCCAGGAAGCCCCTCATAGAGAACGCGACCTCCAACCTATGAAGGTAAAAGGCACGGTCAGCCTTTCCTTTCTCCCTCGTCTGGGCTTAGACCCCTTCAGCAGCATGCTGCATGGTCTCCCTTCCTTTCTGGAAGCCTGCTTCTCTACCCATGCCCCAGATATAGTCAGAACCCCTCTGCATGACTAGCCAGCTGGGGAAAAAACCACTGGACACTTGGAAAGATCCCTCCCAAAGGGATCACTCTAGGTAGGACGTGGAATAGGCAACTGACCAGAAAAAGAGCTTTGGAGATTCTCCAGTCCGTGTGCTCAGCAGACAGTGTGTCTGACCAGAGAAGGACATGAGAGCAGGAGAGAAGGTTTTCTGATGGACAGTACCACCCCTGAAGCAACAGGAAAAAAAAAAAGTCAGTGGGAGCTGAGAAGTCCGGAGCAGGTGCTCTGAGATCCTCCGAGGAAAAGTCTGTGAGATTAACGAGAGGAGCAGAGTTAGCTAGATAAATAAATATGCGAGAGGCACGTAGAGATAAGTAAGTGACATGGAGGACAAATTCAGGAGATTAGAAATATCTGTCATCAGAGTGGAAATAGCAACAAAGGACAAGGCATGAAAGAAGAATTTCTGTCACAGATGACACTGCATTCTTTCATACTTTTTGAGTTTTCTCTATAAACGTGGGGCTGGCTCCTATTACACCCATGAGCTTCTCTATTTGAACTGCTGCTCCTTTTACCTTGACTAGCTTTGTTGAAGACTGGCTAATTTCAGGGTTTCCTGAAGTTGCCCATTTATAAGAGTCTTCTGAAGAGTGTGGTGTGAACACAGACTTCAGGGCCTCTCCTCCAAAGTCCTGGATTTGAATTTGAGGGGGAGGGGTGGGTAGAAGGACCTGGAAATTTCATTTCTTCAACCATCGGAAGCTATTTTAGGCTCACCTCAGTTTGAAAAACTGGTATATACCATGGCCTTTTCAAATAATTCATTTTTGGGTTAATTTAGTACTTTTATTGTTTTTTTTTTTCTGTTAATTCGTGAATTTTGGGTTTTGTCTTCATTATTTTTCCCCCTCAGGGTTTTGCTTCCCCTACATTCTTAAGATAAATCCTTGGTTTATTGATAGTTTTCTCTATTTTGCTAAGTAACCAAAGCTTTTAAAACATGCACTTTTCATCTGGGGATAGCTTTGTCCAAATTCTATGGTATTTGATAAGCAGTATTTACGTACTGACTGTAACTGCAAGTTGATCGCTTTTATTAACCAAAACAACAGTTACATTTTTTTCCACTTGGTTTCTTTTTCTCTAATTTTTTTTTTTTTTTAATTCAGTGCCAGCAAAGACCTAAAGTGCTCTAACCAACTAGAAAACATATGGTCAATCTTGACTTATAATCAAAATTGTGAAGTTGTTAGTATGGGTGTCTAAGTTTGGAGACTAAGCTGATATTGGTAAGTAGAGGAAAATAGAATTAAATGTTAGAATACATCATCGTTTTAGAGCAGAGTTTCTCAGCCTTGACACTAATGACTATTGGGACCAGGTACTTCTTGGTGGGCGGTGGGGAGCTGCCCTGTGCATTGTAGGACGTTTCGGGGTACCCCTGGCCTCCATCCCCAGATGTCAGTTTCAGCAGCCCTACCCTGTGCATCAGCAGATGCTGATTATCGTCTGGGAGGTAAAATCACCGCAGACAACCAGAGTTAGAGAAAGTGACTTCTATCCTTGCTCAAGGATGAGTCTGGTAACCTGCAAGTCTCAAAATCACCCTTTTGATCCCTTTCAAGATCCTTTCTCCAGCAGAGATTCACTCCCCTGGGCTTTGGAGAGGAGACGGGAGAAAGGAGCTCGCTTTAAAGGGCACACAGTAATGTGCTTTAATCAATGTATCGATTCTTTTTTCTGTCCGGCAGGACTCCCAGGCTCATTGCTCTTCCTCCTTGGCAACAGTTTCCTAAGCCAATTACCAACCAAAGCAATGCCTGGCAGACGGCAAGTCCTTCATACATGTTAATAGCCCACTCCACAATATTTATTCTACATCACCGAATGGGGGCCATTTTAATCTCTCTTTGCAGTCAATAAGTTGAAGCTTGGGAGGTTAAATAAATAGCCCAAAGTTATGTGTGTACTTCGGAAGCGGTGAACTGGAAATAGGACCTCAGGGTGGCCCGGTCCCCATGGGAGTGCTTGGATTTCTTAGTTAGGATGGAGGCCGGTTAACCGAGTCTTATTTGTCATGAAATTGACTATAAAGCTTGCAAAACTACGCTGCTCTGCAAAGTAAGACAATGTAGTTGTCAATGAGGGGTATTTTTCCAAATATCAGTTTTCTTGCTGTCCTGGTTTTTTCTGTTTTATTTCATAGAGTTTATATTTTGTTGTATGAAGATAAGGAAGATAAGAAAACAGGAGCGTCTCGGGATGCCTGGGTGGCTCAGTCGGTTAAGTGTCAGACTCTTGATTTTGGCTCAGGTTGTGATCTCAGGGTCCTGAGATCGAGCCCCACCTTGGGGGGGGGGGTCCATGCTCAGCAGGGAGTCTGCTTGCCATTCTTTCCCTCTGTCCCTCCCCCTACTTGCCCTGCCTCAAATAAATAAATAAGTCTTAAAAAATAAAACAGAAGAGTCAGAAAACATTCATGCCATTTGATCCACGCGATCTATCCTAATGAAACTCAAGTAAACCTATTTTGCAATAAAATATTTATGGTAGTGTTATGTATAACAGTAAAACCTTCAGAAAAATACAAATGTTCAAGATAAGATAATGGGTTACTAATTATGATTCAGTCACACAATAGATTATTATTAAAATATTTAAAAATGTGATTATAAAGCTATTTTACAAGCTTTTAAAAGATATATGTTAATCATAAAAATAAAGTACTACAAGGTACAAACATGAAAATATTGAACGCTTGTAGTTATCTTTTTTGCGACTGACCATTTAAGTCTTTAACTGACCTCTATTGTGAATAATCTTTGCATATTAGCCCATTATCTGCCAGAAAGGTTGCAAACATTTTATCCCTATTTGTCATGGTTTTTCAACTTTGTTCGTGATTTCTTTTCACAAAGAAGCTAATGTTTCTATAGTCACATTTTATTCTTTATCAGAAGATTTTGGTCTTTGCTTCAAAAATGCTTCCCCATTTCAAAATGATACATATTCTCCAAAGCTATACCCTAGTGTTTTTATGGTTTTGTATTTGAATGCTTAAAATTTTTATAATCTGGAGTTTATTTTGGAGGAAGAATTCAAACTCACTCAAGAATTGATTGAATCTTCTTTTCTTTTCCAACTGGTTAATAAATTGCCCCAACTTGATTTATTAAGCCATTTCTCACCTCCCCATTGACTTAAAATTATGCGGGTTTTGTTGACAGAGGAACATACTCATCACGATCCCGTATGAAGAGTTGAATGAAACAAAACTGTTAGAATGAGCCCCCTATCTCAGGCAAATGTATTTATCAAAAAAATTTGGAAGGGATTATCTAATACCAGTTTTTGGAGAGTATTTTTTACCTTAACACTTTTATATATTTTCTCAAATCCCTAGCATGCATTATGCCATTTTATAATTGGGAAAAAATACATCAAATTAAACTACCAAGTTCTTACGTGAAGCGAGACAAGGGGCCGATCAATTCAGCTTAGTTTCCTCATAGAATTATCTTCTTTGCCTTCACCGTATTGTTCAAAGTTCTCTGAATTCTGGCAACATGACTAGCTAATTTCCTGCTATATTGTGCTTTCATATCTCAAATTCATCACCCCATAAAGTTTCCACACAGTGGGGATAAATGTGAGTTTTCTCAAGTGAAGAATTATAGCGCATCTTCAGTGAAAAAGTAAAATCTTACGAGTGCAATGGGGTCGTGCACAGAGACAGTAAAGATTTGCAGTGACCACACGACTCACTCTCCTGCTGTTTCATGGTTTTCTTCTCCCTTTTGCTTCTGGTTACAATAGATTATGGAAATGCTTGGCTTTTTTTTTTTTTTTTTTAATGCTTTGAGAATTCAACCACTCTCCTTTAAGGGCATTACAGTAAATACCACTCTTCACAATTTAGAATGAGATTCTGTACAGCAGTGAAGTAAACTAACTAGATCTGCTGCTTAGGGATATGTTCTATGAATATGTGCATATAGGTTCACGTAGTTACGATAAGCTTCATAAACATAACTTACGCAATACATAAAACAGAAATTTATGCAAAACAAGCAAATTCTTGCATTTACCATATCATTGTTATTATTTTATCATCTTTAAAAATACAAAGACCTTTATAAAGGTTAAAGGGATAATGTAGAATGGTAATTGTCCAATCGGGCCGGCGGTCAGCTCTGCTGGGGAGTGCGGGAGATCCAGTGCGGAGACGCCCCCAGAGATGGGAGGTATCAGAGAACCTTGACTGCCCGAGACAGCCGAATCTGTGTGGAGAGGAGGGAAGACGAGGGAGAGGCCAAGTGGCTCCAGGTCGCCAGAGGATGGTTCTACCTTCCCCCAAGACCCAGGATGTAGCAGAAGGCTAATTATCCTCTCTATTGTCTCCCCTTCATTCTGTGTCCAGTGGGGCTGATCTCTAAGGACAGCCCAGCTGGGTCCCCTCGCCCCGTGGCTTATGGCTGGGCTTGGCTCTTGGGCAGCCCCAGCAGAGACCAGAGGAGGGTGTGGTGAGGGTATTTATCTGCCTGCTCCCCACCCTGCTGGCCTACAAGTCCTTCCCTGCTGCTCTCTCTGGGGCCCCTCTGTCCTGCAGATGGCTGCCCAATGCTGCCCATGCCGGGATGCATCACTTCCCCACCCCATGTTTTTCTTCAACTGTGCTCACATCTTGAAATTGGCTACTTTATGAAATTGTCCTTAGTTAACCGTTTCGAATGAGTCATCTGTTACCTACAGATCTTCTGACTCATAGGAGGAGATGACAGATGTGTTAGTTCCCTGTGGCTGCTGTAACAAATGACCATAAACTGAGTGGCTTAAAGAACTCAAATTTATTCTCTTGAAGTTTTGAACGTCAGAAGTCTAAAATAGGAGGATACGGCTGCGATTCCTTCTGGACGCTTAGAGGAGAATCCATTTCTTAGCAGCTTCCAGCCTCTAGGGGCTGCCACATTCCCTGGCATGTGACTCTACCTCACTCTAACCTCTGCATCTGCTCTCATTTCTTCCCTGGCCCTAATCCTCCTGCCCCTCTCTCATCAGGACCCTTGTGACTATGTCTGACCCACTCCAACAGTTCAGGATCATCTCTCCACCTCATAATCCTCAATGAATCACATCTGCAAAGACCCTGTTGCCATAGGAGGTAAAATTCACAGATTCTAGGAGGATTAAGATGTGGACATCTTTTGGGAGCCCATTTTTCTGCCTACGATATCAGTTTTCTCAGGAAAGATGGTACATGTGATTTTAGATTTAAGATGTCTGTGGGAACCGGAGGGGATTGGAGGGAGTACAGAGTGGGCTGTTGGATGTCTGGGTCTGGAGGTCAGTTTAGTTTCCAAGATCATAACCCATTCCTACGTTGAAACCAATGTAAAGTCAAACATAACTCATCCTCCCATATTTGGTTTTGCTAAGTTTTGTGAGGGAAGCAGTCCATATTCCAATACCACTTATCAAGATGGTCTTAAAGATAGTCCTGTTTCTCCTTGGGCCTGCCTTTTCTATCTTACTGATATTAACCCCCTCCATTTTATAGTCTTGCCATTTCAGGCAATAGTCAAGCAAACCCAAAGTGAATTACAGCACAATTCAAATCCAATGACCTCATACGCAGGTGGTTGCTTTTAAGACTTATGCTTACTGTATTGATTTACTATGTTATTTGGGGCCATTGAGGGTAGAGATACACTGTTATAAGCTAAGATTAGCTGGATTTGGAAATCTAAGTGTTTTTAGATCATAACAATAACTTTTATAGGCTTAGATTCTAAATCGGGTTACATATCACTTCAACCTTTTATTATGTAGGTGTCCTTGAACTTATATTTGGTTTGCCTCATTTTTCCTTTTTATGACACAGTGATGGGGTCATTTACAGGCTATTGTCAGATTAAAGATGGTAAAGATTCAAAAGCCTACTAATAGTCCTTGCACACAGAAAGCACATGAAAACATTAGTTCCTTGGTTACTTTGCCACGTGACCTTCATGGATTGAAATAGTGTGCCACTAGCAAAATACTCATTCTCAGTAAAATTCAACTCAGCGATTGCTTATTGGACACATACACTAAGTACCCTTGGGCGCTGAGGCAGATACAAGAATGAATGAGGTTTGCAGTCAAATGATAAAAGCAGGAAAGAGCAGAAATAATCCTCATAGAGCAAGTCTAATAAATATGTCTTTACCCAGAGCAATGGTGACAGTTTTAGACCAATCTCTCCAGTTTTCCCAATCGATATTTATTATTATACACAACCGGCATTTTGGCAACAGCTGGCTGGAGGCAGGGGCACAGTTTATGGCCACGGACCAGAGGATGAGCGATCATCCACGATGACGGCCTTGTTAACACAGGGTTCTAACCTGCCGAGCTCATCAGCCGGAGACATACAGATTGGCCCTGGAAAACGGTATTGATTATAGTCCTGGAAAGAAAAGAATATTTATTAAAAGGAGAAAATTAATAATGATTAGTGAATTCCATAAAGGATTATTTCAAAATCCAATTCAATAAATAATTAATATCGTCTGTGTGCAGACACTGTGCTTGGGTAGGAGGGATATTATGCAGTGAATAAGTCAGGGAAGAAACAGTCTTACCCTCAAGAAACTGGCAGTCTAGGGAAGGAGAGACAAACTTGAGGATAGCTAAAGCAGAAGATGACAAGAGCCTTGGGGGAAAGCTACTCTGTGGGGCCTAATGGGTCAAAAAACAAGTCAAGCAGATGGGCCCCTGAAATAGACTTTGAGGAATGACCCTGTGAATACGCTCCAAATATTACATTTGCCTTATAATTTATTTGTTCAATTCTGCTTATGTCTTTTCTTGCTTTTCTGAAATTATTTAGAAACCAACCCAGTGGTACATTGCTACATTATCGGAACATGCAAACATAGAGTCAAATACGAAAGGCCCTTTCACTGTGACTTCCATGTTAACTCCTTTCTCCAGAGATTGGTACATGTGTATCATTTCAGAACATTCTCTATGTGCATTTGTATTTATGCAAGTATTTGAAAAAAATTAACCTACACTATGTACACCTTAAAAGTACACAGTGTTATGTATCAATTATATCCTTATAAGGCTGATCATTTCAGAACATTCTCTATGTGCATTTGTATTTATGCAAGTATTTGAAAAAAATTAACCTACACTATGTACACCTTAGAGTACACAATGTTATATATCAATTATATCTTGATAAGGCTGAAAAAACACATAGCATGTAAATGTTATCAGAGATTGAAAGAGTATACTTTATGATGTTCATTACTTCTAGTTGGTTAGGAGTCATTTTACGATTCTCAGACTTTCCTCTATTTTCTACAATGAATGTATATTTAAAAAAAATTAAAACATTATTGAAAACGAACTAAACCAAAAAACAGTCAGGGGGAGAAAAAGGGTTCTCTTTCTTCAACTATGGAATACAAGTCCTGGCTTCCCTTTTAATGGGCCAACTTGGGTCATTCATCCACCCCAAAACTAATTAGTAATAGAGGAGTGAATGTTTCTGGTTCCTGAGCCACTCACTGTGGCAGAGGATGGGGCCATAGAGGCTGTCCTCACATACTGAATGTGGGAATCCTACCACCCAAACCAAATGGCGCCTTCCCAGTGGTGGGATGGATGTTTGGGAGACAACCACGGCTATTACTTCTCAAATCCTCCCTCAGCGTGTTATGTCCCGGGTTGCATAGTGTCTGCCCCCCTCCCTCGAATTCAAGTCTGTCCAGGACCTGTGAATGTGACCTTACTTGGAAATAGGCAAATATAATCAAGTTAAGATGAGGTTATACTGGATTAAGATGGATTCCATCCAATGACCGAGGTCCTTATAAGAAGGGGGTTTGGAGACAGACCCACAGGGAGAAATCCATGTGACAACTGGAGGCAGAGATGGGCTCGAGAGGCCCAGAGGTTTCCCAGGGGGCTGGCCCACCTGTGCCATGCCAGCGAAGAGATGAAAGCACATTGCAGAAGAGAGCACAGGTCAGGAACACAGGCAGGCATTCGCAGGGCGCCCAGGCAGGGCTGTGGTTAAATCACTTCAGCCACGCACACTCATGTTCTGGATAATAAGATCCCCAGGTGACCTTTCTGAAAGCACTTCCTTGCCCTTTGTGTTCCCACTAATATTTCTAGTAGATTTCCAAAGTCTCCGTGATTTTTCAGTAGCTTCTCATCTAAATATTCTCTTCTTATTTTAAGTAAGAAATTCTTCTATCATATAAAAAAAAGGTTTACTTTTCCTTTTACTATTTTTCTGATAAGAGTAGTGATAGGTGTTATTGGTTCTTACATTGAACCTCTTGCCATCTTTCAATCTCCATGGCTGCTCCTAAGACAAGCCACCTTCCCTTCTCTCTCTCTGTCTGTCTGTCTCTCTCTCCATTATCTCACTTCGTTCTATTTTTTAGCAGAACACTAATGCTGACTTTTGTTTTCTTGTTTATTTATTTGTGTGTTTTTTTGATGGTTCCTCTCTCCAGAACATAAGCTGTATGAAGGCAGGGACCTTGGCTATCTGGTCTACCGCTACCTCCCAAGTACAGAGAACAGAAATCGGTCCGTGGCAGGTGCCAAAAAGTATTTAACACACATAATTGGTGAAAACATGTGAGAGATACAGCAAAGAAGACAGAAATGACATTTTCTCTACCAACAAGGTAATTTGGCAACATTTTACTGCATGGAGTCACTGGTCGAGGAAGTCAGCCTGCTCCAGCCCTGGCACCCAGCCTCATCTCTCTTTTCCCCCCACACTCAGAAAACCACAGATTGGGAAGTGGGGTGGGGTCTTGGTGGCGCATCGCACCTCAAGAGCTGTAGTTCGTACGTGTAGGACATAAGACTATGGGCCCTGCCCATGTGATCTGTAGCTTTTCCTGTGTTTTGTTGTTGCGGGATCTCAAAGACAGTGACGTGCTTTTAAATGATTAACACTCAGCTTCTTGAGTGAGGGAATAATCCCTGATGTGTAGCATTTGCCAAATTTTACTACCGCTGTAGCCAATTTCAAGCTAGCGACATGAATTCACGGAGTACGGAGTTGGGAAGATCTGTGCACAGTCGGGTCTCATAAACCTGCATGCCACCTCCAGCACGTCACAGGAAAGGTACGGGCACCCCGGGGTCTCACAAAATTCCAGGTGGCTTATATATTCATGGCGGGTATGACTCTCCCTGTAGACATGGATGTGTTTTATACTATAATATCTGGCTGGACCCGTGTTCTCCGTGACCGGAGGAAGCACTCAGACAGAATCTTTGCCATTCTGTTGCGACACTTGCTAATGACGGCCAGGCTCTGTGTGGTCGTGAGGCGAGAGTAGCTGCACTAAAAGGCTCTTTCTTCTCTCTCCACAAGCAGCAGAGATGCACAGAAGAACATAATGGCCATTTTCGGTGCCAGAAACTAGACTGCAGGTTTTCTGCATCTTCCAAACTCATAATGACAGGCCTGAATCTTGGGAGATTTTTTAGAGGAGAATGGTCCATAAACCACCAAGAAGCAGCTTTCCTGTGATGAGCGTGCGATTTCCTTATAAACTGGGGAAAATAGACTTGAATAGACTTGAATATCATGATGCCCAATTTTGAATGTACTACGGTAAGATGAAAAGCAAACAGAAAAAAAGATTTGAAGGAAATGTACGCAACGATTAACTGTTCTTGTCTTTGATAATGAAAATGTTTGCATTTTTTTCTTTCTTCGACTTTTCTTTTAGTTTCCAAACTCAAAACAAAACAAACAAAACAAAAAACTACTTGAGAGGCGCCTGGGTGGCTCAGTGGGTTAAAGCCTCTGCCTTCGGCTCAGGTCATGATCTCAGTGTCCTGGGACACTGGGACCGCATCAGGCTCTCTGCTCAGCAGGGAGCCTTCTTCCCCCCTCTTCTTTCCCCCTCTCTCTCTGCCTGCCTCACTGCCTACTTGTGATCTCTCTCTCTGTCAAATAAATAAATAAAATCTTTAAAAAAATACTTGAGCATTACTTTGATAATAGGAAAAAAATTATTTAATTGGCAACAGCAGGAGAGAAAGCAAAGAAATAAACCATGTTTCTACCACCAGTGATAAAAGCAGGAGGAGCCCGGGGGTGAGGGCTGCTGGGGACTAAGGTTAAGTCTCAAATTGGGGTGGAAGGTGGTCTGAGGCACAGCCAGAGAACAGGTTAGAGAATAGTGTCTTAGGTTCTGTCTCACGTCATCACTTGCCACCTCATCGTAGAAATCAGGAGCTCCTGCCTTGACCATGGGTTCCAGTGGATACCAGTGCTGGGGGGCCAGGATGGGGGTCTCAGGGCTTTGGGGACTGAGCTGGGAGAAAGACATGACCACAAGTTGGTGGTGGCACATGCAACCTCTAGCCTGCCTCGCTTCGACAGGTTTGCAAAGGAGGAAAGTCCCCAAGGGGTCGCTTCTCAGAAGAGGAGAGGGCTCTAGGGAGGGGGCCTTCCAGTGTCTAGGTCAGAGAACACTGAATGACGGTCACTGGGGGCTTAGGGCTTTTGAACTACAGGCTGTATGTCCTGCATCGGTAACAGCTGTTGGATGAGGTTTCGCAAGATATGCAAAGGAGGCGGGTTCTGAACTTACTTCTTTGGGCTACTTTGTAAGTAACTGGGATGTCAAATTTGAGTCTGGCAGCAGTGAGCTTTTGAGGTAAAGTGTCTCCATCTGCAGTTGAGCAGTAAACAACCTCGGGGCTACGATGTAGAGGCCATCTTTGGCTCGTGTATATACAGTAGAGTACCATCGGCAGGTACTGCTGGGCGGGGGCTGAAGAAAAGAGGTGCACAGAGAGTGTCCAGCCTCTCCCATCTCCACGCCCACTTCCAAGCCACCAGCGTTGATGGATTTCAGCCCAAGGGACTGTGGAAGCCTAGTAGATGTGTTCCCAGAAAAAAAAAAAAAAAAAGGATATCAAATTGGAGCCAGAAGAAAGAGAACATGAATGCATCGGTAAGATTAAGGATGCTGAAATTGACATTACAGACCTTACCTCTCCCCCAAACTCAATTCCAGATAGTTTCACGGATGAGTTCTACCAAACTTCCAAGGCACAGTGACTCTGTATCACGCAAGTTGTTCTAGAAAACAGAAGGAATAGACAACCGTTCCTTGGATGGTCCTCTGTAATCTTGATTCTAAAATTAGACAAGGGGGGGTGACACCAGATGGGGAAGCCATGGACCCATTGCATTTATGAAGATATGAGCAAAGCCTCAACTACAGCGTTTGTTACCCAAATCCGACAGTGCGCTCAAAACCAATTCCATCATGATGAAGGGGGCGTGGCTCTGGATTCAGTGAGATTCGAGCCCTTGCAAACCTGCAAGAGAAAGGAATGTCCTCACCCGAGAAAATTTATGTACTCACAATCTATTATGGCAAGTATGCTTCGTGGCAAGTTTTTGGCTACATTCTCTTTAAGTTTGCGAACAAGAATGTCTGTTATCAATGCGAAAGTGCACCATAAAACTGGCAATTCTGGCCCAAACTGAAGAAAGAGGAATAAGTGATTAGTAGGTGAAACATAAAGTTATCACTCTTTGGGGACCGATGTCTTCATCTGCCTAGAAAAGGAAAACAACAGACTTAACAGATTAACTATTAGAATCAGAAAAATCTCTGTAATTTACAAACATCAGCCCTAACCAACTAGAGCATAAAGAGTCAAGAAACTATTCACGAAAGCATCAAAACATTGATGAGTATTCAGGAATTAGTGAAGAACACTGTAGAAGATTTCTGAGGCTCAGACTTCAGTAAAAGGGGAAACAATCTAGACCAACGGAGAGGGACTCCACATTCTCACATAGGATACTCAGAGTTACAGAGATGTCGTTTCTCTCCAAGTGAACCTATCGATTCACGGCATTGCCAACCCAAATTGCAGGTGGAATTTTCCCAGCATATACACCTTTACTGAAACATGTGCTTGAGTGATTAAAAGAACATGAATAAAAAAAAATATATTAAAAAATAATAATAAAAAGTTTTTAAAAAGTACATGAATAGCCAAGGCCCCACCAGAATTTTCGGACTCAAACAGAAATCCTACAGGGCCATTTTCTTTCTTGGGAGCTTTCCAGCTCATTGTTGTCGCTTCTAGAAATGGAATATAAAGGATAGATCTTGCCCTATCACATATTTAGGTACATGGGAGGTCAAAACAATCATTTTTAAAAACCCAGCTTAGCATGTTTCTGAGCAGATAAACATCAGCTGATGGACACCAACAGAGAGCGGAGAGATGGGCCGGGCACTGGTCCGGATGTTTCCTCACCACTGAGGCCCTAGAAAGGCCACACTCAAAGGCCCTGGGGGTCATCCCCGCCCCTCCCCAGCTCTGCTCCCAACTTGCTGCCCTTCTCCCAGTTCTCCTCCCTTTTCTGAGTAGGACTAGATTTAGAGTGCAAATGGCCCCGTAGATCACTTAGAATCTCGAGGTTGTTTAAAGGACCACATTGTCTGAGCAATCAATCAAGGAGGAAGAGAAGAGAGGTAACTTTGGCCTTGGCCCCCAGTCTTTGCTATTGTGTTTGCTTGTTCCTCCCCCGATGTGACAGCTTCTGTTAGGTGTGTTCTCAAGCACCATTGTTGCATTGAGGGCTTTTGGGGAAAGGCAGAAGGACGCTAGAGTTCACGTGGCACATTTCATGCAGATCACCTGTTTTGCGAAGCCACTTGTTCCCAGCACGAAGAGAGACAGCAACTCATTGGTGTCCCATCACCTCCCTCCTCGAAGGCGTTGCTGGAACCCAGGCTAGGGTGGACAATCAGTTCCCCAGGGCTGCCAAAGCAAAGTGACATGAACGAGGTGGCTCACACAATGGAAATTTATGCTCTCCCAGTTCCGGAGGCCAGAAGTCTGACGTCAAGGTCACAGCGGGCCAAACTCTTCCTAGAGCGTCAAGGGAGAACCTATGCCTGGCCTCTCTCTCTCAGCTACTGGCATTGCTGGCAATCCATGGCGTTGTAGATGTACCTGTCCCATCTCTGTCTCTGTTTTCACATTGCCTTCTCCCTGTGTGTCTGGGTTTCTTCTCCTCTTCTTATAAAGATTCCTGTCATCATGGATTAAGGGCCCACCCTACTCTAGTATGACCTCTTCTTAACTGATTACATCTGCAACAAGCTTATTTCCAGACAAGGTCACCTTCTGAGATTTTGAGTAGATATGAATTTGGGGGGACACTGTTCAGCCCAGTACAGGTGTGCTTGGTTGGCTTAATTTTGTATTACACTGACTTTGGCATTTTTTTCAACTATTAAGAATGAACCTAATTCTTAAGTTCCTCCATTGCTTTCCCTATGAAACCATGGAGAGTAAAATGAAGTCATCAGACATTTGTGCATGCACTCGTTCTGTGACACGCCAGGGATTGTGCTGATAAAGACATCAAGGGGTTCACACTCTGTGAGGGGAGCAAACACATAAACAAAAAAAATCACACAGTAAGCTGAAATAGATACACAAATGAGGGGCACAGAGGGAAGAGCCTGACCAGACCGGAAAAGGCTGCCCTGGAGTGAACCTCAGCGAGGATGAGGTGGGGCTTGCAGTGAGGAAGGCAGGGAAGGGAGTTGGGGCAAGAGGACCAGCACATGCAAAGGCACAGAGACCTAAAGAACATTCCTGTTGGAGGAGTGCCATGCATTTCAGGTTGACTGGGAGGGTTTGGAGTGTCTGGGAGTAGTAAGCAATGAGTCTGGAAGAACCATGCCAGACAAGAGGGCAGCTGGGAGTAGAACTTCAGCTTGCAGGTAGCGTGGAGGGCTTTAAGCAAGGGATTAAAACAAAAGCACGTGGATTTTTAGGAATGTACCTGGGAGCAATGGGGAGGATAGATTGGAGGGAAAGGACAAGGTTGGGACCTCAAACGGAATGATGCCTTACAATTCTCATGGTCTTAGATGATGCATCAAGTCAGGGGACAGCAGTAGTGGGGTTGTAGGGGGGTGAGGGAGAGAGAGGAGATTCAGTACAACTCCCAGTTTCCAGTGAACGCCGGACACGTAGGTACCATCGATCAGGGCAGGAAACAGTGGTTTTGCAGAGGGTAGCATAGGCAATGACTTCCAATTGGAAGTTCGATGTGCATTCCTTGGTGTGGCAGGTGAACCGGGATGCTCAGGCAGGGAGCCGGCTCCAATAGTTGGCATATAAAAGGAAATAGGAGGTTAAACATGCAGGTTTGGGGGTCACTGTGCCTTGGACATGGTCAGGGGGTGCTCAGAGCGTGCAGAATTAGAGCGGGATTGCCATGGAAGCTCAGAGAACTGAGCACATGCAGGAGAAAGTGGCGAGAGGTCTGAACGAAGTGCTCAGGACAGGGTAGGAGGACAGGAGACCGGGATGTGGCGGGAGGCGGTTCTCGGACCCAAAACTATGTGCCGTGACGCGTACGGAACACCGGGCTCTGAGGCATGGACCACAGACACACAAATTTCTTCTATCACAATGATTTCCAAGAACTTAGCTTTCCAAATTTATAAAGTTAGTATTTTGATGCTGATTGTTAAGGATATAGATACATAAGGATATATACATATATATTTAAATGCGAAGGACAGTTAAAAGCATTTCAAAAACACTTCGAAGGTATTTTTGCTGAAGGAAATTTACTGTAGCAACTGCATTCCATAGATAAAGACAAGAGGAAATTAACTGAGAGTTCTGTTGTAGCGCTTTAAACCAGATCCACACTACTCTGCCACAAAGGTGTTTCTCAGGATGAATTTGATTGACGGTAGGGAAAGGATCCCAGTGATGCCATACTGACAATTATAGGAATGACATTGACACACACACATGCACACAGCTTTTAAAATTAAAATCAGTCTATTATTAATAAGTAGTTCACTATTATTTTCCTTCCTCCCTTCCTCCCTTCCTCCCTTTCTTCCTTCTTCCTTTAGAACAGGAAACTTACGCAGCGCCTAGAGGCTATCTCCTGGTTTTGCACACTTGGGGTCAGGAAATGGTGATGATAGCTAGGCAGTAGTTCCACCCGATCCAAATATTTACAGATAGCAATACCTAAGGGTTAAAAAAAAAACCAAAAACCTCTAGATATCTTTATGAAGAGAAGATTGCTTCAAGAATAACGGAACCCGTGTGATGTGATAATCACCCAGAATCCCTGCCTGTGCAAGACCGAAATGCGTCAGGAATCAATGGCCTGAGCCCATGTTCTACAGCTCGGCTGTGCTGATGGGTGTGGTGGTCGCTGGGCCAGCCCGGTTAAGAGCACAGTTGTGTTGACCTGCGACCTCTCTTCTGGGCTCCAGAATTCTCTCCTGTAGGGTCCAGCCTGCTCTGGCTCACTCTATCCTGCAAGGATGTCTGATTTCTGCTTGCTAAGATGTCTGACCTCTTTCTGCTAAGCCTTGGCTACTTCTTATGCATCTGTCCAAACCTCAAGCTTTGAGGTCTGAATCTTGATTTGTTGGCGTAAATGAAAGGCTTGCAAATTCCAGGGAGTCTTAGTGAACTGAACTATAGATATGTCACCTTTCCGCTTCCGACTGGAGACCCCTGACCGCAACCTCTCACAGCTCTAGTCTCCCTGTGGGGAAGGAGGGTCCTTCTCTTGGAAAGGGTGCATCGCCTCTAGCTAGGCTTCAGTGAAAACAATAGTAACTATGACACTGTCTGCAAAATACCATTAAATATCTGCCCAGCCCGTCCTGCCCCTAAAGCCAACAGGCATTACTCCTTAGTGACTGCTTGGTCAAGCCTTCACAGTTATCTCAGAAAACTCAGGGTATCTACTGGCCATGGCTTGAAGATGGCAGGTAGCCTTATCTTTAGGTAGTTTCTGAATTGTATTCATTGAATTGAATTCAACTCATTGAATTCAATTCAATGAATACAATTCATTGAATACAATTGAATTCATTGACTACAATACTGATTGTATTCAACGGATTTCCAAAGTCAGTTTTTATTATCTTTCTCCTCTCGTACACCTCTTGCTACGGAGATCCCTGTCTCTGCTCACCATGGCTAACTTTTTCCTTTACCGCAGTGTGGGTTCCCTTGTACCGATCTCTGTTGGAACACCTGGGCTCAGCTTCTAGAAGCTCACGGGTAACCTGTCGCTCTTTTACGGGTGGTGCTTCAGAGCAACAGTGGACCGTTTGCCTTGTTTCCTGTCAATTGAGTCTCTGTGTGCTGCTCTCAGCTCAGTTTTTCCAAACTAATCATTGGGAAGGGGTAGCGCCGGTGAGCTAAAACTAGCGTGCTCTTCCCATCAAAAAAAAATTAATTGGAAACAACTAGCCAGAGTACCATGCCGTGGGACTATCCTAATTGTACTACTGATTCATACTATTCATCAGTGTGGCTAGATGTTTTCTATGAAGTTCCAAATGTGCTTTTTTTTTCAGGGCCTGGGACAATTATAGCAAAGCAAATTTGCATATATACATCTAAGTCCATATGTATACTTAGATACATACATATATTCACATACGTATGCATACGCACACTTTACTTTTCATTTCTTCCTTTTACATTTCATTTTACTTTTTGCATTTCTCCATGTGCTTATTGGCCGCTCGTGTTTCTTGTTGAAGGATTTGGCTGGTTCAGGATAAGTGTGGCCTTCATCTGCAGAGACGTTATCTGAACTACTGCTAACCGAAACTTGGACCAGAGAATCCTCAGGTCTTTGGAGGGTCTCAGTATTTATGGTTCCCGGACTTACTTCCCCGCATACTCAGAAATCAGTGCCAAGAAGGGAAACTTCAGAGCACCATGAGAGAAGGAAATAGGAGGATCCCATTTATTTGGGGGGGACTTGGAAGCCTCTGAGGAGAGATGTGAGCATAAGTAAAAGTGGCCAAGTGAAGTGTGGACCAATGGGGGAGAAAAAGGGGTGATAAAGAACAAAATAGGTCCAGCGACACCTGTTACACATGAAATGCAGTCTCCATTCAGACCGCTGTGAGCAGCGCAGAGATGGTCATGATGGGGTTTTGCAGTGGGAGAGAGATCGCGCTTGTCTCCAAATACAGTATGCATAAGTGGGGATTTATAGTCAAGAAGCAGGGTGAGGATCAGTGGATGGAAAATTACTAAGAGGAAACATCAGTTGTAAAGAGGATTCTGGCTAAACCCACCTACTGATTCTCGCTGAAGCTGGGCCAGAGCGACGAGATATCACCTGGGGGCTGGTGGAGGATGAGGCTTCTGATCAGATATCCAGGTTCGGTGGTTCTGGTCAACCTTCCCAAGCAGGGTTCTCGTTAAAGCTAGATTTTACAAGGCAGTGCACAGATGGGTTCAGGAGCCTGGTTGAAGTTTGGTCAAGCAAAGAATCTTTGTTGGGGGTGGCATGGACATTCGAGATTAAATGATTAAATTAATCAAATTGGCTTTAAAGTAAGTGATTAAGTCTAGGGCTAGACATGACAGACACGAGAACATCTGAACCAGCCTCTGAGAAAGATAAGGATAAGCCGGAGTGCCCTGTTGTTCCCGGCATCCATTCTCTTTGCCGTGCGAGTTCTCAGTGTCCACCCGCTGTGGGCAGGGCAACTCCCCCATGACTTCATGATGAGCCCAACCACGTGATTTGCTTTGGCCAATGGGATATTAGCAGACTGCATGCAGTAGGCATGGAATGTGAACAGGTGCTTTTACTTGCATCCGCGTTTCTGCTGCTCCTGGAAGGAAGATGGCAGACACGTAGAGCAGAGCATCTTCAGCCACAGCGAGCCTAGACTAGCTGACCCCCCCCACCAACTCACAGGCTCAGGAGCTAAATAAACACCTATCGCCGGATGCTGTAATTGATGGTGTGCAGAATTAAGGCTACAGTTACCTGATATACGGCAAACTTGGGCTTGAGCAGAGTTAATGTTGTCCTCCAGGGCATTCCAAGCCATACTGCAGGAAATATATCTCTTTCCAGGGAGTTCCAACACGGGGTAGAAGCCCGGACACTGACCTGGGGTAAAGGCAAGCAAGTCCACTGGGACCCTAGGGAGATGGCCATGTAGAAAGGGAATCGAGATCCAGGCAAGGGGAACAGGAATCAGCAAAACCAACTTAACAAAGAAATAGGAGTAAATCCAGGAACCATGTGGGAAGCTTGCTATATCAACCGGAGTAGAAAAGAAGGCATTGAAGGAAGACCAGAAAGAACTTCATGGTCTATGCGTGCCCTGGGGAAGAGCCTCACACCCTGCAGGGAATCTTGTTCTTTGGAATAACACTGATTCAAATCATACTATCCTTTGGAGCTGGTGTACAGGACCTCTGTGGGACCCAGCTTCCGAGTGAGATCTTCAGGTCCTGGGAAGTAGCCGGGGGCAGAGCAGATGGAAATGATTATATTTTACAGGCATATGGCACTATCACACATCATCTCCTTAATCTTCCCCGTCATCCTAGAAATAGGTACTAACATCCACGTCTCATGGATCAGGACCTGAGGTCTGTGTAAACCAAGTGATTTTGCTTTCAGGTCATGCAAACGGGAAGAGGCAAAACCAAGGTCCAAACCCATCACTTCTGCATTCTGCCCTCTGAAGGGAGAGTGTGTGCCCATTATATATATCTCTGTTCTCCTGGCTGTTACGATTTCTTTTTATTTTAGTCATTAAGAATATCCAGTGAATTCCTTCTATTCTGGTTCCATGCTCACAAAGTAACTTTCTGTTTACATTTTACTTTCTCCCTGTAGACTCGTTGGTAGGATGACCATAAATGTATCCAACTTTATGAAGTTTATTCTGTGTTCCTCCTTGGGAATTTGTAGGTTGGCAATCTTGAGTATCCTCTAGATTTTGCTGATGTTGGTTAGGATGAGGCTTCTTAGCTCTGGGTATACTGACCAACTGAGATTCCGGACAGGAAGGGAACCTCAAACTTGGGGACCCACCCAAATGCTGCTGCTCAGCTGGATTTGGGGTGACCTTCCTAGACAGCACTGCTCAACCTTCATATCTTTCTTTCAACCGCAGGCCACAATGGCAAGACCAGGCTGGTGGCCTTATTTTGGGAGGGGATGCTTTTAAATTCTGCATTGTCTTCTTCTGAGGTCAATAGCACCATGCTTTGGTGACAAATTAGTACTTTCTGCTGTCATTAGCTTCCCATGCAAAGGGTAAAAAATCAAACTATAGGATGCTAATAGTTTGTTGTTGTTGTTGTTTTTTTAAAGTAATCCATTGTATTACAATCACAAATCTCCAGGCTGAAATGCCGAGATTCCT
Organism: Potos flavus; assembly: GCA_028534135.1. Classification (NCBI taxonomy): domain Eukaryota; kingdom Metazoa; phylum Chordata; class Mammalia; order Carnivora; family Procyonidae; genus Potos; species Potos flavus. Next base: position 168,362,647 of record CM052883.1, on the reverse strand, counting down.
GTGTGTGGCAACCTGGTGCGGTCTACACAGTTGGTGACGGGCTTGGCATCCTTGTGGACATGCTCAGTGGTGCCCTCGTTGGTACAGCAGATGACACACTTGTTTTGTCTGGAACACACTCTGAAGTATAAATTTTCTGCTCAAAAACATGTTTTAATAGGTTTTGTTTTATTCCGTTGGCTACTAATTCAAACACTTACTGCTTTAATCGTCAGTGATTAATTGCAGGCTCCTATTCATGTGGGAATTGCTCAAGGCTCCTCTCAAAACTACGCTGCATTAATCAGTGTGACTCACCTTTTCTCAATTCCAGAGCTAATAACAGGGATTATCCAGTCGGTACTTCAGGAAATGAGTGAGAGTGAAGTAAGCTGGCAAGCTCCTTCTCCGTCTCTTCTTTTGAGTTTGAAATGAAAGCTTTTCCTAAGAGTTTGTTTTGTTTGTTTTTTTGTTTTTGCTTTTGCGGAAGGAGACTATTATATTTGCTTCTCTTTTGGGAAAAATTTTTTAATGTTTTATATACATGAAATATATAGTTAAATAAATAAATATAGTATAATATATAGAAGAAAGCATAAACAAATAATAAGTGTATAGTCTGATAGATTTTAACAGCATAAACTCACTGGTGTTTCCAGTGTCCGGAGCAGGAATCACAACATTATTAGCACCCTAGAAGCCCTTGTACTTTCTTTTTTGAGGTATAACTAACGAATAAAAATTGTACATATTTATTTGGTGTATAACATGATTTTTTTAATACATATACATTGTGAAATGATTACCACAATCAAACTAATCAACATATCTATCACCTCACAATCTGTGTGTGCGAGAGGACGCTTATAATCTCCTTTCTTAGCATATTTCAAATATGTAATAGTCTTACTAACTCTAGTTACCATCCTGTACCTCAGACCTTCAGAACATACTTAGCCTGTGTAACTGAAACTTTGTACTCTTGACCAACATCTCCCCATCATCTCCCCAACTCCCACCCTTCCAGCCCCTGCAACCACCATTTTAATCTCTGCTTCTGCGAGTTAAACGTTTTTGGTTTTTGGTTTTCTTGGGGCGAGGGGAAGGAGAGAGAGAATCCCAAGGAGGCTCCATGTGGGGCTTATAACCCTGAGACCATGACCTGAGCCGAAACCAAGAGTTGGATGCTCAACCGACTGAGTTACCCAGGCGCCCCAGCGAGTTAGACATTGTAAGATTCTCATATCTGAGATTATATAGCATTCGTTTTCCTGTGCCTCGCTTATTTCACTTAGCCTGATGTCCTTCGGGTTCATCTATGCTATCATAAATGACAGAATTTCCTTCTTTTTAAAGGCTGATTAATATTCTTTTACACACACACACACACACACACACACACACACCTGTATCTCAGATTTTATTTATCTCTTCATCCAGTGATGGACACTTAGGTTATTTCCACATCTTGGCTATTGTGAATAATGCTTCAATAAACATGGAGGTGCAGATATCTCTTGAAGATATTGATTTCTTTTCCTTTGGATATATACCCAGAAGTGGGATTGCTGGATCTTGTGCTCTTTGATTTCTAACTCCTTAAAGAGTTTTTTGCCTTGATCTTTACATAAATGGAATCAGACTATATACTCAATTGTCTGTTTTCTTTTTTTCACACACCGTTAGGGCTGTGAGTTTCATCTGTATTATTAAGTCTAGCAACTACTTTTTCATTTCATTGCTATATAGTATTCCACTTCAAATCACTACTTATTTATTCTACTGCTAATTCTGTCCCTAGTGACTAATGACGTGGGATCTCGCTTCAAATGTTTGTCAGCCATTTATTTAATAACTTCTGTCCATTTCTCTATCAAGTCTTCTTTCTTTGGACTTCTGAAATTCTATTTTGTCTTCTATAAATTTTTAACTTTTTGTTTTGGCTTTTTATCTGCAGAAAAGTTGCAAGAAGTATCTAATGAATACTCATGTATCTTTTCATCTAGATTCATCATGTATTAACAATTTGCACATTTGCTTTATCTATCTACTTATGTATGTATGTATGTATCTATCTATCTATTTATCAATGTTTTTGTGAATCATTTGAGAGTAAGTTATAGACACTGTAACCCTTCGTGTCTAAATACTTATGGAGGGGTGCCTTCAGCACAAAGACATTTTCTTTCAAGACCACAATATTACTATCAAATTGGATGAATTTAGCATTTTTATATTGCCATTATATGACAGATAGTCTATATTAGAAATTCAGCAGTTGTCCCACTGTGTCTGCGCGACCATTTTCCCTGATCCATTACCACATGCTGCATTAATCGTCACAGATCTGTGGACTCCTTTAGTCAAAATAGATTCTTAACCTTTCTGTTTTTTTCATGGGGTTGACACTCTTGAAGAATAGAGGCCAGTCACTCTGTAGAATGTGCCCCAGGATGGATATTTCTGGTTGCTTCTTCGGTATTAAGTCAGGGTTTTTATTCCTCTCAGGAGATTTCAGAATTGATGCTGTGTCCTCAACACATCATTTCCAGAGGTCATAATGTCATTTTGATCACTCAAATAAAGCAATTTCTACCCAATTCCTTTTTTTTTTTTTTTTAAGATTTTATTTATTTATTTGAGAGAAGAGCACATGAGAGAGCACAAGCAGGGGGAGGGGCAGAGGGAGAAGCAGACTCCCCACTGAGGGGCTCCAACCCAAGACCCCGAGATCACGACCTGCGCTGAAGGCAGACGCTTAACTGGCTGAGCCACCCAGGTGCCCCTCTACCCAATTTCTCCACTATAAAGTTGCCTTTTCCTCCTATGTAGTTAATATGTACTCTGTGGAGAGAGGATACTATATTGATACCAGGTCCCCCAACAAACATTTACCCAAGTTCTTGTCTGAAATAATTACCTCTGGGGTAGTCGCGAGATGAAGATTTTCCAACCCCATGATGCCTTCTACACTAGTTGGTTGGCATTTTGTCGTTAAAAAAAAAGGATCCTTCCCTTCTTTCCTTTGCGTTTCATTCATCTATATTTATTAGCACACTGTGGTCTCCTGTATTTATTTACAGTCAGCATGTTATTCATTTTTTTGTCATTATTCTTTTGGAGAATCAACTCATCTTAAATTTAACCAGTGGGAAGTCTTTCATGCCAGTTAGGACGTGTTATGCTTGGGATCAGTCTTTGAACACTGCCTTGCTTTCAAGCACAAGATAGTCCAGGCTCATCCCTGGAGTCATTTGATGAACACATTATCTTAATGAAGTCCTTTAGGGTCATCCCTTTCTGTGTTCCGATTAGGGAAACTTTTCTTTGCTCGATACCATGAAATGTTTTTCCCATGATTTCTTCTATAGGCTTCAATATTTTACCTTTCATGCTTGGATTGAATAAGGAGAAGAAACAGACCTTGAGGATGAAATGAGGCACTATCAATTACATAGGGCTCACCGGCATAAACCAGAACTGTCCCGGGGAAATAGGGACCATGCCCAGCAGGACCCCTGAGGCCCACTGATGACATGCATTGCTTGCTGGCCACCTCCCAACCTCAGCGTCTACAGGTCTCCCCATCATGCTGATGTCCTTGCTCTCCCTCAAACCCATCAAGCACTCCTTCATCCTTAGCATGTGTTGTCCCCTCCACCTGAGCTCAGCTCTCCCCGACATCTGTTTGTCTCTGCTCAAAGTCACCTGCCCAGAAACCCAATCCAGAAGAGATCTGCCCTACGCCCTCCGTCACTCTCCATCCTCTTAACTTGCATCCTGTCCTTCGTGGTCTTTACTATGGCCGGATGTAGGCTGACACTGGCTCACAAGCACCAGGAGAGCTGGGACAGATTCTCTTCCTTTACTGTTGTACGCCGTCACAGTCATGACAACATCTGCCACCCAACAGGATGCAATCAACAATCACCAAATTCATGAATGAGTGAGTGTTGCCCCTACCATGTCTTCACATCCAATGGACCTGCTCTTTCCCACCGTGCTTTTATTTATTTATTTTTTTAAATGTCTATTTGTTATATTTGTCTGCTTATTTTTCTGGAAAAAAAATGTTAGAACTCCATTCCCAAATTCTAAAATAAACAAACAAAAACCACCTCTATTTGGGTTATTTTTTGAAATTGTCTACACTTAAAAATTAACTTGGAAGAAAATGCCATTTTTACCATAGTCTGCCTTAGCAGGGTACAGAATCGCCATTCTTCCTTCCCTTCTGCAAGGTTCTCTTATGGCTTTGGTGCTTTCCTTTGAACCCATTTATTAATGTTTAAGTTCACCGTATTATGTTAAAAAATGTGTTTTGTGCAATTTCTAGTTTGGGAAATATATGAGATCTGTCAAAGTAAACATGTGGCAAATTTTCTAAATTTTAATGGACACAAAATAAGGAAGAAAGTATTTATTTTTAGGAAAAATTATAGTACATCTATACATTTAATTAATTAATTATTACATTGATCAAGTCCCCTATGTTCATATACATTTTGTGTGTGTTTTATCTCTCTTGGAGTGACAATATTGTTTTAAAATCTTGTCATTGCTTTTCTGTTAAATGTTCTTTGTGATTACAATAATTTTTGCCTTATCAGTTTTGAGTCAGTGTATATATAAATCTCTAACACCGTTATCCTCTCACATTGGATTGGGTTTTTCTGTCCATTAAAAATGGCCCTATTTGCTCCCATTAAATAATGTTTGCTTGGAATTCAATTTCTCTGCAACTCTATTTCTTTTTCTTTATGTGCTAACATTCTGATGTTGTATATTTGCTCATCCGTTTATTTTTTATCTCCCTGTTTTTCCCCCTTGGGGATATATTTTTGTAAGTAGCATGTCAGGGAGAACCTTGGTATTTTAATAAGTGGGTTAATCCATTTCTCGTCCTGCTACGCTTTTGTGTTTTGTGCTCTCGGCCTGAAAGCCCCCTGTCACTCCATTTCTCATCTGTCCTTTGCTGTAGAGAAATGCGTTTAGCTTGCTCTTATCTTCTGAAATGGTTTTGAACTTTGACATTCAAAATGTAATCCTATCAGAACAGTGCTTTCCCGTGTGTTTGGCCGAACACCGGCCCTGTGATTTGCTCTGTGGGAAAAAGATCTGTGGTCAAACATCGTGAGGAAGGAGGCACACTGTGCACCTCCTAAGACGGTCTTAAAACACAGCAGTGCAGAAAACGCTCTGATAAGTCCTGCAGTACATGTCTTTCCCTTTTTCCTGAGTTACTCTTTTAGGAAGGCTTATACCACTACCATAGCCTGAAGCCTTCGAGAGGTTATTTCCCCAAATGGTCGTCAAATATGAATTTCTGAGCCTGTCCTGGTATCGTGGGGGAAATTTTCAGTATTATGTTTCTCTCCTATACCTCATCAGTCCTAAGACTCAGCCACGTGGCCTAATGCCCCTAAGAAGAGGATGGGAGCGCACTGGAGCAAAAAGGTTCCCGGGGTAGGAGAGGAAATGCATTTGACTTGGAGGAGGTCCCCACGGGGAATGAAGGGGTGAAGAACCTTCAAAATGGGAGGGAAGAGGAAACAGAGGGGATGAGGGTAAAGAGGTCAAAGCCAGAATCCTGACTCCCCCTGGAGTTGAGCTCTCTAGGGAAAGAAAATGATAGCAACCTTAGCAAAACAAGAAGTAAAGGAGAAAGCAGGGGGCCTTCTGTCCCATTTCCTGTTTGGAGCTCAGAGAGACCAGCCAGGGGCAGAGACTGTGCACCCAGTGGTCCAAAGGCATCTGGAAGAAGGAAGTTGGGGTTTCTGGAAGGTTCCAGAGGCGTGGGAGCTGCCCCTGTTGCCAAGGCTGCTGGAGGTGCCTTACACCCTGAGAACCCGCAGCTCCAGTGAGAACCAATGTGGGACCGGAGGGTTCCTGGCTGTGCCCAGGGAGCCTCGGGCTTTCACAGCAGGGCCTGAAGGGCACAAGCAGAACCAGGGCATCACTCAGAGGTCTGAGAGGGATCCACGCCTCGGTCAGAATTCCTTCTGGAAACCCAGGGCACACCCGGCTTAGGATATCTGATGTAGATCTGAAACTAATGATGTACTATATGTTGGCTAATTGACTGTAAATTTAAAAAGGGGGGTATCCGATGTGGAGATAAAGGAGCTATCTCCAACGTGTGTCTGAAGGCAGGGGACCACAGGTGACAGTGCAGAGCCCCGAGCAAGGAGAGGGAGTGCTTCCTGAACCCAGAGACAAGGGACGGCTGCGCAGAGGGGGCTGCCCTCCAGGAGCCGAGACCGCCAGTCAAGGGACAAGGCAGCCCCCAGGGACTCCACAGGGAAGGAGCCAGGGTCATCCTCCTCCCTCTATCTGCTTCTTGCTAACATCCGCATTTGCCGAACCCAGCTGGTCGCCGCAGGACGTGGACACCTGTGGATGGGGTCCACATGGGCCAGCTTTGCAGGGCCCAGAGTGGAGTGGGGAGGACACGTGTGCACCTGGAGGACAGCCCCCAAGGACAGCACAGGGACCAGCCGTGGATTCAAGCCCGCCCTATGCCCATGCTGGGAGGTAAAGCCCACTCTCCTCTCCACCCAGGCGGAAGCTTGCTGGGGTGGCGGGGAACAGGGGAGATTGCAGAAAAGGAGCCCGCACACCCTCCAGCAGGAAACTGGCTTGCTTGGTCTGGCCTCCTTGCCCTGCCATCTCTTAGGTCCCAGAGGAGGGATTCACAACCACGGGAGACAGTGATGAAAAGAGCGCTAGGTGCGCCCGCATATGTGAGCCAAGTGTGTCACTACGAATCCCGATCCACAGGTACATGAACATTTTTCTGAATTAGCATTAAATATTTATTTGTTTTGCTGGCAACAAGTTATTCTGATGGAAAAACCTTTGTTTCATGGTTAATGCCTCAAAAAGATTCTCATTTTCCTCGCACAAATCAACATCCATTATTTACAACCCACAGCCTGTCCAACAGTGATGTCTTTGCATTTACTTCCCTTTCATTGAAGTCTTGTATGATTAGGAACCTTCTGGGAGCAGCCTCAAGAACCTGTTGGCTCAAAGTCTGGGTAGACTTTCCAAGGAAGCTCTGCAGGGGTGAAGAGCATGGCCCGTGTCTCTGTTTCTGTGACTTGTTAGCATCAGGAGTCAGGACGTGACTAGACTTGCTGCCACCTGGACTTGAACGAGTTGGAAAAACGTCCGCGTTCCGAGTGGCTCCTCCCTACCTTTGCTGCTACTGTTGGTCGTATCTCCATCCCCCAGGCTTGACAGGGGCCACAGGTTTGGACCAACGCAGTCAGGACATCCGGCGAGGACGTCACTGGCCTGAACCTTAGAAAGTTCAGAAGGTTGATGGTCCTGGTTGGATCACCTGCGGGTGGCAGGAAGAACCGAGAACAGAGCCCCCAGAGTCACCTCCAGGACGACCACCGGGTCCCCCTGTCCCCAGCTGCCCCACTCACTCTGCGGCACTGGGTCCCCACACCTGAGTCTTCCTCATAGGCTGGGTTTCAGCCTGAACAGAGATTCTCAGTGCTGACTGCACATCAGAATCCCCTGGGGGCTTGGAAAGCGCTGGTGCCTTGTTTCCACCTCCATCCATCCAGTCGGTAGCGTGTGGGCATCTGTGACTCTAATGTGCAGGTGGGCGAGGACTGAGAACCACTAGCCAATGCCTCCTCACCTGTCACTCACTCCTCTCCCTAGAAGGAAGAGGAGCAGTGGTTCCTGGGCGACCCCCGGGGAGTGATCGGGGCACCGCAGCCCAGCTCCTTCTCACCCCACTTCTTGACCCGGCTTGACCGCCTGCAGAGAAGCGTGTTCTGGTCTGTAGACCTGCCCCAAAGTCAAGGCCAGCCCCTAAAGGCGGCATTCTGTGGGTGTCCAGCTCAGCTCATGGCCAGAAGGGCATCTGCTGCTTCAGTGGCAAAGTATTAGGAGCCCATCTGGCCGAGACGTCCAGCCATATCTCCACTGAGCTTCGGTCGTTGGTAAGGCTAATATTCCCATCTCTCGCCCGGCATTTCTTTCTTCATCTCATTGGATCAAAACAGGGACTGCGAAGGAAGGGGGGATACGTAGCAACGACCTCTGCCCTGGGTTCAGTCTGTCTGATTGGCCTATGCTCCTCCAACGGTAGGGGAATATGCACGGAACATTTTGACTATTTCAAGAATGTTTGTATTTGTAATGAATACTTAGGAAGCAAATCAAATTCATCCTCATTATAATAAACACTTGCTGTGTATTCCTTTGTTTTTATTCCGGTTTCTAAATTAACCCTCTGGAGATGACAAATGCATACGTGGGGGTTGAAGCAAAAGATGATGAATACGGAAAGGCAAATTAGGGTGGAACCCTGGGGTCTTAGATGTGATTATATGTGACTCAGCCTTAGCATGATCCATCGGGATTTGCACAGAGAGTCTGGCCTGGCCATACCTCCATGCAGACCTTGTTAGAAGGGCACCTGCCATTGTGTCATAGTGCTTGAGGCAGGTGTCCCCAGCCCAGACCTCACCACGGACTCAACATACAGCCTGGAATGCTGCCCTAACCCTAAACCAGAGCAAACTCTACCGCATCAGATGGCATATGCATTTTCCTCAGGCTTCCTGATTCAGAGAAGAAATGCCCTTTCAGGGGAAGTTACAGTAAATTATTTTCCTAGCAGAAATATATGAAAGTTCTCCAGTCTTTGTTAACAAGGGATATAATTCTTCTTTATCCTTAAGCTTAGAGATGAAAGATACTATCATGTGGTTATTTTAATCTTCCTTTTGTTGATTAATGCTAAGATGAAACCTCTATATGTTTTTCTTCTTTTTAAATTAAATGTCTTCTTTATTTTCCTCTTAGAATATTTTTTCTAGGGGCGCCTGGGTGGCTCAGTGGGTTAAAGCCTCTGCCTTCGGCTCAGGTCATGATCTCAGGGTCCTGGGATCGAGCCCTGCATCGGGCTCTCTGCTCAGCGGGGAGCCTGCTTCCCCCCTCTTTCTCTGCCTGCCTCTCTGCCTACTTGGGATCTCTCTATCTCTGTCACATAAATAAATAAAATCTTTAAAAAAAAAGAATATTTTTTCTAATTGATTTTAAGAGCTCTTTATATAGTAAAGCTCATGTAAATTGAACATATTCCCCCTAGATTATCATTTATCTTAGTTTTGCTTTTAGTGGTTTTTCACAAAAACTTTAGTTTCTGTAATAACATATATCACTACTTTTTTCTCCATTCGATACTGAAAACAAAGCTCATCTCGACTTTCAATATTAATGAACAATTACATTCTGAAAGAATGCCCAGCACGGAAAAGTCATCAGTGCACCTGCAGAGATGCAGGAGGCCAAGAAAGGGCAAATTCTCTGAGAAAATAGAGCAGAGGTGTCTCTCCCCATGAAACAGACCTGTTGCAAGAAATCAAACACTTCAGACTGCACTAACAAAAATTCCGAAGGACACTGACTTATTCAGAAGGAAACCTCCGCTAAGGTCAGAAGAGACGGACTTCGGGTGGAAAACAGGATTGCACTATTTTTTATTTTAAGGGAGGTGGGGACCAGTGGTTTGGCCACTGCAGCAAAATGCACTGGTGAAGTAGAAAGCCAGTCCGAGAGCTAAGAGCCGAAGAACAGGGAGATGTAGGTCCATTCATTCATTCAGTAAGCGTTGGACTACCTCTTGCGTGCCAGGCAATGTCTGGGGACTGAGACAAAGCAATGAACAAAACAAAGTCCAAGCTGTCATGAACTTTTGTTCTGCGGCGGGAGATAAGTAATAAACTGAAAATACACGTGGTCGTGTGTGCTCTGGAGAGAGAGAGAGCAGGGAAGGCAGGGCTTGACTGGGGTGGAGATGACTCTTAAATAAGCGATCAGAGAAGTTTTCTCTGGTTCAGTAAGGTTTAAGAAGAGGCTAGAATGAAAGTGTGGGAGGGGCGCCGGGGTGGCCCAGTGGGTTGAGCATGCCACTCAGGTCATGACGCCAGGGTCATGGGATCGAGCCCTGAACGGGGCTGAAGAATCTTCTTGAGATTCTTTCTCTCCCTCTGTGCCCCCCCACCCCCAGTACTCTCTCTCTCTCTCTCTTAAATAAATAAATGAATCTTTAAGCAAACAAACAAGAAGTGGGGGAGCAAAGGATAGCTGTAAGAAGAGCATTCAGGCAAAGGGGATAGCAGGTGCTAAGGCCCTGGGGTAGGACTCTGCATGGTATTTCAAAGAACAACTGATTTGTTTCATCCATTTGGAAGCACACACAGATCTCTCTCTCTCTCTCTCTCTCATTTTTGCAAGGAATTACCTAGTTCTCAGCTGCCCTTAACACTAGGAAGTCTACTGTCCCCTTCCTAAAGCCCCAGCCTATCTCCTCACCCTGTCACAAAGCCCAAGAAGCTTGGGGATCCAGATGGTCCACTGGACTCCCCTGCCTCTCGTTGCTGGTTGGGGAGAGAGCCGAAGCATCTGAGCAGGCAATGACATCACTTCTCTTGGTGCCCCATGGAGTCATGTTTGAAAATGTCCTGCACATCCCGATGACATCTACCCACTGGTGCTGTTGGGGCCTCCCATGTCCCAGCAGGGACGGTGGGGTGCCCCGCCCTTGGGCTCCAGGCTCTCGTCCCTGTCGCCGTGGTCAGGCGCTCAGTCTCTCTCCCCATGTAAAACCACTTTGGCAGGTGGGCTGGGTCCAGACAAACTTTTAACTTTGGCCACACGCTCTGTGACATCCTGTATAGTCATTGGGTGTAAAATGGTATACTAATGAAATCTCCACGCAGAAATTTCAATGTAGTTTTGAAAACCCAGTTGTATAGCTTTTTAAGACCCTCACCCATGTTGAGGTTGAGACATGGAGATTGAGAGAGAGGGTTTTTGGAGGAGGCTATCGTGGCTATAAACACTCCTCCTCATCCCTCAAGTCTGGTTTAGGGGTTTTCGCCAGGCCCCCTTCGAGCGCTCGAGGCATGTTCCCTGCGTTTGGCGACACGGCGAGCTGACAGCTGACTCCCCAGAGCAGATACGAGAGGCAGGAGGAGATGGCCCGCGGCTGCAGGGTGAGTGGACGGAGAGGAGGGCGTGCGGGACGGATGTGTGCACCCAGTTTGCTGGGGCAAAGCATAGGGGCGTTTCCTTGTTTGGGTCCGCACGTTTCAGCCCACAGTGCGAGATGTCGGGTCCTGTGATGAAGTGCATCAGAGACAAGGCCGAGGTCCTGGAGAGTTCCCAGTGGGGAGCAGAAAGGGCAGGAGGCTGGCTGGGATTTATCCGTATCATGGGAACAACAGGTAAGAAACATCCAGGGATCAGGGCAGGAATTCTCCAAAGAACCTAGCAATTCCCCCACAAGCAAACAGTCAGCATAAACATCTGCTCTTCGACCCAGAACATCCTCGCTTAAATCACCACCTCTTTTCCCACAGCTCTGTAGCAGACTCTCTGCAGAGTGTGTGTGCGCGCGCGCGTGTGCGTGCATGCATGTGTGTGTGTGTGTGTAGAGGGGGTGTTTGGGTGCGGGCACAGGATGAGGGGAAATAAAGAAGGAACAGGCCCAGCCCCAGTGTAGCCCACTGCCTGCGCGCCTGGGCTGGGCTGGGAAGGGGAAGCTGTGTATCTGGATGAAGCATGAGCTTGAGCCCCTACATGGACTGGCCATTCTAGCGACCAGAAGGGACTAGAAAACATGAGACATTTCCTAGGTTTTCACCGGGGCAGAGAAAACTCAGTGCCACAGAATTCATTTGAAGACAAGATTGCTTGACCCTTCTATACAATGCGTCCTCCGGTTTGACACGCTGATTATGTCTAGAATTGCAGGAAAGAACACAGGGATAAGCTAATGTTGCGTTTACCACCTTTCTAGCTTTGCCCTTAAGGCTTCCACATGTCTGAGCTTTCATTTCATTTCCGCCATCTCCCAGGAAGAAATGCTCTTATCTTATTTACAAGGAGACTGAGCATGACAGAGATGAAGGAAATTTGCCAAAGTTTAGCAGGTGAGTAATGGGTGTATCTGGGATAAATTATAATTCTTAACACAATCCAGTTGAGGAAAGAAGCTGGGGGTAGAAATGAACAAGATCAGCCATGAGTTGGAAACTGTCGAAGGCTGGCGATGGCACATGGGGTTCACCGAAAGACTCCCTACTTTTGTGTATGTTCGAAATTTTCCTTAGTTTAAAAGTGTATTGCACATGCAGTTTGGTGAGGGCAGTGTAGGGATTGGTGAGAAAATGCACACGGAAAATCTCCGGAAGGCCCCCACCTGTGCATTCTAGTTGAGGACCAGCTGTAGGTGCCACGGGGACTCCAACCCAGCAGTCCCCCTCCAGCTTGGGCCCCCGTCATCTACCCCAACTGCCCGCCTTGCTAAAATGGCCAGAGGAGAAGTGGATCTGGGCACCAGGCCTTTTCTGGTCCCTATGACTGTAACCTAATCCCCCTCGGATTCTCCCCTGTCTTCATTCTAGGGTGAGCCCCCTTCCAGGGTCCTTCCAAGGACTTGGCAGGTGGGAAAATCATATTTGGCCCACGAAGAGTTAAATTCGCTGCCTGATCTCAGAACAGAGGTTTGCAAAGCCACTGCTGAGAGGCAGAATGGGTTTTGAGCCATTAAGGAGGAACTGGGCGCTCATTCGTCTAATTAACAGGTTTCAAGGTCACACTCCTTTCTTCCCCATGAATGCATATCTCTTCTAAAAGTCATTAAAATAATATTTCATGGAAGAGGGTTTGATCACAAGCACTGAGCATCTAGTACATCTGTGGTTTTCAACCACTAATGTGTCGTTAGAGTGGCTCTAATGGTGGTTTCTGCACCAAAATTTATGAGTTTTATTTTTATTGGCCAGAATTAGGATGTATTTAAGATTTGTCCTTGTCAGTTGTCACAGTAATTTTTTCTTGCATTCTGACACATGTTTCTAAGTGTGGGAGGAGGGAGAAGAACCGAGGGTTGTCCCGGGCCACCCTGGGGAAGCTTTTGTATGTGTGAGCACCATCGTCTTGCTCTGGAGAATCAGAAGATTGAGATCCACTGTTTAGATGCCAATAAGTGACGGTCAGCTTGGATCAAACCCCGAATCCTGCCGTTTCTATTCAGAACGGAAGCATAGAGAGAACGACATAGATTCCTTTGAATCAAAACTTACCCCGGAGGGAATGGCACGTGTGAACAGAGGGATAAATCACTGTTTGCTTATAAGCTTTTTCAGGAAAATCACCACTAAGGATCCTCTACGTGGCACGTCAAATGCTTGTTTTGTTAAAAGGTATTGATAATGATGAATCGGTCTTGGATAAAGGGTTTATAGTTAGAGGTAACTTTATTGATTCTGGCCTGGCTGGCCTCTTGGAAGTACAACATTATTTTCAGTAAATCGATTGTGTCTGGTTTGGAAAGGCTTTGCACTACGTTTGTCTTAAGTTATATTTAAATAATTGATCGCAATTTGTATTTGTTAATGACCTTTAACTGAACTGTCATTGACCTATGTTGGGCCACTGAGATCAATTGGGTGGATGGCTCATTCGTCTTTGTGACTTTTCTGAAATACTTGGTGTTATTACACACTCGAGTGCGACCCTAGGTGTTTAAGTCAGAAATCACGGATTCTGGCGTATTTCCGTAAATTACAATGGAATTTTCATGAGGACAAATGTGTTTCTACTGCCTTTACAGCCATAGAGAAGATCCATGTACACGCATCATCCTCCCATTTTGGGGTCAGATTGGAAACTCTAGGACAGGGAAGGAAAAGAAATTCCGCATCCTTCACACGGTGCACTCCCCCTTCCCTCTGCAATCCGGGGTCTGGTTTCATTAAGTTATCTGTAGCTACCCCACGTCCCACCTTCAGCCAGCATGCAGGCCATCTTCGTCTTCGGATTCTGTCCCCGACCCCCACCCTGTCCATTTGTTCCGAAAATTCTCTTCACACTTCTTCTGGGCTTCAGAACTAAGACATCTCGCACCAATCAACTCGTCCATTCCACTACTCCGATTCAGATCCTTAAGGAAGGGGAGTTGGCAGGAAAATCGTGGGTGGCTGCCTATCTCTGGGTATCCTGAAGGACCCCCAAATTGGGTAGCGCTGTGCACTCAGGTTCTCAGGAAACTGGACATCAAATCTAGAAGCCCGATTGTGCCCTAATCTGCACAGCGAGGGTAGCTACTCAGCGGCCGGTTGCTTACCCACGGCTCCCCAACTGGGTGCCGCAGAGGCCCTGGTGGGTGGGGACCCAGCTCCCCAGCCCCTGTGTCACCCAGAGCTTTGACATTTCATCTTTTCAAAACAATTTGCCAGCATCTCCTTCGTTCTTGTAGGGAAGTGGCAAAATTCATGAGGTGAGGGTGGGGTATAAATGACTTTTTGGCTTCTGGAAAGCCTTGAAGGGAATCAGGCTATAGGAGATTAACGTGAGCTACTTTGCTTTGAAATAGCAAAGTGTTTGGGTTTTCTGCAGGCAGCCTCATGCATGGGAGCTCAAGGGATCGGGTTAGGAGCTTGACTCTCAAGGACGAGAGTATTTTAGCTTCCTCGAGCTGCTGTTACAGGGGACCACAAACTGGGTGGCTTGAAACGACAAAGATGTATTATATCACAGTTCTGGAGACTGGAAGCCTAAAATCAAGACGTTGGCCAGGCTCCTCTGAAACCTGTGGAGGAGAATCCTTCCTTGGCTCTTGCAGCTTCTGATGTCCCGGCAGCCATGTTTGGTGCTCTTGGCTTACAGACACATCACTCCAGTCCCTCGTGTGTCTTCACATCTGTGCATGTCTGTCTCTGTGTCCAATTTTCTCCTTTTCATAAAACCACTAGTCATAATGGATTTGCCTCCCTCCCCCACCAAATGACCTCATTTTAACTTAATTATCTTTGAAAAGATTCTATTTCTAAATAGGGTCACAATCTGAGGTACTGGGAGTTAGGACCTCAACATCATATCTTTTTTTGGGAAAGGGATGCAATCCAACCCATAACAAGGGGAAGACTGAAGAAAATGGTCCAGGGGTGGAGATCCAGATACTGGGATCTCAGCAAAGTAAGCCATTTGGTGGGGACTGGGCAGAGAAGTTTTGGAAATAGTGAAGTCTGCCGTTAAATTGGAAGGTATTTAGTTCTAACCTAGACTCACACCTTGTTTCCCCAAACTTCCAAGAAAAGATTTGTGCACAGCAGCCTTGAGTTGGTAGAGCTTGGGGGAAGGATGGAAGAACAGGTTTGTTCATGTTCGGGCAAGGGAGAGTAGCTCTTCTACTACCTAACTGCTGGTTAGTAAATTGTCTGGGTCTTTTCCTAGATTATAAGGAGCATGGTCACAAGAAGAGGGCGCTCTGTCTTGTTCGTCATGCAGTACAATGCCTGTGAACTAGCAGGAATTCCACAGACACTTGCTAAAGACCTACATGAATGAAGCTGCTGGAGGAGAGGGAATCTTTTGGGTTGAGAGCTGGGCCAATAGATCCATCTGTAGTGAGTAGTAATAGGACATTTGTTGCTCTTTACCCCCTGCCCGCAGAGCCCAGCCACAGTGCTGGCTTCCCTCCATCAGTGGTGGGGACTCACGTAGTTGCATTTGGATATTAACGGAGAGGGCCTCCAGAAGACCGAGGAACTCCGGAACAATCAATTTCTGTGTTTGTAAATAATTATCTTCCTGGTTTGACATGGTGCCATCATGGAGATGGATAGTTGGCAGACGACCGCGAGCCTTTCCCTTAGTAGGTGCTCAGTAAACATCAAATTGAAGTAAGTAATGTGAAGGGGGATGTTTATGAGATACAAAAAGAAAGGGGATGTAATGGTTGAGAGTCTAACTTCTATGGAAACAGAAATTCAAATATACCGGTGAAACCTCAGTGAAATATATCAGTATCACCCTGAGATTCTTAACAAATAGCTCAGCTTTTTTTTTTTTTTTTTTTTTTTTTTTTTAGCAAACCTTTATGATCCTTAGGTCCTCCTCATTTGTATGCTGCCTGGGGAACCAGATTGATACGGTGACATTTAAATCTTACCCATGACATTTTCCCAAAGCTCTGCAGAGCCGTGATGCTGTCCCTGGGGTGGTACAGTGGTTGGGACGGGGCCAAGCATCCGTCGTGTGGTCCCAGCTCTCTGGTCGAGCTTAAATCTGCTGCGGGTTCATGGGTTCACAGAGGGTATTAAAAAATACTGGGGGCTACAGAGGAAAGTGTGTCCCAAGCCCTGACATAAAACCAGAGTCTGACCCAGTAGGGAGGACACTGAATGAATCAGGAGTCAGAACATTTGAATTCCAATATCTCCACTGGCCGTATGACCTTGAGCCAACTTGCCTCACCGCTCAGCAAGGTCGTTTAGGGGACAAAAGGACAAATACATATACAAGTACTTTCAGAGTGAGGATACCAAGGCCCCTCAAATGAATATAGTGGAAAGAGTCTGCCTGCTAGCAAACAGCACGCTTATGTGGAGGAGGTGGGCCTTGGTCAGAAGGGTTCTGTTGGCGAGCGCCCGCTTGGTAAACACTTGCTGATCCACTTTGGTGAGACATCAGGGGTCAGGGTCCTCAGTCTGGCTTCTCACAAACCCGTCCTTTGATGTGCAGGCCCCGCATCTGGCCGGTGCAGCACTCGGTTCATTCCGGAGGGCAGGCCGTCTCTGGTTACTGGTCTCCAACCTGGGTCTTTTCACAAAGGGCCTGCTGATCTTGGAGCAGGCGTCACGGAGGGGCTCTCTCTGCGTGTGGTTCTCTTCTGTGGAGGCATAAAGGGCCCTATGGTGGTCTTCTGCCCATTGAAGTCCATGCTGGGGTTAGAGGCCCCCTACAGACAGGGCCACATCTCCTCTGACCTTGCATCTCCGATGTTTTAGTTGGGATTGGGCTCAGCACAATAGAAGCTCTTTTCTGTTCACCCAACGGTCGTGGGCAGGTGCTCAGTTTGGTGGGGTGTCCAGGGACTCAGGCTGAGGAAGGCTCTCCCATCCCCAGCAGACGGCTTCCATGGCCGCCATGTTGTTTCTGATCCAGCCAACTGGGAGGAGGAAGGGCATGGAGGCGGGGACTGGAGGACTCCAAAGGACAGGCCTGGAAAAAAGACACTTTTCTTCACTTCCCACTGGTTAGAACGAGCCACATGGCCTCCGTCACGGTGAGGGAGACAAGGAAATGACTCAGAGAGAAGAAGAAATGGATTCTGCTGACAAGCTGTTTATCGTATCCAGGGTCAGGGTCTAGTAGAGAGTGAGTGCTCAGTGCATGCTTGCTGACTGAATGGGCCCCGTGAACAATTTAACTAGTTTACGTAGTGATGGGCAGCACCAGCAGGAACATGGCCTTCAGAGAATCCGTCTAAAGTTGTTGATTTTCTGCACACGGTTTCTACATATCTCATCAGGCTTAATGCCTATTGTCCTCCGTGTGTCCAGGGCGCTAAGCCACAGGCTAGAGATCCCCTTTGAGTAACCCCAGGTCCCTGCCTGCAAAGCGCTTTCAACCTATGTAAGGGCACCCGGCGTCTGTATGTTAAACTGGCTACGGTCCCACCAAAAAGCCACTACTATTCTATTCATAACTGGAGTTGTATCCTCTTCAGTGGATTTATCTAAAATCCTTTAAACACCGAACCATATGTTGAAACCCTCAACAGACTATTAATCAAAATTTTGTTCTGGGCTCTGGAGGCCTGATGGAAAATGCATCTGTGTAAGTAGCCTTTTTGGGAAAATTACACATCTTCCACTAAAGCAAGTAATCAAGTCTTCCCCACCCTTCACAATGGAAAAGCAGAGATGGCAGCTTATCCAAATGAAAAACAGGATGATTATATTCTAATGAGAATGCAGGGCTGGCACAATTATAGACGAGTGTGCAAAGTGAGTGAGGTCTTTCTTTCTATTTCGGTGAGTAGTTCTATGAAAATACCCTTAGGCTTTCCTGCTGCCTTGCGGGGATTAGAAATGGCCCTCGATGTATTTGAATATAATCGTGAATACATCTTAGTGTATCAATTTCCACTTTAAAGAGGGAGCCGGATTCTCGGGAATAGTGAAGACATGAAATCTGAGAGCCAGGAGGAGACAGGAGGAACCCGGCCAACAGCAGGGACCGTCTAGGGTGAGGCCATCTGGCCCATCGCCTCTCTGCACAGACACCCCTTCAGTTAGCGACATGAGAGCCTAATGTGGACAGGAACCTGTAGCTCGTGGAAGACAGTTCTGGAATCTCTGATACTCTTACTCGGCCTTGTTAAGAATAAAGTCGATTCACTGCATCTGTCTTAGAATTTACACCTGCCCATCGGGCTGGTCAATTGTAGGGGCTGAGGTGGGGACAAGATCGGGCAATAGAAAATGGTAGATTAGACTCTCTTGAGGTTTTAAACTTTGAATCTGTAGATATGAATTTATTGTGCCTTTTTGAAGTTAAAGTGTTTTAATAAAAAAATGTCTGATTTTTGGAGGAGAAAATCTATGTGTATATAAGTGAAGGCACATGCCCCAGAGTCAGCATTAATATTTTAATGATATAAGGGATTAATTTATTTTAAATGTATTTTCTGCTCTTGATGTGTGCTGGCTAAGTAGCAGCTAATTCCATTTTTAAGATGCCAGACTCTATTTCCCCAGGGGAGCAACAGACCTGAATCCTCAAAGGTGTAAACTTCTAATTATAGAGGTAAAAAAAAAAACAAAACAAAACAAAAAAAAAACCACACACATAGGCTGTTAGGATGCCAAATGCAATGATTTAGAATTTATCTAAGAGTATTTGTTTTTTGAATTTCAGGTTTAACTAAGATAACCACACCTCCCCAACCTCTCTTTTTTCCCACTGATGGCCAAGGAGAGGAACTTCCTAAATATTTCTGAGAGAGAGAGAGAAGGGTGAAACTCCCCTTCCATAAAATTTTCAAACTCTGAGAAAAAAATTTTCAAACTCGTGCTGTGTTTGGAGACCTAACAAGAGAGGAGACTGCCCGTGAATGAATGGAAGGTCTCAGGTGCGTCATACTCTGCCAGCCCCGGCCTGGGGCGAGTGCCCCAGGAGTGGATGCATTATGCTTGCCCACATTCAGGCTGTTCTCACAGAGCCGTGACCGCCCGCCCCATCCCTGAACTTGCAATCGGTGAGTATGACTTAAAGGGATCTCCTGGGTCAGTGCATATGATGGAGAAGAGAGGAAGGGAGCAGGAGGGAGTGAGAGAAGGAAGGTGCTAAATGAAAACAAGGTGTCCGCCATGCCCATCGCCAAGAGAGAGGAGAGCTGATAGGAGCTGCATAACTCACCCCTGCTGGTCGAGGCATTATTCCAGCCACCTGGTGAAGAATTATCCTTGGTGCTACAAAGAATATACACATCTGAAATTCTGTTAAATGTTGTTAGCTTGCAGAAAGTTTGAATGAATTAAAATCACTCACGCCAAAACCGAATACTATAAAAAAAAATTCATTGGGATTTCCAGGTATGATCATCTTTACCTGTTCCTGCTTTTAGAGGGCAGATTGGAACATGATGATTGAAGTTTGCATGATTTGTGATTAGTATCTCTGCATAATCAGGACTTACAGCACCCTGATTGCTCCTATTTGATTCTTTCTGGAAAAAAAAAAAAAATCATCAGTTCCCCTGACAGGTACTCTTTCCATGTTTGCTCATTCTGTTCAATTCTTTTTCCAAAGTGTCTATTTATATCCTTTACCCGCTTTTCTCTTGTCTCTTAATTATTGATTTGTAAAAGCTTTTTATATAAGAAGGATGTTAACTTTTGCCAGTTGTGTTATAAATAACTTATCATAGGTCTTTCTACTATTTTGGCCATGTAGAAATCATTTTTATTATTATTTAGCTGTTTATGTCTTCATATACATCTGTTATTTTCCTTTAAGGGTATCTGGCTTGGGAGCTATAGTTAGAAATTCATGTTCATTTTTAAATTACAGAATTATTCACTAAAATTTTCTCAAACAGTAGGGGCATCTGGCTGGCTCAGTCCATGGAGTGTATGACTCTTGATCTCCAGGTTGGAGTTCGAGTGTCACATTGGTGTAGAGATTACTTAAAAATGAAATCTTCAAAAATAAATAAGTAAAATAAAATTTTCTTCCAATAGTTTCATGGCTTCATTTTTTAAAATATGTATATTTAAAGCTTTACTCTCTGTGGACATAAGATACAAGTTTAGGTCTTAACCTTTTATCCCCCTCAAATGATTTGTTAGTTTTCCTAACAACCTGTACTGGATTTCTTTCTCATGCTCTCATTGCTCTAAATTCATGCGGATGTTTGAACCTATTCGTGGACTTTCAATCCGTCTGTTCTGGTGTCAATTATACTGTAGCTCTACAATTTTAGAGATTATTAGGGTATGTTTCAATCATTACTTTTCTGTTTTTGAAATTTTTTGACTATTCTCATCTGTTTTCTTCCAACTGAATTTTATTTTATTTTAAAAAAAATATATATTTCTTTATTTGAGAGAGTGAGTGAGCAAGAGAGCATGAGTAGGGGAAGGAGCAGAGGGAGAGGGACAAACGGACTCCTGCTGAGCAGGGAGCCCGAAGTGGGGCTCATCCAGGATCATGAGATTGTGACCTGAGCTGAAGGCAGATGCTTATCCGCCTGAGCCACCAGGGCGCCCTTAGACACAGAATTTTAAATTTATATGATCTTTACCTTGTTTCAAGAACAGGCTTGTTTGGTATATGTGGTAGTCAGAATAATGCCCCCCTACCCACAAAAGATGTTCGTGACCTAATTCTCAGGACCTGTGACCAGATTAATTTACATGACAAAGGGATTGTGTTGATGTCATTAAATTAAGGATCTTGAGGTGTGGATATTATGGTTAGCCCAGTGTAACCTCAAGGGTCCTTTTAAATGGAAGACAGAGGCAGAACAGGAGCATCAGAGGGAGCTGGGAGGATGGGTGAATGGTCAGAGATGCAATGGTGCTAGCTTTGAAGACAGAAGAAGGAACCACAAGACCAGGAATGTGGATGAGTTCTAGGGACTGAAAAAGGCAAAGGAAAGAAATCTCCCCTAGAACCTCCAGAAGGAATGCAGCCCTTGATTCTAGGATGTCTCACTGCTAGAGTAGTAAGGGAATAAATCTGTACTGTTTAAGCCACTAAGTTTGTGGTGGGTTTTTTTTACGGCAACAGTAGGAAACTAAAATGGTATACTTTTTAAATTCCTCTATATCTGAGAATCTATATGTTACTCTCACACATAAGCAATAGCTTTGTAAATTATAGAATCGGGTTACAGTAATTTTCCCTCAGAATTGTAGAGATACTGATATGTTGATTTTGAGCACTTTGTCCTGTAGAAGATAAGTTTGAAGGCGATCTGGCTGTATGTTTACCTTTAAAATGCTCACCCTTGGTGCTAAGAATAAGGCCCCTTTAGCCTTGAAATACATCTTCAAGGTCTCTAAGTCTCCTTCTACTTATTTTTCTTGGTGTCGGTGGGCCTTTCAACTTGCAGGCTTGTATCTGTCTTCTGCTAAGAAAAATTTTCGGATATTATTTCTGTGAGTTCTGCTTCTACTCCCTGTACAACATTTTCTGCTTCTGAGAATTCCCTTTATAGTTAGAGTTGTTTTCTTGTCTCTATTGTCAAAATCTCATGCTGCTGAGTTTTTTTCCAATCAACTGCTACAATACAGTATTTTATTACAATTTGGTAATTTATGTCTCCCCATCCTTCTGAGGGCAAAGTGAAGCAAGATACCACAGAAATAAACAGCACACTAAGATCACAACCCATGAGTTCATGGTGTACATTCTACAATCTAAGCGACTCTAGGCTGTTCTCTTTCACACCATCCATAATGCACTTCGGATTTGCTTCATTTTGTGCAAACGTATTTCTTGGATCTAACCAATGCGAATTCCATCATTTGCACGTCAATGGCTAAGTAAAAGCAAACCTATATATAATACAGCTGACGAGCTCATTTCATGCTTCCTGCTTGGGGAACTTCCACCTAAAAGCATTTATAATGAGTCATGTGTTCAAATACACACTCAAATGAAGGGGAATAATGGGAAGTGGAAGCCAACAAGGCATCAGGATTTTTCTGGAAATGACTCAGAAAAGGCTTTTAAAGAGAGATTTTCATCATGGCTTCATGAAGCGCAAGCACACTGTGACTAAGCTTGTTCTAAACGAGGCGTAAACACTTCCATGATGCAAGAGTTCTGAATAACGAGAAGTGGACTTGCTCTATCCACAGGTTGGTCTCCATAAAAACTCGGCAAAAGCATCATTATACATAGATGAGAGATAACTCCAAGAAAGAGCCACCCATGTTTATTTAGAGTATACCAGAGTCATGATTTCAACAATCCCAAGGAAGGCCTTGTTCTGGGGCAGGATTATTGGGATTACATGATGAAATATGTTTCTTACAGAAATCCAAACCAAATTAAACACAGGCAACAGGGGGGCATAAACTTGGCACAAAACATTAGAGAAGCTTTTGCTGACTTTGAAAACTTAACATTTTTTAAAAAAAATCTCCCATGGAGACCTCCTAGAAACTTCTGAGCCAATGAGACACATAGGTTACCTCAGATTATCAGGGACATGATGTAGACAGTAGGGGCTGGAGTGGGTGTTGGGCGAAGACCAGGTATAAAGAAGTCTTCCTCCAAAATTTCCGTGGAGTCATGTTAGGAGTGTTGAAATGGTTAGGACCACAAGCCCCCGTGTCTGAATGAACTCTCCATTACCACCATTATCCACCACGACAGAGACACCCAATGGTCAGCCTTCACTTTGCCCTCCCCCACTCTCACACCATTCTGTCATCACCGCTATGACAACCTCAGTCCAGGCCTTCGTAACTCTCACCTGGCTTATTGTGAGAAGTCATCATATTAAAAATGAGCCAGAGATTTGTACAGACGCTTCACCAAGGAAGACAATGACCAATTAGCCCAGGAAAAGATGTGCAGTGTCACTGGTCTTCAGGAAAGTGAAAATTAAAACCACCCAAGAAGATGTCATTTCATACCCAAATTAAAATGAAAAATACCAAGAGCGCTAAAAGTTGGCCGGGATGTGGAGCAACTAGGACTCTGAGACACGACTGGTGAGAGCATAAGACAATACAACTGCTTTGTACAGCTCTGAATGGTTTCCTGTGAAGTTGAACACCAGCTCGCCCTGTCTCAGCGCATCCTCTCCTAGGTGTTTACCCAAGGGAAGGGAGAACATATGTCTACAAGAAGCCTTGTATGAGAACGTTCAGAGCAACTTTATTTATTATAGTCAAAAACTGGAAGCAATCCAAATGTTCATTAGCAAGAGAAATGACAAACAGATTGTTGTTTATTCATACAATAGAGTATGTCTCAGCAATAGAAAGAAATAAACTACTGATGGATTGTGAAGGCATATGGAAAGAGAAGAAACCAGACAGTTACACACCATATAGTTCCATCTATATGAAGTTCAAGTATAGGCAACACTAATCTACAGTGAGAGAAATCAAAATGGTGTTGCCTCTGGGGGTAAGAATGATTAAGGGACCATGAAGGCACTTACTAGGATTTGGGAATTATTTTCTATTCTATTTGTGTGTTGAAACGGATAGAACCAAACACTTAGGATCTGTGCATTTTCTTATTTTTCACTTAAGATAAAAATACACAGAACATATTTATTGCTCCTATTTTTTTTGTAATTTTAGTCTGTACTTAATGAATGTTTTCAAGGTACAGAATCGAAATTTTTCTTAAATAAAGGAATTTTTATTCTATCATATATTATTCCTTCTTTTCCATGGCTCTTTTGTAGAAATTCCAATTACCCTGATATGTTTCACATTCTCCAGTGCTCCACATTTTGTCCTTCTCATCTGCATTCTGAAAAAACTTCTCAGCTGCTTCTCCACATCACAGAGGGTGGTTCTTCTCTTCATGGCTTCCATGTGCTGATTTTAATTCTGAAATTTATCTAGCATCTAATACTTCTCTCCCTGAACACAGCTCCCTTCCTCTCTCTCCTGTTGATATGGAAATGAAAAACACAGGCTTTGGAATCAGATCTTGTTTGTCAATATAGGTTCCAGTCTACATGTATGTTTTTGGCAAATTAATTTAATTTAATAAGCCTCTTTTTCCCACCAACAGTGTAAGAGGGTTCCCCTTTCTCCACATCCTCTCCAACATTTGTTGTTTACTGTCTTGTTGATTTTGGCCATTCTCACAATGTCCTCCATGTTCTTCCCTATGCTCCACATGTAAGAGGTGTAAGGTGGTATCTCAGTGTGGTTTTGATTTGAATCTC